>OV049926.1:50908559-52108559 GCA_920104205.1 Eupeodes latifasciatus | reverse complement strand
AAGTTGGTTTGAATTTATATAAGAAAACCAAAGAACAAAGCAGATTAATGTCAGTTTCCATTTCAAGCAAAATGTTACATCATCATCGTTATAATGCATTTGTTTGTCCCTTTATTATGGCGGCTATCTAACGGGTAACTGACCATATAGAAAGATAACTTCTTTATGTTAACGAAAGGAGAAAGTTGTAAAAAGAGTGGAGTTACATTCAATACCCTTACCTACCCGAAGGAAGGAATAGTTTCTCGGCAATAATAAAGGGTTTTGAAATTTTGACAGTTGATTGCACCCATATTTTGAAGTTTCATCTGTCAAATTGGTTGGCAGATCTGTTTGTCAAAAAGAGGATGGGATGCGACCCACACTGATAACTTCCCATACCGTCTTCGTCAATCGATTTGTCTTGCTTAAAAGTTTGTCTAAATGTATCAATTCCTACCAAATTAATGTTCTATTTTTTGTAGATTTTATTTTTTTATGAAAAAAACGGACTGTTGGATTTTTATAAAAAAATTACTGAATATCAAAAACAATATTTTCTGTGAAATAAAATTAGTTTGAAGCCAATATTTTTAATTTTTGAAAAGCTATTTGAGTCGAAAGTAAATTTTTACCAAGTTTTAGTATTGTTTTTTTTTAGGTTTTTATTTTTTGTAAAAAAAACTGTCAATCTAACATTTCTCAAAATTTTAACGAATGTTGAAAACAATATTATTTATAAGATAAAATTAGTTTAAAGCCAATATCTCAAAGTTTTGAAAAGATATCTGAGCCGAAAATCAATTTTTATCAACTTTTATTAATTTTTTTGTTTAGGTTTTTATTTTTTGTAAAAAAAACTGTCAATTTGATTTTTCTCAAAATTTTTCCTAAAGTTGAAAATAATATTTCTTATAAGATAAAATAAGTTGGAAGCCATAATCTCAAATTTTTGAAAAGATATTTGAGTCGAAAGCCACTTTTTAGCAATTTTTTTTTTGAAAAGATATTTGAGTCAAAAATCAATTTTTACCATCTTTTATTAGTTTTTTTGTAGGTTTTTTGAAAAAAAAAAACTGCCAATGCGATTTTTCTCAAAACTTTATCAGATGTCAAAAACATTATTCTTCGTTGCACAAACTTGTTTTGGAGATGAAATCATATTTTAGTCGTAAAATTTTCGAAGTGACAAATTTTTTTTTCAGTTTTTTTGATTTATAAAAAAACCGTTAATTGGATTTTTTTCCAAAAATATACTTGCTTTGTATCGCATTACAATATATAATATAAAATTAATTCAAGTCTATAGCGTCATTGGTTCATGAGATATTTAGGGTTAACCAAAATTTTCACCTTTTTTTTAAACTGCTATGGTAAAAAAACCACCCACGCATATCGCAAAATTTATTTGAAGTCGATATCTCTTCTGGTTCTTGAGCTATGGACGACGAAAAAACGTCGAGAACGTACGGAAGTACGAACGTACGTACACACGCACGCACAGACCTCTTTCTAAAAATCTTTTATTTCGACTCTAGGGACCTTGAAACGTCGAGAAATGTCAAAATTTTCAATTTCACAAATCGGACCCATTACAATAACTTCCTATGGGAAGTTAATAAATACAAGATTTGCTGAAAATATTGCCGCTGTCCGTAATTTTGTTAAGCTTTGCACGTGGAAGTCTTAAAGTCTCTTTGTCAGGACATATCTACCTTTGATATTTCGAAATTTTAGAGGATACTTTTTTCATTAAGATAAATTCCATTTTGTAAAAAAAAAAATTAAGAAATTGAAAAATAAGGTAAAGAAGAAGGAATAAAATACTAAAAGGAAAGTGGGTGTTAATTCTAAATTGGTAGGTTGTCTCTATCTGGAAAGACTCACAAATAATACGAACCAACCACCTTCCTCTGCTGTCTCAGTAATTATTGTTGTTGATAATCTCCCCCAACATAATTTTTAATATGTATATTTGAGTTACGGTCATTTTTCTTTGTATCTTCTTCTTCTATTTTGTATATCTTTGCAAAAATCTGTAATTATTTTTTGAAGTTCATTAATTAAATGACAAATTAAAAGAAATCTTTAACAAACAAAAATCTATCTCGCTTTATAAAGCCAGAGATTTTTTAAGATCATTAATACTAAAAAAAAGGATTTGAAATAAATTTGAAAGATGTGAAAAACTTTAATTTACTTCTTTTTTGTTTTGTTCTATTTATCAAATGATTGCAATTTATTTACAAGAGGACTTTATAAAATGATAATTCACTGTTTAACCCTAATCAATTATCTGAACCTTTTAAACAGCTTTTACATTAATTTAGGTAATTAATTAGGCTGGAAGTGCAAAATGGTGTATCTTCCATTTGAATTTATTTAATCTATACGAATGGTTTACCTATAGGGAAAATTCGACAAAAAAGTCCTAGTGAAATTGTCTAATAATTTCTAAAGGAATAAACAATTAACAATATGTAATTAAATTAGTTGTCTATATTTTTATAAATAATTGTATTATAATTATAAATGGAAGACAATTTTCAAAGTTGGCATTTTGCTTAGTAATTTAATTTTTGTTTTGCTATGTTATTTTTAAAGCGGAAAAAAATTTAATTTTTCTTTAGCGAAAAAAAGTCACTTAACAAATAATGAACATAGTTACGAAAACATGTTCAAATGTTATTTATTTGGTCAATTGCATATCCTATACTTAAATCATACAATTTTTGTCAAACTGTGTTGACATTTCTATTTAATACGGTTTGATAACTAATCAAGAGTCATTTAACGCTAGAAAACGCTTTCAAGTTGTAGAAATTTGCATTGAAAAGAAAATGAGTTTGCAAAGTTCATAGTTCTTCCAATTTTTCTGAAAAAATTGTGCTTAGAAAATCATATTTTAAAATAATTGCTATGTAACTTACTACTAGATTATAATAATAAAAAAGAGGCTGCGATGCGACCCACACTGATAACTTCCCATCCCGTGTGTCGATTTGTCTTGCTTAAAAGTTTGTAGGTTTTCGTGTTGTGTTAAAAAAGTTGCCAGTTGAATTATTCCTTAAAATTTCAAAATTACCGACAATATTTAGCATATGATGAAATAGTTTGAGTTCAAAATAAATTTGTACCAATTTTAGTAGCATTTGTTAAAAGTTTTTATTTTTTACATAAACAAACACAAAATTGGATGAATGAAATTAATTTGAAGTCAATAGAAGATCTATTGTTTACGAGATATCAAGAAACGATCATCGATTTTATCAATTTTTACCAAATTAGCGTACTATTTCTCGTAGATTTTATTTTTTATGAAAAAACGGACTGTTGCATTCTTATAGAAAATTATTGAATATCGAAAACAATATTTTCTGTGAGATCAAATAAGTTTGAAGCCAATATTTTTAATTTCTGAAAAGCTATTTGAGTAGAAAATAAATTTTTAACAAGTTTTAGTATTTTTTTTTAGGTTTTTATTTTTTATAAAAAAAGTACCTATTCGACTTTTCTCAAAATTTTATCGAATCTTGAAAACATTGATAAAATTAGTTTGAAGCCAATATCTCAAAGTTTTTAAAAGATATTTAAGTCGAAAATCAATTTTTATTACGTTTTAGCATTTTTTTTTGGGATTTTATTTGAAGTCGATATCTCTACTGGTTCTTGAGCTATCGATGACGAAAAAAACGTAGAGGAAGTACTGACGTACGGACATACAGACATACGGACGTACACACGCACGCACAGACATCTCTCTAAAAATCTTTTATTTCGACTCTAGGGACCTTGAAACGTCGAGAAATGTCAAAATGTTCAATTCGACAAATCGGACCGATTACAATAACTTCCTATGGGAACTTAAAAAGAGGCTAGTATGTGACCCACACTTTCAATAAAGTCTGTCGATTTTGCCTTGCTTTGACAGAATATTCATAACATTATTTTGTGTGAAATAAATAATTTGAAGTCAGAATCTTTCTTTGTCCTCCTAAAAAAAAAAACTGTCAATTCGATTTTTTCAAAATGTTGCTAAATGTTGAAAACTATGTTTTTTATAAGATGAAATTAGTTTGAAGCTAATATCTTTAATTTTGAAAAGATAATTAAGTCGAAAATCATTTTTTACCTACTTTAAGTAATGTGTTTTGCAGGTTTTTATTCTTTGTAAAAAAAAAACTGTCAATTCGACTTTTCTCCAAATTTTACCATATGCCAAAAACTTTTTTTTTTGTTGCATACAATTATTTTAGAGATAAAATCTTATGTACATAAGTTCGTACAATATTAGAGGTGACAAATATTTGGTTTACGTTTTTTTATATTTAGAAAATATACTAGCTTTTTACCCGCGGCTTCGCCCGCAGTGGAGAGATTAAATAAGTATGAAAGATAAAGGGTAAGGGTATAATAATAGAAATGAGTCAATATAATAACTAAATTTTATTGCTTGGCTGAGATCAACAACTTTTAAAAAATTACTACAGACAATGAAGTTTCAACACCTTAATATATGCTTATTGAAATGTAACAACAAATGTTAAAATATATTTCACCGTAACAAAAATAAATAATTCTGAATTCTAACAATTTAAAAAAATAAAATACAAAGTATTAATTTAAGAAATTTTTATAGACAATGTTATAAGTTTTCCCGTCGGGTGCAAATATGTGTAAATTCCGGGCATTAGATACACGTGAACAGGCTACATAAAGTTGACCATGAGAGAAGCATGGGTTTTCTAAATGCACTCCTGCTACCTGTAATGCTTGTCCTTGTGCCTTGTTTATAGTAACAGCAAAGCTAAGCTTGACGGGAAACTGAACCCTTTTAAATTGGAATGGAAGGTCAGTGGGAATAATTGGTATCCGAGGTATATAACACTATTTCCCTTACCGACACCTGTTAAAATAGTAGCAACAAGTATGTTCTGTCCCAACTTTGTTATCCGAAGCTTTGTTCCATTACATAGCCGAGGAGCATCTAGATTTCGCATAAGCATTACTGGAACATTTAGTTTCAATTGAAGTTTATGTGACGGTACACCCGATAGTTCAAGTGAATTTAAAAACTCCACAGGATATAAAGTACTTAGTTCCGTATCCATAATTGTATCCATTGACAAATATTCCTTCATTTCTCCTTGAACCTCGTTTAAAATGTCAGTGTTGATCCTATTTACAATTTCATTTCTTGGTGCTAATATTGCTCTTGCACACAACCACTGATCACTACACAAATTTTGTTGCAATTCTGGAAAAACATTAGCAATGAGATCCACATGACGATATTTTGACAAACAATTTTGGCATTTTTTCAAATAAAAGCAGAGTAAGAATTAACATCAGCGAGTGAGATCTAAAATAATAAAGTAACAGCTAACCACAAAAATTACGGATAACCCCAAAAATGTGAATAGTATTATACTGCATGTAACGACAGACGAAAATAACAATAAATATAGAAAAATTCGAAACAGTTGAAACTATATTCAATTGAATTAGATATTGAATTAGATATTGTCGTCACCGTGGGTTGATATTACAGTATTCAGGGTTGAAACTTCATTACTATGATGCTAGATGGCGTTGCAGTAGCTAAATTTGACGATATTTTGACAAACAATTTTCTTATTTTTCGTAAATTTTTTTTATTTTTTTTTAATAAAAAGTATCCTATGTTACTTCTAATACCTTCAAGAGTGTATGTGCAAAGTTTCATGATGATCGGTTAAGTAGTTTTTGCGTGAAAGCGTAACAAACATTTATAATATTATATATATATATATATATATATATATATATATATGTAGGAATCAAAAGGCTTCTTTCTTATTTATTAAGGTTTATTATAAGTAATTCATTTAAACAGTTTTAATTTAATATTTTAATTTAGTAATAGAGATTGCAAAACAACTTATTAACAGCAGATTTAAGTTGAACGGCTTAAGACAAAAACAGCAATAATCCCTCGTCTGACTTTACGGCTTTTTATATCATTCGTTTATGGTAAATGATTAAGATGATAATGATGATGTTTGATGTCATTTGAGCATTTTTGAACTGTGTATCGATTGTTTCTTCCTTTGCTAACAACTTCATATGGACCTAAAAAGAGAGAAGAAAGTTTTCGACCTGTTAAAAATTGGGTTCTTTTAATGGCGACAATGTCACCAAGTTCAAAGTTTTGAGCAGCTTTGCGTTTTTTATTGAACGTAGTCTTATTTTCAGCTTGAACTTGCTCTATTTGAAGTCTTGCTTCCAGTCGAATCTTATCCCCTTCTTCGGCCAAATTTCGTAAAAGTTCCTGCTTTATCATGTCATTCAGCTCCATGTCTTCTTTTTTTCTGATAGGAAAACCAAACAATACCTCGAATGGAGTCCGCTGCAAAGACCTCTGCATAGTGCTGTTGATTGACATCTGGACCTTGGGAACAAATTTGAACCATTTCTCCGGTGATTCAGCTGAAAGTCTTCTCAAAACATCGATGATAACTCGGTTGGTTCTCTCGGCTTGTCCGTTACTCCTTGGCATTCCAGTGGTGATAAGAACATGCTTAATATTTTCTTCTTCACAAAACTTACGAAATGTTTCTGAGATAAAAGCACCACCACGATCAGTAATGATTCGGCGAGGATTTCCAAATAGCTGCTGCTGTCCCTGGAGACGTCGTACAACTTCTTCAGCATTTAAAGTTTTGGTCGGATATATCCAAGTATATTTAGAAAAACCATCCACAGCAGTTAAGATATATTTGTATTGTTTTTGTGTCACGTCAATGGGGCCTATGTGGTCTAGATGCAACGTGTCAAGTGGTAGATCGCCTTTATCAAGTTGCTCAATGTATCCTTCCTGTTTGCCTCCTTTCTGATTCGCTAAAATACATTTAATGCAATTTGTTATACAAGTTTAGATTTTTTCTTTAACTTTAGGAATATAAAATTCTTGCATAACGGAACTTAACGTCTTTTGAAGTCCAAAATGTCCTTCTTCGTGTTTGAGTTTGATTACCTCTTTTTCCATGCTTCTTGGCACCACTAATAGTTCAAATCCATTTACAAATTTGAATAAAAACTCACCCTTCATAAGGAAATTTTCATACTCTCCTTGCTTCAGTACCTCCTTTATAGATGCGATGAATTCGTCTTCTTCTTGCAGCTTCTTCAAGCGCACCAACAGTTCTGGCTGCAATACATAAACAACAGGATTTTGGCTTAGTGTATCAACGTGAGTCATTCGAGTTCCAGGCCGATGTTCAACTGTGTAGTCAAAGTCCTGAAGATACATTATCCATCTTTTTACAGCATTTGGCAGCTCACTTTTTCCCACTGTTTGACGGAATGCTATACAATCGGTGACAACCTTGAATCTTGTTCCAAGGAGATAGACACGAAACTTTTCCAATGCTTTGTAAACAGCAAAAACTTCCAGCACATAGCTGTGCATTTTTTGTTCGGATAGACTGTTCTTGCGGCTATAATAATAAATTGGATGAAATTTTTTGTCATCACCTTGCTGCAGCATTATCGCTCCGATTCCTAGTTGACTTGCATCCGTGTGAACTTCTGTGATCCCGTTTTGTTTGTAAATAGCTAACACAGGGTTTTTTATTAGAGAATCTTTCAGATCGTGAAAAGCTTTGCGCTGCTGGGAAGAAAATTGAAATTTAAAATATTTTTTAGTTAAATCAGAAAGAGGTTTAGCTATCACCGAGTAGTTTTTAATATACTTCCTGAAAAAACCACTCAATCCAAGAAAAGCTTGCACATTCTTCACATTCTTAGGCTCTGGAAAATTTTTACAGCATTTATTTTGGCGGGTGATGGGCTTATTTTGCCATCCTCAACAACGTGTCCCAAAAATTCCACCTTACGCTGCAAAAATCTGCATTTTGACCAGTTTATTTGTAGGTTATATTCGGCGGCTGTGTCCAACACCATTCTCAGCTTTTCCAAATTTTCATCTTCAGTTGCTGCCCATATGATTAAATCATCTACATAGATGTCAACGATGCCTTTACTGACCAAAGCGCGAAAGATCGACTTAATAAAGCATATGAATGCTGCGGGAGAATTCGTCATCCCAAACGGAGCAAAGTTAAACTCATGGAGGCCTTCATCTGTCACAAATGCAGTATATTTTTTGCTGGTTTCTGCAACTGGGACGTGAAAATACCCATTTTTCAGGTCCAGTGTTGTGTAGACCTTTGCTCCCTGTAAATTATCAATTATGTTTTCAGCTATAGGATGAGGAAATCTAACTTTAATAGTTTTTGAATTTAATCGGCGATAATCAATACAAACTCTTGGGCTGCCGTCTTTTTTGCTTACAATAACCACTGGGCTGCTAAAAGTTGAAGACGATGGCCTAATAATTCCGTCTTCAAGCCATTTTTCAACTTGCTGCTTCACTACTTTTTTTTCACTAATCGGAAGACGGCGGGGTTGGCAATAAACAGGTGTTTCATCTTCCAGCATTACAGTCATCTCAGTCGGACATTTTCTTTTTAGATTCGGCTTATAGTTTTGGACCAGGCGTTTAATATCAGCTGCATATTTGATTGGTGCATCAACTTCGGCATTCTCATTAACATCGATCTGCATAACGAAATTAAGTTCATCCTGCTTGTAAAAAATCGCTCCATTTTTGTCAAAAATAATCCTGGCTTTGGAAATGATGTCATTGCCTATTATAACCTCAAAATTTATTGCAGCTGTTGGCACTACTAATATCGACGACTCTATGCTAACATCATCAATAATTACCATACCATAGAAGCTTCCAATAGTTGTGACTTTTGCCGATGCCAATCCAACAAGACCTATATGTGTTGCGGCCAAACAGGTCATCTTAAGCTTACGAAAAGCATCTTCTCGCATCAGTGATACTTGAGCACCAGTGTCTATTAACGCCTGAAATGACAAATTATTAATATTAGAATTAGAATTTAATACTGAGATTGTATTTGCTGCTTTTGGTTGATTTTTGTTTGGACATGTGGGTGCCATGTGTCCAGCTCCGTTGCATGAAAAACATTTTGTTTCAGATTTACAATCTTTTCGTTGGTGCTCCGTTGACCCACAATTGAAACAACGATACGGACGATGATTGGGATTCTTTTTATTCGCTCCACCACTGCTTCGAAATTTGTCGGCTCCCACGTTTCTGCTGCTGATGTTGTTGCCACCAAAATTACCAACACCACTTGAACTACCAGCTTTGCAAACCCTCTCATATACCTCATACTGCTCCTTCAGCTGTGCTATAGTTTTACAGTTGTACAACAACATTTTACCTTCGCCAGAACCTGGAGTACCATTCACGATGTACCAAATAAGGGAACTTTCGTCAATCTCTGCAAGTTGACCCAGCTCCTGCATCTTGTAGACGTACTCACGAAAACGCTCACTCTTGTTCATCTTTCTGGTCTGTAATTTGTTATAAATTTCAGCTTTACAGACTGGCTTTTCAAACTCTGTGCACAGCTTTGTCTTAAAGTCAGCATACGAAGAACATTTGCACGTGCGAATGAAAATGCGTGCAGATCCAGAAAGTTGTTTTTTTGCAAACACATATTTCTCTATGTCGGACCAGTTCAAAAGATCAGCAAGTTCCTCAACTTCTGCTAGCCACGTTTTAAATGAAACGTTGTCATCGCCACTGAAAGTAGATAACAAATTTTCAATGTCTTTTACTCCGATGCGACTCATTGATTCTCCAGCCTTAGAACCCTGAAGCGCCATCATCTGTTCGCTCTTCTGCTCCAGATCTACTTGATTATTATTGCTTTCAAACTCGGATTTACTTTTATCCTCCAACGCCTTATCAAGTCTATCAACCAGCACTGCTTTTACACCTGTAATATCTAAGCCAAGAATTTCAAGTTTTTCTTTTAATTGATCGACAGTGAGATTTTTCGACATTATAGAAAAATTATTATTATTATTTTTTTTTTTTTTTTTTTTTTTTGTTGAGCCCCCAAATATGTAGGAATCAAAAGGCTTCTTTCTTATTTATTAAGGTTTATTATAAGTAATTCATTTAAACAGTTTTAATTTAATATTTTAATTTAGTAATAGAGATTGCAAAACAACTTATTAACAGCAGATTTAAGTTGAACGGCTTAAGACAGCTTTTTATATCATTCGTTTATGGTAAATGATTAAGATGATAATGATGATGTTTGATGTCAGTCGATTATATGTTGAGTTGATGCAGTGAGTCAATGATGATATCCTACATATATATATATATATATATATATATATAATATATAATATAATTAAAGTAAAGTATGATAGTATTAGTATTAGTAATTAATATGATTTAACAATTTACTCCAAAATTGTAAACCTTTCTTTTCGTTTTGCTAACTAAAGGGTGATTTTTTAAAAGCTATAGAAAAGTTTTTCAAAAAAAAACACATGCAATTCAGAAAAATGCATGAAATATTTATTTAAATCGATAGTACGGTCCATATAATTTAATGTTTGAAGATTATTTCATCAAATGTTGACTTCGACTGCGCCTCAAATGGTCCATCCGCTTAGTCCAATTTTGGCATACTCTTTCCAACATTTCGGCCGGTATCTCACGAATAAATACTTCATTGTTGTCTTCCAATGCGTTAATTAAAGCGGGCTTGTCTTTATAGACATGAGCTTTAACATAGCCCCACAAAAAATAGTCTAAAGGCGTTAAATCGCACGATCCAGGCGGCCAATTGACCGGTCTCAAACGTGAAATAAAATGTTCACCGAACTCGCCTCTCAATAAGTCCATTGTTGCGCGTGCTGTGTGGTATGTGGCATACCATCTTGTTGAAACCACATGTCATGCAAGTCAAGCTCTTGCATTTTGGGCAAACAAAAGTTGGATATCATCTCACGGTAGCGCTCACCATTCACAGTTACGTTACGATTCGCATCATCTTTGAAGAAGTACGGTCCAATGATGCCACCAGCCCATAAACCGCACCAAACTGTGACTTTTTCTGGATGCATTGGTGGCTCTTGCAATGCTTCTGGCTGATATTCACTCCAAAACGGACCTATTAATTGGAATTCCGAATTGTAGACTGTACTGTAATTGTACAACATCGTATTGCAATAGGAAGTTTACTTATGTACCTATGTACATTAATCTAAAGCATATTTCTCACAGTAAAAAAAAATTATTGATACATAAAAAGCTTTAGATTTTCAACCAAGAACGGAACTGTTAGCTAGTTAAACCAATACCTACATATAAAGTATAATTTTCCATCAAATGGATTGTGATTTAAAATATCGCACTTTTCTGCACAAAGCTGGGTCCTCAAATATTTTGAAATCTTCGTCTTCCGAAAATATTTTCTTAATTTTAAAACGAAACAATTGTAGCTCAAAAATCAACTCCTTCAAGTAAAATTGGCAAAAAATTGTTTAGAGTAATGACAGATGCCACATGGATTTAAAAAAATGCTAAGAGCTAACGTAGAAATTCCGTGATTTTATATATGTATATTAAAGTGTTAAAAGCTGATAATATGTTAAAATTAGCTAAATCATCCCTTTAGCCAAGTAAATAGCTAAAAATGGCTTTACTATTTTACTAAATCGTTAAAAATTCTTCGCCTTTGGCTTACACTAACTTTATGCTCTAATTTTTAGAAAAATTGAATTGACTGTTCTTACATTTGCATTCGTAAAAAAATTCGAACTCGAGATTTTAATCGAACATTAAATTACGATGCATGGTAGAGAAGTCGAAAAAAGTGGGTTTCGCGATTCCGTCCGTCTGTCCTATCTGTCTGTTCACGCTCCTACAGCCTAAAGGCTAAACCATTGGGTCGATTGATTTCACACTTGGAAGTTAAGGTTTTGAGCAGATTCGCGTTAGGCGTTTTTTTCATTTTTTTCAAAAACAAACCGATAGATTTTTTTAAATTTGCTCCAAAATTTTATTTTTTAACTTGGCTTCTTTTAGGTACCTTTAGAAAGGTACCGCTCATAGAACCATTATTTTGTTTTTTAATTTTCTCAGCAACTGAATAAACCGATTTTAATAATTTTTGTTTTAACGAGCTCTTATATTGCCTTAACAATATTTGATTATCAAAAGTGCGATTTTTTTTTGTTTGGATTTTTAAAAAAATATTGAATTTTTTTTTCAAAATTCTACATCTCAAAAACGGGTTAACATTTTTTTACAAAATTCAAATGTAGAGCGTATATTTACAATCACTAAATAACTGCATACCAAAAATATTTTTAGAACAAAATTGAAAAATTTTATATATAAAAAACTAATTTTAAAAAAACCGCTCTAACGATTTTCAAAAAAAACCTTGAAAAATCAAGGGTTTTTTATTTACAAAATGGCATTAAAATTTTTTGAAGACCAATTTATTTTTCAGGTAAAATTTTGAATCTTAAAATAGTTTCTTTTTTTAAGTTATTCTGTATTAAATATAACCCCCTCCAATCTCACCAGATCAAATCCTGTTCATGAGCCCTATAACTATAACTATTGTAAATACCAACGATAGCCGTGTAGCGCCACTGCATCAGATTAACGAATATGATATATTTAATCAACAATCTATTTTAAAGTGTCTATCAATAAGTATTATCTTGGTACCTTTCTATATATGATTTTAAAATATTATTCTTTAAGAATAAGGTTGTTTCACACATATTTTCCTTGCCTTCACCTATATAAAAGAATAAATACTAAGTACAAGTTAAAGAAACGGGCCAGAAAGAGTATATGTATTTTCTATTAGAATCACTTTTTCAACGTATACACATTATACCTATATAGGTATAACGTACAACCTCTACAACTACTGCTTACGTGTCACTTCATAGCTAAAATCCAAAACGAACAAGAGCCTGACTGTAAACAACACATGAATAGCAATTTCTTGTACCCGTTCGTAAGCTTGTCTTTTTTAAACTTTAACGAAAAAATAAACTGAACGTAATAACTACATGTTTACGCTGAAAACTTGTTGGAAAGAAGGAATGTAATTGGATTGTAGCAAGTACCCTCTACCTACCAATAACATTTCTTCATTATCATCATAAACATGTCTTTATCTATCTATCTGCATAAAGCTGAGCACGCCAATGAACTATTCTTTATTCGTTTTAGACACCTACCTAACTACATAACCAATAGGCGATCGCATTACAATTTGAACATACATGTTCTTCCTCTTTTGTTATCTTCAGATAATTTATTTTCTATCTATCTATCTAACTATCTAATTTATTTTCCATCCTGGTTCTTCTAATATGAAATTAAAATAAAGCTATCCAAAGAACGAAATAGGTGAATACACAAACAATTTTTTTCGTTAAGTATGCTTACAAGTATTTTTCATTTCCGGGATGAGTTGTCTTAGGATGAGTTGTGTCTTGGGATGAATCGCGCCTTTGTATATACAAAGAAAATACCTGGAAACTAGCTTACCGACAAAAAATGGTGTGTATTCGATAAGTTCATTCAAATACACAAACCATTTCCCTTAACATATTATTTTCCGAGTATTTCATATTCTTATTATAGGTAATAAATATATTTTCAACAAATAGAATACAATTCGCATAGTCTACGTAAAATTCTCTTTGTTTTGATACATTATTTGTTAAAATTAGTTCCGTATGAGAGCCGAAAAAGTGAGACATGCTAACGAAATTATATAAATGACGATGATTCGTCCAGACTAAATTTCTATTCTCGACAAAAAAATTTCCCTCCGCGCACTATTTACTTTTGCACCCGAAAAAAATGTACCCTATATTAATACTGTTTTAATTTTTTGATTAGTATTAAATTTTCTATAATTTAATACTGGCTTCTTTTTAGTTAAAAAATGTATTTTTGTATTTCTTCGGAAGGGTACCGCTCATAGAACCGTAATTTTGTTTTTATAATTCTCAGGAACTAATGAACCGATTTAAATATTTGATGATCAAAAGTGTATATGTATATTTTCTTGGATTTTTGAAAAAATATTAATTTTTATTTTCAAAATCAGATATCTCGAAAAGGGTCAACATTTTTTTACGAAATTCAAATCTAAAACGTATATTTACAATCACCAAACAACTGCATAACAAAAATATTTTTAAGAAAAAATGGAAGATTTGTATATATAAAAAAATTAAACAAACTTATTTTACAGGTATATTTTTAAATCTTATATAGGTACTTTTTTAAACAGACTATTTGCATGCAGGAGCAAGTTCGTGCGACCCAGTCAAAAAATACTACTGACACTGGTAAAATGTGCGTATCGACTAAAAAATCTTAGTAGCAAAAATAGATATTGAAATAAAACGTAAGTAATGTACAATGTTTTGTAACATTTTAAGATATTGTTTCATACTACATAATCAAAGTTCTGTCAAAAATAATGATAGAAATATTGTATTAGTTTAAAATTATGAGTTCGTGATGAAAGGTAATTATGACACTTTTTCGGTATTAATTCACACATTTACCTGAAATTTATTCAAAAAAACGTGATGGCCTAATCTAAGTTCAAACATAATTTTTTTTTTTTTCAATTAATCAAGCTATGTCCAACTTTCGTTTGATATAAAAGGTATTGGTAGGCACAAGTACCTTTTAAAAGTCATTGACTCATATTCGTCTTATAATATATATAATAATTTCATAACCTTTATTTTTGAAACTAAGTCAAAGTTTTCTACTGGCTCAAAGTCACCTGAACCTGCACATCGCATAATTTTATGCCCTTATAGCTAAATCATTTCCAAAAAGGAAGGACTTTAGCAGAAAAACAAACCTGATGAAGGTTACGTATTGTAGGTAGCTATTATATCAAGGTACCTAAAGTTGAAATTTCAACCCCTTTTTGAAAAATTTAAAATATAGGACTACATAAAAAAAATTTAAAAATATGTTGATGTAAAACAATGAAAATCAAGGTCAACCTTATGCTCTATACATTTAAAGTTCATCCAAACTAAAATGTGACTGTGGGTACCTATACCATTTTTGTTTTTGTTGAATATAGTTCACAGCACATAACTACCTACATATACATATGTTGAGGGGGATGGGTTGATGGTTGAAAATGCCTTTAGGGGTAATAAGTAAATATCCATTTTCCTTTGTACGAATATATGAGTGTAGTGTACAGTATACATGCATATGTAATTTATCTATGTATGTACTATACAGAAATAACACAAAATATCAAATATAAATCTTCATAAAAGGGAAACTGTTGTAAGTTACAATGCCCAAGCTTGAATGAATTTCGGTGTACCTACCTACCGAGCCGGGAGAGGGTAAGACCAGTTATACTTCCTTCTATACTCTTTTATATATGTTGGTAGTTGAAAAGGTCAAAAGGTTTTTGTGCAAGCCATCAGGGAAGAAAAAGTTAACTTGATGGGTGCCAACATGTTGTTATAGCTATTTTGTGTCAAAAAGGTACAAGCTAACAATTTAAGTATATAAAAAAATTTAAAAAAAATATTTATTAAAAATTCAAAAAACAAATGAAAAGTGCATTCAAATTAACAAACTTTTATTTGTTGTTGTTTTTATGCATACTATGTAGTCTAAGGGCAAGTATAGTCTTAAGGGCAAGTGTTTTGTGAATTTTCATTCACATATTAGAGGGTGTAACATAGTTCTTGCAAAATTTAATTTGGAACGAAAATACAGATTTATTATACTAGAAACCTTACATTTTGTGTTAATTCGAATATATACAGTTTGGGGTCATGTAAAGGGTTTTTCAATAAGGGCGGGTAGATGTTGAAATGTAATAAAACAAGCTGTGTGTGGGATATTAACAAAATTATTTTTTTTATTTAAAAGACGCATGTATGAAATTAAGTGTGGAATATGACATCATTCAAATTCCCGCCTCGGCTTCTTACGGTGGCACGGATCCGAGTGGTCCAATTTTCAATAACTCTTCCGCATAGATCCGGCTCAATTTTAGCGATGGCCTGTGTTATGTTCACCTTTAAGGCATCCGGCGATTGTGGTTTATTTGCATAGACTGGCGACTTCATGAAAATTTACAGGAAAAAGTCTAGCGGGGTCAAATCGCATGACCTTTATAGCCAATTCACATCTCCTTTGCAAGAGATAACCTTACCCTCAAATCGTGAATGCAAAATGTGAATCGTAGCGTTTGCTGTGTGGCACGTAGCTCGGTCCTGCTGGAACCACATGTCGTCTAGGTCCATGTGGTTCAATTTGGACCAAAAGAAATTATTTATCATCGTTATGTAGCGCTCGCTGTTGAAGGTGACCGCCTCACTAACGTCGTTTTCAAAAAAGTACGGACAAATTACGCCGCCGACCGGCCCGAAATCCACACCAAACAGTAAATTTTTGAGGATGAATTATCACCTGGTGAACCTCGCGTGGTTTGGTGTCGTCCCATATACCGCAATTTTGCTTGTTGACACAGCCATTCATCCAAAGATGTGCCTCGTCACCAAAGATGATTTTTCGGCCAAAATTGGGGTAATCTTCCAAACGATCCTAAGCCCAGTCAGTCATGTCTATTGTCATGAAATGTGAGCTACTGGGTCAGTTGGATCTTGTACGGGTGTAGGCCCAAGTCCCGACGCAAAATTCGCCAAGTTGAAGTCTACGAAAGGCCGAGTTCTTGTTCACGGCGATGAATATACTGCCTTGGATTCTGCTGTACACTTTCACGGACCGCGGCGATTTTGTCGGCCGATCTTGAACGTACGGGTGTTGGCTGATTGTTTACTGAACCAGTCGTCTCAAATTTGGCCACCAAACGTTAAAGAGTCGACAGTGAAGGGCCACCACGTCGACCGTAAAATGGACGCAATGCGCGCAAAATGGCCGCCACGGAGCGCCAAAATCTACCTGCGCCACTTTGGGTTTGCTCGGAATAACTCAATAATTTATTGAAATTTTTCATAAACGTGGCTGAGTTTCATTAATACACCTCCCAATTTACCTTTTCAAGGCCTTGGTGGTCGTGGATTAGATCTTTGACTTTAAAATTATTCAAAGCAAAAGGAAAATATTGTTAAATCGAAAGATCTTGATGGCCAATTCTGATCGAAAATGACCGATTACACTATTAACCCTTAAATGCATCTTGTATCAAAAATGATACAACAACTTTTACTCGCTCTTAAAATGTTTTTGTTTTGGTTAGTAACTAACGGTTGTTTTTTTTAATGAGAACAACTATTTCTTAACCAAACTATCTGTTATTGGTGATTTGTACGATATCGTTGACTCGTAAAAATTTAAAAATTAAAAAAAAAAATTAATCAACAAAGGTTAGTATTTTCTTTATGTAAATTCGTGGTAATTTTTTGTTTGTTTTAACTTTGGATGTGAAAAACAAGTGCTTTTTTGTCTGTATCTTAAATGATACTTCATGCATTTAGGACTTGTTTTGAACTAATATTAGTTTGGTCGGAGATGTGATTTCTTGCATTTTTTTAGAATGGACCGAAGACCAATGCCGGATACTGATAGGAATATCGTTCAATATTTAAGACAATTGGAAAATGGGTATTTGTCAGAGGATGATGACGTAGATGAAGATGACCTTGGGGAGTTGTTGACTCGCGCACAGTTGAAAGCGCTCCTTGAAGATGAAATAAAAAATGAAATTGAAATTGAAAATGAAATTCAAAATAAAATTGTAAATGAGGAGCTTTTCACTGAAACCCATGAGCAGAATGCCTGCTGAGTGCTGGTTGAAGATAAAGACGCATCGCCGGTAATAGTCAATGATCCAGGCCCATCTACTTCTCGTGGATCTATTCCTAAGCCCTTTGATATGCAACGGCTTAGATGGAAAAAAAATCTCTTGTCTTTGATGAGGAAAAGATCAAATTTCAAGGTTGCAACACCTTTCCATCAAATTTGATGGATCTTGAAACTCCTTTCCATTTTTTTTTTCTTATTTTTTTACTCCGGATCTTATCGACAAAATAGCTAAAGAAACTAACAGATTCTCTGTTCAAAAGCAGCCTTATCACTCTGACTATGTCACAGCCTGTGAATTGCGGAAGTATATGGGAATATTGATTTTTATGTCAGTTTATCATTACCCAAGCGTTTGATCTTATTGGAATAAAGCACATGGATTTCAGGGCATAAAATATACAATGACCGTAAACCGCTTTGAAAAAATAAGGCGAATTCTGCATTTTAACGACAACGACAAACACAGACCGGTAAACGACCCTAACCATGACAGGCTCCATAAACTCCGCCCTATAATAGACCACCTCAACGAAAGGTATGCTAGCGTACCAATGGATCAACGCCTTTCCATTGACGAACAAATGTGTGCAACAAAAATAGGGCACTTTATGAAACAATATTTGCCCTTGAAACCACATAAGTGGGGTTTCAAACTTTACGTACTCTGCTCACTGGCAGGGTATACGTACAAATTTATCATATATTCGGGCAAGGACAACGAACCGATGTTAGAAAATGAGATGGACGTTGGAGCGGTTGGAAACATTGTGATAAAGCTCTCGCGAGCAATTGAACGGAGACTGAACCATATCGTGTACTTCGACAATTTTTTTAGCTCCTTGCCACTAATGTACTATATGGCCAAGGAAGGAATTTTCTGCCTAGGGACAGTACAAAGAAACCCGCCTCGGAAAAAATTGTAAGCTTTCAACGAAGCAAGAGGTAATGGCAAAATCTGTGGAAAGAGGATACTACGACGAATACCTCACAACTTACGACGGTGTTGAGATGAATACTGTAAGTTGGAAGGACAACAAACAGGGTACTCTCTTGTCAACTTATATAGGAGCAGAACCTGTAACTACAATTGAAAAGTACGACAAGGCTGACAAAAGAAGGAAAAACATCAAATGTCCAAAAATAGTCAAAGAGTACAACGCCCATATGGGTGGAGTGGATTTGATGGATTCATACTTGGGTCGATACCGAATCCGCATGAAGAGCAGAAAATGGTATATGAGGCTTTTCCATCATCTCCTGGATCTAACGGTGATAAATTCATGGGTCTTATATAAGCAAGTTTTGGCTAAAAAAGGAAAACTGTAAGTATAAAGTCCACTTCAGCCAACTAGAGGTCGACCCAGCAGCAGTAGCAGTTTTTTTAAGGAACCAGCCCCAAAGCGGAGGAATGTGTTGCAGGTTGTGCCATCCAGTGATGTCATACATGATGGAACCGATCACAAACAAAAAAGACAGAGCAACCTTATGCGATGCATGATGCCAGGATGTAAACTCCTAAGTAGCATTATGTGTGAAAAATGTAAAGTTTACTTATGTTCAAAAAAAAAAATGCTGATTGTTGCAATAAATTCCATTCTTAATTTTTTCTAATAAATGAAATAGTCAAAAATGTCTACATTATTTTTTGTCTAGCAATTTCCAGGTCGCAATGAAGTCCTAAATGCATGTTGTATCAAAAAAGATACAAACAGTTTTTTTTTTCAAAAAAAACCGTTATTTCATCAACAGGAATTTTAAAATATTTTTTTTCATCATTCGTAAACATGTTCCTATCCAAAAAAAATTTTTTTTTAGAAAATAAAAAATCATGCATTTAAAATGTCTCATGAATTTATGGAATTGAAATCACTTCTTATTCACATCCATATTCTAAAATGTATAATCACTAAAAACTGGTTTATCATATCTAGATAATGAGCACTATTAAGTGTTATTGCTTTACAAGCTAAGAAGTATGGATTGATAATGCCTTAAGCACTAAATCTGCCTTCGCTTATCAACGATTACACGGGTTTTCTGTATCAAAAATTTTTAAATTTTGAGAATTAAAAAAATCATCAAGATTAAAAAGAGCTTCATCTTTGAAGATGATTTTGTTAAAAAAAAAAACAGCATTGACTTTTTGTTTTTTTTTTTTTTTTAAATCGTATGAAAATGAGTTGTTTGTTTGCATCACATTCCAGTTTTACTAACCCCGAACTTTCAGCTGTGACACTTTTATATTTTTTTTTCGGTTGGTAACACTGTTCTCCTAAATACAACAAATTTTAAATTTAAATTTAGATGAAAGAAATATTGTTACAAACGAAAGTATGTATAAATAAGCAAAAGAATACAGGACCTAATATAGAACTCTGTGGAACGCCTTATTTCTAAATTGATCTGAAGTTTTAAATCAATTCATTATTCTTCAAATTATCTAAAAAAAGATTATGGTTGACTTTTTCCAAGGCTACAAAAAAGGCTAGCAGAAATAACATAGTCAACATTTTAGAACGTAAGGCAGTTTGATGGAATTCGTTTTTATTTTACCCAAAATTTGTTGGTGCCTTGAAATAAAGCGAAATAAAAAAAGAGCCTGGTATGCGACCCACACTGATAACTTTCCATTCCGTCTGTCAATTTGGTTCTTAAAACTTCAAAAACTATCAAACGAAGAGTCTATTAACTCTCGTTCGATGTTTTGTGAATTGAACAGAGCCTTGTGGACTTCTGTTCGATGTTTTCTACATTGCATTTTTCTCTCCTTCTTTCTGGAGAGAAATATTATTAAGTTTATTTAGTCTTTGACTGAATTTGGAAAGAGCTGGTCGGAAAGAATAAAAACTCACAGTGGATTTTTGAGCTAATGCTTTTTCCACTTATAAAAAGTTGTCTTTGTGTCGGTAATTTATTCTTTTTATTTTTATTTCAGCGGTAAGATATTTGGTACTTGTCTCTGGACTTGTGCTAAAACAACTTTAACAAAATATTCATAACAATATTTTTTATGAGATAAATAAATTGAAGTCAATATCTCTCTTTGTTCTTCTAATACTCGAGTCAAAAACCATTTCCTTACAGTTTTTTGTTGTTTTTGTACTTTTTCTTGTTTTCTTTTCTAAAAAATAACTAAAAATTAATAGAAATATTTTGCTTGTGATGAAATAGTTTGATTTCAAAATCTATTTTTGCTAACGAGATTTTTAGTCGGAAACCAATTTTTACCAAATTAAATAGCTTTTCTAGAATGTTTTTTGTTTTTATATAAACAAATACACATTGGATTTTTCTAAGAAAATTTAGCACAGAATAAAATCAGTTTGAAGTCAATACATTCTTCTTATTACGAGATATCGAGAATCGAACACCAATTTTAAAAAATTTTGGGTGCCATTTTTTGTAGGTTTGAATTTTTATGAAAAAACTGACTTTCGGATTTTTATACAAATTTTATTGAATGTCGACACAATATTTTTTATATGATGAAATTATTTTAAAGCCAATATTTTTAAATTTTGAAACAATATTTGAGTCGAAAATCAATTTTTACCAAGTTTTAGTAATGTTCTTTTTTTAAGGTTTTTATATGTAAACAACTGTCATTTCAACTTTATTCATAATTTTATCAGATCAAAAACGTTATTTTGAAGATAAAATTATTTTGAAGATAAAATAACTTTTATAAAAAAAACGTTATTTGATTTTTTTAAATTATATAAAATTGACATCACGTTACAATGTGTAATGTACAATTTAATTTAAGTCGCTAGCTTTATTGGTTCGTGAGATATTTTGGGTCAATAGTTTTTAAATTGCTATGGTAAAAAAAAAACACCCACTCAATTTTTTTTGAGAGTCCTTCAGCATCTTTCTATATTATCATCTGTATAACAAAATTTATTTGAAGTCGATATCTCTACTGGTTCTTGAGATATGGACGATGAAAAAAGCTTGCCGTACGGGCGTGCGAACGTACATATGTACACACGTACGCACAGACATTTTTCTAAAAATCTTTTATTTAGATTCTAGGGAAATTGTACGTCGAGAAATGTGAACATTTTCCATTCAACAATTGGAATAGCTTCCTATGTTAAATTAATAAGCCCAACTTTCAAAAATTGACTTTATTGCACTTTACAAAAGTGAAATGACTCCAATTCTTGAAAGTTGGCCTTATTTCACTGCACCTAATTTTAAGGCCTTAATTTTAAGTGTCATAGCCATTGGTTGGTTTTCCATAACATTTAAACTTTTTTCGATCCTCTTTCAATGTTTCTCCATTTACCTATTACATTGTGAAAATTCAATATTTCAACATAGTTAAATTTTACAGCTACTTAGTCTAATAATTTACAGGCACTAAGAGGTTATATGCACTTAACATGTTTAAGCACAGTAAGAGAATGCATTCTTGATGTGCGGCTGGAATAAGAATCTCTATGCTTAAAAGTCCAAAATAGAGATCATGGATTAACTGATTTCGCTTCTGCAAGTGTATTAGTATTATGATAGAATTGGCTGAAGCTCTAAAAAGCAGTTAATTGGATATTTCGACAAAATATTGTTTGTAAAAAGTATTGGAAAAAAACCAAGACAAACATAAAACATTGTTGCGATTTTCAAGTGATGTTAGAGTTTCAGTTATAGTTGAGTTACTTATCCTTTTCAAAGCTTTTTTGGGATTCTGTCACCTAAAAAACTGTCAGATCCTAACTTTTTTTTTAAACTGTTACAGAATTGTGTGCTTAAAGAATATTTCATTATCTCTATTTTTCTATCTATATCTAGGATTATCTTCGTTATTATTACCTTCATTTCATAATTACAAAAAAATTCCAAATAAAAGCATCGTGAATTTTCAATTTGTGTTTTTATCACGTGAAATCCTTTATGCTACTGGAATTCTCTTCCTTTCAAAAATTGCTATAGAGATAATACTAATCGTAAAATGAGCCTTCAAAATCAGTAAACAGAGTCATGTCGAAGGTCAAATTCAGAGCCATTTCTTAGACTTGACAAAAATAACAAAAGGCTGCGAAAATACGAGATGGATAAAAAGAAAAACGTGAATTACTCGTATATCCTCTTTTTGCAACATTTGAAGCTTGCACATTTAATTTTCCCAGCGCCATTTGTTTCCTTTTCTTTCTTCTTTTCTTATACTTACACGTACATATACTTCTTTTCCGTATTGTTTGCTTTTTCATTACATCTACTTTGAACCATTTAAACATTGCTGAGCTGTAGGACTTTCGTCACCCTCTTGAGACTCATTTCAAAAATAATACTACGTTGGTGCTGGGTAATGGGTACGGTACCTTACTTATACCTCCCAACTGCTTTTAATCAAAATCCAGTTCAACCAGAAAAGGAAAAGGGTGAATTCTTGGGATTAATAGTAGCACTGCCTTTATATTTATACATGTATATGTGTAAGGTATAGGCAGTTTACATCTATAGGTATGTTTGTGCATAATGTAGCTTCTTGTTTGTTTTAGGGTTCTGCATGCCTCCCAAAACCAAATCATCATCAGCCTCAGCCTTAGCCGAGCCTATGGAATGGCTCTGCACCCATATTTTTAGTTTCTTGCATTTTCCTCTTAAAACAATGAAAATTCCGTTCGACTTGTTGGCTTTTACTTCGTGCGTCGTGTAGCTATTGTCGTGTCGGTTTTCCGTACTATTCCTTCCTCTATATAGGTATAGGCAGAGTTATAGAGCCTGACCCGGCCTCGCTTTAGAATTTTTCGCATCCGTGGTTACAAGTTTTTGTTGTAGGTAGGTACTTACTTTAACAGACGACGCGATGTGAAAATTAAGGTTTTCATCATGGAACGGGTAAATATCTTTGAGTTCATAACTTGTGTGATGTTGTAGTGTAAACGCAGAAAAAGGGGGTTTGTTTTTTTGTTTTTTTGATTTTGATGACGACGACGACTCGACGGTAACAGCGACAGCGACAGCTACGACAACTCTCTGCATTCCCAGAGCCTTGCGATGATGTAATGCTTTTGTCATAAGCGTCAACCATCAAGTTGCTTTTTGCCATTTTTATGCAAAATATAAAAAAAAAATCAGTTTTTTTATTATTATTGTTGTTGTTGGTTCGTCTTGTGGGGTTAAATTGAATATATGGGGTGCAAAACGAAGTTTAGGGTGTAAGGTACCCTTGCAACTTAATTCTATACATTTCTCTGTTGGCAACACATATTCAACATGCACCCTCTTCACTGCAACACTCCCGCCACCACTATTCTATCCGTCTCACGTCTCACCCCTTGACTTTGAGAATTTATTGCACATACATATGTATATGCTGCATGCATAGGTATCATGAAGCGAGAAGGTATAGTTACATGAGCTTCATGATTTTATATGCCATATTTTTTTCTGTGGTAGGGTTTTTCTTTTGTACATTTATAAGGGTTGGAGCTATTGCTATGTATATACCTATCTAGTTTGTTTTTTGTATGTATTAATAAAGAAAGGTAAATTTTCTTTTTTATTTTTATAAAAACAATGAATGCCGAGGGTATGAAATAACATAACAAAGGTCAAAGAAGTTTTTCAACACAATTTCACGCAAGCAAAGTTGAGGCTAAGGTAAGGTTATAAGATGGTGTGGTTATAATAAGAACAAAGCCAAAGATAATACTGATGATCATCATAAAGGTGGATGATTTTTTTAAGTTTTGAATTTTAAGTGTCATAAATAGCTGTATTGTGGTCGCATATTAGTGGAACTTGCATCTTGATGACTGATAGTGATGGGTAAATTTGAATTTGTAATAATTTATTCGTCTATGAATATTCAGACTTTTGTCATTAAAATAATCGATGACACGATATCAATATATATTTTGAGTGGCATACCTACAGTTACAGTAGCTCCTTTTTTTGCGCTTCTTTTTACTTTTGCCGGTCCCCTTTGCAGAGCGTTCAATTCTGACAATGGACTGGGTGAGATGATACTATATACTGTAAAATTGAGTTATAAGATCCTGCAAAATATATCCACAAATGTACAAATATATACTTTCAGCGGTAGTAAATTCTCTGTCACGTACAACAATTCAGATTTTCGTACAACACATGACGTGGCGAGATTTGAATCATGACTTGAAATAATCTCCACACAGAAAATTAGGTTATGGTATCCAGTACGCGTTTTAAACACCTCAACATCCACAAAGGAACTTGGATTTATCCAGATCAATCTACCGTTAACCAGATTCATCGATTCATAGACCACTACCTCGTTGTAGGTAGTGGTAGCACGGTAGCACTTCGGGTTTCCCGACCCAAGACAAAACAGGCAGATGCTGGGAGAAGGTACAGTGTCAAATGGCTACAATCGCAAGGGATGTCCAAATCCTTCTCCGACCGAGTTACAAGTAACCTCTTTCGAAGTTCTCTGCCGCAACATTGCCAAGGTGCAGCGCCTTTTACGTGCTTGGTTTCAAGCAGCCACCAACAAGAAACACCTGGTTTGATGGAAATGTCGGCAGGCAAATGCAGCCAAACCACAGGCACGCAAAGCAGCGCTGCATAGAAGAACGAGAGCTGCTCACGAGCTCTATGAGCAGATGATGCGAGAGCAACACCGACTTCTCAGAAGGAAAAAGAGAGAGCATGAGAAGCGTACTGTTGGAGATGTTGAGAAGTTTAAAAGAGGAATGAAGTTCGAAAGTTTTATGAGTAAGTGAAACAAAATTCACAAGTACATAAACCTCGAACCGAAGAAGGCTGCAAAGACGGAGGGGGAAACATCATAGTGGAACCGCAGTCAATTCTGAGGATATGGAAGGACCACTTCTGCAGACTGTATAACGGCGGCGACGAACCGAATTCCGCTGTCAGGTAGGATGATCCATTCAACATAGACAACGGAAAGCCAACAATCCCGTCTTACCGACTTAGACGAAGTAAAGATTGCCATATCTATGCTTAAGTATAAGTCAAAACCACCGGAGCAGATGGCTTGAATGCAGAGCTCGTCAAAGCAGCTGGAGATATTTTGGTTAGCAGCATTCCCGACGAATGGAACCTCAGTATTGTTTGCCCGATTCTGAAAAAAGGAGACCCTCTAAACTGCACCAACTATAGAGGCATCAGTCTACTTAACATCACTTACAAAATCTTCTCTGCCGTAATATGTGAACGTCAACAACCTGATAGGTCCTTATCAGTGTGGTTTTAGACGAGGAAAGTACACAGTTGATCAAATATTCACAATACGGCCGATTCTGGAAAAAAAACCCAAGAACATCAAATCGACACCCACCATCTTTTCATCGATTTCAAGGCAGCATATAACAGCATCTACCGGGACGAGCTGTATAGAGCCATGTCTTGTTTTGGCATTCCTGCCAAACTCGTCCGTTTGTGCAGGATGACCATTTTTTTTTTTTATAATAAGCGCACACTTAAGGGGATATTACTACCCTTATTATGTAAAGACATAGTGTGAGCACTAGGAAGAGGAGAGTGAGGTTGAAAGGAGGTGTCGGTGCACATTGGTTTTGAATTCCTGAATATTGCAATGGCCGGGAAAAACAGAGTTTGGTAACGAATCTCTATACTTGACAGTACGACCGAAGTTGGGCTCGAGGGTATACTGATGAGCATTTCTATTAGCGCGAGTATTACGGTTGAACTGTTTAAGGGGAGGAATGCAACTGGCTATTTCACTTGAGCATAAACCGTTAAAATAACGGTAAAAAAGGGTCAGACAAGAGACCTTACGACGATGTTCAAGGGACGTAGATGATCCTATGATGGTGTTATTACCGATTAATTTAAATGCTCTACGCTCAATGCTGTCAGGTGCACCAGCCCAGATATGGGAGTTATACTCAAGCTTTGGACGTATATAAGTTTTGTAGATAACAGCCAGATCAGAGGGGGAGAAAAACTTCTTGCATCGCCTTAGAAAACCCAAACTTCTTGCGGCATTTTTAGCGACATCGCGTACCTATGTGCTCATTCCACAAAAGGTGGTTGGTGATACACATACCGAGAATATCGAGATGTTCAGTCTCTTCGATGCAAGCGCCATCCATGGATAATGGCAAGGGGGGTGTATCTCGCTTAAACGATACAAGGCAGCATTGCGTTTTCAAAGCATTAAATTCCACGCGGTTTTTTAATCCCCATTCAAGAATGCCGTTTAGGTCGGAATTTAATGAGCTTATCATGTTTTGTCGTTGCAGTTCCACATCCGAAGAAGAGGGATGTGATTCTGAAAACGAATATGAAAAGCTGAGAGTACTATCGTCAGCGAAACAATTTATTGGATTAGAAGTATCAGACAGGAGATCATTAATAAAAATGAGAAAGAGTGTTGGAAATAGAACAGAGCTCTGGGGCACACCAGCATTTATTTTGAGGTTTTCAGACTTGAATCCATCCAATACTACTCGTATTGAACGATTAGAAAGGTAATTAGTAATCCAATTAAGCAGGGATTCATGAAAACCGAAAACACACATTTTCGATAAGAGAGCCTGATGCCAAACCCTATCAAATGCTTTTGAAATATCAAGTGCAATAATCTTACTTTTTCCAAAGCGATGTAAAGATGGTCTTTAAGAAGCTTTCGGTCTTCGAGATATTTCTTAAGCTGATAATTTACCAGCGTTTCCATGACCTTGGAAAGAAGGGACGTAAGTGCAATCGGTCGATAAGTAGAGGGTGAGGAAGATTTGCCTTTTTTGGGAATAGGCTGGACAAATGCAGCTTTCCATCCGTTCCGAACGAGACCAGAGGACTAGGAGTAGGACAGATGAAAAAGCTTACGCTTCAGAACTATAGCGGGGATACCATCCGGACCAGCGGATTTATGTGTATTAAGATCTTTTAGGACTCTCGCCACAGTACGAGTGCGAAAAAAGATTGGCCCCATAGAATCACTAACGCACTCGATGACAGGCGGAGTCATAACACTCACTGGCAGAGTTGAATTGGTGGCGAACTGCCCGACGAAGAGATTAGCTTTCTCTAAAGAACTAACAAATGGAGTGTCATTGACAACGAGCGTAGGAACCGAGGAAGAGGAAGAATTCCTCATGTTTTTTACAAATGACCAACAATTTTGACTGCCTTTAGGACATTGCAGTATTTTTTGCCGTAATTTTTGGTCATGTAAAAATTTGGTCCGTCGAATATGGGCAGGCCTTGCTGGCTTGCTTGAACTTATTCCAGTTTTCCTCAGTTGGATTGGCTTAAAAAAAAACAGAAACTTATCTTCTTGACCCTAATAACTTCTTTACAGCTCGCATCGAACCATGCGTTTTCCTTAGGTCTGATGCTTTTAACCCTATTCGGAATAAAAGTTTTCATTCCCAGGAGAATCAAACTTGTGATCATATCTGCGCTGTCATCAACGTCACTATCGAGGAAGCATAATGACCAGTTAAAGATCCTAAAATAATTATTGAGACCGTCCCAGTTGGGTTTAAGGGTTAATGAGTGCAAAACAAAGTACATGCTGTCATCAAGAAAGGGCTTACAACACCGAAGTCTCGGTCAAAACGTCACCATCGACAGACATAACTTTGAGTTAGTTAAGGACTTCGACTACCTAGGCTCCGCTATGAACGCAGAAAACAACACCAGCGCTGAGACGAAACAAAGAATAACTCTTGCTAACCGTTGTTTCATTGGGCTAAGAAAGCAATTGAGTAGCAAAGCCCTCTCTCGAAGGACCAAAGTACCGCTATATAAGACCCTCATCATTTCAGTCATGCTATACGGTGCAGAAGCAAGAAGCGTGGCATTTCATTCCCCAGAGTAGGTGCCAACAGTTGGTTTGAAGTTTACCTCGAAGATGTGAGGCAATTTTGAAAAATTTGTGTCGATCAACAAATACTATAGTTTAGTTACTAAAATAAATTTGGAATGAATTTGTTTTTGACCCCTTAAAATTACTTTTTCACCAGTTTTTAGAATGTGTGCTATTTCTACGTACAGGAGAAAATACGTCATCACTTAATATGACACGACTTTTTGAAAATAAGGAAAGAGTGTTGTATTTCTCTGTTAATAGCTGTAGCTCTTCAGACCCTGTTTGAAAAAAAAAACAACAAGTTTTGTTGCACATACTTGAGCACTAGTGTTTCAAGAACAAAATTCGAAAAATTTCTGAAAAATTAGGTTTTTAGGCACGAGTACGATAACTTTGGCGCCAAGATATAATAACGGTTTTTGGTAGAGGGGCTTAATACAAGCATTTTTTACTATGGGAGGGGGGTCTATCTCCCCCCGTTCAGGCGGTAGGGGCAATTTAAAAAAAATATTATTTAAAATGGAAAAAAATAAATAAAAAATAACGGTGATACTTACAATTAAGTTTTATACATTTTTTTAAAGTCAACATTCTGTTTTATTAGCCAGTTTTTAATTCAAGTCAAAACTATGCGTAGTTTTGGAAAAATTGAATTTTAAACTCAAAATTTGAGTAAAAAAAGTTAAAAAAGTGTATTTTTTCAATACTTCAAGATTATCTTCCATTGTTTTTATTTCAGAATTTATTGCTCTTATTTGTTTTTGATCAAAAACTGAAAACTAGATGATTTTATGTCTTTTAGTTTTTGAGAAAATTGAAAATAACCACAACTACTATTTTAATTTAATTCTTTTTTTTTTTTTGCTTGAGTGGTCTTATTTTGATAGTAACAATGATAGGTGCGAGTTTGGGTGTATGCAACAGTAAGGTGTGTGCGAGTTTGGGTGTATGCAACAGTAGGATCTGTAAGGGGGGGCATGGTGCCCCCCTGCAACCCCCTGCTTGGGAACACTATAGGATTTGGGGTGGGTGCAAGTTGGAGTGCGTGCAAGGTGCATGCAAAGTTTCTTTTTCATTTAAATGAGCTGGATTTAAGAAAAATTAATTGACCCTAAGTGTATCTTAATCCATCAAATTATTATTATCAAAATAAGACTACGTTAATACTTAAGCAAGGAAAAAGTAATTTAATTAAAATATTTTTTGTTGGTAATTTTCAATTTTCTCAAGAACTAGAAGACATAAATTCATCTAGTTTTCAAATTTGATCAAAAACAAATAAGAGCAATGAGTTCTAAAAAAAACAACAGTAGATAATTTGAAAGTTTTGAAAAACTACATTTTAAACATTTTTTTTAAATTTTTTTTGCAATTTTTTTCAAAAACTATGCATAGTTTTGACTTGATTTAAAAACAAGCTAATAGACAAAAATGTTGGCTTTAAAAAAAGGTATAATACTTAATTGTAAGTATTACCGTTATTTTTTAATTATTTTTTTTTTCTATTTAATGTACACATTTTTTTAAACGGGGGGAGATAGACCCCCTCCCATAGTAAAAAACCTATATTTTGAATCTTTTGACGTTTTCACTCTTAATTTGTTTATTAATAATATTTAATTACACATCCATAAGGAAATAAGAAGATTTCTATGCCTTTTAATTGTCATCCCCTTAATCTTGTTATAATAATTGTTGAAACTATGTATCTTAAAATGACAACCATATAACCAAATAAGTAGCAATTTTCTAACGACTTACAAATGAGTTTATTCCGTGAAAATTGGTTGGCTAAATCTTACCAATATATAAAGGAATTGCAAAACAATTGAGAAGATTTTAACTGTGTGAAGGAACCAAATTCAATATAAAATAATCAAATAAAATACCTTACCATTCCTGTCGTGTCATTGAAACTCTCATATTAAATCCTCGTTTCGTTGTAAAAGAAATTAATCCAACAAAGTTACAGCTGATAATACATTAATAATTAAGGTACATGTAGAGGGTTGCTAGAGGTATTCCTCTTTTTTTTTTTACACTTTCGCTAAAATATCAAACATAAAAAAATTGCATACACATTCAATTTTACCACACTTTTTTATATTTTCATAATCATTTATATCTACTCCCCCACACACATTAAAACAACAACAAAAAAAGAAAAGAAGATGTGTATTTTATATTAACCACACTTTTATAAGGAAGATTGAAATAAACCGAAGAACTATTAAAATTAAAAAATAAGATTATCAGAAACACTAATATATTATTTTTATTTTAAAAATTGCAAAAAGACACGCAAAAATAAAAATGATTTTATCTACCCCTCGCGATAAACGATAAACTGAATTGCATTAGGTATTCACCACACTTTAAAGATGAAATGTAGATATAGAAGAAGAAAAAAAATTAAATAATTCCAAACGAGATCTAGGGGTACATAATTCTTTCTTATTTCGAATATCGATGATGGTTATAAACTTTGGCGAAAAACGCACAAAACAAAATTCACCACAATTTGATTTTTGAGAGAATAAAAATTTCACAGGAAATTGTTGAAATTAAATTGGTTAATATTTCCATCATAGAAGTATCGTTGCGTAAACATTATATTCTCTTAATATTTTAACTCCAAAACTGGCAGAACAACCGACCGAAGTTCCGACCCCTGTGAGGATGCTTTTAGTTTATTAAATTCACACTAACCCCCTTTTTGTAGTAAGAAAAAGAAACACACTCATATACGTAAATTCACCTCACTAAGTGTATAAGTATTACATTTGTATCTGCACTTCTTTTTTGACGTTTACATGTCATGTGTTTCTCTCGAAGCCGAAAGAAAAAAAATATGTAATTTCCCAAATCCCGAAGGTGTCTTTTACCGGGACTGGGAGCGGAAAGAACACCCAGCGAACGCTGATGACTGAGAAACTATCTCGACAATATTACTCCTCATTCTGGCAATAGGTTAGGTCTGTGGGGTTTACTGTCAAAATGTCTCATCGCAGAAAAGTCACCTCACCCACACTCACCATTATACGAAAAGGATGACAGGAAGAGAGTGGTGAAAAAAAGAGATGTGTACTAAAATTAAATTGATTGGTTGTCTTATGCGTCGAATGCGCGCGTTTTACAAACGTCAATCTCAATACCGTGTTTAGCTCCGGGAATTATCTCTTTTTTTTAATTCTTTTTGACTTTTACTTCACCATCTCGCACCGTTCCAGTATTAAAGCCTCAAACAACGGCTGACCCAATACGATGCATAATGGAGGTATTCTACTTTATTCGTCAATCGTCAACGGACAGCGTACAGGAACGGAAATTAACACAAAATAAACAACGGTGCTTAATGTGTAAACATGGCCCGTTCGAATGTGTACACTACGTTTTTCTTTATTTTGTTTAACTCCGTCGTCGGTCGGTTCAATACGCGTGGTAGGTTGGATAAACAAAAATTAAAGTAAGAAAGACAGATTCTTCCCCCGAACTGAAAAGGTGTGTTATTTTTGTATGCAAATGACACTAAATCAAATAGGAATCGAATAAAAAAAAAAAAAACAAGAATATTTTGTATATTCTTTTAACTGATGATAGGTACCGGTTATTTTGTTTTTTAATTATTTACAAATCGACGATATAATTTTTTGATAAACATGAAAAATTTTCAATGCGAAGGTTACGTTGCACTGTGCACACACAATATTGATGGCTCCGAAAAATAAACACTAATGTATAAACGCGCCGCCCGGCATCTGCTCACATGCAATGCTCTCTCGAAACTGTGCGAGCCATATAATAAAATAATATGTGCTCGGTTTGGTTTGGTTCTCGTGCTCGTGCTTCCGGGGGTTAAGCAATCGAGCGACGACTTTACTACGTAATTTGTTGTTGTTGTTTTTGTTTTGGTATGACAGTTGTTGTTAATGTCAGCTGTGATGGTGCGTGCGCTTTAAAGGCGAATGCAAGTATGAATATACATAGGTGTTTATGTATTCAATATAAAAATATTGATATTTCAATAAATTGATGAGTTTTATTATTTGCGATGGAACATTTGGTAAACACAACTTCAAGCGGTAAATGTATGAAGCTCAAAAAGTACCGTTAATGCAAAATGTATTCAAAATGTATGAAGAAGGTGCTTTTTTAATGTTCCAGTATTTAATAAAAATAGCTAAATTTTGAAGAAATGTGAAGAAAACAAAAAACAATCAGTTGAGATAATTTTGACAAGACAGGTTTGACACTTTGTAGCTAAAAAGACTTTTCAAAAAATGTATTTAATGTATAGGGTGTCCCAAAATTAACGCAAGATTTGAATTTGCCGCCATTTGTGCAGTGAAGTGTTGGCAACCCTGAAAAAAAAGTAATTTGACAGCTAACAGTATAGGGTTATTAAAAATGGAGCGTTACACGAGAGATCCTATGTACTTTACGAGTCAATAAAAATATAACTATCAAAAGACTAAAAACGGCGTTTTCTATTTAATTCAAATCTTGCGTTAATTTTGGGACACCCTTTATTTACAACCACAGTTGACAGAATGGTGTTTTAAGTTAAAATTAAATTGGTGGAAACTAGTTTTGACGTAAAAGCAAACTAATAATATGGCATCAAGACAAGTCTCAACAAAACAATCTTCACGTCTTGAAATCTTAAACCATAACTAGATAAGTATTTACTGCGATTTATACGTTAGCCTTAGTTTTCTTTTATGGCAACAAATATTATTTAAAGAAAAAGATAATTGTTGAAAACATTTAAAACAAATTATACAAAACTATGACGTATATTTAAACGAGTATAAAGTCTTTTTGGTATATCCTTATTTTATTGTTCTTGAAAACAATTTTAAGAAGTCTCCTAACAAAAAAACTAGAAAACTTCTTGACAAATAGAATATTTTAAAAACATGACCAAGGGGTACCTAATTAAAAATAAATATAATATAACACACAAATATTTTCTAAGTGTAATATTTTACTATTTCCACTTATTGTTGGCTGCGCCACCTTCATTCTCATAACTGTAACGACTATAATTAAGTGTGTGCCTATAGGAGAAAGCTTTTACACAACGGAGATAATAATTTATTTTAAGGTTGTGCAATGGATTATTTGATACAAGAATTAGTTGAGTATAATATTGAGAATAATTGGCTTGTTATATTTTAAATATCTCAGAAATCCAATCATAAATCAATAGGTTTTTTCTCAAAAGTTGTGGGCAGAAATTATTGGCCTTTTAAATATTGAAAAGTGCGGATGAATTTCTCTCAGAGAGAGAACTGAATAGGAAATATGTAACGGTATCTTGTCAAAAATTGTCTGTCATTTTTTAACTTAGAAAGGGGTCAAAATGATACCTTGTTGTCAAAATATGATTTTTGATTTTGATTTTTAAAATGAAGCTGCAGATTGATGCAATATGTTTTTTGTTTCTTTTAAAGCGGATTTTTAAAATAAAAGATTTTTTTAGAGTAGATAGAATAAAACTAAATTAAGATTGAATTTTTTATAATTTGAAGTGTCCCTTTGGTAGTTTCTTACAAAGATTTATTAGCAGATGTTTTAAGCTCGAAATCTTAACAGAAAGAAAGTTAAGACTTTAACAACGTTGAAAATATTGAAAACTTATTTTACGTAATAGACTGAAATTTCAATTTAATAACAAATTTATAATGATAATACAAAATACTAAAATAAAATTTATTTGACATTAAAAATTAAAATCGAAAAATTCTATTGCTATTGTCAAATGGAAGACAATTCTACAAAATATCAATATTGCTATATTTTTATAAATTTGGGGCCATCAACGCTTTAAAACTTTCTTTTAATTTTAAAAATCTACATATATCTGGCATAATATTTTATTTTGCAAAATTGTTGAACGGAACTTAATCTACTATAGGTTGAAAACTACTAAATCGATTTTTATAAATGAGGTATCATTTGAAAGCTTAATTTATCTGAAGCAATACCCGTGTTTTGTTGGCAAATCTATCCATAGTATAGTAGGATTTTACACGAATAACAAAAACAATATCCATAGTATGAATAACACCGATAAAAGTTAGAGTAGAATCTCACTATGGATAGGTTTTTGACATTTATACGAGCTTCGAATGGATCTTATGTGATTTCGTTCTCAAATGTTGGTACGATTGATATTGCATTTGTATCTCGATGGATGTGTTCGTTGAGTAGTTGTGCATTTGGAATCATGTGTGTTTTCCATTGAAGAAAAATCAATCTATTACTGTTGATATTATTTAGTTTTGTTAGTGAAAATGGACTAACTGGGCTTATTTTGCAAGAGAAAACAATAGAAAAGATATTTATGTTTTGCTATGTTTCCACCAAAGGTTAATCTCAGTTTAGATTAAATAAATCTTGTTGGTGTTTCCACCGCTCAAGAAGATTTAAAAATGATTAAGTAGAACAGCACTTTCTAAAATGCAAATGGTGTTTCGATGCTTTCGATGTGTGAAGTGTGTTGGCAACGCTTTTAATAAAGTACTAAATGGAAAGGGTCTAGTACATTTTGATCCCTTCTGATGGGATTCGGTTCTTATACTTGGCAAGCAAAGGACGAGTTTTGTTAAATTTAAGATTCATTAAATAAAGTTAGTAGAAATTAGTAGATAACTTTTTTTTTAATTTGATTGGAACACAACAAAGTGCAAGTGAGATAGTTTTATTCGTGTTAAACAATGAAGAACTGATTAGTTTAGCACCATATAAGAATATGCTACCTACTCCATGTCCATTTTTTTGTTTGTAATTTTATTAAAACAAAACTATATTTTTTGTACACAAACATGCAAATAAACAGACCATAATGCATTATGTTAAACCAACTTCTCCACACAGGTTTTTCTTCTCGAACTCGACTCGACTCCGATCTCCGACGGGAATCGAGTCAAATTAAGGTCATTTCAACTCGATTCAGGTATATAAAGAATTGAGGCGATCTTCAAGCTCGCTTCAACACCACATATAAATGTAGTAGTCTACGAACAAACCCCCTCCTTGAAGCAATTGTTAAATGAACTTTTTTTTATAGAATCTCAATTTCCAGATATTTTCTTACCATTTCTTCTTGAAAATTGTCCATTTTATTAGTTTTAGTTAGTTTTTTTGCTAAGTTAATTTTAACATTTGATTTTCACAAAACTTTCTTCTATTTGTGTGTTTTTTTTATTATTATTCTGACAAATCTTCTCTCAGTTGTACCAATTTTTAAATACAAAAATCTGGCTACTGCGGATCGTTTTGTTGGCATTTTTCTCACTGTACTATATATGGAATGCGAACAAAACGCACTTAATGTGAGTATAAAAAAAATTACTCGATCATAATAATAAAATAATTTACACTCCAAAATGTAAAAATGTAGGTGGTTTTTAAATTAAAGACTAATATCTTTTTTACTTTAGAACCAATTTTCAAAATTAAATTAACATTATATTCTTAACAAATCAGCTTTTATTTTGGTATATTAATCATTGGTGTATTAATTATGTATGTATATTAAATTAATATGAATCCTGAACAAGCTCTAATATAAAGTCCTAAATATTTGCAAAAACAAAATCAGGCAAATTCCTAGAATTTTAGTCGTTCAGATATTTTGAGTTTGAAATATTAACAAAAATAGTTTATAACTTTAAGAATTCTTATCCAATTTTCATGAAAGAGGAATGCAATGAGAGTTAAGAAAAACACTGATTTGTTTAAAATAAAATAAATTAATTTATTCATTATACAGAGGTGAAATGCTATAAGGCACATAATTATTCATGAAAATTTTATTTAAATGCTAATAACTCTGAGGACTCTATTTCGTTCAGCGAAGCTTAAACCTCAAATAAGATGCTATTTTACAGAATAACATTACCATAAAGTTATTTGGGGAGAGTACGATAACTTTGGCGACAAAGTTTAATGACGGATTTGTATAGAACAGCTAAAAACAAGCATTTTTTACTATGGGAGGGGGGTCTATCTCCCCCCGTTTAGGCGGTAGGGGCAATTTAAAAAATATGTACATTAAATGGAAAAAAATAATTAAAAAATAACGGTAATACTTACAATTAAGTATTATACCTTTTTTAAAGCCAACATTTTTGTCTATTAGATTGTTTTTAAATCAAGTCAAAACTATGCATAGTTTTTGAAAAAAATTGTTTTAAACTAAAAATGTATGCAAAAAAAATTTAAAAAAAAGGTTTAAAGTGTAGTTTTTCAAAACTTTCAAATTATTTACTGTTTTTTTTTAGAATTCATTGCTCTTATTTGTTTTTGATCAAAAACTGAAAACTAGATGACTTTATGTCTTCTATTTCTTAAGAAAATTGAAAATTACCAAAATAAATATTTTAATTAAATTACTTTTTCCTTGCTTAAGTATTAACGTAGTCTTATTTTGATAGTAATAATCGAATATGGATTAAGATATACCTAGGGTAAATTAATTTTTCTTAAATCCAGCTTATTTAAATGCAAAAGAAACTTTGCATGCACCCCATCTTGCACCCACCGAACCGTGCCCCCTCCCCCCCCCCCCCTTGCACGCACACCAACTTGCCCCCACCCCAAATCCTATAGTGTTCCCAACCAGGGGGGTTGCAGGGGGGGGCAGCATGCCCCCCCTACAGATCCCACTGTTGCATACACCCAAATTCGCACTGTTACTATCAAAATAAGACCACTTAAGCAAAAAAAAAAAAGAATTAAATTAAAATAGTAGTTGTGGTTATTTTTAATTTTCTCAAAAACTAAAAGACATCATCTAGTTTTCAGTTTTTGATCAAAAACAAATAAGAGCAATAAATTCTGAAATAAAAACAATGGTAGATAATCTTGAAGTATTGAAAAAGTTACACTTTAAACCTTTTTTTAACTTTTTTTACTCAAATTTTGAGTTTAAAATTAAATTTTTCAAAAACTACGCATAGTTTTGACTTGATTTAAAAACTAGCTAGTAGAACAGAATGTTGGCTTTAAAAAAATGTATACAACTTAATTGTAAGTATCACCGTTATTTTTTAATTATTTTTTCCATTTTAAATAATAACTTTTTTAAATTGCCCTTCCCGCCTAAACGGGGGGAGATAGACCCCCCCTCCCATAGTAAAAAATGCTTGTATTAAGACCCTCTACCAAAAACCGTTATTATATCTTGGCGCAAAAGTTATCGTACTCGTGCCCAAAGCTGTATCGTACAAATATAAATTTGCAGTATCCTTTATTGTGAGAACTTTTTTAACGTGCCTTATACTAGGCGTACATATAATTTTCAAAAGTTTCTGATCAAAATAGGTATCAATTATGAAGAAATGGCTTCAGTTTAACAAATTGTATCCGGTGGCGTAAACGTACTTTTTTAACTTCTAATAGGAAGTTATTGTAATGGGTCCGATTTGTCAAATTGAAAATTTTGACATTTCTCGACGTTTCAAGATCCCTAGAGTCAAAATAAAAGATTTTTAAAAAGATGTCTGTGCATGCGTGTGTACGTACGTTCGTATGTCCGTGTGTACTACGTTCGTACGTCCGTACGTCCGTATGTCCATATGTCCGTTTTTTTCGTCGTCCATAGCTCAAGAACCAGAAGAGATATCAACTTCAAATACATTTTGTTATACAGATAATAAGGCGGAAAGATGCAGAAAGGGCTCTCAAGAAAATTGCGTGGGTGGTTTTTTTACCATAGCAGTTTAAAAAAAAAGTGAAAATTTTGGTTAACCCTAAATATCTCATGAACCAATGACGCTAGAGACTTGAATTAAATTTTATATTATATATTGTAACGTGATACAAAACGAGTGTATTTTTGGAAAAAAAATCAAATTAACGGTTTTTTTGTATAAATCAAAAAACTGAAAAAAAAAAAATTTGTCACCGCGAACATTTTAAGACAAAAAGATGATTTCATCTCCAAAACAATTTTGTGCAACGAAGAATAATGTTTTTGACATCTGATAAAATTTTGAGAAAAATCTAATTGACAGTTTTTTAACAAAAAATTAAAAGCCGAAAAAAAATTAACAAAAGTTGGTAAAAATTGATTTTCGACTCAAATATCTTTTCAAAAATTTGAGATAATGGCTTCTAACTAATTTTAACTTATAATAAATATTGTTTTCAACATTAGGAAAAATTTTGAGAAAAATCGAATTGACAGTTATTTTTACAAAAAATAAAACCCTAAAAATAAAACAATACTAAAACTTGGTAAAAATTTACTTTCGAATCAAATACCTTTTCAAAAATTAAAAATATTGGCTTCAAACCTATTTTATTTCACAGAAAATATTGTTTTCGATATTCAGTAATTTTTTTATAAAAATCCAACAGTCCGTTTTTTCAGAAAAAAAAATCTACAAAAAATAGTACGCAAATTTGGTAAAAATTGATACATATAGACAAACGTTCAAGCAAGACAAATCGGCAGACGGGATGGGAAGTTATCAGTGTGGGTCGCATCCCAGCCTCTTTTTTTTTCTTTATTTTGGTAACCAATCTACGAATTTATATTCAACAGATTTCAAATTAAGTATATAATAACAATTCAATCTATAAATACATATTATTAAATATTATATACAAAAATAAAAAAATTAAAAAATAAATTAATAAGTTTCTGGACATTGATATATCCAAATTATAATAAGACATATTAAATAAATTACAACTTGCAGAATAGGTTCACGTTTGTCCATATAGCGTATGATGGGAATCAATTGCCAAGAGCGGTCTGGTTCTTAAGGAAATAGATGGAGCATACAGATGCAAGCAGTTAAGCAAACTCTTACAATCAATAGTTGAAGTCAAAATAAAATAAAAGTAATAGGCATTTCGAATAATAAGAATGATGAAAACCTTCTGCATTGTTTTCAAAAATATTTCAAAGGGCAAATCTTCGAAATTTTTGTTGAAAAGTTTCAATTATCTTTTTATTAAACTCAGTTGTAAAGCTAGAAACAACACAGTTTTATTCAAGGACAGGACGCGCAATACTCCAGTATAAAGATTTACCCGTGTACGGGTCTTTTTGAAGTTCTAGTTTAAAACACTATTTCCAGTTCCTTGTTTTCATTGTGCTTAAAGTTATTTAGCTCTGCTTCGATTTCAAATTTTGAGAACTTCTTTTTCACTTTTTATTTTATCAAACATGAAACAAAGAAAAATGCACAATAGTTATTTATTTTTAAATTATATATTCTTTTTATTTCCTTTCTGTCGTTTCTGGTTGGTTTATGTTGTTAATTATTCTTGTTTTTCAAATACACATTCAAGATTCTCAATAATATAATTATTAATTTTTTGTTTGTTTGTTTTTATTTTGTTGTTTCTTACGTGTAAACCATTTATTTATGTAGCTTTATGTTGAAATATGTATATAGAATATGTAGTTACAATAATAATTGTTTTAGTAGCTCAAAACTTATATTGTATAAATATTTATAATATATTTTATTTTTTGTAGGTCATATAAATTTAAATCTATGTATTTTTAAAAACTGTTTTTTTTTTTCTTTTCATTCCATTCTCTTAAATATGCCCTAGTTATTATTTTTGATTCTTTTTATTCTTATTTTTGTTTTCATTTTAAAATAAAAGACTATAAACATTATCATAGTTGGTAGGTAGGTACTTATTGTAATATATTTGTATTAATTTTTTTAAAAACTATTTTCCATGACAAAAAATGTAAAATTATAAACATTTTTTTTTTCTTAATTTCTTAAATTATTTTCTGTTGTTTCATTATTTTTATTCTTAAAATTTAGGTATTCCTATTTTATGTTTTGTTAATTATTTAATTTATATTTTTTGTTTATTCTTGAACAGTCTTATATCACTTTCTTTTTTCTACTCATCTTCATAAATTAACCCTAAATCGTTTCTCTTTTGTGTATTTGTTTATGTGTTTTTAGAAAATTAAGTTTTTCGCTTGAGCGATTAATTAAACATTAATTATTAGAAATATTTTGTAGATTTATTTATTTATTTTTTTTTTTAATAAGCGGTAAATCCTATCGTCCTGTTATATCTGTTTGAGTTTATTTAGTATATCATTTATTACATAAAATATTTGTGTTGCTTGTTTTGTTTTAATTTAGTATATTTTTAAATACTAGGTAATTATTTATCGATGAGTGCAAATTTGTACAGAGTGAAGTATGAGAAATTTGTGTGTTTTAAGGATTTTGTTAAGATATTATTTTTTGTGATAAAATCACTGGTTAATTACCATACAAGTGATAACTATTGCTGCCGGATTGTTGTGGAGTATAAAGTAAGATGAAAGGTATAACAAGCATTACCACCCCGCGCTGTTTTTTTTAAATTGTTTTTTTTTTTTAATTATGTATATCTGCTTATTTTTATTTAGTTATAAACATAATAATTGAATTTATCTCCAACCACAATTTAAATTAAATCCAATATTTAAAATAATTAAATATATAACAATAATTATTATTCTTTTTATTACACTTTATAACAGACTGAACAACAAGGACGAAATTACAAACTTAACAAAAAAAATTGTATATATTTATATTAAATTTTATTTATTTACAATTTAAATAAAAAAATATTTCCTAACAGATTTTCTATACAAAAAAAAAACACAATAAAACAATAATAATGTATCTACTAAGTTTAATTATACGCTCTGCATTTCACTTGCTCTTTTTATATGCAATATCTTCATCTGTTCGAGCTCTGTTTATATTTGTTTTAAAAATATTTTTATATTAATTGTATATCGTTGGTAAAAAAAATTGTTAAAAATATCTTTAGCTCTTCTTTTTCTCTTTTCTCTCTCTTTCTCTCACTCTTTTTCTCTTAGGATTTGGGTTCCGTTGCTGATGATGTTGAGCTACTTATGCTCGGATCCTTTCCCTATCTGGGCTTAAGATCGTTTTTAGGCGAGAAACTCTCTTCAACAGGACGAGTTAGCGCCAGGGATTGGTCAACGATGACAGGGCTATCTATGAACGGTGTACTTTGCAAATTTGCTTCGAATTCGCTCTTGATGCTTACCAACATTTTTTGCTGACGTTGGTGCTCTTCCTGGAAAGTACAATAAAAAATTCATAATTAAATTGGCTGCTCTTGGATAACATTTTATGATATATTTAAGAGAAGTGAATATTTGTGAAATGCTTGAAGACATCAACATAGAAAAAAAACTGAATTTAAATTATTTATAAATTTTATGATTAAAAATTTAAAAAGTTTGTAAATTTAAAACGATCTATTCTCATAACAAGAGAAAAATGTAAAAGAGAAAATTTCAAATATAACAACAAAGATCTCGAGATATTGATAAATATCCAACTACTATTCTCTTAAAATACTCTTTTACTTCAAATGAATGGACATATTGTGTCACTAAAATGACATAAATTTAACTTTTTTTAAAAGCTCCACAAATTTACTTTAAAAAATCGGGATTAGATTAAAACATTTCTCTTTTTCTTTTATTATTTTCTTCATTTTGTATACTGGTAAATAAGAGAATTACTCTTTTGCTCCAGTTAATTAATTGCACCATTTAATACTTTGTTTACTGACAAAAATATCTAAATAAAATTAATAAGGTGGCGAAGCAGTCCGTTGAGATCTAGGGCCTAGTGACTTAAAACTCTCAACAATTCCTGTGTGCGAGTAATGTTGTCAGAGATGGAGGGGACCGTCAGTTTTAAGCCGAATCCGAATCCGTGAAAAAAAACTTTCGATGGCACAGGGATTGAACCGAAGACCTCTGGCACGTCAGTCCTTTGCACTAACCATCACGCTACTAATACTGTACAAATATCTATCAGGTTTAAATCTGAACTCTTTAGGAAGAAATTAACCTTCATAGATGAGACATTAGAAAAGAGAAAAGTCTTTGGAAAAAATAATCCACAAAGTCGTTTTCTCTTCCTGCCCAAAATGAATAAAAAGAACTCAACTCTCTTAAATTATACAAGAACCATAATTTGTATTTTATATCTTTGGATATATTGTTTTTTTACTTACAAAAATTTCATTCAGCTTTAGATCGGTATTTGGTAGGGTAAAATTATTGCACTGACCCCTTAGCTCCGTTGTGGCACTCTCTATATGATTAAGTGAACGATTTATTTGTTGAAAGGAATTTGAGATCACCTGGCGTATTTCTGTAGAAAGAAATAAGAAAATTCCAAATTAGAACGATACAAGAATTTTTCAAAATATATGCTTCACCTCTCACCTTTGCCAGCGGTCTCATTGTAAATTAATCTTCTCTTTGGAGATTCTGTTGTCCGCTGATTTTGGTCTTCGGCATCAGCCAACGGAGATAATCTACCATCGGACGAGCTTTCAGAATGTGTACGTTTTAACACCGAAGACGAACCCGGCGATCGAAATTGCCGCGGCAGTGGAACTTCTGCTGTGGGTGGTGGTGAGGTGATAAGAGCGAATTCCTGACACGAGATGCAGTCATTCCGAGGACCGCCTGTTTCGTAGAAGCAACTGCAAGTGCTATTTGGTAGCGGAGGCACCCGACTCTGTGGACTGTGGAAGCATTCCTCCTTGACTTTGACAGTGGTCGATGGTGGTTCGTCGTTTTTAACGCTGCTAATGCGTTGCAGGACAGACGGACGGTTTTGCACTCCCGAGCCGTTGGTGCTGGTCGATTCACTCGACGTTTCGTCGCGACTGACAACAGGTGACATGGGTGAGGCCGTTCCACACGATTGCGGGCTTTGCATACCCCGAGCACTGCGGATGTTCTTCGCCACAACATCCACGCTCTTCGATATCGATGACTTGACCGTTTCTGCTGCGGGTGGGATCAGTGCAAGTGGCGGGGTTTTCGTTGAACGTATCGAACAACTGGAAGCAGCTCTCACCGCTGCCGGACTCATGCCACTCGCTATTTGACTAGAATCTTTGTGCGAGTCATGATGCGTAAGATGATGGGTGTTTGATGTTGAGGCATCATTCTCATCGTCATCGCCATTTTTTTGCAGATTCTGAATTAGACACAGGACGGCCTTTTCCAATTGTTGGGGATTTTCAGAGGCGGGTATGTCCAGCGACGATGAGAGAGGGATTTTCGTATTGATGATGAGAGAGAATTTGTTTTTCATTTCTTGGACACGGCGTCGTCCCTCCTCGTCGCTGACCAGCGTATTGATGCACACAAACGAATGGACCTTATTTGTTTCTTTGTCTATTTCTAAGAAGCCTTTTGTTTGAAGATAGATGAATCGGTTGTTGCGGGTGAGCAGACGATAGCAGGATTCTCCGTAGTCACTCTTGCAATCGTACACTATGTGAGAAAATACATAAACGTAATATAATTTTTAAATTTTTCTAATTTTTACTGAGCTTACTCTGTCTTAATGCCACAATAACCCATCGCACATCGTCCTGGTGCATAAAAGTGAACGGACTTAATCCAGTCACTTCACCCTTCATATAGCCAGCCACAAGGCCAATCCTTTGATCACAGTCAATGATGCGTCCATCGATAAGATGGCGGGTTTTGTATTCAAACGAATTCGCCTCCATAATGCGGGTGTTTAGTTTTGGTGGACGTATCAATCGCACCATTCCAACAAGGACCTGAAGCAAATATAAATAAAGAAAATACTTGTTATTTTAGTTTTCCTTAAAAAAACAACCCTTCTGTCAGAAATATATGTATGGGTAGACTTACAATATCATTGCCACTAATACTGTGAAGAGGTATGTTGTCGTCTCGCCCTCTAGCCCTTCGTATCAGCTGCAAGCCAGATGGAAAATTACTACATTTTACACCACGTGGCGCTGCGTCTGCCCGTCGGAAACAACCATCGATACGTACAACTTCATAGGTTGTCGGTTCGGTGCGGGGACCAGCTCGTGCCAATCTGTTGTTCAATAAAAAATAAAAAAAATAAATATATATATGTAGATAGACATTTGTAGGTAGATATGTAGTCAGGAAACAACATTACAATGTAAAAAATAATGTAAGTGTATCCACATTGCATTTGATGACGACCGAGGATGACGGCCAACGCGAAGTGGACGAAGGACGATAAAATGATGTTAGTTTGTAAACGCAAACAAAAAATAAAAACACAAAAATCCACACTGCACTATAGCACTAGGACTTGCACTAGGGCTAGCACTACCACTTGGCCAAAGAGCTGGGATTTGGATTGGCAGATCCTGAAAGGGGATAATTGCACGTCATGTGCATTGTTTATTTATTTTTCAATATTTTTTTTTTAGTTTTGTATTTTATTTTAACTTAATGGGATTTCGTTACTGGAATTACATGGAATGAAACTTATATTAGTTTTACGAGACATGTTGGACGTGAAGTAAGTAAAGTAAAAGACTTTTCGAAGATTTTGATTAATACTTTAGGGAGATATTATTACTTTAGAAGGATGTCAAATGGACAGTCTTTTTTGATATATACGTATATGTACATATTTGTAACGCTTACATCTCGTTATAGAAAATAAACAGTCTTGACTCAGGATCTTGAAAGTAAGACAAGAGGGATTTGACAATGAGTTGCGAGGAATGAGACTAAAATGAACATTGTCATGATTTGTTAGCACAAGGCATAGAATTTGACATGACGATTGGTCCGAATTTTAACTCATTTAACAATAAAGTGATGAGCTGTTACACAAATCAAAATTTTTATTTATTTTTATAAGGTTTTTAACTTTCCATAGGAAGTTATTGTAATCGGTCCGATTTGTCAAATTAAAAATGTTGACATTTCTCAACGTTTCAAGGTCCCTAAAGTCTAAATAAAAGATTTTTGGAGAGATGTCTTTTCGTCGTCCATAGCTAAAGAACCAGTAGAGATATCGACTTCAAATAAATTTTGTTATACAGATAATAATGCAGAAAGATGCAGGAAGGATTCCCAAAAAAATTAAGTGGGTGGTTTTTTATCAAAAAAAAAGGTGAACATTTTCGTTAACCCAAAATATCTTACGACCAATAACGCTAGAGACTTGAATTAATTTTTAAATTATGAATTGTAACGTGATACCATTTGAGTATATTTTTAGAAAAAAGTCCAATTAACGGTTTTTTTATAAATAAAAAAAAAACTGAAAAAAAAAATATTTTTCACCTCGAATATTTTACGAACAAAAATTGATTTTATCTCCAAAATAATTTTGTGCAACGAAGAATAACGTTTTTGACATTTGGTATAATTTAGAGAAAAATAGAATTGACAGTTTTTTTTTATAAAAAATAAACACATAAAAAAAAACTTTACTGAAAGTTGGTAAAAATTGATTTTCGACTCAAATATCTTTTCAAAAAATTGAGATATTGGCTTCACGTTAATTTTTTTATAAAGAATATTGTATTCAGCATTTAGTAAAATTTTGAGAAAAATCGAATTGACATTTGAAAAAAAAAAAATAAAAACCTAAAAAACAATACAAGAACTTAGTAAAAATTTGCCTTCGACTCAAATATCTTTTCAAAATTTAGAAATAATGGCTTCAAACTAATTTTATCTCACAGAAAATATTGTTTTTGACACAGTCCGATTTTTCATAAAAAAAAATAAATCTACAAAAAATAGTACGCAAATTTGGTAAAAATTGTTGTTCGGTTCTCGATATATCGTGAGCAATAGAAGATATTGACTTCAAATTAATTTCATTCATCCTATTTGTATTCAAATTTTTAAGAAATGCTACTAAAATTGGTAAAATTTGGTTTTCGACTAACAAAAAAAGATTTTGAAATAAAACTATTTGCATGATGCAAAATAGCTATTGTTGGCAATTTTTAAATTTTTAAGAATGATTCAACTGGCAACTTTTTTAACAAAACACGAAAACCTATAAACTTTTAAGCTAGACAAATCGACAGACGGGATGGGAAATTATCAGTGTGGATCGCATCTCAGCCTCTTTTTTACTTCTCCAATCGTCAGCTTTCTGCATAAACTAAAATGTTTGAAGTCTGTAAAACAACAAATAGTTTTCCTTAGAACACAACATTCAAACTTAATATTTTGATGATCTGTAGTTTGTTGTGTTTTCAAATGCATTGAAGAAAAAACAGAATGAAAATAGTAATAATTTCTTAAAAACTCCTAACAAAAATTTTCTAGATAGGTGGTTCAAGAAGATACGTTACAAAATTTCAAAAACCTCTTAAAAGAAGATGCCTTATTATAATAAATTGTCAAAAACAAGACAAAATAGAAAGAAATTAGGGCATATATCTAAAAGTGAGTTGACACACAAAATTAAATATTAAATTATTAGTTCTAAAAAAATCGCCTACAACTTAAGAAAGGAAATTTAACGATTTTGCTGCTTTAAAAAAAATTCATTCATGGTTAAAGTTACGGTAAAATTTGCATCTGGGTAAAAGTACAACACAAGGATTTTGAGGGACTTTGGACACTCTGAGTTATATTCATTTATATATTGGATATATACATATACATATATTTGGACACTTAAGCCTAACTTTCCCTTTTTTTAAAGGAAATTTAAGTGATGCAACATTCCTTTTTTCTTCAACTTTCACAACTACTCTGCTTTAAATGTTAGAATTAGTTATTAGAATTTAAGTATCAATAGCTTTTGTAAAAAGCTTAGTTGGAAAGTGAATGTCCTAATTTTTTAGCTTTGTCGATTAATAACACAAACCCACCTAACCTACTTTTTTATTTAAAAATGCTAATAGACTAGAACCCAAAAATTATACTATGTTAATAACCTAGTGCAACATCATTAAACCGTAGAACATCGTTGTTAGCTAGATCTCACAGTAATCCTAATTATTAAATTCAGTAATGCAATTTTATAAAAATTTTACACAAAAAGTTTTTGAAAGAATTTCTCGCTTAAGTTGTATTTTTTTTTTAAGAACAACCTTGGCGAGAACATAGAGCTTCACCTTGGTTTAAAGTCATCGTCATAAGATGAGTATATTTCTTTGCTAAGCTAATATAATTAATGTCCATGTTTCAGAGTAGTTATCACAATAAGAAACTTTCCCTAGGAACAAAAATCATCATTAACACCGAAGCCTGTAGTTTCCATCGAAACTTAATTATTTTCTTGTTTTCAAGGAAGTTTTGTTTTCCTTTTTTTCTCAACTAACAACACCAATTAGCAACTGTAAAAAAAAACTCTAACTTTAAAAGTGAAAAGTGATGATTGAATTAATTTTAGACTTATCATCTTTCGATGTATGTAGGTAATTATGTTTAACCGGGAACTTGAAACAGAGAATGATGAAACAAAACTTAAATTTTTGTTGAAATTTTGAAACCCATGTTCGAAAGGAAAGCCTGAGAGTAATTGACTGGGAAGGGTACATTTTATGACCACCTCTAAAACTTAATTTTCAATTAGACTTTTACTTTTTTGGCTTTTACAGTGAGAGAGAATATAATGCTGAGCCATTTTCATTTTTCTCAAAACTTGTTTACCAAAGAGTACTTAATTAAAGGGACGCTAGTCTAAATTCGAGTAAATTCCTGAGTAAAATAGTTTTAAGGGTTGGAATTATTTGTCGATGTAAAATGTTACCTCCTAAAAATTTAACCTTGACCTTTCCTCTTTTGTATGATGGTTTTGATTAAAAAAAATTATAAGGACTCTTGATTTTTAAATAGTTTTTGCATACAAATTAATTTAATGACAATAATTGTGCACGTTATGCTTGAAGCCCTACATCCCGACTGTATACTGAAAAGCATAATACTTGCAACCTAGCATAAGGTTGTATGATTAATTCATACAAATTTGTCAATTTACGCTTAAAGTTAACATACAAAATCAATTAAATGGACTTATTTTCTTTTAGCACGAATAAAAAACAATTATAGATTTTTCGGGCGGGAAGCAATTTAATTTTACACCATGATTGACGTGCTTTGCTTGTAACATGTCTTAAATGACATTTCTAATTATAAAATTCATAAGCTTTCATATAAATGTATAAGGCAATTCAATTCTTTGACAGTAACGTCAAATTTTATATCAAATATCACAAGATAAACAGCAGAACTGTCAATTAAACTTCCGGCCTAATTTGTGCTGTTTTTATACTACTAAAATATATTCTTACTAGCTGCCCGTCCCGGCTTCGCTAGGGTAGACATAAATAGGTACAGATATTTAAGTTATAAGCATGCTAATTAAAACTACCATGAATCACTGCAGATTAAGAACTTTATCCAACGTCCAAAATCAAAAAACGGGAGTGTTGCGAACCAAATATCAACAACATAACATGTGCCTCATCGTCTTCCCTTAATCCGTCACAGCTTAGAATTTATTATCAAAATGTTGGTGGCTTGCGAACAAAAACAAATGAGTTTTTCATCACTTCAAGTGCACACGACTATGACGTAATAATATTAACAGAGACCTGGCTGCACCATGGAATCTATTCTTCCGAGCTGTTTGATTCTTCATATGTTGTCTATCGAGTGGATCGTTCTCTAGACATTGGTATGGATAGAGGCGGGGGAGTATTAATTGCAGTTCGTACTTCACTTAATAGTAAACAATTAAATTTTCAAACAAATTCTATTTATTTTGATCAACTATGCGTTCTTGTTAGTTCAGAGCATTTAGCACATAATGCAAGCAGAGCTGAATATTGTTTTATTGTAAATTATATTAGACCAAAGAGTAGCTTAGAATTATATGTTCAACTTGTTTCAAATGTTAGTTGTTTATTGAATGGCTTATCTTCTAATCAATATCCATGTATCTTCGGTGACTTTAATCTTGGTGACATTGATTGGCGTTATCTAGAAGATGAGCAAATCCTTGTCCCTTTTAATGTTTCTAGGGATGTGGAAGTTGAATTAGTTGATAACTTTTCCTCGTTAGGATTAATCCAAATAAATCATGTAAAAAATACTTTAAATAGGTTTCTCGATCTTGTATTTATTATTAAAGATCTTAAATTTATGGTCTTTGAATCAGACTTTCCTTTAGTAAGAAATCAAATTCATCACAAAGCCATTATGGTTGTATTTGAGCTTTATAATTTTCAACCTGTTATTACAAATAACTGTTTTATATTTAATTATAAGAAGGCTGACTTCATTTCGCTAAATAATTATTTTAATACCATAAATTGGGAGCAACTATTTCCAGATAAATCTTTAAATCAGATGTATACCATCTTTAAAACACTTTTGTTTGAGGGTGTTCAGAAGTTCGTTCCGGTAGTTCGAAAGAGATCGTCTTTTAAATCTCCCTGGTTTAATAAAAGACTTAAGAATTTAGAAAATGTAAAAAACAAGGCTTTAAAGAGATGTAAGGTAACAGGCAAATCTGAAGATAGAATTCGTTTTATGCAACTGCGACGGGAATTTGATTTTTTGAGTAGATTTCTATATTCACAATATATTAGTTCAGTTGAAAGGAATATCAAATGCAACTCGAAATCTTTTTGGGTTTTTTTAAATTCAAAACGCAAAAGTTCTGCGTTTCCTAGCTCTATGGAGCTTGATGGAGAGACCTCCCATAGTACTGAAGCTACATGCAATCTTTTTGCTAAGTTTTTTCAAGCGAATTATAATATAGACATTATACCTAATAGTGAAAACCTGTATAATGATATTAGTTCTCAAGTTGATTTTAATGTGTTTTCTCTATCTGATCAAGAGGTATTTGACGGCTTAGCTTCTCTTGATGTTAATATAAAAGCTGGAGTAGATTTGATTCCTCCTCTTTTGATATCGGAATGTGCTGTTTCGCTTTGTAAAGTACTAAAAATTATTTTCAATAAATCGCTCCATTCTGGGGTTTTTCTAGAAGAGTGGAAAATATCATCCATCAGCCCTATTTATAAAAGTGGTCTCAAGCACTTAATTAAGAACTATAGACCAGTCTCAAAACTTTCAGCGATTCCAAAACTTTTTGAAAAGTTGGTGTTCAATAGACTTAGTTTCACGGTGAAAGACATAATATCTTCGAGACAGCATGGATTTTGTAGTGGTCGCTCCACTACTACGAATTTGTGTCTGTTTACAAGTTTTTGTTTATCTGCTTTGGAAAAAAGAATGCAGGTCGATGTTTTGTACACGGATTTTGTGAAAGCGTTCGATAGAGTCCATCATAGACTTCTATTAAGAAAGTTGGAGAGAATGGGATTCAGATTCGGTTTTCTTCAATGGTTAGAATCTTATTTGTCAAATCGAAAACAGATTGTTAAAATCGAAGGCAATCAATCCTTTTTTATTGAAGTCTTATCGGGACTGCCTCAGGGAAGTCATTTGGGACCCCTCCTTTTCAATCTTTTCGTCAATGACATTCCGAACTGTCTGCAATTTTCTAATTGTTTGATGTTCGCTGATGACTTGAAACTATATTCCCAAATTTCTTCAGTTGAAAATTGTGTTAACTTTCAAAAAGATATAGATGCGTTTTTCAATTGGTGTAAATATAATCATCTCGAGCTAAATATCTCTAAATGTAAAATATTTAGAGCTTCTCGTACAACACCTAAAGTGCTGTTCAGTTACAGTCTCGGCAATGAAAGTCTTTCAACCGTTAGTGAAATAAAGGACCCTGGCGTTATTTTTGACACTAAGTTTTCTTTTTCTGAACACATACATTTTATTATTTCAAAAGCGAATTCGTTGCTAGGTTTTTTAAAACGCAACACGGGGGTATTTAAAGATAGTTATACTCTGAAAACGATTTACATATCTTTAATATTACCCATACTGGAATACTGTTGTGTTATTTGGTCTCCTTTTTATCAAAATTCCTCAGACAGGATCGAAAATATTCAAAGAAGATTCACGCGCTTTGCTTTAAGGAATTTCAGGTGGTCAGATGGTTTTCCCAATTATGGCTCTAGGTGCGCACTGATAGATTTAAAATCTTTAAAAAGCCGTAGAGAAACCCTTGGGGTTCTTTTTATCAAGGACATACTCAATGGTAAAATAAAATCTCCGGACTTACTAGCTCTTATGTCTTTTTATGTTCCTGAGAGACATCTAAGAAATAGGGACGTTCTCTTTTTGATTCCTAGTCACAGGACGAACTATGGACTTAATGAACCCATAACTCGTAATTTATCTCTTTTTAATTTAATTCATAGTGAAGTCGACCTTCAAATGAATAGGGATATGTTTAAGAGTATTGCTTTAAACTTTTTTAATGATGTATAATGGTAAATTATAATTTAATTGTAGTCAACAGATTATGTATCCATTGATGAATAAAGAAATAAATAAATAAATTAGAAAACATTTTTTTGTCCTATCATTAATACTCTTCGCAGCGTATGCGATGAAAGACAATTTTTTTACACCTTTGTTTGGTTTTAATAGGAATTTTTAAAGATTTCTATAGTAATCTAGTACTAAATATAGCCTATGTTAATCAGTGATAATGTAGCTTTCTAATGAACAAAGAATTATTAAAATCTGTCTAGTACTTTTTGAGTTTATTCGTTACATACAAAAATACAAATCTTTCCTCTTTATAATAGCCGCGTTTTATTATCACCATGATCTGATCCGGATCTTGGATTTACATGCATTACAATAACAACACAAGATCCAGCTTTGTGTTTGGATCTCAATTTGAGATCCAAAATTAAATTCTTTTTTTCACAACAAGGAGCGCTTTATCATTGTAATTTCACATGTAAATGTTGGTATCATTGCAAACAAATTAAATAAAACCTGTATTGCCATATAAACATTTCCATTTGACTGAAATAAAATATTTTTTAAATAGAAAGCGAGAAGCTTTATATTTATTTATTTGGTATATAATCCATGAAATAATTAGATATTTTAACAAAACTAGATATTAATTGGTGAAATTAAAATAATTAAGTCCAAAAAAATGTATATTTGACATAATTTATGGGTATTATTTTCCCCCCAAAAAAAGGAACAAAAAAATCATTGAGCAAAATGTTCTTTGGACAACCCTGCTTTAAATGTCAAAAAATATAAATAAAATCGTGAAAGCTGCAGCACAAATGGGAGAAAAGATGTTCAAATAAATTGTTAGTAATCTCTAAATTAAATTATTTAAGTGTCACATTTATTAAAAGGTCAAAAAGAATCTGTACTACATGTGAGACCAAAGCGTTCCTGGATGCTTTGAGTTTGAGAGTGCAATGGTGATTTGCAGAAACATTTTCAAAAGTTGTGGAGCTTCCATTTTCGGTATGTGTTTGTTTTTGTTTTGCTTCGTAATGTCACTTTTGAAAGAACGAATTTGACACTGCTACCAAACTTTAAATAACAAAAAATATGATGATCGAATGTTGTTTTATTATCATGATCTGATCCGGATCAGATCCTGGTGATAATAAAACACGACTAATATTATTGTTGTACTTTAATTTTTTTGTTTATATATTTTATTGTATTAAAGAAACTGTAATTTAGTAGTTGAAAAGAAATATTCAGAATTATATAGAGCACATGAAATTAAATGAGAAATAATCCAGAAAAATCGATGTTACGTTATAGATCGATCAAAATATCACATTGCACCACGTGTTGTTGAAAAAGAAATTTCGAATTCCAACGTGGCGCCATCTATGAGAAGTTCACGATAGATGGTCTGACATTTTCTGTAAAATAACTGATTTAAGGCGCCATCTGTTCGAGACTTATGAAACTTACGATTAATAACAAACATCAACATTGACAATCAGTTTATTGTTAATTATAAATTATTAAGACCATTAATCGAAATATAAACTATCCTATCTATATCTCAAGGTAGACCAAATTACATATAAAATGCCAACTTTCATCGAAATCGTTTGACTTGGTGAAGAGTTCACTGGGAACATACATATGACACTGGATTTTTATATATTAAGATAAAACTGAAAAAGAAACATAGAAAACATAGAACACAGAAGAAATTGAATTTAATTTGATTTTTCAGATGTGATTTTATTGACGTCAAGTCATCGAAAATACTTTCAAGCAAACATAGTAAACATTGCACGACAAATTTAAAATTATTACAAATACTTCGTGACTAATTTTAAACCATCAAAATTGTTTACAAGACCGGATAGACAAGTTAGCAAAGCACTAAAAAAATATAGAAAACATTGCTCAATCAATTTGAAGTTATCTCAATCACAGCAAATAATTAAATATAAGTAAGATTTTCAATCCGTTTTTTGTTTTTGGAAGTGGGGAGTGTGCTTGGCTAAGTGAATTTCAAGTGTTCAAAAATACCAAAAACATAGAAAACATTGCACGAAAAACATGAAATTTTCATAACTTAGTAAAGCGGGTAGTTTTCATCACTGAACATAATATTTTGGAGTGGTAAGCAGAGATTCCATTAAAATAACTAACAATGATAAACAAAAATATAGAAAATGCAAACATCTGAAATTTTCCCGAGTAATACACGACCAAAGAACAGTTAACTATAACCCTTTAAACTTCGAAAATTGTTTTTGAGAATGCTTCATTAGATTCGAGTTGTTATCACAGCAAAAAAAAAAATATTACGCGATGAATTTCAAATTATCACTTCTTATTTACAGTACATTCTTTTAAGACTTTTAAACCCTTTTTTTTTGGGTGGAGGAATGTGTTTTGCTAAATTATCAAGTTAGAAAAAATATAGACATAGCAACACAAATTTGAAACCGTCGAAACTTATTCAAAAATAAATTAACGACAAATTATAAGCCATTACACTATTTAGTACTTAAGACTTTTTTTGTAGGGTGATTCATTAAGTTTAAGTTAATTTGAAAATAGTTGAAAAACATTGAAAACATCGCATGATAAATAATTTGACATTGATGCAAGTTAAATCAACGATTTTCAATAAGAAATTATTAAAAACCAAAAAACATGGTTTTTAATAATTTCGCTTTTTCGAAGACAATAGTTTTGAGATCATGTTTAATGTTTTACATTTTGGTTCATAACAAAAAAGGTCTTTATAATTCCTTTAAATACATACCTTATAGTAAAACTCCTTGTGTCAGCTTTCAACTGCCTATCGATCATCTCCTCTTCCTCACTCGTCCTCGGCCTTGGCTCACCATTTTCATCTTCCGGCTGAACATCAAATAGATTTTCCAAATCTGTTGGTATCAATTGACGCCGCAACATCGCTTGGTCATCCGGATGCGTGATGTTCAGTATATTCTGTCCATACAAATCAGTCTTAAATGAAACAAAAACAAAAACAATACAATAACAATTTAAATTCTAAAATTGTATTTTTTTAATTTAATTCTAAAAATTTAAATTTGATGTTCATTTTAAAAACTATGTATGCTCAATTAAAATTTTCCATTGAAAATACAATCAACCAAAACTAAAACACAATATTTTAGTATGAAAAATAAAATCATCAGCAACATTATAACGATAAGCTAAAATATTGCAACGTGTCAGCAGCATCAACAGTCCGAGTCCAGAGAATGCTAACGATGCCGCTGATGTTGCAGTCCTATATGCTATGATTATGCTTTGTTTGTTGCTTCTATGTCTACATAATGCACGTTTCATTGCCAATCTTTATTCAATTGTTTTTTCAAGGACATCAGGGATATCTCTCATATTTTGCATTGGTAATAACTTCTGTGCCACATAGAGCCAAGTGACACGAAGGCACGAACTCATGTTGGCGGTGGTTTTTAGCGACTGTCACGTATTGGCTTGGCCTGGCCTGGCTATGCCACTCGCCGCGCCGCGCCGCGCCGCCAAACCCGCCCGCACTAACCGATATAAAAAAATAGTTCTCAATTTTCCATAATCAGGCCAACTTCATCATCATCATCATTATTTTTATTTGTCTGGATTCTGGATTCGCATGGTGGCTGGATGGCTTGTGTTTTATTTTGTTTTGATTTTAATTTGAATTAATTTGTTTTTCTTGTTTCTTGTTTTTTGTTTTTTAAATAAAAACAAAATTTAATTTATGAATTATTATTGTGGTGAAAATTTTATATTCATATTATTTAGCTTGTATTTGCATGGTGATTATTATAACAGTGTGGTTCATCTGGCTAAATGCAATTTAATATTAAAATTAAATTATTTTTTCCATTTTTCAATTTTCAGGAAAATAAATATTATCGTAGAGATAATTTATGAATCAATACAAAATTGACACTTTTGTATTTGAACCAAATACCGTAATTAATTCATGCTTCAGTTTTAATTTTATAAAATATAATTTAATTTTTATATCAATATTTTTCCGAGTTAAAGTTCCTAACTATTTTGAAAAGATTTTTCATATAGTTAAGTAAATTAAAGATCAACTTTTTGATTCCACTTTATCTAGACCTGTATTGCATATTTTTGTTAAGCACATTTAAAACTTTTAGAACTTAAATTTATATTCTAAATATTTTTATATATTTATTTTGTTTTAACAAATTCTAAAACATTCATCAATTGAAAATCAAGCACAACTTATTTTATTGACAATATGTATTTTAGCATAGCGAACGTTTTACTTCATAGGAACTCTTTTTTACAAACTGCATATATTACAAGTTCTTGATTCGTAAAAGATAAACCAAACTGGAGATTAAGATTGAAATTGACATTTATAGGATAAGGAATCCAAAAAATGGATCTTAAAATTTTGTTTTACTATCTGATCTAAGTAAACTTTGTGTTTTATCATAAATTGTAAATCTCGAACAAAAGTTGAACATTAATACTCGTACCACAATAAGACAGTGTTGATTTGAACCTATGAATTAAATGGTGCAGTTTTTTTTTAACTTTTCAAGGTATTAAATATTGAAGGAGGATGCCGATTCATATTGGCTTAACAACTCGGAAAAGGCATGAAGATGATACCCATGCCCAAAAATGTGTGTAGTAAAGTCACACCAACTTTAACTTATTACGGCCGAGGGCCCATCATAAAGTATTAACGATATAAAATCACTCTAAGAATATTTTAATAACTTTCATTTTAATTATAGTCCTGGCAATCGACTTTCTTCAACACGACAGGAAGTAGTTTTTTCTCCTCGACCGAAATCGAGCGCGTGTAGGGACTCGGTAATGCAAGGAATTCCACACGATTTTCAAGAGTCTTGGCTGGAATGGCTTCGACGGATAAGAGCCTGAACTCATTCACTGAGCTACTGGGTGAACGCATCACCTCGTTACCGAGATCGCGTGCGATGAACGATACCTGGCTTCTCGGTCGCTCACCCCAGTCTAGTGGATAGAGGAAGTTGCAGGGCCGAGACAAACCGTTCAGCACGCATAAGATCAGAAAGGATTGCCTGATGGCAAGTAGCCGGAAGGGTCAAGCTCGCCATTATGACGGCACTCTTTGGATTGCGTCCAAACCGACAGACAGTTGGAAAATTGTGTAAAGAAAAGTTTTTAAGAATTAGTCAACGAAATTTTTGTACGATAGTTTTTTTTTTTAAGTTTTTTTTTTTTTGTGTTGAAGATTCTGCTGTGGAGCAAAATTGGTTTCAGGAAGAACTACTATAGCTGTTGTGGGAATTTCGGGTTGAAAAGCTAATGTATTTTTTATGTTTATTTTTTAAAAAATAAAAACAATTATATTTTTCTTTAAAAAATTAACAATTTAATAAAACTTTATGTTACAAACAAATTTATTAAATTAAATAAAACAAGCTACGCGTTTCAGAACTCTTGTTCCATCATCGGGCTGTACTGTTAACTATATGAAAAGCTAAGCATAGTTTTCCTTTTTTAAATAATATTGTTGTTTTTTTTCCCTCTTTTTTTACCATATACATTTTTTCGAGAATTGACTTTCTGTTAATCTTAAAATCTCAATTTATATATTTTTTTTTTTTTCAGAAAAGATCCTGGTTTTTATGCCCGGCTTCGGCCAAGGTTTTTACAGGCAATAAAAGATAATTTAAATTTCTCATCTGGAAAACAAAACAACTCTTTTATTTCTTAAATTTCTTTGAATACTAATATTCAGCTTTTGGTTTTGGTTTTGGTAAACTTCGATCAAAAAGTTTTCTGGCGCCCACTATAATCAATACGAATTAGTGAAATTCACCTCTTTGTATTTCGATATCATTTTGATATAAATTTTATTTGACTTTATTGATAACCTCGATCAATTAAACAATTATCTAATTAAAACTTCCCTTAGATTTGGCTACCGTCCTCGCAATACCTTTATTGCTACCTGTGGTGGATTCTTTCACCTGTTTGACACATCGACTGACGTTTCTCTTAAATTGTCAAAATAATTCTCGCTGCACATCGGTTGTGTGCAAATCGATTTAGTTTAATTTAAAAACAAATAAAAAGAATTTAAATCACGTTTGGTCTTCTACAATATTGGATTCAAAAATCCAATAATCGTGCATATATATTCAGTCCGTCGGGTCGGTGGAGCGGTGGAAAAATTCTCAACAACATATTTTGAACATCTATACATTTATGGCTTTCCAAAAATGTAAAATTTTTTTAAATTGTTTAAATATTTCCTGGGGTGAAATCGGCTAAGGTGATAGTTGACTATCATTTTTTTGATAGTCAAATTGACTATCATTTCCATTCCGTCTGTGTAAGATGATTCAACTTAATTCAATCCGATTGAACAATTTCAGATTCAAATTGTCAAAATTCGTTGTTGCCTTGGTGAAATTTTAAATTGATTCTTATATATCTAAATTAATGTATCAAATTGGCTGATTTTGAATAAAATTCTTACTTTTCCTGCTTTTTTCGAATGTCGTAAGCTTTGTCGGTCACAGGAATGTGTTTTTTAAGGAAACAAAGCGAACTAAGAAGATTTTCCAGTCGTTTGTGTAAGGAATAAACATATTTGTTTGAAATTGACTATCACATTTTTGTTGTGACAGCTTTTTAGGTATCAATTTGACTATCACCTTACGTAGATCAAATTCGATAATTTTGATTGCCATTTATCAACAATCACCTTAGCCGATTCCACCCCTGCAAAAATAGTACTACAAAATTTCGCTTTTACTATTGATAACTATCATCAGATCATTAGATAACAAAGGTATGAAGGACATACATTTTTAGAGCACTTTTATTTTAAGGAATATTTGATTATCCAAAACTTAGGTATAATAATGTTAGGATTTTACTGATCTATACACAGTATTACATGTTTATAAAAGAAAAGAACCTGGCACTCGACTTCTCAAAAAATTCAAGCAGTTCTTAAAGAATTCAGAAAACTTTAATTCTCCCATTAAAATAGATAAAATAAAATGAACATATAACTCAACTAAAATGAAACGCCTTTCAAGGTTTGAGGCTATCTGTAGGTTCCTTCATAGAACGATAGCCGGCAGAGCATGAAACAATTTTATGAATCAAAATTATAATCAAATTAACACCAAAAATTATTATTTACACTCGTTGATTAATTAATGAAAGAATAAAATTGATTTTAATCAAATAAGTTAAATAAAAGTTCATATGGTAAAACAAATGATTGCTTAATTTAGCAAAAAAAGGGAAAAAGTGTAACTAAATTAAATACGAGTATTACACGAATTAAATGATTTAAGCTAACCAAAGAATATACATGAACAGATTTTAAATATACGTGAAATGATTATTGGAGTGGTTAAAAAAATACAAAAAAAAGAGGCTGAGATGCGACCTACACTGATAACTTAAAAGTTTGTAGGCTTTCGTGTTTTTTATTTTTAAACTTGTTAGTTGAATTATTCTTAAAAATTTAAAAATTTACCAACAATATTTTGCATATAATGAAATAATTTGATTTCATAACCTATTTTTGTTAACGAAATTTTTAGTCGAAAATCACTTTTTACCAATTTTAGTAGCATTTCTTAAAAGTTTGTATTTCTTATATAAACAAATACAAATTTTATGAATGAAATTAATTTAAAGTCAATATTATTATTATTATTATTATTAATATTGTTCACTAGATATCGAATTTTTTACAAATTTGCGTACTATTTTTTGTAGATTTTATATTTTATGAAACCGGACTGTTGGATTTTTATAAAAAAATTTACTTAATTTTCTGTAAGATAAAATTATTGAATAAAATTTGAAACCAATATTTTTAATTTTTTAAAGACATTTGAATCGTAAATTAATTTTTACCAACTTTTATTAATTTTGTTTTAGCTTTTTTATTTTTTTGTAAAACAACTGTGAATGTTATTTTTCTCAAAATTTTACTAAAAGTTGAAAACAATATTTCTTATAAGACAAAATTAATTAGAATTTCAAATTCTTGAAAAGATATTTGAGTCGAAAATCAATTTTTACCAACTTTTAGTAATACTTTTTTTAGGTTTTTATTTTTTTATAAAAAAAACTGTCAATTCGATTTTTCTCAAAATTTTACCAGATGTTATAAACGATATTTTTGTTGCACAAAATTATTTTGGAGATAAAATCATTTTTTGTTAGTAAAATTTTCGAAGTGACAAATATTTTTTTTTTCAGTTTTTTTGATTTATAAAAAAAAACGTGGATTTTTTTCTAAAAATATATTTGTTTGGTATCACGTTACAATATATAATATAAAATTTAATTCAAGTCTCTAGCGTTATTTGTGCGTGAGATATTTAGGATTGACCAAAATGTTCACCTTTTTTTTCAATTGGTAAAATAAAACACCGACTCAATTGTTTTGAGAGTCCTTTTTGCATCTTTTCTGTATTATAGAGAAGTCGATATCATCTCTACTGATTCTTGTAGTATGGACGACGAAAAAAACTTCGCAAACGCACGCACGCACAGACGTACCAACGTACGTACAAACGCACGCACAGACATCTTTCTAAAAATCTTGTATTTTGACTCTAGGGACCTTCAAACGTCGAGAAATGTTAAAATTTTCGATTCGACAAATCGGACCGATTACAATAACTTCCTATAGGAAGCTAATGAGCATAAATAAGTTTCTGTTGTTCAAGTTATGCGTAAAAAAGTTAAAGTCATGTTCAAGATATCAAATACTAGCGGCCCGTCCCGGCTTCTCACGGGTAGACATAAAAATAGGTACAGATATTTAAGTTATAAGCATGCTAATTAAAACGACCAAGAATCACTAAATTAGGAAACATTTTTTGTCCTATCATTAATTCTCTTCGCAGCGTATGCGGTGAAAGACATTTTATGGCTAATTTTTTTACATCTTCGGTTGGTTTTAATAGGAATGTCTAAAGATTTCTATAGTAATCTAGTACTAAATAAAGCCTATGTTACTCAGTGATAATGTAGCTTTCTAATAAAAAAAAGAATTATTAAAATCGGTCAAGCACTTTTTGAGTTTATTCGTTACATACAAAAATACAAATCTTTCCTCTTTATAATATTACTTATCTATCATGTTTGTAACCGCTGTTTATTGCTTAGAGGTATTAAACTTTAAGTAACAAATACTTTTTTAACTGGCGATCATTTTGTCAGCTGTCAAGTGATCTGTTTTAAATTTTCACATAAATAGACTGACGCTTGAACAAGGCTTCCAAATTGTGCAAATTTATTTTGAAAATTATGGTTCTTGTTTTTTTAATAATCGAATGCACATATATTATATATATCTATAACTCCGTACTTCTTTAAAAACGATGTTGGCTAGAATTCTACAACAATAGAGTAATGATTACTGACTTCTCCGTTCATCAGTCAAACAACCAGGAAGTGTAGGATCTGTGTTTTCAATAAATTGTCCCAATTAATTTTTTAAAGGAACCTTTTGGAAGCCGCAAATAGTTTCACGTTAAACCGTGAAAATCGTAGTGTTTCCGATATTCGGTAACAAATGTTGGAAAAAGTCGTCGAAACTTAGATCACCAGTTTATATATATATTATTATATATATTATTATATATTATTATATTATTATATTTATATATTACTATGTCTAAGCCATAATAAAAATAATAAAATAATATTTAAATTATAATGGCTTACCATTCGCGCTTTTTGGAAAGGTGTCATATTTGAAGATTTATTCTTTCGACAATTGACATTAGAAACTATGGAACCTTACACATTTTATAAACACGTTAAAATTCTTAAAATTTACTACAGAAATGGTAAACATTTTGCAGTAACTGTTCTAAGTTCACAGTTTTGCAAGCAAAGGACTAATTTTTGGACATGCTATTTTTTTTAAAAACAAATCAAGTTGCATTTTAGTAGACCTAAACTTTTGATTTGACAAAATTCAATTTCATAAATGAATACACCGCGTATTCTTTTAAATTAACTTTCTCGAAAGCGTAGGAATTACAACATCCTTGTCCCAAGGTAGTGATATTTTCAGGAAATTCAATTATTCTGCAAAAATTCTATTTCATAAAATAAACACAATTTTCGTCATTATAAAATATTCCCAAGGGTTTGTTTTTCAAATTTTAATTTCTTAAATATGAATTAAAAACGACCACCCTAATAGCTATCAATATATTTGTATTCATAGATTTATAAGTGCTAAGCCATTTGATGCGTATGCCAATTGAATTTTTGTGTCTGGCGTCAAGGGTAGGAAAGGGGTTGACAGAAGTGCGATGGAAGGATATATTATGTTTGCATAAAACTTAAAACCAGATGAATGTAATTAAATTGGATTTAATATTCGTTGCGCTACAACGCACGTACCGCACCGCACCACCCTACACTCTACACCAACGCCAACGGCTGCTCGCCATCGATCGTCCTCACGTTGCTCCTCAACTCACTAAAAACAACAAGTGGACATGCTCAGCTCATATATAAAATATTATATTGCCAGAGAGGGGGAGGAAAAACACTACTTCTGCTTACATTGTAATATCCCATTGACTATGTAGACAAATACAATTGGGTAATAATTGGATAAAATTTATGATCGAATGGAAAATAATTCCACGAAGTAATGCAGTAACTCAATTTTTGTGAGATTTATTTTTGTAAAAGTAACAAAGTTGTTGTCGGTGTAAAATCAACTGAATATGGAATGTGATTGCATTTGAGGGATGGGTAATGGGGGTTGGGGGGGTTGGGGGTGTTGGTGGATGACTGCAATGGTGATGCAAATTTATATGAAAATATTTTTGTTATTGGACAGACATCGAAAAATATATGGAGTGATGATTGGATTTTCAGATTTTATTTTTTTTAATTTACTTAACTTTAAGTAGGTTTATAATTAAATTACGTAGGTATGGAATATACAGCACGATGCGAATGGAAATGTTGAACTGAACCAAAAGATTACACCAATCAGATGAAGGACGGAAAATCCGGAATGGATTTCGTTTTTAATTTTAATGAGTGTGTGGTGATGTTCGTAGTGGTTAACATACAATGTAGTGAATGTTAAGTGAAATTTTTCCTTGTCAATTATCACATATTTTATAAATGTTAATACGTATCTTTAACATCTCAACAACGTGATTTTTTTCAGGAATAATGATATTTTGAAACAGTCAAATAGCTGCACCCACGCACGTTTAAACACTCTTATTCGAAAAGGTTTAGATTGTGTAAGTTAATCTGCACTAGTTTCCCAGTTTTCATTTAAATTTTTATATATCGGTACGATATATACATATATGTAAGTATGTACTAAGGTTTAATCTGATTATAAAACTCATATTTTTGTCCACACCCCCATTTTTAAAAAAGCCATTTAAAATGATAATTCAATACGCATCAATTATGGTACAAACATTTCTTTCACATGTCCTTTGGAACTTCTGGAAGTCCCAAAATATAAAAAAGTTTTTTAGATAATTTTTTAATCATTTGGTTTTTTGATTCATTTTGAATTTAAACCTAAGTTTAGAGAAACTGAATAGCGTTGATCCCCAAAAAGTGGAGATTTATGGCATTGATTATTTTATAAATCAAAATTTGTTTCTGTGATAGTAAATTGTGTTAATTAATACTTTTAGCCAGGCCCGGATTAATAGGGGGCTAGGGAAGACTGCAGCCCCGGGCCCCGCGGAAACGAGGGCCCCATCTCATTAAGAAATTTAAACCGTAAAATCGCGATATTCAAACTGTACAATCTAATAAACCCCAAAAATAAAAACCAAAATTAGTTGACCCCACAAAATCCAAACTCGAAAGCTATATACCCCAAAAACGTTAAACCCATATAGCCCAACTCACAATAATTCCCATAAACTTTAAACCGACATAGCTCAACTCGCTAGTATCTCCAAAAAGTCAAACCCACATAGCCTAAGTCGCTATTAACCCAAAACTTTAAACTCAAAAAATATTAAATCCATGCAGCCTTACTCAGCAAAGGGTTTCCTGATTGAAAAAAATGTGGAAATGTGGAAATATGTTGGACTAATAAGTAATTTTTCCTTGATTAAAAGAGATGTGCGAATTGAGCGTTAAAGTACATTTCGATACTAGTGTGGTAAAATTTAGAATTGTTAATTTCACGAGTCCGTTTTGAGTTTAACAAGCGAAAAATGGCGAAATAAATTTTGCCGCAGAAGTATTGAATCGTATTTTCGACACAACGTACGTAAAGTTGAATTTTCCGAAACCCTCCCGTATGCAAATCTCAACTTTACGCGAATTACGCGTATCTAAAAATTAATGTTCGACTTAAATAAATAATTTGTTACTTTTAATTTTTAGAGTTTTGAATAATCAAAAAGGCATGGTCTGACGGGCTGACGGTTTTGAGTTCATGGTTTTTGGATTAATTACAAATTGGGTTATGCGGGTTTAACGTTTTGGGTTTACGATTTTTTATTTGCGTTGCGAAATGAACAGATTTAATTTTTCAAAAACGTTAAAAAGAGACCCTGATGAATAATTAGCCCCGGGTATCAAAAATTCTTAATCTTATCGAGGGTAGGAGCACTTGGGGGATAGCTTCTTGGGTTTTCGATGCGTCAACTCCTCAACGCATCGTCTCTGAGAGCGTGGACTCCTAGCGCCCCGGGTTATTGGGTTGGCTTGCTTGGTGTTTAGGACTCATTGGGTTATTGGGTTGGCTCGCTTGGGGTTTAGGATGCTCTGGGTTATGAGGGGTTGGCTTGCTTGGGTTTTATATCTTTTTAGGGGGCCTCAAATTTGAAATAGTTCGGGCTTCCGTTTTCTTTAATCCGAGCCTGCTTTTAGCCCTCTTGTAATTCCAGGGACACATTTTGAACAAAACCTTGGCATCACTTATTTAATCATTAAAATTTGTTATTGTTTTTATGTTTAGCTCTCAAGCAATAGTTTTTATTAATTAAAAGGAGTGGAATGCAAACGTAAAATTTTAAGAAAATTCAGGATGTTTTGGGATGTTCTCCAAAAACTTCATTGTCTTGTCAGTTTAAAAACTCTATATAAGTTGAAAAACATGTTTGTCAGTGAGAAAAATAAAGTCTAAGAAAACTATTTAAGCATAGCAAGGTCTATTTTTCTGGGAAATTCAGTAAAATATTTATCTTCAAAACTTGAATCATATTCAAAAAATACAAGAACTTAGAAACGAGTGTAAGCTGAAGATTAAATGGATTATATTTTGACTATTCTACATAAATGCCTATTTGACTTTTTTGTTCTAACATTTTAATTTGGGGAGGTGCGAGGTGGTGTGTATGCAAAGTTTCTTGAAATCGAGATGAAGCGGGGGTGTTGAAGGAAGGCAGAATGTCCTCCATACATACCCCACTGTTTATACGCGTCTCAAAGCAAAACCACTCAAAATGTTTGCTAAAAAAGAGGCTAGGATGCGACCTACATTAATAATTTCCCATCCCGTCTGTCGATTTGTCTTGTTTAAAAGTTTTTAGGTTTTCGTGTTTTGTTAAAAAAGTTGTCAGTTAAATTATTCTAAAAAATTTTAAAATTACCAACAATATTTTGCATATAATGAAATAGTTTTATTTCAAAATCTATTTTTGTTAACGAGATTTTTAGTTGAAAAGCAGCATTTCTTTAAAGTGTTAATTTCTTATATAAACAAATACACATAGAAATAATAAAATTAATTTGAAGTCAATATCTTCTATTATTGACGAGATATCGAAAACCGAACATCAATTTTTACCAATTTTGGGTACTATTTTTTTTTAGATTTTAATTTTGTGTGAAAAAACTGACTGTTGGATTTTTATAAAAAATTTACTGAATGTCGAAAACAATATTTTCTGTGAGATAAAATTAGTTTGAAGCCAATGTTTTTCATATTTGAAAACATATTTGAGTCGAAAGTAATTTTTAACAAGTTTTAGTAGTGTTTTTTCTTTTTTTTTTTTTTTGTAAACAAATTGTCAATTCGATTTTTCTCAAAATTTTACCGAATTATGAAAACAATATTTCAATACAATATTTATAAGACAAAATTAGTTTAAAGCCATAATATCAAAGTTTTGAAAAGATATTTGAGTCGAAATCAATTTTTACCAACATTTAGTAGTTTTTTTTTTAAGTTTTTATTTTTTGTTGAAAAACTGTCTATTCGATTTTTCTCAAGATTTTACCGAATGTTGAAAACAGTATTTATTATTAGACAAAATTTATTTGAAGTCATAATCTTAAATTTTTGAAAAGTATTTAAGTTGAAAATCAATTTTTACCAACTTTTAGTTATGTTTTTTTTTAGGTTTTTATTTTTTTTATAAAAAAACTGTCAATTCGATTTTAACAGATGTCAAAAAACGTTATTTTGTGTTGCAAAAATTATTTTGGAGATAAAAACATTTTTTGGTTGTAAAATATTCGAGCAGACAACCGTTAATTGGATTTAAAAAAAAAATATATACTAGTTTAGTATCACGTTACATTTCATAATTCAAAATTAATTCAAGTTTCTAGCGTTATTTGTTCGTGAGATATTTTGGGTTAACTAAAATTTTCTCTTTTTTTTAAATTGCTATCGTAAAAAAACCACCCTCTCAATTTTTAAGAGTCCTCTCTGCATCTTTCTGCATTATTACCTGTATAACAAAATTTATTTGAAGTCGATATCTCTACTGGTTCTTGAGCTACGGACGACGAAAAAAACTTCGCGAACGCACGGACGTACATACGAACGTTACGTACACACGCACGCACAGACATCTCTCAAATCTTTTATTTCGACTCTAGGAACCTTGAAACGTCGAGAAATGTCAAAATGTTCAATTCGACGAATCGAGCCCATTACAATAATTTCCTGTGGGAAGTTAATACAAAATTAAACATATCTTTTGGGCGTTATGACATTTCTTAATTTGGCCGTTACGACATTGGAAGTTAATTTGGGTGATATGACTTTTTCTTTGTTCTTTGTGACGATTGTGACGATGTTTCTCTTTTTGGGCTTTATGTCATATAATGATGATGATGATAATGATAGAAATCATTATCGTCATAATGCCTAAAAAAAGTGTCACAGAGCCTAAGCCCTATGCCATAAGACCCCAATTCAAAATTAAAAATTTTTTTGCCGACATATACTCGTAAATTAACAATTTGGGCGATTTTTTATTTAAAATTACGACATTAAAAGTTACGACATTCGCTTTGGATTTTCTTGGAGTTTTTTTTTTAACTTTTTGGGCCTTTTTGCGCCGAAAAATTAAGAAACAAGCTTCGAGGATTGTTTTTGAAAAGAATGTTTAACATTAAGTGTGCTAATTTTACTTTGAACCTTTTATTCTACTCACATCAAAAAATAGAATTGTTGGCACCAACTTATCTCACCCGCTAAATCGACATATGAGTTATAAAAAAGTTTTTCAGTTATAACCAAAATACCAACATTTCTTATGAAGAAAATAGTTATTATCAATAAAAACGACTTTTTAAACTATATAGAAAAACATTAAAAATGTGGCTTTTTGCATTCAATATTAGTGCCTTATAATTCTGCAGGAAAAAATTTAAAGTAAAAAGCTATTCCATATTATAATTCCTCTAGAACAACCTTTGGGTTCAATACTATGATCTTTAAAATGGCAAGAATCTAGGTCTAAGATCAATACAAAAAATGAGAAAACATTCCAAACTTATAGATGGAATGTTTCTAAAACGGCCAAAGGGACCAAACTTCTGCATTTTAGAACAAACATTTTGACCTTAAACTTGCACTAGAAGCTTATCTAAATATTATATCGATTGACTTCAAAGTTTTACTTGTGGTTTTGTGATTTTAATGAGATTACAAAGAATTGATAGTACTGAAAAATCTTTACAAATAATTATTAAATTAGGTTCAAAAATATTTACTTCTTTTTGTATTATTTTACCTATATAAGATCAATTGCAAAATGTTTGTATTATGTTTCGAAATTATATCTTTTTTTATTTTCCTAAGCTTAAAAGTAATTGAACAATATAAGAACAACTAAGTAAACATAATATAACATTTCAAAATAATAAATTAGACACAGAAAAGGAGGTAAATTGAATTCCTTAAATAAGATTTCTAAATAAACCTCATCGAATTCCCTGCTCATGGATATATACGAGTATGTAACATTTTTCTAATTGCTAATTACATCGTTATTACAAATTTAAGGAAAGTTTCTACAATGAGGTCACATTAGAATTTAAAAACAACTATCGTAAAACTTAGAGCTTATGATTTTAAAGACGATACAAAATATTTTTCAAGGAGCTCTGTTTCTTCTTGAACATTAACAAAACTACCTTTGAATTTGATAATATGAGCAATTTAGAGCACGTGCTCAGGGCAGATACTCAATTTTATTTTAAGAAAAATTAACAGGAAGCTTTTCTCTTTTACCACACTTGCCACTTATGTTGAATTCTCTTCATTAAATCCTAAAATAAATATGTGGGGTACTAGGTATGAATTTAATTGCCCTTCAAATTACTTACATTTAAATTTAAATAAATACCTATCAATGGTATTTATGCACACATCAAATCAATTTTTCATATAATTATTAACAACTTACTGTAGGTAGGTGAACACAAACAAACCAACATGTCCAAAAAAGGGCTATAATTTTAACACAAGGTAAACCATCGAAGGGATAAAATATTGCATTTAATACAAAAGTGGTTTAATTTTACGAGTAACTTCGTACTTGGAAAAACTTATTGTATAAAATTTCCTAATTGGTTTTTGTTTCAAGTTAAAAATCAATTGAATTAATTGATGTAGGTACAATGTAGGTTTTTAGGAGATAATTTCTATGGAATAAATATTTAAATGCGTACCAAAAAATAAATTAAATATAAATTTAATGTGAAATAAGAAATAGTTTAATTTTAGAAAATGTTGGCAATTAAATAATATACTTATTTTTTTAATTCTTTACACTCTCATTTCTTGATACGAGTATAATTTTAATATAAATTTCCTAAATTTAAATGGCTGAAAATAATAAGGTCAAGACTTAATTCTTACCTGACAATGGCCCAGATGTTGTTCGACAGTTGCCGATATTAGCACAATTTGTCCGTGGCACGTTATGGTTATGTGAAAACTATCGAGCAGCTTCATAAGTGCTTCTGTTAGTTGCGGCTTTTTTTCAGGTGGTTCTTTGATTGACTGTCCAAAAACTAAAGTAGGTAATTTATTTATAAGAGAATTTTTTAAATAAGTTTAAGACAAAAAAAACAACATACCATAATGAACTCTGAGACCATGTGCTGAAAACCTTAAAATTGCAGTTTTATCAACTCGACGTGGTGATTCAGCAACATGTGGTACCATTGCTGAGAGTTCTTGAATTGATCCGTTTAATTTGTCACGACGATTTTTTTCTGCTCGATTTCTCGCTTCTCGACCACTGTAATGTGGAAAAAAAGAAGAAAAAGAAAATTTATTATTTTTAATATAAACTAAAGTAAGGAACATTTTTATAAAACTTTGATCACAATTTTAAAACAATTATTTAGTATTTCGAATTTGTTTTAAAGATTTTTTCCTACATTTTTATTGACCGAAGAATGTGTTAGCAGTTTTTGTTACTTCTAAAATTAAATCTTAAATTGTAAGTTTAACAAATATGCAAGACACTTGAAACAAGAAAACTGCAGGACACTTGAAATTTTAGACCAACAAGAGTATTAGGTTTCTTAATTACTTTATTGAAATTTGTTAAACTCAATTATGTTTTAAGCACATTCAAACAAAAATCCACTAAATATTGTTTCTAATACGAATAATTGGCATTGCTAATGAAATAAGTTTTAATAGCAAATCAGTAGATTTAGTTAGGAAATTGTTGACATGGAAGCATGTGCAGAAAGTTTTTTTAATTCAATAAAAAGGGTATCGAAACTATAATAACAATTTATATACATATATTTTACCGAAAAAATACGTAAACATTATGTTTCTTTCGTATGCACAGCACATCCCACTCACGTTTAAAGTTCTGAAAAACTAAAACAAAATACCATTGATACGTTTTAAATACATCCTAGTTTCTGATGAAATTTGTTTTCTAATATGCCGCGAATATTGAATGTATGTATGTGTATGTTATGTTGTAAGGCTTTCTACATTATGTGCATAATTTTCCTCTGTACAAAAAAGGGAACAAATTATGTTTTATCTTCAGGAACGACGGCCACCACAAAAAGTGCACTTTTGTGGATGTAATTGAGTTACATGTACTCGCCCCATTATAATGAGCCATACGAGTGTGGTTATTCTAAACAATTTTCAAACAAATAAGAAATATAGTTAAAGTGCTTCCTGCATTCGCGATATTGTTCAATATAAGTTTTCAAATATTGAAATGAAGCTTAGCGCCCTAAGTTGGGAAGTTATTACAATAAAACAAATTATTCACGCGGAAATGCAATATTGAAAATATCTTTAACATGTATCGAATAAATGCATAGTAGTTTTTGAAGGCATAACCTAGTTTCAGGGTAGAAAGCCTTTTTGAATTTATATCAAAATATTTTATAAAAATTTCAATGAAGAATTTCCATGAAAACATTAAATCAACTATGGTACACTGAGGCGTATTCGCATTTTTCGTATTTTTTACAGTTGTGTTACGAGTTTATAGTTTCAGCACATAAAAAATCTTTTATTTTAGGTTATGGTTAATATTGCTTGTTCAAATATTTTTCAAATTATTTATATTTTAAATTCCATTTATGTAAGACAACATTCTTTATGAAAAAACAAAATTTTCCAGATGTTTATTTCACTACGAGAAGGCCATACACATAGATTCTGTTGCCGTTTGAAACGAAAAATTATATACGAGGTGTGTTCAAAAAGTACCCGGAATTTTTAAATTTCTCAGTTTCGGAGAGTCCGAAGGTCAAAATTTGTTTTGTATTGTGTTGGTATACATGTCCCCAAAGTATGATGCAATTTTTAGCTATATTCACTGTTTACTTTGTCTGTGGTAGTTGCTAAGGTTCGACGTGTTTTTATGAGCTCGGCGTTTTTTGCTTGTTTAAACAATGTTTGACCAAAAAAACAATCGCATGAACATCGCTCAGGAGCTGTTAAATGACGTCAAGGACGATCCAAGTTTGCTTGAAAGGGTCATAACTGGTGATGAAACATGGGTGTACGGTTATGATATCGAAACCAAAGCACAATCGTTCACCCGGAAGCATCCAACGTCACCAACGAAAAAAGCACGTCAAGTTCGATCAAATGTGAAGGTTTTGCTTACTGTTTTCTTCGATTATAATGGCATAGTGCATCAAGAGTTCTTATCACAAGGTCGTACGGTTAATAAGGAGTATTACCTTGAAGTTATGCGACGTTTGCGTGAAGCAATCCGAAAAAAACGCTCAGATTTATGGAAAAACAATTCATGGCTTTTGCACCACGATAATGCACCTGCTCACTCGTCGTTGCTTGTTCGTAATTATTTGGCCAAAAATAATACCGTAGTCATGCCCCAACCTCCATATTCACTAGATATGGCTCCGTGTGACTTTTTCCTGTTTCCAAAGTTGAAGAGACCCATGAAAGGACGGCGGCGTTTTTCCTCGATTGAAGAAATAAAGGCCGAATCGCTGAGAATGCTCAAGGACATATCAAAAAGTGAATATCAAGAGTGCTTCGAAGATTGGAAAAAACACTGGCATAAGTGTATTATATCTGGGGGGGACTACTTTGAAGGGGACCACATTGATGTAAACGAATAAATAAATATTTTTTTTGAAAAAACGAAAATTCCGGGTACTTTTTGAACACACCTCGTACATATAAAAATATGGTAGGTATATTCCCTAAATTCCAATTCTAACGCTGTCAAATATTAATTTTAAAGTAGCTAAAAGCATGCTGTTATTCTTTTTACTCTGTATTTCTATCCTATTTTCCTTCTAGATGAGACTAAAAGTTAAACTATTCAAAAGAAAACCACGCGACGATACTGAGAACAGGCTCACATCTTCGATGTTATCGAGTCCAGTAGACGATACTATCAAAAGTCTTGCCCCTCTAGCCTTAAGAGAATAATAAACTAAATTCTGTTAACCATGAAAATAAAGCAAAAAATTAAAAAAAAAAATGAAACATCAAAAATAAAATAAAAACAAAAAAGTACGTATACGCCCAAGTGTACCATTTGAATAAATTATGATTGTAATTGGGCTTAGATTAAAAATTCTTACTCAATTTGTTTGTGGATATGTATTTCAATTGTTTGTGTAATGTTTGAAACTGGATAAAATGTCTATGAAACTCTGTCAAATTGCTTTAATGGATTTTAAATTTTTGTAATGGTCAATTTAAGAACATTGCCAAAATGAATATATTTTACTAAATATTTCACCCAAGCTTATAAAAAGGTCAAGTTGTTTTATTTTAGGGATAAGAACCATAAAGAGAGGGGAGGGGAGATAACATTTAATACAATATTTATTTTTTTCACACCCTGTTCGTCTAGAATAAAAACAAACAAATAAGATGGAATGTAGAAACAAATATGATAGAATAAGTTGCAAAACTGGGAAGTAATTTTTGAGTCGTAAAAATTATATGACAATCTATAACTTTTAAAATTGTCTATAAAAGATTTTCAACATATGTACATATCCATACATATGTATGCACATTTTTTTGTTTGTATGAGCAAATTTAATAATTTATTCTGTATAGTACTCATAGGTTATGTAAAGACAAGTCAATCATGTTATTTACTTTTTTATTGGTCATTTAATGACGTTTAAATTTAATGACATTCTTTCTCTAAATTTTAAAATAATTTTATAAGATACAAAATATTTATTTTGTATTTTATGATTTGTTTTTCTTTTTGTTCTTGTAATGACCGTATATGCGTATTATGAACGATTTTAGCATTTAAACAAATTATTATTATTTACACACCTTAGATAGTGTCGTCATCGAAGGCATTAAATTCACTTCTTTCCTTAAGTCTTAAAAACATGAAGACATTGGATAAACTATCTCCAGTCCGAAAATGAAAATATTCTTGGAACAAGTCATAACATTACATAGAATTAGTATGAATTTTATACGTTGAATATTGTAAGAGCCAAACAATTATTAACAGCGAGGTATGATTGAGAATAAACTATGATATAACTAATACAATTTTTTTTTTCAAAAACTTGGTACCTTAAAAAATATCAAATGTCTTATTTTTGTCTATAGAATTGTTAAAATTTGTATAACCTAAATATCTCAAGAACTAACGAAATTAAAATTAGAACATAATTAACATTTTCGATTTTTTAAAAGATCATCAAATCTTGTTTTTAAGGTCACCACAACGAATTTATTGAGCATTAATAGATTTTGAAAAATACTTTGAAAAGCTTGAAATATATTCGAGACAATCGTAGAAAAGGCAAATAGTCAGCATTTGTCACTTTTAAAATTGAAATATTTTGATATTTGACAAAAAAAAAACTACACCATAGTTAAAATGGAATTATAAACGCTCATCGTGATGCAACTGGTTTTCGGTTCGGTCGACAGTGAAACTAGTGGAAAATCAAAACTCTGTAGGTAATTATTAGAAATATTAATTTAAAACTGATTTTTCTTAGAAAAAAACATTGATTTTAATATTTTGTACATTTTTAGAAAAATCCGATCGACATTTTTTGTAAAAAATAGAAATCTTCCAAAAATGCTGCTAGAAATAAAATTACTTTGTTTCGACTTAAATTTCTCGGGATAAAAACAGATATTGAAATCAAACTTACGAGTATTTTATCATATTTTAAAGCAACTAAAAACTGATCAAAAATTGTTTCGACTCAAATATTTTGAGAATTAAGAAAGATATTGACTTCATACTTTTGTATCTTACTTATTCAAAAATGAGCCTGTTGCGAATGTTACGGCCGGCGCGGCGCGGCGACGGATGGATTACCCTACATATTACAATGGCCAACAAAATTATGTTTTTGTTCTGTGGCACAAAGAAAAGAATATTTTTTGAAAGAATAAAGATGTCCTAACTTCGAATCTTAACTTTAAATTTTTTGTATCACATCAAGTTTTTAAAAATGCTAAAAACAACCAAGAACGGTGTGTTTAAGCCTAAGTAAAAGCTCAATATATCTCTTAACAATACATTGTATTGTGATTTTGTAAAGTACAAATCATTTATTTTAGATACGAGTACAATTTAAAGCAGTTTAGTATCTTACTTAGTTTCTGGATATTCTCATTAGTTAGAATTAAGTAAACAAAAGATTCGATACAAGATCAAAACTTACTTTCAAACCGTTTTGCTTTTTTGTGTTAAAAACCTTTTTCGCGACAATTGTTTAGCGTTTCTTTCAGATTTTTGTAAGAAAGGTAAAATTTAAAAACTTATTAAGATTTTTTGAAACTATGTATACATATATGTATATAAAAAAAATCGTGTTACATTACAACATTACATTACATTTCACACTACTCAGCACATAAATGTACAGAGTAGAGAACACAGCACCTTGAGCGACTAGACTATATAAGGTGATAACAACACAAGACATTAGTACAAGACAGAAGGACAGAGGAGAAAGAACACTATTTATAACTCAAGAACGGCTGCACCGATATGGCTGGAAATTGGTGGGTAGGTAGCTTAGATCCAGGAGACAAACATAAGATACTGTTTCTCCCGTTCAACAGCTTCCCGCGTGACTTGGCATAAAACGTAATTCACTATAAAACGTGGTATAACAAAAAATGATTAAGACTTGGAATAACAAAACGCAAATGACAGCTATGTATGTAATGGACGTACATCTCAATTTATGATCGCAATATTATTGTATTGCAAATTATTTGTCTATTATTTTACAGTCACAATTATCTGTTAGTTTCAAACGATTCTAATAGATGGCAACTTTTGTTGACTGGATTGAGTTAGTATTCAATAGATGGCACTATGTCAAACTTCCAAACGTTTCATATAAGCTATAATTTAATAGCATAACCACCACATGTTGCTGAGGTTAAGTATGTATATATTAAATTTATTTTATAGTAAAACGAAATACAGTGAATTTTATATTTTCAATTTTTGGTGTTAGCAATTTTCGATCAATTACTAGATATTGGGAATGGTAAAATAGAACTGCAAACAAATACGCAATGCATTAAACTGATACATAATTTCTCTACTGTTCTTCAGGAAAAATTGATTGATTCAAAGTATATTTCCGGATATACAGAGTAATTACTTGAATCATAACTTGGCAGCCAAAAATATTGATGTTGACGAAATTAACTTCCAGGTATAACAGTTGTTACCAGGCGATCTTATGTCTTTTAAATCATTCGAGACTGTTGTTAATGGATATACATAGTAGACATACCTGGAATGCCATCACACCTATTATTCTCCTACGTGACTTGAATCCACCTTAATTATGCAACAGTACACGTTTAGTCATCAAAAAGATCACCGGAAATATTTTTGAAGCAACCATTTCAACTGGAAAGTTTAAAGGAAAAGTGGTCTCGTTGCCACGTAGTCCAATGATACAAGCAAATTCTACCATATCTTACAGTTTCAAATTCGTTTAGATTTTGACATGTCTATAAATAAGTCTTTTTTTTTTATTTTTTTATTTTATCAAAATCTTAAAGCTACGAGTATCTTAAGGCTAGACCAAAATTCTTAAAAACTAGCGTAAATTTCAAAAAACTTAAAAATAATCTTACTGGCCCTATGCGGGTGCTTTAAGTTAATCCATCATCTTATAACTACTGCCTTTCGGCCTAAGAACAATTTTAATACTAAATAACAAGAACTTAATTTAAAACTAGAACAGCCACACCACAGTAGGCTTTTTTTTTTTTTTTTTAATAATTCAGGCCTACTGAACCGAAGGCACTCGGCTCCGTCCAGTGCGAGGACGTCTCGACTGTAAAGGAGTCGGCTATCTACAGTCTTACGGCTGATGTGGTAGATTAGCGGAACCGCCTCCCTATCCTGTATCAGCCCTCGATTGTCTAAATAGAGAAAATCTTCGGGCGGAATGTTGCCACTTAAAAGTGCACTTTCGTAGTTCTCATTTTTGACCCCTACCAAGCTTCAGCAAAAAATTATCTATTCTGTTTATGTTAGCTCTGTTGTATAGAACCTGGTTGGAATAGTAATGTTTTTACTCCGACTCTGGTGTTCTGTGTAGTCCAAGGCAACGTCGCAGACATTGTCTCTTAAACACCCGAATCTTTTCCATTTGAGATGGGGCAACGTTGAACCATACCGGGCACCCATAGGCAATCATCGGCCGGATAAGGGCCATGTAGCAAATCACCTTCACCCTGCTGTCAAGACGGCTGCTAAAAAACAACCGTTTTGTTAGGGCAAAGGCTCCCCTAGCTCTGGCTAGAGCAGCAATCACATGTCTGTTGAAATACAAGTACTGATCCAATCAGATGCCAAGGAACTTTACTACACTTTTATTCGCCAGTGGCTGTCGATTTGGTCCAACGATCACTAGATTATTCCAGTTCTTTTCTCGTATCCCTTGAGGCTCCATACAGCGGAGTCCTGAACAGAATAGTTTCGCATTTCTGAATGTTGATTTTCAACTTCCAGTCATCGCAATATTGCTGAATCTTGTCGAAGTCACCCTGCAAAAGCGTCTTGATAACCTCAATTTTTGGGGCCGTTCTGTACGCAATTAGGTCGTCGGCGTACGCTATTGTCTGAGTCAGACTTGCTATCAGATTACTGGTGTAAATGCTGAATAAGATCGGCGAGTTAACCGCTCCCTGTTGAAGACCATTTTTAATATCAAAGATTTTGGTAGATGTTATATTGCCAATTTTGACAATAAACCGTCTACCATTAAGCATGCCATAAAGCATATACAACATTGGTTTACTTATGCCAAGTCTGTTTAACTTTAGTTACAGACCCTCTAACCATACAGTGTCGAAGGCGTTCTCCAAGTCAACCAGACAAGCACCCATGCATTGTCTTTTAGATTTGTTCCACTGGATATCAGAAACAAGCTTAGACGCAGCATGAATAGTGTCATGTCCCGCCTTAAAGCCAAACTGATTATCCGGAATTATTTTGTTGTTCTCAGCCCTATACTCGTAAATAAGTCTCAAGGCTCAACAATGTCCATTTGTGGTTTAGATTTGGAAAATCCAGGTTGCATGTTAACGTGCAGGAAATACGTCGAACCTATTTATGTTACCGAAAAACAGGTTAACCAAAAATATTGTGCACCGATTACTGCTACATTAAGTTGAAATTAAAAATATTTATAATTCAAAGTAATAAATATTGTTGGAAGATTTTAAACTATCCGCCCTACCTACCTAATTTATAAGTTTAACTGTCACATGAACTAAAAACTTTGTAATATACAAACTTGATTACAAATAATAATAAATTTATTATACAATACAATTCTTTTGTATTGATTTTTTCTTTCCATCAACTGTGCGAAAATTTTGATCAATTGTTTTTAAAGTCCTTCCCCTTTAAATCCCAAACCAGTACATTTTTATACCAGCTTTAAAGTTTCCATCTTCGTTTGTAAATATAAATTTTATTGTAATAAGGGGTAACGGTATTTGAAAATCAGTCATGAAGATTGCCATGTTTTTTTACAAATGAAACATATGTTTAAAAGCATGGTATTGACTATATCTGATGTTCTTCTATCGTTCATCTTTAATAGTTTACAACAATATAACAAAAAACGCAACGCGTGGCCGGGTTAGTTAGTATCATATAAAATAACATAAATATTTCATCTGTATATTAAAGAAAAGGATTATAGTTTTGGAAAACCATCATGGATTTATTGAAACAAAACTACTTCATAAATTTAGATAGCCTCAAAAAGCCTTATATACATTTTTTTTTATTTTTTTATAATAAGCACACACTCAAGGGGATATTACTACCCTTATTATGCAGATGAACAGTGTGAGCACTAGGAAGAGGAGAGAGGGAGATGTCGGTGCACATTGGTTTTGAATTCCTGAATATTGCAATGACTAGGAAAGACAGAGTGTGGTGAGGCATTCCACATTCGCGTAGTACGGCTAAAGACCGAATCTCTGTATTTGACAGTACGGCCGAAGTTGGGCTCGAGAGTATACTGATGAGCATTCCTAGAAGCGCGAGTATTACGGTTGAACTGTTTAAGGGGAGAAATGCAACTGGCTACTTCACTAGAGCATAAGCCGTTAAAATAACGGTAAAAAAGGGTCAGACAAGAGACCTTACGACGATGTTCAAGCGAAGTAAATGAACTTATGATGATATTATCATCTATCAATTTAAATGCTCTACTTTCAATTCTATCCAAGGGGCTTAAGTAAGTTGCAGGAGCACCAGCCCAGAGATGGGAGTTATACTCAAGCTTTGGACGTATGTAAGTCTTGTAGATAACAGCCAGATCACAAGGGGTGAAATATTTCTTGCATCGCCTAAGGAAACCTAAACACCTTGCAGCATTTTTGGCGCCATCGCGTATGTGATCATTCCACAAGAGGCGGTTGATGACACACATACCGAGAATATCGAGGTGTTCAGTTTCATTGATGCAAGTGCCATCCATGGATAATGGCAATGGGGGTATATCTCGCTTTAACGATACAAGACAGCATTGCGTTTTCGAAGCATTAAATTCCACGCGGTTTTTTTAATCCCCATTGAATAATGCTGTTTAGGTCGGAATTTAATGAGCTTATCATATTTTGTCGTTGCAGTTCCACATCCGAAGAAGAGGGATGTGAATCTGAAAACGAATATGAAAAGCTAAGAGTACTATCGTCAGCGAAACAATGTATTGGATTAGATGTTGCAGACAGGAGATCATTAATAAAAATGAGAAAGAGTGTTGGAGATAAAACAGAGCCCTGGGGCACACCAGCATTTATTTTATGGTTTTCAGACTTGAATCCATCCAATACTACTTGTATTGAACGATCCGAAAGATAATTACTAATCCAATGAAGCAGGGATTCATGAAAACCGAAAGCACACATTTTCGATAAGAGAGCCTGATACCAAACCCTATCAAATGCTTTTGAAATATCAAGTGCAATAATCTTACTTTCTCCAAAGCGATGTAAAGATTTGCTCCACTGTTCGGTGAGATGATCCATGAGATCACCAGTGGACCTATTGCTGCGAAAGCCGTACTGCCGGTCATTAAAAAGCTTTCGGTCTTCGAGATATTTCTTAAGTTGATAATTTACCAGCGTTTCCATGACCTTGGAAAGAAGGGACGTAAGTGCAATCGGTCAATAATTAGAGGGTGAGGAAGATTCGCCTTTTTGGGAATAGACTGGACATATGGAGTTTTCCATGCGCTCGGAACGAGACCAGAGGAGTAGGACAGATGGAAAAGCTTACGCAGTGGTTTTGTCAGCGTTGAAGAACACCTCTTCAGAACAATAGCGGGGATACCATCCGGACCAGCGGATTTATGTGTGTTTAGATCTCTAAGGACTCTTGCCACAGTACGAGTGCGAAAAAATATTGGTCCCATAGAATCACTAACTCGCTCAAGTACAGGCGGAGTCATAACACTCACTGCCAGCGTAGGATTGGCGGCGAACTGCCTAGCAAAGAGATTAGCTTTCTCTAAAGAACTAACAAATGGAGTGTCATTGACAACGAGCGTAGGAACCGAAGAAGAGGAAGAATTCCTCATGTTTTTTACAAATGACCAAAAATTTGTACTGCCTTTGGGACATTGCAGTATTTTTTGCCGTAATTTTTGGTCATGTAAAAATTTGGTCCGCGAATATGGGCGTTGCAGGCATTCCTGGCTTGTTTGAACTTTTTCCGGCTTTCCTCAGTACGGTTGGCTTTATAGCAACGGAAACTTACCTCTTTGGCCCTAATAACCTCCTTAAAGCTCGCATCAAACCATTCGTTTTCCATAGGTCTGATACTTTTAACCCTATACATATGTAGGTGTTTTTTCCAATAAACATTAACTTTGAAGTCGGATTAAGGCAGCAAAAAACCCATCTGAAAAGTTCAATTTTAATGTATCAGTAAGAAATCCTTGTCGACCAGTGTTATTAATCAATGATTTTGTATGACTAGAATCGGAAGATGGTGGTTCTATGGTCTATACTTGTCTTTTTTAATATCAAAACCTTTGTTAAAAAGCTTAGCAATCTTTAAATTTCACCATAGCTTCTTGTTTTTATTTTTGTAACACCCTGTTTGGAATTTCGACTTATGTGAAATTATTATTTGCTTGCTTCACTTTCACGTTATAAACCTACATATTATATTCTGCAAATTGAGAGTTTTATATTTATTTTTCTTAACTAAATAATAATTTAAACTTAACTTAAAAGTGTGTCTATACGCAGTTTATATACACATTTCTATACTCTGTCTATCATTTAAAAAATAAATAAAATAAAAATATATTCTATACGAAAATAAATACAAACGTGACATATTATCACTCCCATTAGCTTTTCTTTATGAAGTCTCGAGAACCTAATATAGCGACGACCGCAAGGGGGAAACCTTAACTACTTCAGTGCGATTATTTTTGTTTGTAACAAAATTATTAAAAAGTAACTACGACTCTGACTATGGGCGACTACAATGTTGCACTATACTATCTGTTGATTTTAATTTTATTGATGTTTATTCAAGTTGTTGTTAAATATTCATTTTTGTTTTCATTTCAATACGTCTTTGTTGTTGTTTGTGGCGTTTTTTTAATTTTCAGAAGTTCCACTTTAGGTGTGCTAGTATTATAGCTATGTAGACTTATAGGTACTTAAATTGAATTCTGTACCTTAGATTAGAATTTAAATGGTGTAACGATGAATGTACTGACTGTACTTTACCTATGTACACTTTTCTATATTGTAGCTGTAGGTTTTGTTGATTAGAATATCGCGCAATACTAAATATGGTAGGTATGGATGGTTACATCATTCAAATATGGTTGTGTTTGCCTTTATTAGGGTTCGAAAAAGATAGGTTAGGCATTTGGCTTTATGGAAAGGTCAGGATTATGTTTAACTTTGTTAAGATTGATTTTTAATCAGTTTTTTTTTCGTGATTTTTATTTCTGTTTTTAATTTATTAAACGTGAGAGTTTTTTGTTTTGAGAAACTTTAATCATTTGGGGTAGATAAATTAAAATGAATTTAACGAGCAATGAGCGGCTTGATTTTTTTGTGAGCTTAAGAAACAAGGCTGGTTGGTATTTAATAGCGTTTTTTAATTAATTTCTTATAATTTAAGTTTGAGAAGGTTTTGTTGGGAATTTTTGAATTTATATCAACAAAAGTATATCTAAAAAAAACCATTTCAAGGTATTTGTTTAATGCTGCTTTAAAACCCTGAATTGATTTTTAACGGACATTAAATATTAATATGTTATATGTACAATATAAAAGGTTTAAAAGTGTATGAAACATAAGCTCATGATTTTTATTATCAATACAAATTCACATTACGAAATAAAAACGTGATTATTTTCATTTTATATAACCCTTACGTATCTCTATGTACGTCAATTTAATAATTCACACCATTTTGTGTATATTTCTGTTTGGAAAAAATAAAATAAAATAAGTAATCCTTTTGCCCTGTTTATTCCATGTCTCTTTTTAAAGAATAATGCCAAACACGCATCAGCACATTATTTTAAACCATTTTATTTTTCATTTTTATTGCCTTTTTAAAACAAAATTGTAGGGTTTTTGTTTTACGGCGAGGTGAAGGTTTATGGAAACGATTTAAAAAGAACACAAAATTATTACATTTGAAATCTTTTAACTTGATGCAGAGTGGATATAAGAATATGGTTCTTTAAATCTGGTCTTCATGATTGTCCACCTCTTTTAAGGATTGTGGTTTATTTTTACTTTTTATTATGTACGGATACAATTTATGTGCAGATTACTTGGGTTTCTGGTTGTTTTTTGTTTTAGATTAAATTTAACTGAGTTTAGGAAAATCAATTATATGAAATGTTTTTCTATTCAAATACGTTTTTTTGGTAAGAGTGTTTTTTATTTTTATTTCAGTTGAAACACTCTTTTATAAAATGACTAATTTGACCACACTTTTATTTTTGACCATACTCATGGAAGTATTGCATTTAATATATTTTTCATTTTGTATCTTAAAAGATGGAAATTATGATAAAATAATATAATATACATCCGCTGCACAAAATGATGAGGTCGCTTTATGCCTGCTAGAAAATACTGTAAACGTACATATTTCCAAAGTGGTGTGTAGCCCAAGGTTAGGTTGGGTTAGGTTAAAGTGGCTGTCCGCGTTGGAATAGGACACACTTAGGTGAGTTTAATGGTCCATTGTGATATCACATGGATCTTGTGGCTTTCTCCTAAGCTAAATGAAACCAGTTTGAGTCCCTAACGAAATGTGAGAGGTTGATTATGATAATATGATTTAGATTGTTATAGAACAATTTTCTTAGGTAATACTTGCGTTTTTGAGCTAGCGCAAGGCATGTACAGAGAAGGTGAAGAACTGTTTCCTTCTCTTCCTAGTACATACAGCTTCTGGAAAAGTAAAGCCCAATCAATGCGTTTTTTTAAAAGAAGTTTTGGCCAAAATGAAAACTCTGCTGCACGCAATTTTGTGCAAAAAGTTCAAAAGACAGGTAGACATTACGCATACTCCTTTTTATGGAGTACATGGTCGTACTTCTAAGTTGACTATTCATAGTTTTGGGCCAAATTTGTATCCACAGGCTCAGTAAAAAAAATCTGCCAACACCCGTATGTCAACGAAACACAGATTTCGTGAAAATCTGCAGCAGAAATGGTATTTTTGCTTTGTAATTTGGGACTGCATCCATACAAAAACAAGGGCGGATCCAGAATTTTCATCAGGGGGGGGGGGGGGGGGGGGGGTCACACACTTAGATGAGTTATTACTCACCGCTTAAAAATTTTCTTTAATGTTTTGGAAAGGAGGCTAACAAAATTTAAATAACATAATGTGTACGAGTATATTAACCTAACCTTTACACATTTCAATTGCTAAAATGACAACTTTAGTTATCAAATTATTTTAGAACACTGTTGTCCAGCAAAGTATGGTCTTAACTTTTTAATTTGTATAACTCCCTACATAATGAAAGCATTCCTAGATTCCAAAAGTTTTCTAAATATGCCATATTTAAGAGCTAAAACACAATAGTTTAGAGGGTTTTTGCTGCATTTCACGCAGAAATGTAAGAAATTGTTTTGAAACGTAGTTTTTTTTCTAAAAACAAAATATACTTTTCTTGTTTCCATTTCTATTAATGCGAAGAACGCTACAAAAATTCAAGAGAGACGATCTGATATGAAGAACTGTCGGGCTTTTTTGACGTAGTTTTTTCGGACTCAATTGTCGGGGGTCTATTATTACTATCGCTATCAGTCTGCTTACTCGTATTTTGACCTTAAAGGAGTCAACGAAACTTAAAAATTATAGAGAGAAAAATGCTTCGTTCTTGAATTTGAGGATACAGGTGCATTTAAGTACGTTATTTCTATAAAAAATTAAATTAAAACAAATTAAGTTAAACAAATAAGTTGGGAAGAAACGTTTGTGTGGCACTCACAAATCACACGTTTCAGGATCTCTTTTTACTTCAAATCTTAAGAGATTCAAAGCTTGTAAATCAATAGATATGACCCGTTTATCATGTTTTTCAATTAGCCATTAGTTTAACAAAAGTGTCACTTTTGCTGTTTTTGGGACATTTATATTATTGAAATTCGTGTTTAAATATTAGTTCTAGAGCATCCAAAACAAATTCACTTCAAAAGTAGATTCATTTAATTTTTTAAGATCTTTTAAGATCATTTGTATTCAACATAAAACTTGCTAATTTCTTCCAAAAATTCTGTTTAAAAATATTTCCTATATTTTAAGATTTAAAAATATACCTGCAAGTTTGTTCTCAAAAATTTAAATGCCATTTTATTTTTCAAAAAATCTCGATTAACTTATTTTTTTTCGAAAATCATTTTAAATTTTTGAATTTTGTCTTAAAAATATTTTTAGAAAGCACTAAATAAAGAGCTTATAAATATATGTACATTTTGCATTTAAATTTAAATGTTAACCCCTGTCTGAGATACCGAGTTTTGTAAACAAAATTAATATTTTTTTAAAAATAAAAAAAAATACATTTTTGATCATAAAAAATCATCATCAATTTGATTATCAAAAAGAGCTTGTACAGAAAGAGAAGATTATTGAAATCGGTCCATTAGTTCTTGAGAAAACTTAAAAGCAAAATAAAGGTTTTTTGAGAGGTACCCTTCTGGAGCAATACCAAAATATTTTTTTCTTGTAGAAAGAAGCCAAATTAAGAACACAAAATTTAGAGGAAGTTTTAGAAAAATCACATGTTTCAACCAAAAAATGTGTGTGGGGAGTGCTGTTATTTTTCGTATTAATAAAATGAAAAAAAAAAACGCTTTACGCTAATCGGCTGAAAACCTTAATTTCAATCAACACAATTGTTTAGATTGTAGGAGCTAGGAAAGACGGACGGAATCGGGGTACCCACTTTTTTCGATTTATCTACCGTGCGTCGTTATGTCATATTTGATTTAAAGCTCTAGTTCGAAATTGTTTACTAATGCAAAACTTACCACATAGTTCCTATATGTCGCAAGTAAAAATCACTTCAATGTTCACTATTTATGTGTGTCAAAAAAATTTAATAATAAAATTGAAGGCTAGTTTAAGGAATTTAAAGGCAACTTAATATAAAATTGATGATCGCTTATTCAAGGTTTCTTCTTAAGAACCTGGGGCCCTACTATGTAACTCGATTCTACTTTTGATTCTATTCGAAACTCATTTCCGATTCTACTTTCAAATCGTACTACGTATGAAAGTAGAATCGAATGCCGGTTATACCAACTTGTTTTCAAAAAAATGTCTACTTTCGAACGAGTATCGAGTTGTTTGACAGTTTAAAAAAGAAAAACTAAAATAAAACATCAAATTTTTGGACAAGAATAATTATAACAAAAATGGACACCGTTGGATTTTGGTTTAATTTGCAAGGCAATGAAGAACGGTACGAGCAAATTGAACGCAAAAGAATAAGAGATAATTCTAAAATAATGGAGATGAGTGAGAAAAGATTTGCACATATAGGGTCCGCCATCGAACGTTTTTTTTCAGGTAGTGCTTATTTCGTGAATGGTTAAACTTAGCTCATGTCTGATTTCACCCATAATTAGTTTTATCTTTCCGTTGAACGAATATGGTTGTGTATACACTTCATCATCTTTTCAGATGAAGCTCATTTTAATCTTGTTCTTACTTACGTACTTACCTCAACCAACATGCGTCTCCAGCCAGCTCGGTCCCTAGCTAGCTGTCTCCAGTTTCGCACGCCAAGTTGGTTGAGGTCCTCACCCACCTAAGTGCGCCACCTGAGTCGCGGTCTTCCTCTACTGCGCCGTCCCTCGGGATTGGATTCGAAGACCTTCCGGGCTGGAGCGTTGATGTCCATTCGCTCTACATGACCCAGCCATCTAAGCCGTTGGACTTTTATTCTGCTAACTAGGTCAGTGTCGCTGTACAGCCCGTACAGTTCGTCGTTATATCTTCTCCTCCATTCTCCATCTATACGTACGGGATTTTAATCTTGTAAACAAGCATAATTGTTGCATTTGGGGCACAGAAAACCCGTACGCATACATTGAATAGCCGATACACCCAAAACGAGTCACTGTTTGAAGCTACACTCGATGTTTTTATAGCCAAAAAAAAGTTATTTGGCGGACCCATTATCTATACGGTACAATATTTGAACGCATTCTTAATGAAAAATATATACTTTTGTTTTAGTTTTGTTAAGAACTATCATCTTTCTAAAGACGGATTTATGTTCTTACTTAATACCATATAATCCGAATTCGACATGACTACTCGCAGAAGACAAAATGCTTTTCCGATTATCATTAAGTTATCAGCAGCATTGAAGCAACAAGAGGTTACCAAAACCAAATCGGTAGTAAAAAGAACGCTGGACGTGCACAATAAACCATGTCAAAAATACTTGCCGAAGTTTTGACTTCAATCGAAAGAGTCCATTTGTGCCCGGTCATGATGAATTTTGAAATGAATGAGGAATGAAGAGAAACGAAAAACCAAAAACTATTTTTGGCAAAAATCACGAATTCCCGGTGTAATTGGGGTGCTAAAATAATAAAACACAAAAAGTTGAATGAAAAACATTCAAATTCCAATTGCTTATTAATAATTTATAACATTTTACTTACACTTCGACAAAAAAAACTTCGTTCGCAAACACATTTGATGTAGAGTGATTATTTTCGATTTTGCCTTGTTTTGAATTCTACTTTCGAGTTACGTAGTTCCTTGTTTATTCGAAAGTTCATAAGAATATAGTTGGCACTACTAGAACTATTCGATTCTCATTTGTTCGAAAGTAGTTAAACAGATACATAGTACCAATTTTTCAAATTCGAGCAATATTTGCTCTTTTTCTTAGAAACAATTTTCATGAAAATAATTTTAAGCATTACTAAAGTTTTTTCAAATTCTAAATTGAGTAAAAACAAAAGTTTTAGTTGTTTTTGACAGCAAACCACTTTTTGGTGCATTTCGTTAAATTACTAATAAATCTATAGATGAAATCTTTACTTATACAACTTAACTGTATAAGCTTTATGGCTCATATGACCCCCCCCCCCTAGATGGTCAGTTGGTCAAAAGTTGATGAATTTGTGCTGCGTTTTTGGAATAGGCTGAATTTCCGATTCATATTATGTTCTTGGTCCATTCCTCAGTTAAAAGTAGTACTTTTAGTAACAAATTTTAAGGAATTAAAATATAAATGTTGTTTTCATATACAAAAAATAAATAATTCAAAATATAATGAAGGTCATATCCATTAACGCAATACGATTAGTTTTGAATTGAAGGAAATTCCTACGAAAAAGCACACAAATTATCTCCAAGGAAGGGGGGGGGGGTGTCATGACCCCTACGAACCCCCCCCCCGCCATTGTACAAAATCCAACTGACTTAGGAGCTAAAACTAAACAGCGTCGTGTGTTTGATAATTGGAAGTTGAAGCAGTTAAAATTTGTTTCCAATGGGACCTATTTTTAGATGAATAGGTACGTGAATAATCAAAGTTGCCAGATTTGTGACGAGAACAACCCACGCGAGATTAACGAGGTGCCAATGCGTTCCAATAAAGTAACTATTTGGTAAGGATTTTGGACTGAAGGTTTCATCGGTCAGTATTTTTTTAGGCTATCACCGTCAACATCGATCGCTATAGGCCGATGATCACCACCTTCTTGTATCGGATAATATGGACAACGTAGACATATGGTTTCAACAGGATAGCACTAGTTGCCACACAGCTCACGACACAATTGATATTCGGCCCAAGCGGGTGGCAAAGTTGTCTCGCGCCGAGGTGACGTCAAAAGTCCACCAAGATCGTGAGACCTGTTTAGACTTTTTCTTGTAGATCTTTCATAAGCCGCAAACCAACTCAAAGACAACATAATTGATGGCATGGATATAATTCAGCCTGATTTATGCCCCAAAGTCATCATAAAACTTTTTTAAAAATCTACGCAATATCTTGGATATACAAAGAGACTTCGACATTATGGGAAGAACTCAAGGGACAGTCACAGATGCCTTTCCCGGTATCGAGTCAGAAGTGAAAAAACTGGGTCTTAGGATTAACGAGGACAAAACGAAGTACATATTTACTGTTACCGAATAGAGTCGATTCAGATCGTAGATTCGGTCGGAACGTGACCAATTATAGGTATAACTTTGAGGTGGTAAATGAATTTATCTATCATGGTGCTGTTAACTTTGAAAATGACATCAGCGTTGAAATCAAACGCAGAATTACTCTTGCTAATCGTTGTTTCTTTGACATAAGTAAGCAATTGATGAATAAGGCCCTATCGCGAAGTACCAAGGAGACACTGTATAAGTGTCCTTGATCATACCAGTCTTATTGTATGGTGCAGAAGCATGGACTTTTTCCCAGATGGATGAAGGATCACTTCATATTTTCGAGAGAAAGGTTCTAGGTGCGATATATGGACCGGTTTGTGTCGACAGGCAAAATAATATCTGGCGGAGACTATACAATCACGATCGAGCTGTACAAGGACTAACCACTGGTCAAAAAACTACGTGTTCAACGATTAAGACGGTTAAAGCATTTAGAGCAAATGAACATCGATGGGAACCAGAAACAGAGGCAGACCTCATCACGGTGGAGTGATCAAGTTGAGGTCGACGCACTCCGACTTGGTATTCAAAACTGGAAACAGCAAGAGACCGAGTAAGCTGGCGGGATCTGTTACTTGAGGCAAAGAAGCACGATGCGCTGTAGCGCCAACTATAGTAAGTAAGTCATCTTAAATTGGACCTTTAAAATGGGTGCTACCTAACGAAGCCGGGGCAGCGGTGTTATAAATTTCACACATAATGTATTTGTGATAGCGCTCAAAAATATAAATAAAACCATTTTGATTAATACCTCATATTCAACATGTTTTATTCAATTTTAATTTAACAATTGTTAGCAAAATACTCAACAAAAAAATTGTTTAAAATCGATTTTAGAAATTTTTTTTAGTTGCCAAGTTGAAAATAAAGATTTCAATTTTTTTTTCAATTTTTAAGTCATAAATTAACTAAATTTCCTACATCTTCCTCAAGGCAAAAGTTTAGTTTCATTGCATTTTTTGAAATAAAAATGTCTGAAGGCAAAATATTTTAAGTGCTTTCTTTGCTTTTCAGGCTCTTATTTGCAATGATTGCAGCAATTATTTTGATTGCAAAATCTAGATGATTTTAATTCCATACTATTTTGGGTACCGTCAGACTTTCCAACTTCAAAAAAAAAAAAAAAAAAAAAAACAAAAAAACAACTTTAAACTGCTCTTTTGGAAAATTTTGACAACCTTTAGCGTACTTTTTTAAGGGTTGAGTCTTGATATGATTTCTCTTAAAGATTAATTCTTTTTTTCAATAGTTTCTCTTATAGTCATCTTTGAAAGAAACCAACCAACAGATGACCAACTTACTTTACAAACCAAACCTATTAAAATCTTATAATAATTTGGCAACTTTTTGAGTCACGAAAACAATTTCTCCTTTATTTATAGAAAATAATCAAAGTTAATAACACTTAAACCAAATTGATTACATGCTATACTAAGTGTTTCAAGAACTAAATTCATTCAAAAAACAAAAGTTTCCTCTTTTATATTCACAAAAATAAGAGTATACTAAGTGTCAATTTAATCAAAAAAACTTAGAAGCTATCATTGTGTAAAAAGAAGACAACAAAAAACTTTTTCTAATTCTTCCTTACTTCAGTTTGTACTAGAAAACTGAATAGGGTTCTCAAAATATACTTCCTTGATGTCAAGTTCCTTAAAGCGAATGGACTGACAGACAGTGATAAGTTCGAGACACTTCTTTCAAAAGCATTGCCTTTCTTCTTTCTTTTGTTCTTTACCCTCGGCTTCCAATACCTTAATTCTAAGGGCACTATATTGGTACGTTTCGTTTTAAAAGTTGGGTATAAATTATTGATTTTAAAAAATATCTATTGACAAAGTATCGATGATGAAAAAGTTACTTGTTAGAAGGTCGGCAAATAAGAATGTCAATTTCTAAAACTACGATTTTGAAAATATCAAATAATACTAGAAAAATTAACTTAAGAGTCAGGGTATTTTGAAAAAAAAAAATGAAAACACAAAAATGCAGTTTATTCTATAATAAATTTTGAAGAAAATTGAAACCTTTGTTTCTATCAATATCAATATCAATAATTTAAAAGCATTTATTATTATGTTCCTTGAAATTTTGTGTAGCTTAATTTGATGTACGATTTTTCTAAATTGGTAATTTTTTCGGATAAAAATATATAGCGAGTTATTTCTGACACATTTTTAACAGCTACTTTTTACGACACAGATTTTGTCCTTATGGTGGTTTGTCTGACACTGACATAGACAGTGAAACACACATAATGACTGTAAATTGTTTGCATTAGCAAAAGGGAAATCTGATGGTTTTGTGGAAATGTTGATTTGTTTTGTGTAATAGGTATAAATATAATGTTTTGTTGTAAAATATACTATAGCTACGGTTTGTGACATATTGATAGAATGACATTTTATAAAATAAATTTGTATAATAGCACAATCATTTTCTAGAATGATGCCTTTTTGGTTTTTTTTTGTGTAGGTGTACATCTTGTTTAAGGTGAAAAGATTTGTCTACTGAAATAGAAAACATATAAGATGTAGTCCTTTCCTCTTGCACAGGATATAATCGATAAAGGGGTAAAGATTTGGAATTTTTAATGGAACATGGAAGAAAAAAATGGCAAACTTAATAATAGATATATTTTAAAATACATACCAATGTTTGTCAAACAAAAATATATGAATTCTGTTTATATTTTTTAGAACTTAGTTTTTCCTCTGTAACTATTAAATAATTTTGATTTTTTGAAATTAACTAAATCTGTCTTAATATTTTTTTTAAAACAATGGGGTTATTTCTTTGAGAAAGTTAAAGAGGTTTTGAATCAATGGACAAAATTGTACAAAATCAGTTGATTAGTCCTGCAAAACAGACTTTCTTTGCATTAAAATAAATTGCAAAGAATTTGAGTTTTATGAACCTACATTAAAAGAAAAACTATAGTTTTAGAGTAATTTTGAAAAACCTCCAATTTCTATTACAAATTCAGTTTTTCGTATGTACATACATGTTTCCTTCAAAACCTCAAAAATTCTTTTTTTAAGGTCTCGAATCTAGGGTGGATCAAAAGGTCTCGGCAGGCAGTTTTGATTATCGCTTGGAAAAATAGCACGGCCCGGAAACTTTTCTTCCAAAAATTGTGATATTTTCGTTGCTTGTATGGCACGTAAATGTCGTCCACATTAAAATTCGGGTTTTAATAAATTATTAATTATCAAAGTTTAGTGGCGCATCAATTTAAAATAACTAAAGTCCAGTCAACCATCGCAAGCCCAAAAATTGGACCAAGCAGTGAAACGTTGAAGATAGAGAGTCATTCAAGCTTCAAATAAGATATTTCTACCTATTAACGTCTAACGAAGCCTCATCGCTGAAGATGATTTTTTAATCAATAAAATGTTGCTGGTCATGTCGTTTGTGGAATGTCTTATTCCAAAGATCGACGAGGAATCGAAATACCTGTAGTTATGTCAAGCAGTTATTATTCTTATCATGACCAACTTGATTCAACAGCTCAAATTTTCACCCTTTTTGTAGTAAATTTCGACAATTTTAATGTGTTTTTGGAACGTGTTTTTTATTCCGTTTTAAATAATTCCGTACTTTTTTTTGTCAAATGTTAAGCAATTACCGCTTCACAATTTAAAGCTGCTCAAATAGCGAGATATATAAAATTAAACTTCTTATTGGAAAACATTTTTATAAGAACTTTTTGATAATAAAGTTTTAAATAATGGAAAGTTACCAAGGCAATAATTGTATATCTTTGTAAACACATGTAATTAATCTAAGAGAAGTTAAGTTGTAATCATCTCTAGGTATGCATATTTATGTATGCTTTCTTCTTGCGTTTTTGAGCTAGAGCAGGGCATGTACAGAGAAGGTGAAGAACTGTTTCCTCGTCCATACAGCTTCTGCAAAAGTCATTTGAGAATACGCCTAGTCGCGTGGCGTGCTTTCCTATTAGACAGTGTCCGGTTATGACACCTACTCGTATTATCGATCTTATATGCGATCTGCTTAGAGAGAGCAAGCACCTTGAACGGTTTAAATTCAGTGTTGGCCAGCTGTTTTTTGTGACTTGACACGTGGTGATGTTGTTCCACCTGGTGCCTGCCCTCCTCACAGCGTCTTGCATTAGCAAAAGTTTACAAGTAGCGATTGGTATGCCAGTACGTGCCAAACGTGGTAGGATGGGCTGTACTGTACCGTTCCTGGCGAGTTCATCTGCCTTACAGTTACCTGGAATGTCTCTATGGCCCGGCACCCAGCAAAGATGAATATTAAACTGTTGTGCCATCTCCATTAGAGATGATCGACAGTTATGGACTGCTATAGAGTTTGTAGAGACAGAGTCCAGAGATTTGATAGCGGCCTGACTATCTGAGAAAATACGGATATCAGATGTTGATATCACGTTATCTTTAAGCCAGGACAAGACTTCTTTTATCGCCAAAAGTTCCGCCTGGAACACGCCACAATGATTGGGAAGCCGGAATGAGAGACTTAATTTCAGTCGTTCAGAGTACACACCTCCACCAACACCTTCTTTTGTTTTTGACCCATCTGTATAGAAATGGATTGACTCATCTTCCAGGAATGTAGTATCCTCCCAGAAAGATCTGGGAGGTATAGAAATCTGGAAGTTTCTGTCGAATTGCAGTTGGGGGATGGTGTAGTCTGTGTGCTTTGGAATTGATTCTAAATATCTAAGAATTACGGAGTGGCCAATGTTGTTGTTAGTCCCTTGCGACTAAGCTTTGAGGCGAATAGCAGAGCTTGCTGCTATTTGTTTGCTAAATATTTCAAGAGGTGTTAGGTAGAGTAAGGTGTCCAATGCCGCAGATGGGGTCGTGCGAAGCGATCCGCTTATACATAGGCAAGCTGAACGTTGGACTTTATTTAATTTATCTCGGTTTATAACTTTCTCTAAAGCAGTCCACCATACTGCCACACCGTACATTAAAATCGGTCTGATTACCGATGTGTATAGCCAAGCCAATTCGTGATTCTGGGTTGTAAGGTTATTACCAATAGCTTTTTTGCAAGAGAAGAGAGCTACAGTAGCTTTTTTCACTCTTTCCTGTACGTTGCGTTTCCAATTTAGTTTTTTATCTAAAACAAGACCCAGGTATTTAGCCTCGTCTGAGAATTTTAATTGGATTCCTTTAATATAGGGAGGGTTAACAAATGTAATTTAGTAGTTCCTCGAAAATAAGACAAAATAAGTTTTTTGTGGGTTAAGATTCAGTCCACACCGATCAGCCCAGAGTATTAGTCTGTCTAAGGCGTTTTGTAAGAATTCTTTTAAGGTGTTAAGATGCTAGGAATGTCTTCCTTAGCGACAACCTCGAGCTTCGCACCTGGCCAAACTTCACCTAACCGGCTGACAGCAAGCTTGTATAAGTCACAAGGCCTTTGATCGCCACAAACCATGAGTTTGACATGACCCTGATGCCAACCCCCATCGCTTATGGAAGCAAGTGGTCCTGAAAGCTCTCTCAAAATGCTTAAAAAGCCACCCGACCAGTTGCCAACGATCAGCCGATATTGTGCCATCATCATCGCTCTTTTCAATGACTGCAACCACGACTTTGCCCTTCGTGACGTCACTAAAACTGGCTTGTTTTCTGATGGGATTGAGGGGAGTACTGATGTTGTGCACACGAGGCCGTTTTGGTGTCGGTATTGCCCCCTCAAGAGACCTTTCGCGTTTAGACGTATAGTCTTTACTGGTTCTTTTTGCAGCAGGAACACTGTTTGCCCATTCAACGCGAGCGGTTTGCTGCGGTGTCCTTTCAGCCTCCAATGATGGACCAGAGGCCTTTAGGATTCTCGCAGCTTGCCGCTTTTGTTTATATAGGCTTTTCGAGAGTTTTCCCTTTCCATTTCAGGATGTACTCTCAGTAGTAGTGGTAGGGCCATTATTCACAACCCTGCCACTACCTAAGTATCACTACCTTCCTACTCTCGTTGCAATAGAGAGGAGGGTCCATGGATTGCCACTACTCCCTTCACTGTGTTGGCCGCAGGAGATACGGCAACAGTCTTTGACGCCAAACTGCCGCCCGGTCTTGAAGAAATACCGTTTTCATCATTCTTTTCTTTTTTGTTTGTATTCATATTTGGTCCCACGAGCAATTAAAAGTTCATCATTCTTATTCATACTGTGTACCCCTAATTGTAGATATTTATATAATGTTGGTTATTTTTTCCAATCTTTTTTTTTCATATATTTTGACACGTGTCATCATTATCAACAACCTCATTATAACATACAAACATCTCATAAAAAAGTCCCTTTTTCATATCAAAACAATGTCCTGTGGTTTTCAAATTATATTAATTTTTTTAAATAAACCAACACAAGGAAAAATATAACAACAAAGTCTTGAATCTTTGATCAAAGGACATCAATTTGTTTATGTTTTTGCTATAAGTTGTTGTTGTTTTTATTTAATTTTCATTCAATAACAAGAATGAAAGGAACCTAGTTTTTGAATAAGGTGGCATAAATGTTGACACTTGTGGCCACCTACGCATAGCTCAAGCAAAATTCATCATCCTACTTGAAGAGTCTATAATTTTATAGAAATTCTAATTTCAAATTCGGGAATTTATAAAACACAATCATTCAGAGCAAGGCTAATACCTTAATGGAAATACATTTTTCTCCGCCTTGTATTTTGTTTTATCAATAATTATGTGAATAAATAAAGCTTTATTATTTTTAATTCTAACATACATAGGTACATAAATACTTTTCCAATTTAATTTCAGAAACTTTTCGGACTTTGAATTTATATTTTAAAAAGAAGAAAATATTAAAAGATTTTAAATATTAAAGAATTAGAGGGGATGATGTTTGCTTTTGCTCCTGTAAATATACAATTCACAATTTAAGCCCGTTTAATTTGAGCCCGACACACACATTACGATATTTTACTTTCCATTAAAGAATTTCGGTGAAATTGATTTTCTGTGAAAAAGAATTCTTTTGATGAAATACTAAGGTGTAGGTGTTTATTAAAGACATTTTCTTCAATCAATTTTAGGGAAGTAAAAAGCAAATTCCTGGTTAAGTAGGAAAAAAAAGATAATTCCAGGTTAAAATCGATTTCAACATTTTTCATGACTAAAAACATTAAAGGATTACGCTTAGACCTCTGTCCTGTTAATATGTTTCAAATTTATGAACGATCCATTCAATTCAAAAGTTCAGATCAAAAAAAAAAACAAAGCTTTCAAGGCACATGATGTTCTTATATCGAAAATACATGAAATTGGTATATCTGAATCTATTCTTTGTTGGGTTAGAAATATCATTTTTGAAATCCATTAACGAAATAAATAGTGTACACCCCGGCACTGTTTATTCTACGACTATATTAACTATATATTTTGCAATTAGTGGTTTATTTTTAATCAAAGATTAATTTTTTATTGCTGTTTCTCGCTTTAATTAGGTGGCGCAACAGTTCTAGTGACTTACAACTCTTAACCATTTCTGTATGAGTTTGATTTTAGGGATGGAGGCGACCTATAGTTTTTTATGCTGAATTCAAACGGCTTTGAGAAAGGGATTTTTATGACAAGAATTACTATTGGAGGATTTTTCAATTTCTCGCACAAACAGGGTTTGAACCCAAGACCTCTGGCATGACAGTCCTACGCACTAATCATAACTTCACAGGTAACCTTTGCAAAAGTCACTAGACCCTGAAACAACACCCAGAAATTTTAAAAATCTTTGGCATTTTTTGAAATAACATTTTGCCCATAATGAAGCACTGTGCCTGCTGTACATAAGTTTGTGCAAACACTTCGTGAGACTAAATAACTACATTGTTACAACTATAAGCATGTTCAAGCAGCTTCCATTGGACAGAATTTTTTCGTAAACAAACAAAATTGCGGCATGTTTACTCTTAAAAGTAAAGTGAAAATATACATACCTATGTATGTCAAAAATTTAATTTTTCTCTACGTTTTCAACAATAAAATTGTATTTGACCCACTTTGTACATAAATTAATTTAAATTTGCATTTCTTTATTTAAAAATTTGTACCGTAATGCTCATAGTTCTTATAAATAATGTTTGTCAGTTAAACTTGAACTCGATTTCGGATCTACTGGCACAGAATATTTCCTTAGCCAAACTGCACGAATGTGAAATGTCTCCTGCGATATTCAAACATTAAATTCTTTTTAAATCCTATATCTCACTTTCCTTGAGAATAATTTTGGTGTTATTGCAAATCATCATGCTTTGCTCTCAAGGCATCATAAATTGGTATTCATAATCATAACTAGGCACTCTTTTATTGAAACATTTGTTTGCTTCAATTAATTGTCATATTTTAGCTTTTTAATAATACTAACTAAAATCACAAAATGCGTTAATAAATGAAATTAACTGCATCTTCCGGCCAAAGCACATAAAAGAGTAAAAACACATCTTCTGACACTCTTTTTTCATATTTTAAGAATGAAAAAGGAAATTTATCCTCAGGCTTAAATAAGTTTAAAAGATAAAAGATGAAGGGTTTTTCTCTAAAGTTCTTTACAACTTTTAAAAAAACTCTCTTGGATGTGAATTTACACTGTGTAAATTACATACCGAAGGTTTCAAATTTCTTTAAAAAGATACAAAACCTAAATTCTGAAAAATCTTGACCATAAGATGTAAGAACTTGTTTACTTAATCTTATCTCTATCTAAAAGAAAGACTGCAGCTTCCTTATTTGGACGCATTAAAAGCTTAATATCACAGTGAGACAATTCGTTTTGAAAAATGTGTGTTGAATAACAAACTGAATATGTGAGTAGTTTCCCAATTTTTTTTTTTTAAATTTCACCTGGAAAGTAAAGTTTTTATATTTAAAGAAAGTTTTCATAAGAATTTCAAATGAATTTGTGTATGTATTCCGATAAAGACCAAAATCTATTCTCGTATATGCCAAGGCCAAAATGAATCTTTTTAATCGACACATCCATTAAAAGATCAACTGGATAGATATGGTATACCTTATAGAAGTAGTACTTAATTCTTTTTATATAACACAAACATACCTACAAATAACATCTCAGAAAAGATTTATGTTGATCCTATGTGTACTACAAATGTAAATTTGCCATAAGCAATACTACAAAATAAACAAAAAAAAAAAAAAAAAACATTAAAACATCTTGATGTTCTTTTACGCATGCATAGCTTACCTACCTTAATATCCCTTATACAAAAAAAAAAAATATTTAAAGATGGTATCCATATGTATATAGTATCTGTCCTCCTACATGTGTACAGGGTGAGTCATAAGTTTGTTCCTTACATAAAAAAAAAAATCAAAACTCTTCTTTTTTACTTGTTTGTATTTTGTTTTTTAAAATACTTATGAAACAAACTTTGCAGATTGTTAAAAATGAACCGGTGGGGTTGTTTCAAGGTACCAATCCCGCAGCTGAATAATAACGTTCGTATTTAACTACAATCGCAGAGCCCAAATGAACTTCAAAGTGTCATTAAAAACTCTCTAGAAAGCACCTATTTCTGTGAACATAAAGCTTGTACTCATTTCGGGAACATTATAAAAATAAAATTCCATACATCGTCCTTTGTGATACTAAAAGAAATTATTAAAACAAAAATTAAATCTATAAAAGATATTATCACTTTAAATTAGAAAGATACTTTTAACCCACCCTGTATTTAAAATAGGTACCTAGATAGTATTTGTTCCTCTACACAAGCATAAGAAAAATCACATATGTTAGTGTGTTAAGTTAGGTGATATCTTATTATAAAAGAGAATTGGAGAGGAAAAAAAAGGACACATATAACATAAATCATAAACCACCACCAGGAGTAATATCAACGCACAAAATGACCTTGTTTCCTGATTCCGGTCCCGCAAACCACCTGTATTTTTATTTTTTTTTTGTATGCCGGAAAACACACCAAAAAAAAGCGCACACATACCTAAATCAATAAAACCCTTATTGGAGGTGGAAAAACGTTCTCCCTCAAGGAGGAAAAAGGAAAACAAAAAACTTCAAGGACGAAATATACACAAACAAATTGTGATAATGTTGATGGTCCTTCTTGGGCTCTTCATTGCAAGAGTAAACATCTCTGGCTCGTCATCGTCAACTACCAGCGACAACGCACGGCTACGATACGACGACGCGACGAAGAAGACGACGCGACGATGTGACAGTCGTCCTTTGGACTACTTATTTACTTGGTCTTTTGAGTGTTGGGTGGATACACAAAAACTTGTGTATAAAAGTATAATTCAGTTCGGAAAGAGGTTTACTTAAGAGCGGAAAAGTGGAAAATATGTGGGGAAAACAGAAATTTCCTTCTTCTCTTGTCAAAGAGAGTTGCCGCTTAGGGCTAACTTGAACAAAAGTTCGGAGGTACCTATGTATGTAGATTGAGTATAGTGGTGTGTTTATTAAAATCAAAACTTTTCCGTCAAAACTTTTAGTGTATTTAACGAAGGACAACACCACCGCCGCGCCGCCACACCATGAATCAAAAAACATAAAGCTTTAGTGGATAAGCCATACCGAACTTATATAGAAGTATAACTAGCTGTGTATGTATATATACCTAACGATATTTCCGGTGGCCATGAACTGTATACTGACAAAGATAGATTTTGTGTGTATGTGTGTAAGTAATAATAAAGACACTCATTCTCATAAAAGACCGGTAGACAGGATTGCCAGATTGCAAAACATATTGATTGCGAATTTTCTTCTTCTTTCAAAGGTTTTTCTTTCTTCTTTCCAAAGGTTTGCTTGAATCAGCTTCATCTAGAATTCAAAATTCTTCCATTCAAATTGTTTTCTTGTCAATAATCGTTGAAAGCACAATAAAATAAGCCGGCTTCAAGACCCAAAAACTTTAATGCCATTGGCGAAACGAATTTCTCTGATCGACAAAGTTTTGTTAATGTAAATCAAACAACATTTTTTCAACTAGTTTTGATGGCCTTATTTCAAATCCGATTTCAAAATCGCTCTTTTACGTCAGAATTTATAGACATTGTACATATACAAGGCTTTTTGAAGACATTTTAATGCGAACCATTTATGTTGACAATTCAAAACAGTTTGAATAAAATTTTAACGACCGAAACAGAGCTATAAATTCGATCAATTTGAAAAATATTAAAATAATGTTGAAAACGGGTATTTTTAAAATGTAAACAACAATAATTACAATAGAAGTTTGGATTCAAAATCAGCATCAAAAATTAACCCTAACATGTGTTTTTCAATCCTCTAAAAGCATTGCATTCAAGATTTTTGCAAAACTTCATATAGAGTCAAATGAAGACTCATAAGTTATGAAAAGTTTTAAAAACTAAATAAGTTACAAAAAGTATTTAAACTGTTTCTAGAAGACAAAGATTTTCGTATTTCGGAAAATAATCATAAAATTTATTGTTAAGAACTTTTTTGTTTCTTAACTTAGTCTTCAAAACACTGTTTTTGGTTGTTTCTAACACTTTTAAAGAGGCATATTTAAAAAAAAATACAGTTGGGATATAAAAATTCAGGAGAACTTAATACTTTTAAAAGTAATGTAATTTTTCCGACCAGTATTTTAGGAACTTAGTTCAGTTTGCCCTAACCTTACCGACAACTAGGCAATATACGAACCAGGAGTCTTTCGAAGCTCAAAATTAACAATGATAATAAGCAATCTGGCAAGCCTGGTCATTCTCATAAAAGACCATTAGAGGTAGGTACATCATACAGCTACATAGTAGAGTTTGAATTGAGTTGAATTTCAGGATACGCATTCAATTTTTATAAGTGGAAGTTCTCTCGCTCGCAAAAGGAAATCGAAGGATCCGCACCCAAATGCATGTTTCCCTTCAACCATTTCGTTTGCCCTTTGTCGCGCCAAACAAAAATAAAAAAAAAAAAACTCAAAGGAAGAAAAGAAAAACGACAAACTTTCAGCTTTGGTGCGTGATGTTCAGAATTCAAGGACACGACAGACATCAGGAAGTTCCTCTGGTTATATAGGATAACCAATATGTATAGAAAAGAGATATTCGAGGCGAAGGGTTCTTATTTTTGTTATTTTTGTTTTTTGTGTTCTCAATTATATAGAAAACTGTTGGTGGGGCACATTTTCAAGAGAATTTCGTTTATTTGTCATTTAACATTTTGTTATTCTAACTAAAAAGAACAACCCTATCAAGGACAAACGAATAGTATTAAAGTTAAATAAGGGTGTGAGTGAGCTGAGCTGTAAAAGAAGGTAAGGTGAGGCTTGAGAGCGAAGGTATAGACGAAATAAAATTATTCTTTGTTTTATTTATTTTATTATTATGGCGTTATCCGATTCAAGATGTTAATTTTTGCGGAATATGAAGGAAGTTAATTGAATTGCATTATTGTTATGAATATAGAGGACTTAGTTTTGTGTGCCTTTTGGTTGTTAAATTGTTTGGAATTTTAGAAGAAGAGACAAACCATTTAAAAGTCATTTCGGTGATATTATTTTTTAAGGATTTTTATTTTTTAGGGTTTTTATATTCACCTTATAAATAAGGACATTTCGGTCTGAGATTGTTTCATAATTTATTCGTTAGGTGTATGTTTGTAGATGGTGTGTAAGACAATTTGTGTAATATATTGTTTTAAGGGTGATGAGGGTTACAAAACGAAAATAAATTATTTTAAATGATTAATGTAGTTTAGGTACAAATACCTCATTTGAGGTCATTGGTTATTTTTGCTTTTTTCTTGAAATATTTAATTGGATAAGAACTTACTTACATTATAAGAAGTAAGTAAGTGAGGCGAAGCCTCAAATTGTGGAAAGAGTTCTGAAGTATGTATGTAATCACTTCGAACAAAATTTATGACAAAACTAAATATTGGTAAAGTGATTAATTAATTTATAGGAACTTAACATTTTTACTCTTAATTTCTTGCAAAGCAAAGGGTAGAATTTAGCTGTAGAATGAGTTGAAGAAGGTAGATAAAGAGCTGAAGTTTAGTTTTTTTTTTCTCGAAATTAATCTAAATTAAAGTTTAATGAAGCAAAGAAATTAGGTGACCTAAGAAGGTTTGTGACACTTTATCAAACAGTTGACAGATCTGTATTATTGTATAGCTCAAATATGAGGCTGAAAACAACGTTTAGATCAAAGATGGTCCGAAAAGAGCAATGTTAAACGATTTGTTTCTTAAATTCAAGAAATGTATTATCCACTTCGTAACTCTGATTTGACCTCTTTGGACTTTGTTTTCGTGAAAGACGGATGTAATGCCAACAATCTGGAAGCGATTCAAGCACTTTACCGTAATATTATATACGCAATCACTGAGCTGCAACACATCAACAAGGTCTTGAAAATTTAAAACGATAAAATAAACTACTGGTAAACTATTGAAGATAGTCACTAGGTCGAAGGTCGTTGTGATCCATAATACATAGGATACATTTATTTTATTCATTTAACTGCATTATTAAAAAGAAACTTGTATATTTGGGCCACCCTTGTAATCTTATTTTGTGAATTCGCTTTTAAAATAGCTTTTGTGGTTAAAATTCAAGTAAACAAATTATTCTGTCATGTCACTTTAACAAAGGGCCACTGGGCGTATACGCAATATTTTGTTTGTTTAGATTAATTGAAATTCCTTTACATTTTTCTGTGGGCGTTTCGTAATTCTCACTTTATTACGAAACAGAAGAACAAAGTCTATCACATCAAATAGAGTTCATTATAAATTTGACAATTGTTTTCATTGAGTCTACATAATGAACATAAATTTAGTTCGAAAATGGTATTTTTTCTGATATTGAAAGTATTGTTAATTTTTATCGCTTACCACTCAAGATATTGTTTTTATAACAACGAACTTACCTAAAAAGAGAAAAAAAATATAAAAATTAAAATAAATTCCTTATAAAAATGTTTACTTATATATATATTATTTGGATTTTAAATTTAAGAGCTTAAATATTGACAAATTCGTGTTCTAAGTTTTTGGACTATGACCGAAGACCTCGAAACTTTTTCAGTTAAATTTCGCAGTTTATACAGCAAACAGCTAAAAATACTTTGAAATATTAATAAAAAGGTATAAGGATATGATAAAGCAAGGTACCTACCTACCTATGATAAAGCAAAGTTTGAATTTGGAATTTTGTTCATCAAGAACGTTGCCATAGAACATAGAAGAATAATCATACCTACAAAAATACTACGCATATTTTTTTGTGTTAAAACAAAATATTTGAACAAATTAATTTTGATAATATACAATCCCGTTTTGGTCTCGTATTTAATGCTTTTATTATATTGTCACGAGACAAAATTAGAAATTTTCCCATATCGTTGACAACGAAGTTTTTTAACTCATATCAACCGTATTAATAATTCCAACTTTAATTACATGTTCTTGTAAATATAATGATTCTTTAATTATAAACTATAAGCACTCATAGTCTTGTTAATATTTTTGTATTTAATTCAATTACAAAATCAGAGTTTCCATTCTATCTAAAATGTTGCTGTTGCAATGTGCTTTCTTTTTTTTACAATAAATATTTTGTCGTTCTAGAGATAGAGCAAATTAAATGTTTATAGTAATCGTAATTTATTTAATTGGTCTCCGCAATCAACATTTACCTTAACTGCTGTCTCTATACAAACAACAAATCGCCCAACGAACGGCGAGATTTGTCTTTAACTAAATTTTTGTATAGTTATAGATACCTGCAAAATTCTACATTATGTGTATAAACAAATAATTTATCTATTATCCGTCAGCTTTTGTCGTCTCAGTCTGCATAGACATCTAGTCAAGCCGTCGCGTCGTCATCGTCGTCGTAGTATTCATTGTTGTTGTCATCGTTCGTCGCTTTGGAGATAGACGCGCGGTTCACATTTCAACTTCAATTCAATTCACTTGCGGCTATCGGAACAACAAAACCATAATATTTCCGGTGCGGTCTGTGGCGGTAGCTGGTCTGTGCTTTATTTACATACATATGTGTCTCGTCAACTCGCACAGACTACAAAAATACCTTACCTATATACGTATTCATATATCTATACTCCTATTAAATTTCATACATCATCGCATTAAGAATTTATGTCAAAGGAGAACTATGATAAGTCCGCTGGTGACGCTACTGTACGGCTACCGCCAACGCAGACATTAAATGAGCCTGAACCATCCCTAGGTATGACATTGGGATATGTAACTGTACAAAAGCCCATCACTATTGTAATTCATTTGATCGCGTCATTTTTGTTCACCATTATTGAAAGTGGTAGGTACAGTGGAACAGTTAAATTTGAAAATTGGATAAATATAAAAATTTTATTAAACGCAAATACTATTCTTAATTGTCTTAATTATTAATAACTCCTTGTTGGAATACATAAGTCAGGAAAACAATGAAAATTAAAATTTTAGTTATTTGATATCTGAAAAAATGAAAAAGGAAGTACGGAAAATTGTAAGATCTATAAAAGAAAAACACGTCCCCAATTTCTGAACATCGCCTGAACTTACTTAATATGGTTAACTTTAGTGTCAGAAATATCATTTTCCAAGTCATTTTCAGGCGTAAGTTTGTCATCCAAAATTCTTTTGTTAAACGAACAAGTTCTAGATTTGTCACATAAAATGTCCCAAATGTCTTCTATGATATGGCTGGGTAATGGAAACTAATTTTCCGGCTAGAGAGTCTTCAAATCCATTGCCACAGGACAGCACAATAGAGCGAGGCGGATCACAAAAGGGGAAAGTGACCTCAATAAGAGTGTGCAACTGGAGATATCTAGCTAGAGACAGATCTAGATGGAGACGTTTGTTGTGTGTAACTAAATTAACAAAGGACTGTAGCGCCATCTTCAGAAAGTAGGGAAGAATGTAGATACCCCAAAACTATAACTTAAATGTTAGATGATGATCATAAAATTATAAGGTCATATACATTCCTAACAATCATTTGAAAAACAACTATGAAAACCTCAAAATCTATTAGGTAAAGCTTGAGAACTAAAGGGTTTGTCAATTGGTGCGGGTAGATTTTGGCGCCCCGCGACGGCCATTTTGTTTTGGTGACATCTGTCAAGGCGCATTTTTGGATGAATGGCTGTGTTAACAAGCAAAATTGATAACTAATTTCTTATAGAGCAGGACGGGCGGCGGCGGCGTTTCGTGCCACCCAGCAAACGTCATGATTAACATTTTGCATGAGCGATTTGAGGGTAAGGTTATCTCTCGCAGGGTGATGTGAATTGGCTGCCAAGATCATGCGGTTTGACCCCGCTAGACTTTTTGCTGTGGGGTTCCTTGAAGTCACAGGTCTATGCAAATAAACCACAATCGACCGATGCCCTAAAGGTGATCATAACACAAGCCATCGCTCGAATTCAGCCGGATCTATGCGGATGAATCATTGAAAATTAGACCACTCGGATCCGTGCTACCGAAGAATCCGATGCGGACATTTGAATGATGTCACATATTCCACATTTAATGGCATACATTTCAATATCTACCCGCCCTTATTGAAAAACCTTTGAAAAAAATTATTATAAGGCAGATTTCTGTCTACGAATTGTGCATTTATGGACTTATTGACATTCATCGATAGTCAACTTGAAACTTACATATCTAAAATGTCATATTGACTACCAAAATAGTTTTTGAAGAATTGACTACCTTATAATCAATACGAGTAGAACAATTTTCGACTGTCAATTTTGGGTTGTCAATATGAATTGTTATATTGACTATCCAGTAATCAAATTATTTTGCGTATTTCAAAAAAATTAACATATTGACAACAATTTTTTTTAATTGACCGCAGTTGTCATATCGACTACCGAGTTTTAAAAAATGGCAAATCCTAGAATTGGCAACTGAAAATTTTCCTATTGACTATTGCGGTCGTAGGCTGAAAATTAACCATTTAATAGTCAATTTGACTACCAAAATAGTCAATAAAATTAATTTTTTCCAGTATGGTTTGAATATTGGTTTAAAAATGCTTCAAGAGTTGATCGAGAGACAATGACCCACACCATAGAAGAGGCCAGTCAACGGAACCTCTTTGGGATATAAAGTTTTAAAAGTTGGTCCGTCTTGTAAAAACTAAAAACAAATTTTGCTTATTGACGAAGCCATCACTAAACACAATGTTTCGGTTACCGTGCTCTATGAATTTCGCGAACAGATTTATTTTGGTCAAAGTATATTTCAACAATTTTGAAGTGTTGTTCTGGCGTAAAACGATTCCAAATCAATTGTTAAACCAAAATAGTTTGACATTTTTAAACATTCAAACCACAGACAACAATTATCGAAGCTTCTCAATCAGATAAAAAAAACCCTCTTTATGTTTTAAATATGTAAATTCACAACCGTGGCTTTTATTGTCATAAATATCATTTCAACGTTGCTGCCGAACAATTAACAGTTATTTTATTATGACAGTGAAAGAAATTTAATATTTTCCTAAATTTAATATTTTCCTATCAGATCAGTGAAAAAATATGTCTTAAATTGATTGACTTTGTTGTTAGAATTTACTATTTCTTATTTATTTTGTTGTGGTTTTCTAAAAAGCTTAACTACCAGGTATCGCTTTTTAACAATAAACTGTCAAGTAATAATTAATATTTATCTAAAAATGTAATGTGTGATCTAAAAATTAATTACTACAAGCTTTTGATTTTTGGGGCTCACTGGTAGCTCATTACCATCAGTCATTGACATCTCTGATAACATTTTAAATTAATTATGCACTTAACAATTTTTTATCGAACGAAACATTAAAAATTAGTACACAATAATATTTTTCTTAATTCGGATCAACTTTACCACGGAGTTAACCCCACTGTCATCATCGAAGGTGGTTCGTCCATTTTTGAGTCATATAAACTGTTTCATTATTAATTTACTCATTCTTGTTTCTTATTGCGTCGGAAATTTTGTTTTGTACTGAATTAAATTGTATTGGACGCATATTTCCACACAAATCTACATTACATACATACAATTTACTTAGCTATACTGTTATCATTAGGTTTGTATTGTTTTTACAAAATTAAAAACATGAACATATATATTTTTATGATGGCTACTTACAAAATCTTCATATATGTATATATGCATCATCATCATAACATATACATGGTTTCCCGTTTCAGTCTAGACATTGTTTACAATATTTTGATCATTTCGTAGAGTTTAACCCGAAACGTTTTATACTCAACTTGAATTTTTTTTTTGAAAGCCTTTTGTTTTAAATAATTGCAATTAAAATGATTTTGTTGCAAAATAACTTAAAATTGTAGAAGTTGAGATGAAAATAATAAACATACCATTATCGCAGTTGATGTTGATTTTTTAATTTGTTGAGATAAGATTTACTGTCCGGGTGGCAATCGTCTTAAGATAACCTATCTCAATAAGGTTTTTCGAAAGCAGAAACGGTAAATACAATATTTGATTGTCTTTTCCTTCATCAATTCCAGGAAGCTGATGAATTGATGAACTTCAACTTAAATAAATATTTTCTCAGATATGACCTACTCTTAAGGGGGTATTAAATGGTTATTGACGTGAGTTTTCACTATTAAGCATATTCGAAAAATTAATCCTCTTGTGGAATTACTAACAATAACTTCAGTTTGATGGAGGAATAATACAAGCTCGAGAACAATCGTCTCTCAAGGAGCAGGACTAAGGTAGCTAATAAAGGTTTTTCAATGAAGGGTTTCATTTTGATATTAAAAAACGAGTATTTTTTTAAGATAAATCAATTGATCTTTTTTTCATTTCTAAGAAGAAGGTACACCTTTAACAATGGATAACTATTTTAGCTAACACCGACATTTCATCTTTAAGCTCTTAAATCGATTGTGGAGCATTGGCATAGAACTTATCTTTTACGCTACCTTAAACGAAAAAGTTACAAGATTTAGGAGGTCCATAGTGATCACTATTTCTGGAAATAATTAGCTCAGGATACTTTTCTGGCAACGAATCAATTACTGTTCTGATTGATTCGTTGCTTGTGTGGCACGAAACGCCATTGGAAAAAGAACGACGCACGTCTATGTCAATATTTTCTCACTTCGGCTAAACAAATTTTCAATTTTAGCACGGATATGCAAAGTTTTTAAATTAACAGTACAAAGTCCAATCACACAAACATTTAGCTCAAAAATCGCACCAAACAGTAACACGTAGAGCATTATCAACGATAATTCTTGGATTTTTCTAGCCTGTGTTTTTGTCAACACTAAATCAATTTTTCCCAACTGCTTTAGTTTTCGAAAGTAATCGCAAAACTTTCACTATTTTTTTTAGTGAATTTTAATAATTTGGAGAAATTTGAGAAAGTATTTGTATTTTTAAGTAAAGTCGTAAGTTTCTCTTGTCAAAAAGTGTCAAAATATGACAACTTCGAAAATAACAGATTAAGATATATTCAAAATTAAACCACTCTTCGGAAATCCTTACAGGTATTAGATTTTTATTTGGAATTATAAAAAGTTATTTTTAAAAACCAGATGGAAAAAAGCGGTTTTGTAGTTGGAAATGAACTAAGGACATCGAAAAACTTCAGAAAAGTATAATTTAATTCTTAGTTCTAAAAGCTTGCTGATCAGTGTTAAAAATAGAATCAACAATCTTGTGCTTTTCAAAGTACATGTTTATGTGAAAATATTTGTTTAACTTGAACATTCTTTAAAATGGTGAATTCGTGTACCTTACGTCTTAATGTCTTTATCAGGATGAGATAAAATTTCATTAATAATTTTTGTTTCAATAAGAAACTCTATAAACTTCATATATTTTATATTTAACGATTCTGGACTTACTTACTTACTTAAGGTGGCGCTACAGTCCTGTATGAACTAGGGACTCACCCAACAAACTTCTCCATCTAGCTCTAGCTAGATGTCTCCAGTTGGGCATTTCAAGTTGGGTAAGGTCACTTTCCACTTGTGCGCGCTAGTGATCCGCGGTCTTCCTCTACTACGCTGCGCTCTACGTGTCCAAGACATCTCAGTCTTTGGATTTTTATCCTTGTGTCTTATATTGCGGAATTTTGGTAGCTCGAGAGGGCTTTACTATTCAATTGCTTTCTTAGTCCAAGGAAACAGCGGTTAGCAAGAGCAATTCTTTGTTTGATCTCAGCGCTGGTGTTGTTTTCTGCATTCATAGCGAAGCCTAGGTAGACGAAGTCTTTAACTACCTCAAAGTTACGTCTGTCGATGGTGACGTTTTAATCGAGACGTTCGGTATTGTAAGTCCATTCTTGATGAAAGCATGTTCTTTGTTTTGCCCTCATTAACTGAGCTGAGTACTTCCGAATATATCATATCATCAGACTTTTCAAAGATAGTGCCCCTAGTGTTGACGTGAGATCTCTACACTATTCTTTCAAGTACGATGTTAAAGAAATCATGTGACAGCGCATAACCTTGTCTAAAGCATTTTTGATATCCATAGATTCTGTTAAGTTGTTTCCAACCTTTATGGAGCAGCGCGAATTCTGAAACATGGTCATCCTGCACAAAGGGACGAGTTCAGGAAAAATTAAAAATTCGTCAAATTTTATTACGTTTGTCCATCATACTTTTTTATATTAAGAGCACAATTAGTTTGTTATGTCTTCTCTTAAAATGTAAAATATTTAAGCCGCAGTCTGAAAATTAATAGTAGAAAATTGAAGGATTTGAGAGAATTTGTCGAAATGGGATACAATTAGTTAATTCATTCCACATTCTTCATGTGTCTAAAATGAGAATCTTTATAGTTAACAGTTTGTCTAAATTTGAACTTAAGTGCCAACTTAGGGCATTCCTGGAAGTGTATTAAGAGTATTATTGCAAAACTGTTGGACGTGGGAATTCAACTGGCTCTTTTTTAATAGACTATTTTTTTAATGGAATTGTATATCTTGATTGATAAGCCTAAACTGTGCAGTACCTAAGCAAAAGTGCATTAACTGAAGTTTACTTTAAATCAAATTCGTTCAAACTAATGACAGATTCATTATTGTTGACAAATGTGACAGCTTTCTTTCGAATTTTATTCCATTCCCACAAAGAAATTCAATTTCTTCAAAAATTAAATTCTTGCCTAAAGTTAATCTAACAAGTGTATAGCTGTACATAACATAATTCATCAAATTTGATCAAAAAACCCTGAAATACATTTGGGACACCTGTTGAAGAAAAAATATAAAACAATAGTACCTGACCCAGACAAAATGTTATCGACGCCACCACCACCGTCGCCACTGCCGCCACACCGCCGCCGCGCCGCCGCCTCTAACCTACCTAGCTACCTAACTTCTTACTTACCTACCACCTAACTTCCCTACCTGCCAATATTGAGTACACATAATACGCCTGGAGCTTTTGTTTATTTTGTCTGGTTGAAGTTGAATATTGTTTGGACTTTTTTTTTGCTGTTCCTTTTGCTAAATTTTCAGGCTTAAAGTCAAGGGGGCTATCATAAACAAAAATATTTAACACATTTAATTGAGATTATCTTCCCCATGGAAATATTATTAAAGACGTTAAGTGATGATGACGTCAACAGTCCATTGCTACTTTTGATCTTTTCATTGAGCATTAACTAAAGTTTGGTTCTTATGGAATTTACCATATTTAGATTGCTTATAGTTGTGAAGTGGTCCTTAACCTATATGCTAATAATTAGGCAGGGATTATGTTAAATTTTGCGGTGAAATATTCCAAAGTGGGTTTAAAATTTTAATCTTTTATGAGCAATTAATGGGAATTTCAAAATTTAAATTAATGAAATTAAATTGACTCTATACATGTTAATTTAGACTTGAAATGTAGACTTGAAATTTAGAGACTGTTCAAGAAAATATAAAATGGTTTAACTTAAAAAGGTGTTTGAAAAGTGTTTTAAGGTGAATTTAAATGTTGAGGCTGAATAAAGAAGAGGTCTTGATGATGTCGAAAATTAAACTCAAATACAATTAAGCGTAATAAGGTTCAATTGATTTTATTGTGATCAGATATTTCTTATTAGTTTTCGAAGTTTGAATTCCCATCAGCTTTAGTATAAATATGAATTTGACTTTTTTTTGACATTTGAAGGAGTCAGTTTTCAATGGTGGTTGACGTTTTTCTTTCTTATTGGCTTTAACAGAAATATGACCGATTTGACTTTTTTAAGAGTTATGAGAGTTACTTCTTTATGATTTTTGACGTTTGGCTTCTCATCAGCTATAACACTTTGGAGGTGATATTTTTCTTGACCTTTGCCTTTTCATAAACTTTAACAAAAATATGGCTGGCTTTGACTGTTTGACAGTTGTACACAGAACGGAAAAAGTCATCCTATTGACTATTTTGGTAGTCAATATGACTATTTGGTAGTCAATTTTCAGCCGATAACCGCGATGGTCAATAGAACAATTTTCGGTTGTCAATAGGACAATTGCGGTAGTCAATATGACAACTGCGGTAGTCAATAGGACAATTGCGGTAGTCAATATGACAATTTGTTCTTAAAACCGTAATCTAATTTGACTACCGGGTAGTAAATATAAAAATTCTCGATAGACAATTTTGGAATTCAATATGACAACCTAAATGTCATATTGACTACCCACAATTGACAATCGAAAATTGTTCCATTGACTATCCAGTAGTCAATTTTTTAAAATAAGGTTGTCATATTGACTATTTTGGTAGTCAATGCGACAATTTGGCCAAATTTCAAGTTTACTATCAACGAATGTTAATATGACAACTTTTTTTTTCTTTTCTGTGTAGGCGTTACTTTTTTCCTGTTTTTTGACGTTTGCTCTTACCATGAGCTTATATGGCTGATTTGACAGTTAGAGGAGTTGTTTTTTATTATAGTTTTTTACATTTGCCTTCCCATAAACCTCAACATAAATTATAATAGCAAGAACTGACTACTAAGTAGTTGGTAAGTTCAAAAACTTATTTCAAGCCAAATCAAGTAGAATGCAAACCTATGCAAATAAAAGAAAATTGCAGTTAATACAATAAGTTGAAAATTTCTATTATATTGTGAATTCTTCACTATTACTTAGAAACAAGTATATTTGTATGTATGTATATAGAAGTAGTGTAACAAGAGGACATATTGTAAGGCGTGATTTCATTAAAAAATTTCAAGAACAAAATCTGCATTTCTTTCTTCACTTCATCACCCGACATATGTACATACTTTTTTTCCTTTCGAACTTAACATTAAAACTTTTGCATATCTTACATTAATAATGAAAAGTTTTACATCAATTTCTTGGAATTTTCTTTGAATAAGGCTTATACTTAATTCTTATTATTATTTTCCTTAAGATTTCAAATCTGTTGAAATCTAAAAGTTTCAAACATAGTACAAAAAAAAAAAAAAACTCAAGTGTCCTATTTGACACGTCATGTCAGTCGTAGTCAGTGGGTCGTACATAATCTTGTGAAGTGTGTAATGAGTCAGTTTAAAAGTGTTCATGACATTTATGTTAATTGCTTTAAGCTCGAAAGTAATTCCCTTGAGTAATGACAATTTTATGAGAGAAAAGATTTTTTACTTTGAATTTAATTTAGTTTTATTTTTTTTTTTTGCATTTTGTATTATGTACCCTGCTAACTTATTTTGAATTTCAGATTATAATGAATTTCTAGGGGTTACACGCACTTGCCCCTTTAATAATATACATAGCTCATAATACATAGAGTACCTATTGGATATTTAATTCAGAATAAAATTAATTAAATGCAACTATAAATCTGTCATATTGCGGAAGGACTTCACGTGTCAATGTCGAATTTTGTTTTACCTAAATTTGTTTGCGATCAAAATTTTGAGATAGTTCAATATTATTGTTAGTCAATATTATTGCAGAGATTATTGCAGTACACGTGGTTTTCTATAAAATAGCTTCATAAAATAAACCCTAAGATATTATATTGGTTTGAAATAATGTAAAACTATACTTTTATATCTCAACATTTACTTTTTTTCTTAAAGCTGTATACTTGTTTTTTTAATACATGAAAATTAGAAATCCACTTCGAAAACATTCCTACAAAGCTGATCTGATAGTTTTCGGGACAAATTGTGAAAAACGCATTAAGTCAACAAAGTGTACTTAATCATATTATATTTTTCCTAGGATAATTGGTTTTTAGAAAAGTACAAGTTTTGGAATGGTACCATTATTTGCTTTTCCATTTCATGAAATACGGTAGTTATTTTTTCACAAAATTTACTGAGTTCCACTTTTAGAGGTCATTTTTTGAACCGGATTTTAATGAAACCATTTTTGATTTGACTGGAATTTATTTTATGGTTTTCACAATAAAAAGTAACTGCTAATTACGTAACTGAAGATTTTTAACTTCCCATAGGAAGTTAATGTAATCGGTCCGATTTGTCGAATTGAAAATTTTGACATTTCTCGATGTTTCAAAGTCTTTATAGAGTCAAAATTTAAGATGTCTGTGCGTGCGTGTGTACGTGCGTTTGGGAAGTTTTTTTTGTCGTCCATAGCTCAGGAATCAGCAGAGGTGTCGACTTTAACAAAAAAAAATTTATACAGATAATAATGCAGAAACTTGAATTAAATTTTATATTTTATATTATTACGCGCTACCAAACAAATATATTTTTCTAAGAAAATCCAACTAACAGTTTTTTTTATAAATCAAGAAAACTGAAAAAAAAAATATTTGTCACCTCGAATATTTTAGGAACAAAAGATGAATCACCCTCCAAAGTAGTTTTGTGCAACGAAGAATAACGTTTTTGACATCTGGTAAAACTTTGAGAAAAATCAAATTGACAGTTTTGTTTATAAAAAATAAAAATCTAAAAAAAATAATAAAAGTTGGTAAAAAATTTGAGATTATTTTTTCAAACTAATTTTATTTTATAAGAAATATTGTTTTCAACATTCATTGAAATTAAAAAAAAAAAATTGACAGTTTTCTTACAAAAAATAAAAACTTAAAAAAAAAACAATACTAAAACTTGGTAAAAATTTACTTTCGACTCAAATAACTTTTCAAAATTTAAAAATATTGGCCTCAAACTATTTTATCTCACAGAAAATATTGGTTTTGACATTTAGTAAATTTTGTATAAAAATCCAACGGTCAGTTTTTTTCATAAAAAAATAAAATCTACGAAAAATAGTACGCTAGTTTGGTTAAAATTGATGTTTGGTTCTCGATTGACTTCAAATTCATTTCATTCATCCAATTTGTATTTGTTTATATAAGAAATAAAAACTTTTAAGAAATGCTACTAACATTTGTAATGGTTCTCGACTAAAAATCTCGTTAACAAAAATAGATTTTGAAGTCAAATTATTTCATCATTATGCAAAATATTGTTGGTAATTTAATTTCTTTTTTAATAATTCCACTGACACCTTTTTTAACAAAACACGAAAACCTATAAACCTTTTAAACAAGACAAATCTGCAGACGGGATGGGAAGTTATCAGTGTGGGTCGCCCCCATCCTCTTTTTTCTTTAATGTAAATGATTGAAAATTGGAGAGCTGTGAGATTTTTTTGAGTAGGAGTCGCATTCCTAAGAATTAGCTTTGCTTTTATTTAAAACATATACTTCTTTATATTGTTTTATTAAGAACTGAGTATTTTTTATAAACAACTATTAACATCTTTTATTTATTTTTGTATTAACAGTTTAATTGCTTACATCTAGTTGTTTATATTTCTATAGTATTTCTAGTATAATTTTACTAAAGAAAGATCTTTGCGAAACATTTTACATTTATTACGACTATTTTTCAAAAATAAAGGGTGAATGAATTTTGAGGGCCGATGTTGAATGTGAACCACACCTGAAAGTCAAGTTTGTTTTTTGCGTTTCATTTGACATTTCTAATTTTCAGACTAACTCAATTTGAACCATGAAAAACATACAAAAATACAAAATATTATGAAAATAGGCGCTCAAATCAAAATGTATGTCGTGCACTTCGTAATTTGTACAATCGTAAAAATCGTGAACAAATTTGATTAAACCGGGTTTTTAGAAGATGTGAAAATACCAGTGCATGCTCGTACAGCTCGTACGCAGAAAATATTGCGAGATAGTGTGGCTGAAGAGCCGCCCCCATCAACTCGTTGTTGTGCCCAACAATTGCACCTTTCACACTAAACATTATGTTATAAAGACTTGCATTTAAACGCTAACAAGGTGGAATTGACTCAAGAGCTAAAACCTCTTGATCGTCGTTTATGGCAAGAAATAGCAACAGTGGATGATCAATTTTTCAAAAAAATTATCTCCAGTGATGAAGCACATTTTCAGCTTAAAGGATTCGTCAATAAGAAGAATCGTCGCATTTCGGTGAATAATAATCCAAGACTGATTGTCGGAAACCAATGCATATTTTTTTCCAAAATGAGGCCGGTCAAGCAGTAACTGTTAATGGTGTTCGCTATCGTAAGATGATAACGATCTTCTTATGGCCCAAATTGGAAGATGTGCATGTGTACGATATGTGCTTTCAACAGGACGGTGCCACTCACCACAAAGCTATCGAAACAATGGCTTACTTACGAGACAAGTTCAATGGCCGTGTTATCTCACGTGGTGGCGATGTCATAGATCTTACGATTGACTTTGGGGTTATTTGAAAGAAAAGGTGTATGTCAATAAGTTAGCAACAATTCAAGAGCTCAAGGATGAGATAATTTGGCACATTAACAAACATATAACCTAAATTATGCTTCAGCGTCATCGAAAATTTGGAACACCGATTGGATGTGTGCCGCGGAGGTCACGGCGGCCATTTTGCCTAAAAATTATAACAAGAATATCATACAAAAAAACAAATAACAATAATTTCCTAAATAATTTGTGTTTTATTAAAAATCAACATCGGCCCTTAAAATTTAACCAGCCTTTATATTTAAAAAACCGTTAAAAACCCTGACAATCGGTTTAACCAAAAATAAATATAAAAGTTTAAAATTATGAAAAAGGCTTTAATTTTGAATTAATTTATACTCATCACAACTTCCATTGAATTCAATATTTAGGTTTTTATTTTTTTTGTTGCATTTTTAAAAATATGTCTCAAAGCCAAAAACTAGAAACTATTGTCAAAGTTTTAATAACTTGTTCATATAATCGCAAATATTTGAAAGAAGAACATTTTTGGACTAATATCTTTAGTTTTTCGATATAGAGTAGAAGAATGAGTTTTAGCCAAATCGAAGATTTGTCCGCCAAAAACGTATTCGGTAGGTAAAAGAAAAAAAATTGAACATTTTCAACAGCTATACTTCAATTCTTTTTTTAATTTTAAGCTAATTTGAACGTCAAAATGAGTGCGGGGAAATAAATCCACGGGAACTAACTCCACTGAGGGATTTAGTTCCCACTCAGTGGGAACTAAATCCACTTTAGTAAAGTGGATTTAGTTCCCATGCTAAGTGGGAACGAACTCCACTTTCTTATGAGAATTTAGTACACATTCAAAAATATGAAGAGGGAACTAATTTCTAACAACAACAGCTTCAAATTACAGTTAGTTATCAGGTTCTTGAAACTTGTTCGATTTTGATGAGTACAGTCGAACATCAGTCTTAAGCAATTTAAGAAAACAGTGCGTAGTGTGAATAAAATTAAAATAAAAAAATAAAAGCATGGAAAATAAAATTAAATTTATTACCGGGTTTCGTAAAAATAGTGTGTTAATTTATGACAGTGAAGAAAAACAAATTTATGTTAAAAAATATACTCGAAATAATATTTCACGTTACATTTGCTATTATGGTCAAAATTGCAAGAGGAGCTTAGTTATTGATGAGCAAGGTGATAAAAAACTAATAAAACATTGTCCCCAAATTTTTGCAGAGCCAAAGAAGAATATAAAGTTTTTGTATTTTAATACAATAAACAGTAATTTTTTGATACGGTGATAATACAAAAATTAGGAAAAACAAAAAAGTTTATTTTCAACCTTATTTTCGGGATCTCAGGATTTTAACTCCCTTTTTCGGGGTCACAACCGCTCACGCAACTCCGTTGCTCCGCTTATATAAACAACTTCTTTCAATAAAAGCACCTGTGGGTGGCCCGCTTCGCGGGTTCTCAGGATTTTAACTCCCTTTTTCGGGGTCACACCCGCTCACGCAACTCCGTTGCTCCGCTTAGGGTACACTGCCGCTCATCTGAATAGGTTCACAAATATTTTCACCTCACTGTTGGCCTCCATTCATATGTATTACAATGACTTATCTTTTTTATATATGTAATAAAAGAGCATCATTATGTGCTTGTTTTGGGAGAAAAAAATTTTCTTTAAGCTTACCGTTATTCTCCCACGGTAGTTAGACTAAATGTATTCAAAAAAACAAGCATTTTTTTTGGCTCATCTGAATAGGTTCAACAGCAAAAATTGCAATTTACGTTGAGTTGCGTGTTAATTGTAATCGAAATTTTATCTGTCAATAAAATTAGTTTGTTTTTCCTATATTAACGGTGAAATGGGTTGCGAAAAATCTTTAAGCGAGGAAGAAAAAGGCAAAATAGAAGTATTTCGGGAATCAGGCCTAAGCCAACGACTTATAGCGAAGAAAATTAAAACAGGTCAAAATTTGGTAGGCAGTTACTTGCGAAATATCCAAAATTATGGAAAAAACATGAAAGGAGGAACCTATACGGCCACATCAATGGTTGATAGACGTGCTATCATCAGAGCAGCTTCTAATTCTCATGATTCCGCGTCAAAAATAAATATAAAAACCGGTGTCAATTGCAGTTTAGCTACGGTAAAACGCGTAATTAAAAGTGGTTCTCATTTGAAAAGAAAAAAAATCAGAAATTACCACCACTTAACGAATCTAGGAAAGAAATTCGTCTCCAATTCTGTAAGAAATACATGTCGTGGAAGTCAGAGTGGCAAAGTAATTTTTTCAGATGAGAAAAAGTCCAATTTAGAGGGCCCTGACGGCTATAATTATTACTTTCATGATCTTCGAAAAGAGGAGCATTATTTTAGTCGGCTGCATAGCTGTGAAGGCAGTGTTATGGTGTGGGGAGCTATTTCCTTCTATGGAGCCTTGGAGCTCCAATTTGTTACATCGAGAATGAATGCAAATTCTTTTAAAGGTGTGCTAGAAAAGGCCTTCCCACAGATTTCTGACCTGTTTGGACCAATAGTGTGGGCATTTCAACATGATAATGCCCCTATCCATACAGCGAGGACAGTAAGGCAGTGGATTGAGAGTCAAAATGTGGAGATGCTGGTGTGGCTCCCATACTCCCCTGACCTTAACATAATACATAATGTGTGGGGACTTCTCTCACGCAAAGTATACGAGTCAGGGAGGCAATTCGAAGAAAAAAAGTCATTAATCGCAGCCATTAAAAAAGCCTGGTCAGAAATTTCGCATCAATACCTGGAAAAATTGTACAGCTCCATTCCAAATCGAATTGACGAGACTATATTAAAAAGAGGTGGCAACACTCATTATTAACGTCTGTTAAATAATTATACAATGCAAAAAGGGAAATAAATCTTTGAATTCAAATAATTTTTATTGTTTTATTCCATTTCATCCGTTGAACCTATTCAGATGAGCCAAAAAAAATGATTGTTTTTATGAATACATATTGTTAGCTACCGTGGGAGAATAACGGTAAGCTTTAAGACAAATTTTTTTTCTCCCAAAACAAGCACATAATTATGCTCTTTTATTACATATATAAAAAAGATAAGTCATTGCAATAAATATGAAGGGAGGCCAACAGTGAGGTGAAAATATGTGTGAACCTATTCAGATGAGCGGCAGTGTATGTAAAGTCGCCAGGCAGGCGCCAATATCAACAGCTTTTTTGTATAAAAGCACCTGTGGGTGGCCCGCTTCGCGGGATCTCAGGATTTAAACTCCATAAAACAAAGTCTTGTGGTATTGAAGTGCTCCAAGTTTTGGTGATTCTTATAAGATTTTCTTAGATTAGCGTATGCGAGAATAAAAATAACATAACATGTTAATTTACTTTAACTGTACTGAAGAGTGAAGCTAGTTCCCACCTTCCGTGGGAAACAGTTACACATGAAAGTGAAATTCATTCCCACAAAAAAGTGAAATTATCTCCCACCTTCAGTGGGAAATAACTTCACCAAAAAAAGGTTAAATTAATTCTCACTAGTGGTGAAGTTAGTTCCCATGTGAAGGTAGTTCCCGTGAAGTTAATTCCCTGCACCCTTTAAACTACTTTTAAAATTCCATACCGTGATTATAGGACCCTCCCCACAAAAGTTCTGCTTTGTATTACATTTTTCAAAACGCAGTGAATTAAATTTAATTTAAAGAGTACATTTTGAAAAGAAGCCACTACGGCGTATACGTACTTTTTTGAAACTTTTATTTATATGCAATTTAATTTTGTAGAAACATTTATCAATACCTATGCATCCTTAACAGAGTAAATAAGAGATGAGATAAATTTTCTATACCTCCGAAAATATTAACCTTTCAAATGCAAGCAACCTTAAATTGTGCTAACTTATATATGGCCAACTGTTGGACAGAGAATTAAATATCCCTTCAATTAACACCACAATCAACTATAAATAGGAGATACATATATATGTATATATGTACATATTTAATTCACATATTTAATTCACAAACACAACTCTTATGGCCAGGATAAAAGAAATCAATCCAAGCGCAAATTATTATCCTAATTAATATAAAATATTTGTCATTTTAACATATGACATATGAGGGTAGATATTTTCAATTCGTATTCCGTACTATATTTTGTTTCCCAAAAATTAAGTTATTTTTAAAATTACATACATTTTATCTTAAATGTCATTAGAATTTCAAGCTTTAACTAATTTTCTTTTATTTTTTTTGTTTCATCTATTAATACAAAATTTATATCTAATTGGAAAAATGATGAAATTAGAGAAATTTTGGATTCATCGTCACAATTATTCACTTAAAATTTATAAAAATTAGATTTTCAAAAAAACATACTGATATAAGACTTTAGTAAAAGGTTTTGATCAAAGTAAACAACAATTCCATTTGACCAGTTGTATATTTTTTTGTAATTTATTAACCACATAAGATAAGCGTGCTATGATTTTCTTGTTGGTTAATTTATAAGAGTCGGTTAAGCAAGAATAAGCAACTACATTGTAGGTCATATTGACATATTTAGAATTCATGTTCAAAAGTCCAGACATTGTTCTTTTTGAAAAAGCCACAATATATCTACAGCAACTACATTGGAACGGTCCCACGCACGCAATTAGATTATGTACGAATAAATAGGAAATACCCACTAAATAATTTATATAATTTCGATTCTTGGGGTTTATTTTCAGATAGACCAGCCATCGTATAAATGAGCTTGAATGAGTCTTAATGATACAAAAAGGAAGGATTCACGTGTTTAATATGTTTGGTATATTAAATGACACACGTTAAAAAGACCACAAACATACATTGTATTATATTGAATAGAGAGTTTGTGTGGACAATTTAAATTTAATCAAGAATTCGAATATACCTACATTAAATTCACGTGCAGTGATTATTTATACATATGTATTAATGGATGTAGATGTTTTCTTTTTTCTTTTTAATTTTTAATATCACAAGCAATTAAGGTTTTGAAGTTAGAAAATTAATGGAAAAATTAGAATGATATATATTTTTGAGTTGAAATTATATTTTTCTAATTTTTCAAAACAATATTCTTTATCAACCATTGCAGCACTTATCTCTAAACAAGGTTAAATATTGTTTGAAATTAATACTCCAAAAAAGTTGCCCAAATTAGAACTAAGGCTGAGGATAATCCTTCAATTCTTACATAGGATATGAATTATTCCAATTATGTTATAAAAATAAGTTTCATGTCAAAACGAAGACCAAGTTAACATCAATCATAAAAAACACCCTACATCATAAATTACAAAACTGAAAACCTAATAAAGTGAAAAAATTAAAACAAAATACAATAAAAAACAAAAAATACATAAAAAAAATATTATGTTCGCAGTAAATCTTTATTTTCCTAGTTTTTCTCTTTTAAAACTTCGTGTTGTTAAATAAACATAAAATATTTGACAACAATACTTAAAATGTCGTAGTTACTTATACAGAGAGAGACTGAGTATAAGAAACATGTACTAAACTCTGGTGTTTGTGAGCTTATTTTTGAAGGTCTTTTCTTAAATTGTATTATTAACCATACTATTAAAATTTATTTAAGAGAACCAAAAAAAAAGCTTTTTTCTCTTTAATTTGAATTGAGAAAAAAGTGTATAATTTAGTTTATTGGTTTCTTCAGATATGATAAAGATAAAAGATAATATTAGACAAACTACGACTTCAATAAACACAAATCAAATAAAATTTAATGAAGGGACCAGGAAGATTAATTACAATTGGCCTTCAATTTTGTATCACATCATCAATAAAAACAAAAATATTATATTCATTGATAAAGTTAGTGAGACAGCAGCAATGGGAAGAAGTGCCAACATAATTATTTTTTGATAAGAAAATCTATTGAATTGGTGGTGTTCTACCTCATTTGAAAGGATATACAAACTGTTTTCTTTTACTTTCATTTTTCATATATAGAAGAAAATGTCATCGACCCCCAAACCAACTTCTGCCCCAATGACAAACTTATTGTAGTAAAAACAAACACAGTATGTAGGTTTAGTTATACCCTTATCGATTTCGTATTTGTAATTATAATTTAGGTAGGTAAATATATATTTGTATGTCCAGAACATTTGCTTTTGGTGGGTTTGGATATGTTGTTTGTTTTTATTCATTTTAGTTTTCTTTTTTTCTCAATAAAGTAGTAGAGCGGGGTAAAATAGGGCTTTATTGGAAACGAAAAAATTAATGGTATATTATACTACCTAATTATTTATTTAATTTTCCTAATTTTAGCCCGATTAAATTGACATGATTTTGAACACGCATATGTTAGTAAGGCGGTTACACACCATCATTAGAAAAATAAATCAGTTACAAATACATATGTAAAATGTAATAAACAACATAATACATTACTAATATATAAACAATTTTAAATAAAATTAAAAAAAAAGAGGCTGGGATGCGACCCACACTGATAACTTCCCAAACCTAAAAGGTTTGTAGGTTTTTGAAAATTTAAAAATTACCAACAATATTTTGGATTTGATGAAATAGTTTGATTTCAAATAATAAATTTTGCAAACTATTTTCTGTCAAAGTATTTGAGACATAAAAGATAAAACAAACAATAATAAAAGAATTTTTGGTAGGACTTTAATTTTTGTAAGACAAAAATTTTGATTGATTTTTTCTAAACAATATTTTGCATGAGATTAAATGAGTTTGATCTTAAAATGTTTTTTTTTTTTTTCGAAAATAAATGTTAATCAATTTTAAGTTCATTTTTGTAGGTTTTTAAAACAACTGTCGATTTTTTTAAAATATTTTACTACATATAAGGAAATGTAACTTTATAAGAATTAAATTATTTTGAAGGTTATATCATTTTTAATTCGTAAAGTAAACGGGCTTACAAATAACGTTAATTTGTTTAAATTATTCTTTTTCTATTAGTTGTTATTTGTTTACACAAAGTATGGCAATTAAAATGTAAATTCGGTCAAAAGCGTTATTGGTTCGTGAGTTATTTGTAGTCAGCAAATTTGTTTACTTTTTATTTGCGACTTATCAACTATGTATGTATATGGCAAGTTTTGCATTCGTAAAAAATTTTAACACGAAATTTTATTCAACCATGACACTACAATGGTAGGGAAGTCGAAAAAAGTGGGTCCCCCGACCTCCCACACGAATCTTAAAAAAAAAATATTTTTTTCAAAATTCGATATCTCGAAAATGGATCATCATTTTTTTACGAAAATCAAACGTAAAAAGTATATTAATACGCTCTAAATAATTGCATATTAAGAGCATTTTTAAGGTCAAATTGAATAAATGTATATATAGAATTTAAATTGGAAACAAACTTTTTTTGCAAGGACATTTTTAAATCTTAAAATATAGGTAATATTTTTAAACAGACTCTTTGGATGCATGACCAATTTCGTGCGAACCAGTCATGCAATTTATGTTGATGTAATTGTTTTGCAAAGTTAAATTTGAACCCAATCTACTTTTGAGGTTCTTCAGATATAGAGAACGAAATAAAGAACCCGGAAAATACACACGCCCATGCATGCTTATCTCCAAAAACCACGCATTTAGATTCTAAGAACCTTAATATGTTAAAATTTTTCAGTTCCACAAATTAAAGTAACTTCCTTCGGGAAGTCAATAAATAAAAACAAAAATTAGAAGATAATTTAAAAAAGAATTAAAAATGTAAGAGTACAATAAATTGAGGTAACTTAAAAAAATTAAATACAAATAAATAAAACAAGTTTAAAATAAATATCCATTTTAAGCTTTCAAAAGTATATTGGTGGAATTCGACTTCTGTCAAACTAAGTTGTTAAACCATTTTTTTTTGTCAGTTGAAGGTCTGACATTTACGAAAATGGATCGCTTAACTATTGCACAACGCATACAAATTGTTAAAACCCACTACAAAAATGGTGATCTTGCCACAGTCAACTACTCAAGCAATTAGCGAAATTGTGTAGAAATTTGAAGAGATTGGATTAGTTACAGATATTGTAAGGACTGTGCATTATCGTTTCGCTCGTACCACTGAAAATATCGCTGCTGTAAGTGAAAGTGTTGCCGAAGTCCCAAATATATCGACTCCTCGTCGTTTTCAGGAATTAGGACTGGCGTATTTTGCATTTGGATCTACACCTACATCTACATGAAAAGTCCAGCTCACACAACAACTGAAGCCAACTGACCATTCACAACATCGTAGAAACGTCGAATAGGTGCTTGAACAAGAAGCGGTGGATGGTGATTTTTCGAACAAAAATATTCTTCAGCGACGAAGCACATTTCTCACTCGGTGGGTGTGTTAACAAACAAGATTCTCGTATTTGGGTTTATGAGAATCCTCAAGTAATTGAAGAGGGACCATTACATCCACAAAAAGTCTCTGTTTGGTGCAGTCTTTGGTCCTAACCGGAGGTGTGATTGGACCTTAAAATAAATAAATTATGTGGTGCAACAGTCCGTAGAGAACCAGGGCCTAGTGACTTACATCTCTCAACCATTCCTGTGTGCGAGTAATTGCAGGGATGGAGGGGACCTACAGTTTATATGCCGAATCCGAACGGCTAATTTGAGAAAGCACTTTTTCATGACAAGAATTACTCTTGGAGAATTTGTCAATTTCTCTCAAGAGGCAGTACCCGTGAAAAAACTTTAGGTGGCACAGGCAAGACCTCTCGCATGACAGTCCAACGCACTAACCATCATGCCACGGGTACTACACTCTCCAAAAAATATCTTTGTAGCAAGCATTACTATTTCAATAGTCTTAATCGGAAAAACAAACTATTGACCACTAACATTTACTTTTAATGAATAAGGTTTAATCGTTAAGATCAAAAAAATCGCACTCTTGATCAAACAAGAGAAAAAAACTGTTTGTGTCTTGATATTTTCTCTCTGAATATAAAAAATAAAAGTTTTGGCTGGAAAAAAAGACAATTTTTCATATAAATGCTCAAAAGTTTTTGGTATTAATTCTTAAACTCTTCGTACGCAACAATAAAAACCGTGTTCATAAATAACTGCATACCTGTAATAAGGTAGTAAGTCAACCCTTGCCGCTTAGAATATACTTCTTATGCTGATGATACTATTTCCTTACGATATAAAAGAAAAGAATTTGCGTCAAACAGTATAGAGATTAGAGCAATGATTGTGAATTCTCATAAAAAAAAAGAACCAAACGTATGAAGGTAGGTATAACATACACGCCTTTAATTATCACTACATAGGAAATACTAACCGTGTTTTTTTTTACTCCTCAGGAGCCAACACAGCAAAACACAGACAACAAAATGAACAGAAAAACACTTCATTATGTATTATTCTTCAATAAAGGTTTCCATCTCTAACCGAAGAAAAATATTGTTTGTGTCAAACAAGATTGTTTCTTACCATATTCTATATACATTTTACTAGGAGTATGGCATATGTCTGCATTAAAAAACATCAAAGGATAGACAGAATGCAATGCCCAACACGTGATTCTTTCTTTCATACAGTCTGTTAATATGAATATGAACACACAAACCAAGATATAAGAACAGTTAGTTTTTCTCATTTTGCGTTTAACTATTTTCAGAGAAGAATAGTGTTGCCTTTCGAATCATTCACAATTTGTGGGAAATTTTTTGCTCTAAAAAAGATTTGGTTTTGGTATGTGAACTGGTAAATACAATGTAAAAACGAACCATCCTGTAGATAGTATAATGCATTCAAAAACTAATAACAATAATAATAATAACAATTATTATTATTTTTAATTGTCGCTGAACTCATTATGAAAGAAATAAAAACAAAAATAATGTACAGGAATTTTTAAAAATATACTTTTTAAAATATTATTTGTTTGAAATTTGACAGATGATGCGCAAGGGAAAACAGTAAGTACATTCACCCCTGTTAAGAATTGAATTCGCACGGATTTAAAAAAAAGTATTCTAAATTAAGGAAGAATTCCCCTTTTAATTTTTGAGAAATATTACTATGAAATTGGAAAACGAAATGAAAATAAGAACACATCTGGTTTGAAAACGAAGGTATTGATTTCGTAATCGAAAATTAGAACAGGGGTGATTTTGTTTTAAATAATAAAATAATAAGCAATACGGCAACACTAAATACTGATACATGTGCTACAAGCAGTTACAGTTTACTGTTTCTTGTATTTTTTTGTCGGGCATCTGCATTTGCATCGAGTCATCAAATGAAAAAGTTTAGTTTATGTGTGATTTGCGTGAAGTTCAGTGATTTGGTGAACAAAAAGTAGAGTAAAATAAAACTGTGTTTCAAAACGAAAATAAATTTATTGAAGAGTTAAAATTATAAAATAAACTTCGATATGTCGGTGTCGGATTCAATTTTCTTAGACTCAGAAATTGTTTCATTTTCGTTGTCGTCGTCCGCGGAAATGTTTTTTTCCAAAGAGGTTGTTTGAGTGTTTGCCCAGTCGAAATCCACGCAAAAAAGGCTAAAATTGCAAAGCTGGATTTTTGGTTCTGGAATTTTTTATGAGTTGGGGTAGCCCAAAGGCCAAATCTAAATTTGCAATTTCATGAAACTAGTGCTAACCAGTTTAAACCATGTAATCTCCGGAAAAGTACAAAATTGTTTTTGTTGTTTTTTTCTCGATTTGGAAATCAACGCTTTCGTGAATATGATCTAGGCATGAATTTGTTGAGTTTAGAAAACATTGGTGATTTGCGAGGTGTACAGAGTTGTGATCGGTTTTAAATCAATGCAAGTTTTGTGAACGTTTTAGAAAGAAACGTAAACAAATTTCGCGATCTTCCGGCGATTGCATGGTTAGCAAATTTAGATTTGGGCTATCCCAAATCATACATATCTACAAACAATATAAGAAATATCCAGAACGATATTCAGCGTTGTGATTAATATGGAAACAGGACCTTCTAAGACGTTGCCTAGATAAAAATTTAGAGACTGTGATTATTTTAAAAAAATTCGAAATAAATAAATCCTTAGACGAAATAGACCGAACCAAGGTGGCAAAGGTGATTATTAATAGTATTTTGCTGGAAGACTACGATAGACTGTAAGTACCTTCTGTATTATAAGAACATGGATATTTAGATAATCAGCAACAAAAAATTTTCTAGCTGGTTTGATTAAAAAATAGACTAATTATTGTATTCTTTTTATTTCAGACTAACAAAATCGGAGTATATTCTACTTGCAAAAATTATATCCGAAATTTTTCCCACCGAATCTAAGGAAACGTTTTATTCTCCCGCGGCGGGTAAGATAAAAGTCGGTGGCAAATTATGGAGCGCCCAAATGAACGCAAGGACAGCACTTAAGGCTTGCGGTCTCGTTAAGAGGAGATCTCTTACGAAAGCAGTAAAAGAAACAGGTACCTATACCATATTTCAGGGAAAGATGGAACTAGATTTCATTTTTTCAGAAATGTTTTTTTTTTAAGTTTTGAAATTTTTTTGTTCAAGAATTTTCAATATCAATTTTTTTCAAAAATTTGGAATTCTTCCGAACATGTTCATTCTTTTAAAGAAATTTTAATTTTTTCAAGGACTTTCAATCTTTTCTTCTAAATTTATAAAACTGAAAACAAAATTTAGAACTATTGTAATTATGATGGTATCTAATTTTTTTTCAGGGTCAGCAAATTTATTGGCAGAAGAAGCTGATACACAAGTTCAAAAAAGTTCAGTCGAAGAATCCAACTTTGAAGAACTGTGGCAGGCTTCGTTTTCATCCCGAAGAGAATTTCTTTCCAAGCACGGGGTGGAACAGTATTTCAAACGATACGCATGTCTAGCTGGAGACAACGCAATCAAATTGGTAAGAATTTTAAAACTGGAAATATGGCATAATTTTGTTTGTTCTTTAAAAATCTTTCAGCTTACTGTTGATGCCGAGCGTGAATTGAAGATTTCTCTTTTAATTCATAAATTGGAAGAATTCTCCGACGCCATACTAAAATTGGCTGCCAAAAGCAAAATCAAAGAGCTTCTAAATTTACATAAGCTTTCCGAGAACACTAAAAGTAATTGCCTACTTGTAATTTTATTATTGAATTTGATTTTTTAACATTTCTTATTGTCAGATTCGAGAATTATTATTGGCCTGAGAGCTCTGCCTTTTTTCTTCCCTGCGAAAACCTTAAAAGGAAAACAAAAAACTGATCCAAGGCGATCAACGAAGGCTGTGGCGGCAGCCTTCTTCATTCCGCTGTTCAGCACTGAGGAGGAGGCAAATGATTTTTTTTTGGAGAATAATCTCCCAACGCCTAGACTTCACATAGTAGGTAACTTTGAAGTATATTTTGCGGTTGTTGTTGTAGAATCTAGATCATTTATTTTTAAGAATTTCCAAGAAGCATTTGTGTTTGCATTTGCAAGTTTTTTCGCCCTGGATTCACACTATCCAAACATTACAAGTAGTTTTTGGGTTTTGCTGCAACAAATTGTTTTCAATATCTATTTAGATTGCGACAGAAAATACGAAATTTTAAGGAATGTTTCTTTACGAAATGAAATTTTAAATGAAATTGCAGCAGCTCAAAATGTCAATGCCTAAATCCATATCTTGTTTTCAATGTGAAACACATTTTGGGTTAAATGAATTAAAGATTTACAGGAAACATATAAATACTCACAGTAACATTAAATATTTCAAATGCGTTTTGTGTACTTTATTTTTTTTTCATGCAAGGCTTTAATTCAGCATTTAAGAACGCATCTTAAAACTGAGAATCAATATAACTCCAATACAACTATTCAAAGTAGTCTTAGAGATGTTTCTCAAATTAGTTTAGAAAATGAGAATAATTCGGATATAGTAAGCTGTATTCCAATTAATGATGAGCATGAATTAAGCCAAGACGCAAATATCGGCTCAAATGACTCGAACCAGGGAGATAATTCGCTTAATTTTATCAGTTCATATCGTCAAAATATTTTTAAATTTATAATTTCAATTTATTCTGATGAAAATATATCTAGAAAAAAAGCCAAGGAACTACTTATGCAAATAAACAATCAAAATAATTTGATTTTCAACTTTTTCGAAAAAATATTACCAGCGAAAAATGCAACATTTTTTGAAAACGTTCATCAAATAAAAAACATAACTTTCAACGCTTTTTCTTTGAGTGAGTACAAATATCTTAAGCATTTAGAGAATCTCGGAATTTATCATCCTCCAACCGAAAAAGTAATTGAAAAAAAGTTGGATTTTATATTTGTTGCTGCATTAATGTTTTCAAATGATCGTTCAACATTTGGAAACGATATAATGTTTCAACCTATTATTGATGAACTAAAATATCTTCAAGAAGTTGGACTGGAGATAAAATACAAGCAATTTACTTGTGCAAGGTTTATTTTTGTTAGTCTACTTGGTGACAATTTAGGACTTCATGCCATCACTGGTTTTTCGGAATGCTTCATCTGCAACTTTCCATGTAGATTTTGCAAGATAAGCAAAGATGCTTTAAGATCGTGCACAGATCTATCTTTATTCCCTCCAAGAAACAAATCAAATTATGCAAATGACGTCACCTTAAATGATTTGTCCAAGACGGGGATTAAAGGGAACTGTGTATGGAATAATATTCCAAATTTTCACGTGACAGAAAATTTCAGTGTAGATATAATGCATGACATTCTAGAAGGTGTTGCACACGAAGACATTTGTAGAGTTTTGCAGAAATTTATCGACGCTAAAGTATTGTCCTTAGATGTTCTAAATTTCAGACTTTCGACGTTCGATTTCGGAACAAAAAACAAACCCGATAATATTACAATGGGAATGATAGAAAATAAAAAAATTAAGTTCACTGCCGCAGAAATGCTGAATTTTGTTATCAACTTGCCACTTATAATTGGGGATCTGGTCCCAGAAGAATCTGACGAATGGTGTCTTTTATTGTTGTTGAAAAAAATGCTTAACTTAGTTCTTAATGAATATTATGCGTACTATACTCCAATTTTGTTTGAAAGAATAGTAACCGAACACCATAAGTTGTTTTTAAAAATATTTGGAAATATTTTGAAATTTAAAGCGCACATTTTGCTTCACTATCCAAACATAATGCTACAGGTTGGTCCTCTTAAAAATAAATGGTCTATGAGATACGAATCAAAACACCAAATGTTAAAAAAAATAAGTAAGACAAGCAACAACCGTAGGAATTTAGTAAAAAGTATCGCCATTAAGGTTCAGTTGAAAACAGCAAATTTTTTTATTGAAGAACCTGCATTCACAAATTTAACATTCGAAAAACATAAATTATTAAATAAAACGGAGTTATACCTTAAATACAACATTGGAGAATATTTATAAAGTCATAACCGTTTTTTCCGAAGGTAATACCATTACAGAAAATTGTGTTATCGAATTGATTGAATTTGAAGAAGACTATATAACATTTGGTCTAGTAAGAGAGATTTTTTGTACAGATAATTCTAATATTTTTTTTGTATGTCAATTACTTGAGCTAATTGCTTTTAGAGAGCATTATGATGCTTTTAATGTTCAGCTTGTTGAAGAATTTTGTGTTGTAAATATAAAAAATACATCTCATTATTATTCAACAAAAATTATAAAAACAGCAAATGGCAAACTTTATGTTAACTGGACATTCTTAAATTTTTAACTTTATTATAAAATATTAGTATTTTTTTTTCGATAAACTCATATAAAATAAAAAAAAATTATATTTTATAATTTCAATACCTCGCAAAAATGTTCCAAATTTTTTTTTGTAGATGAGTTTAAGGGAAACAATAACTTGTGAAATTTAAGAAATGATGATCATCCAAATCGGAGATATATGTATTTAGATATAGATTTTCAAAAACCACTAATGATTTATGTATTTTAAAAGTTGGTTTAATTTTTTTGTTATTGTTTTTAATCGATATAAGTACTTTTTTTATAAATGTTTATAGATACGTATGTAAATAACCATTTATTACATGAATTGTCCTATTTTGCTTTGTTCTAAATAAAAAACATATACCAATATTGCAACACAAAAAACTTTTTACTTTTTTTTGTTGAAACGAAATTTGAAACGTTATTCACATGGAAAATAAGTATTTCCGATACTTTTACTGTGCAATATGTAGGTACTGTACCTACATTGGTAAGGATTTTCAGCATTTCCACAAAAATACCAACTGAGATTATAGAGGAGATTAAGTAAATGGACCGAACCTTATTCTAGAAGGAATAAACTAGGTTCCTACAACAAACGTTTTTGAATATTTGCAATGAAGATTATAGCCTTTTTTCTCCAGTATCATTGTTCTTTTGTTGTAAACAATATTCACGTTGTTTGAAAGGAATAATAGTGTTTTTATACAACAATAATTCCATTCGCTTCAAATACTCAGCAGTTACGGATAAAAAGAAAACTGTTTCCAGTAAGGAATACCAAATCCTAAGTTAAATCATGTACTCACTTAGAACCAAAATTAAATTTTTTAGTCATAAACATTTTTACAGCTTACATCAATATTTCCCAATTTCTGCAACAAAGGAAAAAATATTTTGAATTAAACTGTAAACATTTTTGTCAAGCATTTTTTTCCTTTACGGCCAGCAAAACTGGTATCTGTTGTGATGGTGAATATTGTTTGTGACAAAGATTCTTGGTTTTCGGATGAGAAGTATTTTTTTTAAGGGAACAAATGTCATATTTTTTGATTCAACATATTTCACTGTTTGTCACAAACCACTTATCGCTTGGTCCTTTTTATCTCTTGTGACAAACAGTTTAATTCTTTCGTAAAATAATTTTTTTTTTCGGTGTAGCATGATTGGACCTTACTTCTTCGAAAACGACGATGGAACGATTGTCACCGTCAATTCGGACTGTTATTTTCATATGATAACCGACTTTTTTGTGCCTGCTATTAAAGAATTCGACTTGGAGAACATGTTGTTCCAACAAGACGGTGCCACATGCCATACAATTCGAGCGAATATTGCAAGAGACATTTCCTGGCAGCGTAATTTCTCGTCGTCCGATATCAACTGACCCCCAAGATCATGCGGTTTGACACCACTGAATGGGGGGGCTACGTGAAAGACCGTGTTTATGCAGATAAACATTTAACGCTTGAGCACTTAAAAACCAACATTCATCAAGTTATGAGTGAGATACCGCCCAATATGTGTCAAAAAGTGGTCGAAAATTACCTCGAAAGAATCAATGCTTGCAACAATTCTCGTGTTAGTCATTTAAATGATGTAGTATTTTACACATAATGTCAACTTTTAAACTTTATAACAAAAAATAAATATCATGAAAAAATTATATTTTATGTGTGTTTTATTAACGTTTACTTCTGAAACCGCAAAATGGATAACCCTGTATAATAAAACTTAAAAATGAATATTATAATAACTCATAGTCTCAGATATCATATACTTTAGACAAATATTCTCCAAAGAAATTTAAATATACCTTTTAGTAGGTGAGTTATCAAAAAAAAATAAATTTACATTAACAAATATTGCGCGGATAAATGGGCTTCATCATTTTTTAATATCAAAAACAAAAACCATTCCATTTACCTTTTATCAAAAAAAAAAAAAATTGTATATCAATTTTCAAATCACTAAAAGCAGAAAGAAAGTTTTTTAATTAATGAAATAAAAGTGCGTTTACGCCCCGATGAACTATTATGTGTTATCTTTTTTAATTCCGAAAAATATTTTTTCAAATTAAATTCTAAATAATTTAACATACAAAATTAAAGTCAACAAACAAGATGCTAGATATTTAATACATTTTTATAAAATGAATAAGAAATATAAAAAAAAACCTAAAATACATCAATGAGAAAGTAAGATTGTTTTATGAAGTCTCATAAAGAATACCTGAGACTTCTTTATTTGACTATTAATTAATTAAATAATGTTTAAACAAGTGAAGACTTTAAGAGCAAGACATAGATGTTATGCAATCAAAAAACGAGTTTAAGAAAAAAAGTAACTAGTTTTCCTTTTTTTTAATTTAATGAAATTCAAATTTCTAAATTAAAATGTTCGTATTAAATAACAACAAGGATAACAATAAGAAGCTGAAGATAAGACCCGTAAAGAGTTTTACTATGACTGAATGTTGTAGGCTTCAAAAATAAGAAGAAAGTTCTGTCTTCTATTGGTAGAGCTCTTGTTCGCGTTCAAGTTCACGTTTCGTTTCGTACCATTGAATTTCTTCAGACTGCAAACTTTGAATTTGTTTGCTTTGTTCCTGTTTTTTTTATCCAGCTTCTTTTAATTTTTTAACTTCCCATAGGAAGTTATTGTAATGGGTCCGACTTGTCAAATTAAAATTTTTGACATTTCTCGACGTTCTCGACGAAATAAAAGATTTTTAGAAAAATGTCTGTGCGTGCGTGTGTACGTACGTTCGTACGTTCGCGAAGTTTTTTTCGTCGTCCATAGCTCAAGAACCAGAAGATATATCGACTTCAAATAAATTTTGTTAAGGCAGAAAGATGCAGAAAGGGCTCACAAGAAAATTGCGTGGGCGGTTTTTTTACCATATATTATATTTTTTACCAATTTAAAAAAAAGTGAACATTTTGGTTAACCCTAAATATCTCACGAACCAATAACGCTAGAGACTTGAATTAAATTTTGTATTATACAGGGTGGGCCGTAAATAAGTGCACTTAAAAAAAATTATATTAATACAACTGTAGCGCTTTTAAATGAAATATTTATTTTAAATTATACAAAACGAAATGAATTTTTATTTTTTAAAAATTAAATCATCCAAATATTGTCCATTTCGCCTACAGCACTCTTCCAATCTGACTCTGAGATTTTGGAACACTTTTGTCAAAAGTTGCGGAGTGATTAAGCGGATTTCTTCTTCAATGTTCGCTTTTAATTCAGCCGTCGTTGAAGGATTATTAGAGTATACCTTACTCTTGAGGTAGCCCCATAAAAAGAAATCCGGTGGCGTTAAGTCAGGGCTCCTGGGTGGCCAAGCAATATCACCCCTCCTCGATATCAACCTTCGAGGAAACATTTCTCTAACGACCTCCAGAGAGTCGTTACTTGTATGGCAGGTAGCGCCATCTTGCTGGAACCAGGTGTGAATAGTGTAACCACTCGATTCTTGCAGTTTTGGAGCTCAAAAATCTCTAAGCATCGAAACATAACGCTCTGAATTAACAGTAACATTACGCCCGTATCGATCTTCATAAAAATACGGCCCTATGATCCCCCACTTGGCTATTCCGGCCCAAACGGTCACTTTCGGAGAGTGTAACGGTCGTCCATGTTTTAAGCGTGGATTTTCTGTTCCCCAGTATCGACAATTTTGTCGATTAACAAATCCGTTGACATGAAAATGAGCTTCGTCTGAGAAGATAATGTTATTGAAGTGAGGGAATCTCCGTAACATTTCTGTTGCGAAATTGAACCGTAAAACAAAATCGGAATCTTTCAAATCTTGGACAATCTGAATTTTGTAAGGGTATAACTTCAAATCATCCCGTAAAATGCGACGTAAAGTCGTTCTGGGTACTCCCAGGGCCGCAGCGCGTTTCCGTGTAGAGCTTCTTGGATCCTCACGCACAGAAGCTTGTACGCGTTCAATTGTTTCTGCAGTCCGCCTGAAACGTGGGCGTCCTGTAGGTCGATGTTTTTGCGTTGATCCCGTTGCCTCGAATGTTACGATCCATTTTTTGATTACATTCCTACTTGGACACTCGGTGATGTTGCGTAATCCAAACTTTACCCGAAAAAGCCGACGAACAGTCACGTATGAGCGATTGTTTTCATAAAAGGCGCGAACGCAGAAAGCGCGCTGCTCTCCCGTGAACGGACTCATTGCGACTAAAAATTTAGATCTCGAGCTGCAAGGAGATACCATCCCCGCGCGTCTCGGTTATTTCGTTCGGGAGTTAAAGCGAGACAAAAAGTGCACTTATTAACGGCCCACCCTGTATATTGTAACGTGATACCAAACAAGTATATTTTTGGAAAAAATCCAATTAAGGGTTTTTTTTATAAATCAACAAAACTGAAAAAAAACTTGTCACCTCAAAAATTTTACGACTAAAATATGATTTCATCTCCAATACAATTTTATGCAACGAAGAATAACGTTTTCAACATCTGGTAAAATTTTGGGAAAAATCGAATTAGTTTTTTTATAAAAAATAAAAACCTAAAAAAAAAACAATACTAAAAGTTGGTAAAAATTGAACTTAGACTTTAATATCTTTTCGAAAATTTGAGATTATGGCTTCGAACTAATTTTATCTTATAAGAAATATATTTTCAACATTCGGTAAAGTTTTGAGAAAAATCGAATTGACAGTTTCTTTACAAAACATAAAAACCTAAAAGAAAAAATGAATAAAAGTTTGTAAAAATGGATTTTCGACTCAAATAACTTTTCAAAACTTTGAGCCATTGGCTTTAAACTAATTTTATTTTTTAAAAAATATTGTTGTCAACATTCAGTAAGATTTTGAGAAAAATTGATGTGACATATTTTTTACAAAAAATTAAAAACCTAAAAAAAAACACTACTAAAAGTTGGTAAAAATTGATTTTCGACTTAAATATCTTTTCAAAAATTAAAAATGTAAGCTTCAAACTAATTTTATCTTATAAAAAATATTGTCTTTAACATTCAATACAATTTTGAGAAAATTCGAATTAACAGTTTTATTAAAAAAAAAAATAAATACCTAAAAAAGCATTACTAAAAGTTCGTAAAAATTGATTTTCGACACAAAAATCTTTTCAAAAATTTGAGATATAGGCTACAAAATAATTTAATTTATAAAAAAATATTGTTTTCAACATTCAGTAATTTTTTTATAAAAATCTATCATCAGTTTCTTCATAAACAATTAAAATCTACAAAAAATAGTACGCAAAATTGGTAAAAATTGATGTTCGGTTCTAGATATCTCGTGAATAATAGAAAACATTGACTTAAAATTAATTTCATTCTTCCAATTTGTATTTGTTTATATAAGAAATAAAATCTTTTAAGAAATGCTACTAAAATTGGTAAAAATCGGTTAGCGACTAAAAATCTCGTCCACAAAAATAGATTTTGAAATGAAACTATTTCATCATATCCAAAATATTGTTGGTTATTTTTAAATTAAATAACTTTTTTAACAAAACACGAAAACCTACAAACTTTTAAGCAAGACAAATCGACAGACGGGATGGGAAGTTATCAATGTGGGTCGCATCCCAGCCTCTTTTTTGTTTTTGTATTTTAAAATATCTGCCTCACTGCTTGTCAAACACAATTAAAATGAAGCATTGAAGGAAAACTATATTTACACGTCCTTAACAATCTGTAATTTGTTTTTAAATTACTCAAAATATCACATATTTACACATTATAAATTATGAAATTTTGTATTGAATCGTTTAATATTGAGGCAGAGTCCATATAGTTGAAAAAGTTTAATTTTTTTTTTTTAGTGGGAAACCTTTAAAATGAGTTATGTTTAAAAATATTGAAATTCTTTGTTAAACTGTAAGTTTTAACGAACCACACAAAATATTACTTTCAACAGAACAATCACAAGCTATAGTTTATAGGGATAAAACTTCAATAATGGATATTGCATTTTAATTTGCATAATCATTTTTTTGTTTTTTGCTAATAGATATTATTATTTTGTTCACTTCAGAAACCTGACATGCCATAGACATATTTCCATAAAATACTCGTAATTACGTAATTTGAGAATTAAATATTATTCAACTATACCGATTTTTATTTTGTTTTTTTTTTTATATAATTTTAATCTTTCAAATTAAAAAGAAAAATACTTAAAAGTACCTGTAGTTCCTTAACAACAAAAACTATTTCAAACTAAATAAATTTAAACTAAAGTTATTAGTTAATATATTTTCTTACTAAGTAGCAAAATATATAATTTTTATTTTTATTTTGTTACAATCTTTTATGAGGTTATTGTACCTGTCAAGGCCAATGGTTTGGATGTTGAAATATCAAGATAACAATGAGATTACTTACCTATACAAAGGTGTGAAAAAAAATTGTATATTGATATCTTGTAAACATTTGCCATGAAATTAAATATTTAGTTTATAAAATGTTTAGATATTTTTCTATTGAAAAGGGGTTTGGAATTGAGCAATGTTGCTTGCAACAATTTTTTTATATAAATAGGTTTTAATAAATTTTGTTGTGACCATAGTCTCAAAAAGTATTTAAACGTGGAGAGGTATAAGAAGACCTTTAATTAAATTCTATAGGGGAGATATTATTCTTTTACGTTAAGATAATCGATTCAAAAACAATTTTATTGATTTTTAGTAGATTTTAAGCTGTTTTAATGTTTTTCTAAAAACAGTCAGTTACATTTTAAACAATTTGTTCCAAATGTTAACAACACTATTTTCTACACATCAAAATAAACACGAAGTTAATAACTCATTCCCTCTCAAGATATTCGATTCAAAAAAACATTTGTTATCAATTTTTGGCAATATTTTTTCTAAAACAAAAATGTCACCTCCATTTTTTTTTAATTTTAGTAGATGTCAAAAATATCATTCTTCATAGTATAATTCTATGCTTAAGATACAATTTTTACTTGCGATATATCTGAACTATATGAAAGTTTTTGAATTCGTAAAAGATTGTGAAAAAGTGGGTAACCCGTTTCAGTTTTTAAGTTTTCTCAAGAACTCATAAATCGATTTCGATCATTTTTTTTCATATTTCATATCTTGAAAACGAGTCATCATTTTTTTACAAAACTTAAATTTAAAACGCATACTAATGAGCTCGTACACAGGAATGCTTGAGAGTTGTAAGTCACTAGGCCTTAGTTCTCAATGGACTTTAGCGCCACCTAATTGATTTATTTACTAATTAACTCTAAATATCTCCATACCAAAAACATTTTTAAACTGAAGTAGAATACAAATTCTGAAAAATTAAGTTTTTTTTAAGAATCAAATGGCGTTTAAATTTTTGAAAAAAAAAACTCTTTTTTTGCAGGTTCATTTTTAAATCTTAAAATACAGGAAATATTTTTAAACAGACCTTTTGAGTACAGAAGCAAATTCGTGCGACCCAGCCGTGCAGTTTATTTTTCGTAAATTTTTGAAGTTGATAACGTTTATAACGAAGTAATGAGTAGAATTCATTTCTGGCTATAGCATTTGTCATTTGTGAGAGAGACTTAAATTCTACCGAAATTTTCAATAGATATTAAATGTCTGTTAAAAATAAACCACTCACTACTTTTTGAAAAATCTTTTGTGCACATTTTGACGTGTTTATTTTTTTTCGTACAAGAAAATTTGAGTGGATGTCTTAACTTGTTCTTGAGAAAACCCCAAAGAAGAAACGTACAAATTTTTTAAATTTCGTACACAAATACACAAACAAGTCTCTAAAACAACTGATTTCCATTCTTGAAACGTTGGGAGAAAAGTCCAATTTCGCAATTGACAAATAAGACCGAATAGGTCACCTTCCAATGTTAAGTTAAAAATACAATTTAAAATTGATGAAAAGATCTTGCAATATTTTCAAAGACAATTGAAAAATTATAATATAGATTAGATTCAAAGTGCAAAATTATTATTTGTATTTTGACTGTTTTTATGAAAATAGGTCTTCATTTCGAGTACCCTTTAGAGGACTTCTTATTGGAATGTTCACATCGTGATTGGTATTGATTAGACTGGATCAGTGAATAGCGCAAGATTTGCTGAAAATGTCGCTGATATGCCGATATTCGTAAGGACACATTACAACTTGGCGGTTTTTGTGTCATGACTTGGGCTTAAATTAATGACCGTATAGAGAGCGACGTGTATTCAAAAATGCCGTGTTGTTGAGAATTGTAGTATAGAAAGAATCTTTGCCGAAAACACACATTTTTAGATGAATTGACCCCTCAATAAGCTAAATTTTGGAATTTTTTATAGTTCGATGTTAGGTTTAACTGTAAGTCTATAGGTATATTTCTTTGAATACGACTATGGTAATAAACATCTTTTGGCTCAAACTGAAAAGTATTAAAGTGGACAACAGGAGGTTTTAATAGAAATATTGCGTTATCTTATTCCTGTATTGATATCATAGAGATCAACAAATTGGACGTGAACATCGTTGACGTAAAACTTTAAGTCACAATAAATCAAATACCACCATTACCATAAAATAATCAATGACAACGATAAAATTAAGAAACAGTTAATAAAAATCAAAATCATAAATGGGCCTTTTAAATAAGAACTAACAAATCTTTTGCTATATTCAAATATGAGAAATGCTTAATGAAAAACCTTAAAGATTATAAATTCTATCAAAGTTTGATAGAAAAAAAAAACTTGTTTGAATATTTAAACTTCTTAACCAGTTTTATATTAACTATTTTTTTTTATTATTTTTAAGAAGGTTTGAGTTATTAAGATCAATTTTTAAACATTCACAGAGATATTAAAGCTTTCACTTTTATTTTTGATTGTGTAATTTATATCTTTTATTAATTCTAAAAAAAATTTGTTTTGTCCCCTTAACAATTGGTAACATAAATTGTTAATTTTTTATTTATTTTAGTTCAATAAATCTTCCTTAACATTTTAATTCTAAAAATATAAAGATTTAATTAGAATAAAACACATGTGTCAGTTAAAAATAGGTTTAGGTTGGAGTGGCTGTCTAGATGTCATTGACTCACTTAGACCTCAAGGGTCCATTGTGATACCACTAATGAGGTTAAAAATAAGTTTGATCATAAATAGGGAATATAATTTTTGTTTGTTTTAAAATTAAGGATCTATCTGTAGCTTTATATTTGCATTTTATTTAACAAAAGAATTTAAATGGATATGGCTTGTTGACCTTGTTCGATTTGTGTTTCATTGCTTCTTTTATTTTAAATTAAATTTTTTTATGAGATTATAATTTTTATCAATTCAAAATATGTCTATATTTTGTATTCATGCAACAAACCAGTTTCATTAATTGTATGGGGAAAAATAAAAATTAAACAATGATTAAATTGGCTTTTTGGCTTTTAGGCTTAAAAGAGGAGGTTTATAAAGTCTTTTAAAATGTCTTGTATTTCTTGGATTAACCGATAATCTTGACACAGTATTTCTTTTAAATTGCCACAGTTTGTGGATGTTTGTATTTAATTCTTAAAGAAGTAGCGTGTTCTTGTTGATGCAGGAAGTTTTAAAATTTTAATTGGGTTAACTAAAGACGATATGTGAAAAGGAAAAAAAAATATTAAAATTTAATTCGATGATCAAAAAGCACTAAAATTTTATTAAAAGATCATAATATCACTTTTCATATTAAAAAAAATGGGTCAAAGTGGTTAAACGTGCATTCAATCTGCAAAAACGACTTACTCGAACAATTTTTTTTTAAATTCAAAAAGGCTTACCTGGAAAGAAAAAAAAAATAATATTTATGATTTAATAAAAATAATATATGCAATTTTTAATTATATGTATATTAAAATTTTTAAAGTTCATAGGTGGATCACAAAATATAAGCTCTACAATTGGAGTAATAACAGGACACTGCCTCATAGGAAGACATGCTCTGAGGCTAGGGGTCTACACAAATGACTTCTGTAGAAGCTGCATGGACGAGGAGGAAGAGGAAACAGTCCAACACCTTCTATGTACGTGTCCAGCACTCTCCATTAGAAGGCATAACTTTCTCGGTAATCCCTTCTTCGATAATACCAGTGAACTGGCAACGATTGACACAAAATGTCTCTCTAACTTTATTAAAAGTACAAAATGGTTTGTTTAAGTTCATTACTCCCCCATGAGTAACCTCATTATTGGTATCACAATGGACCCTTGAGGTCTAGATGAGTCAATGACATCTGGACAGCCACTCCAACCTAACCTAACCTATAGGTGGATCACAAGTTCTTATGGTCACAGACAAATTAATCAGTAAATTATTTTCAAAATATTAGTAACAACATTCGGTGTAAGATAGGGTTTAACGATTTATAAAAAAGAAATATATGTTATTTTTGTTTGATTTTATACAAGTTTGGTATTAGTTCAGGAGATGTTGGGGGTAAACTAAATTTGGTCACCTTTTTTTTTAAATTGCTATAGTTAAAAAACCACCCATTTTCCTGTCTGTCTGATATTAATAATTTGTTATTATTATCTGTAAAACAGAATTTATTTGAAGTCGATATCTTTAGCGGTTCTTGAGGGCGAACTTGCACAGGCATACAGTAAACACTTTTGATTTATATTCTAGGGATCTTGAAACGGATTCAGGTTCATCGATTTTGCTGCGGGGCGAAACGTCATGGTAGCCAGTACGCGTTTTCCAGATCCAAAGCAAAACAGGGAGATGCTTTGAGAAGATACAACGTCGAATGGCTACAATCGAAAGAGATCGCCAAATCCTTCTCCGACCGAGTCACAAGTAACCTCTCTCGAAGTTCTTTATCGTCAGCACAATCTATCGAGAACCAGTGAAAACATTGCCAACATTGCAATCAGAGAAGCGGCCTCTAACGTGCTGGGTTTCAAGCAGCCACCAACAAGGAACCCCTCGTTTGATGAGGATTGTCGGCAGGCACATTCAGCCAAACAACAGGGACTCAAAGCGGCGCTGCTTAGAGGGACGAGAGCTGCTCACGAGCTCGATGTACAGAAGAGGAGAGAGGACTTCTCAGAAGGAAAAAGAGAAACCATGAGAAGCGTGCGATAGAAGATGTTGAGAGGTTCAAAAGCAGGAATAAAGTTTTAAAGTTTTATGGGCAGGTGAAACGAAATTCACGAGTACATAAACCTATAACCGAAGAAGACTGCAAAGACATAAGTGGAAACATCATAGTGGAACCGCAATCAATGCTGAGGATATGGAAGGACCACTTCTGCAGATGTATAACGGTGATGACGAACAGAATTCCGCTGTCAGGCATTATGATCTATTCAACATAGACGACGAAAGCCAACAATCCCGTCTTCCCGACTTAGACGAAAGTAAAGATTGCCATATCTAAGCTGAAGTCTAACAAAGCCACCGGAGCAGATAACTTGAATGCCAAGCTTTTCAAAGCAGCTGGAGATAATTTGGTTAGGAGCATGCCCGATGAATGGAACCTCAGTATTGTTTTCCCGATCCTGAAAAAAGGAGACCCTCTAAACTGCACCAACTATAGAGGAATCAGTCTACTTAACATCGCTTACAAAATCTTCTCTGGCGTAGTATGTAAACGTCTAAAGCCCATCATCGTCAACAATCTGATAGGTCCTTATCAGTGTGGTTTTAGACCAGGAAAGTCCACAGTCGATCAAATATTCACATTACAGCAGATCCTGGAAAAAAACCAAGAACACCAAATCGACACCCATCATCTTTTCATCGATTTCAAGGCCGCATATGACAGCATCTACAAGGACGAGCTGTATAGATCCATGTCTAGTTTTAACATCCCTGCCAAACCATGGATGACCATGGAGAATTTACGCTGCTCCATAAAGGTTGGATACAACTTAACAGAACCTTTGGATGTCAAAAAAGGCTTTAGAAAAGGTCATGCGATTTCATTAACATCGTCCTTGAAAGAATAGTGCAGAGCTCAACACTAGAGGCACTTTCTTTCAAAAGTCTGTCTAATTACTAGCATATGTTGATGACATTGACATAATCGGAAGAACTCAGCGTGATGTCGATGTGGTTTTTGTGAGTATTGATGAAGAGGCGGCAAAAACTGGTTTAACGGTTAAACAAAGTACATGCTGTCGTCAAGAAAGGACATACAACACCGACGCGACGTCTCGGTCCAAACGTCACCATCGACAGACATAACTTTGACGTTGTTAAGGACTTTGTTTACCTAGGCTAATCTGGAGTTCGAATTTTTTTTCGAAAGCAGTTCTTGCCACTTACATTATAAGCCAGGAAACTAAGATTTATGCTAAATAATTCAATAGGTTTATCTTTTTAGTTAGGTATTTAAAACTTATTTGTTTGTAAAGTATCTTTTTAGTGGCCTTATAGTTATAAGACCGCTAACTTAAATTCTTTTCAGTAAATTTCATTGTTTTTATTCGTAGAACACAATTAACTTGTTTTCAATATATCTGCTATTTTTTCATATCAATTTAACTAATCACAGTATCCCCAAAGGACGTTAGGATGTTCAGCTCATAGGTCATAGAAATGTGTCAAAAAATGATGGATTTATATTCTAGGGACTCTCAAAACGCGGACATTTTTCAACATTTTCAATTCGAAAAAAAAAATTATGTTCCTTTCCTTAAATCTTGGATTTGAACTGAAGGCATACCAAAACCCAATTGAAAAGTGCTGGATTTTGTTTTGTTATACTATATCCTATCCCTAGTGTAATAATAAATCATTCTTTACATAAATATAAGACATTTTTTGGGTTTTTGTATAATATATTTTCATGTTTTAATAATGTAAGTAATTTATCAATCAAAATTAACTTTTATATTTCTCAATTTCTAAATCCACTCGCAAGACACTAAATTTCATTGAAAAAAGAAAAAATTGTTATGATATACAGAACAAAATTTAATATAGTTTTATTATCTACATTATATATTTGTACGCTTTCTGCTTCAAAATAGAGATTTTAAAGGGATGATTTAAAATTATATTAAAGAAAATGTAATTGAATAAGTCGCTCTATTGTTCCGGCAGAAGATAAAGGAAACCACTAGATCCACCCAAAATTGGTCTTGTCTTTTGTGGCTATAATGAAGTGGTTACGCTTTAAATATTAAAATAAATATAATTAGCACAGAATTCTTAATTAATATATGTGGGAAATGTTCTTCGAAGCTTAGTTGTTTAACTAAGAATTTAAATTAAAAATAAAATTTAAATAAGAAAGAAGTTTTGATTTTTTTAGAAAACCAAAAATCATTGAACTTTCATGGCATTAGTTTTTGTAATTTTTAATTTAAGACATTGCAAAAACAAAAATATACATATAAAACAATTTTCGGTTTTTTAATCTATTAGTTTTTAATACAAATTGTTAAGACAAATAGAAAATGGACCTATTTGTAGCAGTAGCTCGTTTTCAGAGATGAGCAATAATGATTAATCTTCGGAATTAATTCGAACTTTTATTTCAATTACAAGTATCATTATTATAATTGACGTTTTTAAATAAAATATTAATTTTAATTATTTGTAATTGTAATTGAAAAAATAAAAAAAGAGGCTGGGATGCGACCCACACTGATAACTTCCCATCCCGTCTGTCGATTTGTCTTGCTTAAAAGTTTGTCTATATGTATCAATTTTAACCAAATTTGCGTACTATTTTTTGTAGATTTTATTTTTTTATAAAAAAACGGACTGTTGGATTTTTATATCGAATGATATATGAATATCGAAAACAATATTTTCTGTGGAAAAAAATAAGTTTGAAGCCAATATTTTTAATTTTTGAAAAGCTATTTGGGTCGAAAGTAATTTTTTACCAAGTTTTAGTATTGTTTTTTTTTTAGGTTTTTATTTTTTGTAAAAAAAACTGTCAATTCGATTTTTCACAAAATTTTATCGAATGTTGAAAACAATATTTCTTATAAGTTAAAATTAGTTAGAAGCCATTATTTAAAATTTTTGAAAAGATATTTGAGTCGAAAATCAATTTTTACCAACTTTTGTTAAATTTTTTTCTAGGTTTTTATTTTTTTGTACAAAAGCTGTCAATTCTATTTTTTTCAAAATTTTACTGAATGTTGACAACAATATTTTTTGAAAGATAAAAGTAGTTTAAAGCCAATATCTCCAAGTTTTGAAAAGATATTTGAGTCGAAAATCAATTTTTACCACCTTTTATAATTTTTTTTTAGGTTTTTATTTTTTGTAAAAAAAAACTTTCAATTCGATTTTTTTCAAAATGTTTTCTAATGTTGAAAACAATATGTCTTATAAGTTAAAATTAGTTAGAAGCCATTATTCCAAAGTTTTGAAAAGATATTTGAGTCGAAAATCAATTTTTACCAATTTTTATTAATTTTTTTTAGGTTTTTATTTTTTTTTTAAACTGTCAATTCGATATTTCTCAACATTTTTCAGAATGTTGAAAACAATATTTCTTATAAGATAAAAAAAGTTTGAAGCCTTAATCTCAAGTTTTTGAAAAGATATTTGCGTCGAAATTCAATTTTTACCAACTATGAGGAAATTTTTTTTAGGATTTTATTTTTTATAAAAAAACTGTCAATTAGATTTTTCTCAAAATTTTATCAGATGTCAAAAACATTATTCTTCGTTGCATAAAATTGTTTTGGAGATGAAATCATATTTTGGTCGTAAAATTTTCGAGGTGACAAATTTTTTTTCAGTTTTTTTGATTTATAAAAAAAACCGTTAATTGGATTTTTTTCCAAAAATATAATTGTTTTGTATTACGTTACAATATATATTATAAAATTTAATTCAAGTCTCTAGCATCATTGGTTCATGAGATATTTAGGTTTAACCAAAATGTTCACCTTTTTTTTAAACTGCTATGGTAAAAAACCACCCACGCAATTTTCTTGAGAGCCCTTTCTGCATCTTTCTGCCTTATTATCTGTATAACAAAATTTATTTGAAGTCGATATCTCTTCTGGTTCTTGAGCTTTGGAGGAAGAAAAAAACGTCGCGAACGTACAGACGTACGGACGTACGAACGTACATACACACGCACGCACAGACAACTTTCTAAAAATCTTTTATTTCGACTCTAGGGACCTTGAAACGTCGAGAAATGTCAAAATTTTCAATTTGACAAATCGGACCCATTACAATAACTTCTTATGGGAAGTTACATATTCATTAATTTTTTAATCATTACTTTTCAAATACATTTATTTAATGAAACTGCAAGTAAATGACGCTTTTTCATGACATTTGATTTATAATTGAAATTTTCAATTGCATTTTTAAGTAATTTTAAAAGTGGGAAATTGAATAACAAGTAATTGTAATTGAATTTTGTGTGCATTGCCTCTTTTGTACTTCACTTTACAAGTTCTTATGAGATTGTAATAAAATATATTTAAACAGTAAAAAAGAGGCGGGGCTGTGACTCACTTCTCATTTGTGTTCTTATAAATTTGTATTCTTTTTGTCGAGATATTTTACCACATTACAAAAAGCTCATTTTCATAGCTTATACTTTTTTTTGAAGGTAATAATTATTATGTTCTGTTCGTAAAATATTCGAGTGGTAATTTTTGTTTTCAATTTTTTTTAAATTTTAAATTTAATTAAAAACGACAGAGTTATTGATTTGACAACTAATGTTTTCACTTTTATTATATTACAGTGTTTTTCAATAAGTGGTTTCATATTAAATAGCTCACTAATTGGCCACTTCCACTTTTGAGACTATCATCTTTTGAAGGACAAGTAAAACAATAATTGGGCCACTGTCACTTTTGAAGCTATCATCTTTTGAAAGACAAATAAAACAATACGCCATTATTAAAAATGGAACAATATATACTTCAACAACGCATTACAATTCTATACAAAAATCGTGAAAATTTTCCAGTCATAGTTCAAAAAACTAAAGCACTTTTGTAAAGCTGGTGGTAATACTTGATCTTTTGGCATCCCATTTTCACCTCAGAAGTAGAGTTGTAGCATTTTAGGGATCGAAAAATCCAAAATTGATAATTAAAACCTCTCTCCATTCTAAAAGTTTCACTGTTCATTGCAGTTTTCGAGCTGGTTGGCAGTATAATTTTACCATACTTATTCGAAAATGAGACTGATGCAATAGTGGATGAAAAAGGTATACCTATGTCAAAACATCAACAAAATTTCAAAATCTTAATTTTTATCTATCATTATCACATCTAAATAAACAAAAATTATGAACTAAATATTTTATTTTATTCAAGAAATTAAGCTTAGATTTGTGACACTATTTCAGAATTGTTTCCTACTCGAATTGTCATATTAACATTGCATTTAAAAACTGAGAAATTTTGAACTGTGTTCTTAAGTTTCTATTTATAGAAAATTGACTTGACTTGAACTTATGTAAACCTAACTCAAAATTTATAGTTAACTAGCTATTACCCGCGACTTCGTCCGCATTAGATAGTTTTTTTTTGGAAAGTAGTATGAATAAACCTGAGCTGTACTTTTTTGTACGTATGTATGTTTGAATTGTGCCGTAAAGAAAATAAATAGAAATTAAGTAGGTATTGCATACCGTTTATTATTTTAAAACTAAAAAATAAACACGTATTAATATTAAAAGAAATACGCAGATGACATTGTTCATTCATTCCAAACCAACAATTTACGCTGCTGCAACATTCTTCCACGCTCACTACTTTTGCTGATATTACATACTGGCGTTTCCTTATGAGCTAAGTTCAACGGCAGTTTCAGAACCGAGTACGCTGTCCGTCCACCACTAAGCAGCGTAGCTGCTATTTCTGAGAAAGCTACTGCTAAAGCAACTCCATTGTTTTACCGAATTTGAGCTAACAATAGATTCAAAAGAAAAGTTTTGCCTGTGCCTCTTGGAGCATCTAAAAATAGCAAACCACCTTCTCCGCTGAAAATTTTGTGTATAACTGTGTCAAAAACTATTTTTTGTTCTGAATTTGCGATCAGATTCCCCGGAAAGTAATTTTTCCCATGGGAATGCGTTGTTTTCCCGAAGTCAAAAGTAACTCATGTCCTTTCTTAAGTCTCAAACTATCTCCTTACCAAATTTCATTTAAATCTGTTCAGTAGTTTAGGCGTAAAAGCGATCGGCCCACCTGAATTTTCCCATGGGAATGCGTCATTTCCCGGGGTAAAATACCATACCAAATTTCATGCAAATTAGTTCAGTAGTTTAGGCGTGATTAAGTAACAGACAGAGAGACAGAGTTACTTTCGCATTTATAATATTAGTAAGATTTAAGAGATTCTGTTAAGTAAAAAATGTTAAATTGGCCAACCAACTCCCCAATGAAATAAAATTTTATTTCTACCTAGTACAAGGTGATTTTTATTAACTGTAAGTAATAGTAGGTATCTAGCATGAGGAAAATATTTATTTTTCATTTACAAATTTGTAAAACCGATCAATTAAATTATCTAATTTACATAAAAATATTAATGTGATGTAAACAATTGTATTTTTTTCTTTGTTTTATTTGTGTTGAAAAATGTATTTCGAATGGAATGTTGTCTTAAAAGATATTGAATATTGTTCACACAAAATATTAAAAATAAAAAAAATCACTAAATTAATTCGATAGTTGTTATGAATAAATTATACAATTAAATAATGTTTTATGAATAAAAAAAAATTAAAATTAATACAAGTTTATCGTTTATGGATCATTAAATTTGGTATGATTATTTTTGTTTAATTTTTTTTTTTAACTAATTAAGGATTCATTTGACTATAATATAAGAATTGGTGTATAAAAATACATATGTACATTAGGGTGGTTAGTAAAATAAATAAAACTAATATTTGGATGCGTTGCAATATTCTTTGCTGATCTATTTTGAGTACTGTCTGTTCAATGTTCATAGGTACAAAGTTAAAATAATACACTGAAAAGTTAATAAATGTTTTAAATTTTAATTTTATATTATAAATAAGAAAAAAAAGTTAAAATTAATTATTTTAATTAAATTAAAATTAAAATAAATTTTTAAAAATTATATTTTTTTGTGTTTGAACTATTTCAGGTCATAAAAAGCAAAATTTGTTTTTTTTTTTTTCGAATATTCTACCGAATTATAATTTTATAAAGTTTATGTTAAAAAATAAATCCAAAGAAGTACCACCTCAATTTAACATTTTCTGATGCATAAAATTGGTTAAATCATCAGATTATACTTAGTTTTATGTTCAAAACGTCTTAGTTATGACTTAACATTCCTTTATTAAATATTTGTTTTATTTTATTAATTTTTTGTGTTTAAGCACGTGTTTGGAATAAGTATAAGTAAAATGGAATTAAAAAATTATGGTTTTTTCCTAAAAAAAAGGAAAATATTCATGTAGTAGGTATAATCCTAATTAAAAAACGTGAGTTCAATTTGTAGAATGAACTTTAAAATACCAATATTAAACAACAAATTTTTGATAAGTGGCGTTTATGATAGGGTGGATAAAAACGCCATTAGAAAAATCAAAAAGGTGTACCGATTTTTTCTAAAACAAAAGTTTTTCGTTGCTCAATACTGTTTCTAAAACAAAGTGTTTTCCAATAAGAGGATTCGTTTCGGTAGCTGTCAGCGTTTGATATTTAATAAGTAAAAGCGAAACCATAACTAAAAATAGAACGATCACCCATTATACAACTTTTTAGAATTCACTTTAAAAATTGTAAAGAATCAAAACAGTTTTGTGAAATGATAAAGAAAAACTGACAATACTGCTGCTGTAGCAATCCAGGTTTTGTCATTTTCTTGTTGAAGCTTGAAATAAAAAATTGTGTTAACACAAGTATTTAAGCCCGTCAATATCCCGAACTTCGTATATTCGCTGATTGAGTCCTCGAAATGCATCAAAATGATAAGAATGTTCATCGATAAAATCATGTTCTTATTCCTATCTCGGAAGCTAATTAATATGCAGCAGAGTTTGGCTTTTTTGACGCTCTGAAAATACAAACATTATTTTTGAACAGCTTCTCCATTCTCAATGTGTTACTGTTTGGTCCTCTTTTTGGATTGGCTTCTTTTTTTTGACAATGACACTGGTTCAACTGTTACGACGATTTAACAAAACGAAACGATTGAAGTTTCCTGATCGCAATATTTCTCGAAAAATTGATCACAATTGACCACTGAAATCTTGTATAATTTGTGTGACAGCTTTAGAATTTTGATTTGATGCCACGTGAAAGATACAAATAAATAAATAAATTGGGTGGCGTAACAACTCTCTGAGAACCAGGGCCTAGTGGCTTATAAGTCTCAACCTCATTCTTGTGTACGGGAACTGTTGTCAGGGATAGAGGGGACAGTTTTAAGCCGAATCCAAACGGCTAATTTGAAAAAGCACTTTTCATGACAAGAATTGCTATTGGATAATTTTTCAATTTCTCGCATGAAGCAGTACTAGTGAAAAATACTCGAGATGGCATGGCAGATGAGGTGAAAATAATTGATTTCTTGATCAGAATTGGCTGAACATAACATTCTAGAGATTGGATTGGTTAAAAGGTTAAAAAAGTGAACGGATTGTAGAAATACGAGTTTGTATTTATATTTATTAATTCTAATAACCCTGAGAGTCTATGACACCAATGATAAGTTTGTGGACGAACAATTTATCGGTGACATGACGTTCTTGAGAAAGCGTTTGCAGGCTTATTACTAGGTAAATTACGCAAAAGGCGAAACGAAGAAATCTCCGTTGTACTGTTTCAATTCTTTGTGAGTGAATATCTCCGTTGTACTGTTTCAATTCTTTGTGAGTGAGTAATGTGGAAAGATGATCAAATCTAACTAGCATATTTAAGAATGGGCTTGACATAATTGATATATAAGGGCTTTGTAACCTAAGCCGAGATGGCTACCCTGAGGAACACCTGATGATGCAAAGATTGGATCAGACACCGCGTTTCTAAGAACAACTCTATAAATGTACGATTTTCTAGGTAAGATTTAATCCACTCAATAAACAATGTTGAAAAAATAAGAGCTTTCAGTTTTAAATTGATAATTTGTTGCCTGATCTTTTCAAAGGCCTTACTAAAATCAGGGGTTATGACATCAATTTTGAGACTTTTTTCTAGAGCAAGGAGTGTTTTGGAGAAAAAATTGGATAAGATTAGTCTTGGTGGACCTGCCCTTTAAGAAGCCGTGTTGGCAAGGGGAAACAAGAGACTTACAATGAAAGTAAAGAGAGTTGTAAACGAGACTTTCAAAGAGCTTGAGTAGTCCAGAAATTTTAGGAATCGGGCGGTAGTTAGAAATATTATTCTTAAAAGGATTCTTTCCAAGCAGATGGGAAGGTGGCTTGTGAAAGTGAAAATTGGAAGAGTTTAGTTCAAAAAGTACTTTAAAGTATTTTTGAAGAAAAATAGCAGGGTTCCATCGGGGCTAGGAAAAAATTAATTTTCTAGTAAGTTTAACTTTTCATAGACGGAGAGGGAATAATAGACAAGAGGCGTTTGTGGGAAGTTGGATAATAGAGATGTGTGAAAATCTGGACCTGATTCATATGAACCATTACTATAAAACTGGCTGAAATTTTGTTTGACGTTAATGAATTGGTGAAAACGCTTTTGTTTAAAGAGGAAGCAAGTCTGCATCTTATTTGGATACAACTGGTAAAGGGATTGGCATAAAGTTGAAAAGGAAGAAGATGCTTGTTTGTAGTAAAGGGAATTTAGAGGCGTTTGGAATTTTAAATGAGTTTTCCATAACCTTTTTCTGACATTATGGAAGCTGCGCAATTCTTTTGTGTACCAAAAAGGAGATGAAATCCAGGAGTCTAATCGACAATCAAACACAGAGGGAATGAAAATGATAGCCAATTTAATTTTCAAAAATATGATAGTCAATTATCATCTTAGCCGATTCCACTCTAGTTCTTTTGTATCTATTATGAATAGAACGAATTGGACAAGACAAGCGAAAATAGTGGTGCAGAAGAAGGAAAGAGATATGTCGATAGCCGTAGACGGGTAGATAAAGTGGTTAGAATTAATGCTATTGAGAAACGTATTTAGATGATAAAAATCGGCCTTCCGAAAGTTGAAGGTGGAAAAGTTTTCAGACTCAATAGTTGGAGTATTAAAATCCCGATAGAAGAAGAAAGATAAAGGAGGATGATACTGATCAAGGACAGTAAGAAGATATAAAAATTCTCCAGAATAAATTCAAAACTTTAAAAATGGAATGGGAAATGTAAAACGCTTTAGTTACATAGGGGTTGAAAAATTCTTTTGACCATTTCTTAATAAAACCGAGAGATCTGTTAGCTTTATTAATAATTTTGTCAAAATGGAAATGAAAATTCAAGTGTTTGTCACACATAATACCAAGATCTCTAATAGAATCGACTACGAATGACGGCGGCGTCATTAAGGAAGTAGTATACACTATGAGATAAGATTTGTTTGCGCGAAAAGGTCATTTGTTTACATTAACTTACATTTAACTCTATGAAATTATGCATGCACCAAACAAAAAAGATATAAAGATCATTTTATAAAAGTAAGGAATCAGATGGAGTTGAGATAACCTTAAAAAATGTCTTATCATCCGCAAACGTTAGAATATCTTACTTAAGGTGGCGCTACAGTTAGAATATCTGAGTTTTTTAATTTAAGACAGACATCATCAACAGATAAGACGAATAGTAGGGGACCAAGGTGACTACCTTGTGGGCCTCCAGAAGTTGCATGTATGGGACTGGAGACTGAGTTACGGAAGAGGACTCTATAAGTTCTATTCACAAGGTAGGAGCTTATCCAGTTTATAAATATAGATGGAAAGCCTAGGGCTCTAAGTTTCAGATAAATTTATCTTATGGGATATTTTATCAAAGGCTTTGCTGTAATCAGTGTATACAACATCAACTTCATTGGGCTGACAAAACTTTGGGTATAAATTGAATTAAGTAGTGGATTTTCCTTCAAGAAAACCATGTTAAGCGGGGGAGAATAAGGGCTTGCAATGGAAATAAACGGAATCATAAACTTACCTTTCAAAAAGTTTTGAGATGCATGAAAGTTTAGCAATAGGTCTATAATTGTTAATTTCAGTTTTATTGCCTTGTTTATGAACCGGAAATATAATTGAATCTTTCTATATATGATAAAACACACCTTGGAAAAAAGAGAGAGTGTATACATTTTTTTATAACAACTGATGGGACGCCATCAGGACCATGGCTAAAGTTTTCTTTGAGGCTTACAATTTTGACAAGTACCATTTCTTCAGTTATTGTATAATATGGAAGAGAGGTTTGAGTGCAACCATCTAAATAACTAAAGTAATGAGGATCAGGATCATGAAGATGAAGATTTATTTTAAAACTATGTAATTATTAAAGTTTTTTTTTACTATAGTTCGAAAGGTTGCTGTTCTTAAAATTTAAACAAACAAGTATGAATTGATATTAAAATTTGAACAGCTTATTTTTCGACTCTTGATTGATATATATTTTATAAATGTACAGACGATTGTCTGATCTGATATGATAAACTAATAATATCCAAATATATTTTCATGGAAAATTGTTGGCAGAATTTTGCCAGAAATTTACAATATCATTCTCAGAAAAATTACGTTTCTGGTAATATTGCAGGATCTGACCATAAGCTTTAGTTTTAAAATTATTTTTTCTTATGGTTTCTTACGTTTTACATATCTTTTAAAATATACAACCTTTATATGTATATGTATTCATTTTTTTTTTCTTTAAGCAGCTAACTAAAGAGTTTTCACTTTTTATCTGAGATGAATTAAAAAGTGTTTTGTTTCCTAAAATTACTACCTATGTATGTATGTATATGAAAATAAAGTTTTCAGTTAATCATCATCAAAAACTACATACAACTTTTATTTCGTTACTTTGAACTTGTAATAAACTAAAAAATAAAAATATATATGGGTGATTATACAAAAGTTGGGTAACTCGATGTCATCAACCAATATATACAAAGTCTGATTATATTTTATTGAGAGTGCAATTTATTTTAAAACAATGGAAAGACCTTTATTTAGTCACCCAATTTCAGTTCTTAATTTTGAATACAAGTTATTAAAAAAACACAATTAGTTCTTAAAACGTCAGTCCTCTGGCAAGTCACAACCCTGAAAACCAACCATTAGGTGACTGTCTATTAAACATTATCATTGATTTGAGAAAACTTATCAATTTACTACAATCTGTGATGTATATAGTTAAATATATACTACAACTTTCATAATGCAGTGTTCTCCACTTTATTTAAAAAAAATAAGAAATTTCCTGTGTGTTATTTAAATTTAAAATTCGTGCGAAATATCGCCGACTCAACGTCAAATCCCACTTTGAATTTTAATGTTGGTAATAAAGTTAGTTGCGGGTCGCACAATTTGACGGCCACCATAACTGTACCAGAGTTTGGGTTATGTTTGTTGTCTATACACGTGCTTAGCCAGTCAACACGTCAGTTTTATGGTGAGTCGTTATTTTTTTGTTAATCTAAAGTTTATTTTTATTTATTCGTATTAGACTTTGATTTGTTAAAATGTAGTTTGTTGATATTTGAAATTACGAAAAAAAAAACACTAGTCCAGATTATAATCTCAAATTTCGTCTTTTTCGGCAGTCCTATGACGTCAGTACTGTGTCAGGTATATTTTTATTGTTCTTCATTTTATGATCTTTGGAACTTTTAAGATGAATATTGTTAGATTTTGTTCATATTTGTTGTTGATTACTTAGAAATATTTAGTAAAACTATGTGAAAGTATTAAAAGATAAGTGAATAACGTTACGTTAAATGTCAAAAGTCTGTTTTGAAAACTGTTATAGTATTTTCTCCTAGTATTACATATTAATAATTATTTTTAATTGTTATTAAATTTCATCATAATACTTTCAAAACTGTGTATAACATGTATCAGTACTATGTTACTTCGTCAGTACCCTGACAGTCAAATTCTGAAATTTTTAAATATCTTACAGTGTACTCAAAAAAAAAAAGTGACTGGCCCGATTAAGAACAATATATTAATTAGATTAGCTATCATATACACCCGAATTTATAGAAGTTTGATTTAAAAACTATCGTAAACAAAATATCCTCAAAAGTTACCCAACTTTTGTATAATCAGTAATCACCCATATGTACATATAAGTAATAAAATAATATTTAATATGTTCCTTATTAAACAAACGTATTATGTTAAATTTTAAAAGTCTTTTACGTATTTGATTGAAATGTTATAAAATTCAATGTTTAAACGTGCTGAATATAATATATTTATAAAACTTGCCACTTAAAATACGAAACGCAAAAGTTCAAATCAATTTTTAAAGGACACTTCAAAGTTATCATAAAAAAGATGGCATGTTTTATTATTATTTTTGTTTTATTTTGATGTTGTTGTTGTTTTATTTTGTTTTGTTTTGAGCCTATAATACTTCATTCCATTTCTTAAAGTTCCTGTTGATCCTTGCTATTTTTGTTATTGACAACAACAAAACGAAAAAGAAAATAAAATAAAACCAAAAAAGGACTAAAAACAAAAGCAAATTAAAGCAAATATCAACAGAATAAAAATGTACATAGATACTCATCGTCCTTGTCGTCATTCGTTGGAATATCCATGAAGATATACCTATGTACATATATGTATATAAATGAATATAGATAAATATAAAAACAATAAGGACTTTTCTCATCCATCCCTGTTGTATGAGTATTTTGATGGTTGCTAAAGGTACGTAGGTAGGTAGGTAGAGGAGGATGTTTTTACTTTATTTTTATAGATGTTTCAACCCTCATTAAAAGGTGCTTTTCTTTATAGCATGAGTATTTATTTTTTGTTTAACTTACCATATCACGAAGAAAAGCTGAATAGAATGATGTTTGAAAGTTTTTCGTCAAAGAAAAGAACCGTGGAAATTTTCTTAACAAAATTTGAGCTATCATCGATATTTATTTTAACCACAATCAGAACTTATAGACAACTACAACTAAATTAAGTACCTACAATAAATTATTATTTAAGTTCGATGGTTCCATAATTACATTTTTTAAGCATCTAGGAGCTCAAATCTCAATATTTTGAACTTTTAAGAAAAAATTTCAAGTTATAGGTTTGTAAGGATTGTACTTTAACTTGTCCTATACCATACAGAACACAAGTGTGCTTGCTGTAGTTTTTGTACTAGTTTGTGTGTGTTGTTGTCGAAAATTGGGCTTTCAGTGCTATGATATGAAAACTACCTCCAAATTTTTCTATTATATTTCTATATGATTAGCTTTTTTACGCACATTACTGTAAAGGAAGCTTATTTTATTTTGATTTTCTGAAGAAGAATAGATAGAGATGTTTTTTTGGGTTTTTTTGTTTTCATCTTTGATTTGAAAATACGAACAACAACAACAACAAAAAAGTTAATAAAATAATAGGTATTGGATTTATGTTCACATACACAAGAACCTACATTTATTATGTACTTGTAATCTTGTACTCTTGTACTTGTACTCATATCAATCCAAATGTTGGAAAACTTAAAAAAAAAATCATCATCATAACTTTTCATGATAAATTGTTCCCAGTATTTTGTATGCCAAGTGCTTTGGAAATCTAAAACCTTACACAGACTGGCTTATATCCATAAGAGATATTGCTTTTGTAATCATGGTTTTATGATTTTATTGAACCAAAAAAAAACATATTTTAATTGATCCAATTAAGAAAAAATATGTTCTTTTTTTAAGAACATTTTTTTTGTTTTTGTAATAAAAGCATATATATTTTTGTTTGCAAATGTGTACTCTTATGTTACTTAATACTTTTTAAATCCATGTTATGTTTTGAAATATTATTTCATTAAATGATTTTGGGGTTTGATATCTCTTTTACAACAATTATATCAGCACGTGGTAAAAGCTTAATGTTTAGGGGAAAAAAGTTAGAAACGATTGAACTTGATATTGAAAGTAGGAATTTTAGGCTTAGTTACGATTTAGAATTTTATCATAACTAAACTTTGGGGTTGGGGTTTTTTTATTTATTTGTTTTTTATTGTTTATTTTGTATTTATTTATTTATTTATATTTATTTTCATCTACAAGCATTTTTACAACTAAAAGATAACATTTTAATAAATATAAGGTAGAATTTGAATTTTTCACAAGTAAGGCATACAAAAATCAACATTTCATTGAAATAAACTATGGACTTGGATAAAGGCTCATTACAGCCATAATTAGTATTATAATATATGTTCTTTAAAAAAATATATACAAATCTAGCTCTCAGTTTTCTAACTGGAACATGAATAGGAACTAGTGCAAGAAGTGATGGACACTTTATGTTATAACAGATCAAATTTCTAATGAGCATTACACTATGAACTTTTCGACGGGATTCTAGGGATTTTATGCCAAGTAATTGGCCAGAAAGTTCGAAAGTTTTATGAACAGTTGAAACGAAATTCACAAAAACATAAACCTAGAACCGAAGGCTACAAAGACGGAAGTGGAAACATCATAGTGGAACCGCAGTCAATGCTGACGATATGGAAGGACCACTTCTGCAGACTGTATAACGGCGACGACGAACCGAATTCCGCTGTCAGGCATTATGACCTATTCAACATAGACGACGAAAGCCAACAATCCCGTCCTCCCGACTTAGACGAAGTAAAGATTGCCATATCTAAGCTGAAGTCTAATAAAGCCGCTAAAGCAGATGGCTTTAATGCCGAGCTCTTTAAAGCAGCTGGAGATAAGTTTGTTAGGAGCATGCCCGATAATTGGAACCTCAGTATTGTTTGCCCGATTCTGAAAAAAGGAGATCCTCTAAACTGCAAGAACTATAGAGCAATCAGTCTACTTAACATCTCTTACAAAATCTTCTCTGCCGTAATATGTGAACGTCTAAAGCCCATCGTCCTTATCAGTGTGGTTTTAGACCAGGAAAGTCCACAGTCGATCAAATTACGACAGATCCTGGAAAAAACCCAAGAACATCAAATCGACATGCACCATCTTTCATCGATTTCAAGGCCGCACATGAAAGCATTTACAGGGACGAGCTGTATGGAGCCATTCGTCCGTTTGTGCAGGATGACCATGGAGAATTCACTCTGCTCCATAAAGGTTGGAAACAACTTAACAGAACCTTTCGATGTCAAAAAAGGTTTTAGACAAGGTGATGCGCTGTCATGCGATTTCTTTAACATCATCGTCCCTGAAAGAATAGTGCAGAGCTCCCACATCAACACTAGAGGCACTATCTTTCAAAAGTCTGTCCAATTACTAGCACATGCTGATGACATTGACATAATCGGAAGAACTCAGCGTGATGTCAATGGGGCTTTTGTGAGTATTGAGGCAGAGGCGGCAAAAATGGGTTTAACGGTTAATGAGGGCAAAACAAAGTACATTCTCTCGTCAAGAAAGGACCTACAACACCGACGCACGTCTTGGTCAAAACGTCACCATCGACAGACGTAACTTTGAGGTAGTCAAGGACTTCGTCTACCTAGGCTCCGCTGTAAACGCAGAAAACAACACCAGCGCTGAGATCAAACGAAGAATAACTCTTGCTAACCGCTATTTCTTTGGGCTAAGAAAGCAATTGAATAGTAAAGTCCTCTCTCGAAAGACCAAAGTGTCGCTATATAAGACCCTTATCATTCACTTAGAGCGAAGTCTTCGTACCGGAAAGTCTTCGTATCCACACCCGTGAATCAGGTGGCGCGCACAAGTTGTGACCTCACCCAACTTGGAGCTAGATGGAGAAAATTTCTGAGAAAAACTCTATGCTAGGCGAGATAATACCATAAAAGGCCAAAGGGAATAATCAAAGCTTACGTTTATTTTATATGGGACAACTTAAAGTGTCGCGGGCGAGTACTTAATATTAATTCTATGGGCTAAATTGTTCAGGATATTTTTTTTTTAATTTCAAACATATTTTTGACGGGAGCGAATAAAATTTAGTCTGAAGAATTAAAAAAAGACAGCCTAATTTATATCAATTAAATTGTTCTAGGAATTTATTAAGATCTTTTAAATCAAAACAAATATTGGACAATTAAATTAAAGTTTTTGAAATTGAAAAAAACTCAAACTTTTATAAAAATTAAAATACTCTGGAAATACAAAATTAAAAATACAAACAACAAACATTTTCCATTGAAAAAGATTCCACTCGATTTGTATTTTCTGCTATCTTTTTACACTATGACTTGTCAGAAAATGCAGATAACAAATTGAAAACTAATTGAATTAAATTAAATCAATTAAATGTAAAGCTTTAATCAGACTATCAATCAGAGATGCTGTTTTTTTTTCACTCATATAATTATGTAGGTATGAGGAATATTTTCACTTTAAGTTTATTTGTGAATCTTTGACTGTTTTACAAATAAAACAATAAAAACAGGGGTGGAATCGGCTAAGGTGATAATTGACTATCATATTTTTGATAATCAAATTTGACTATCATTTTCATTCCGTCTGTGTAAGATGATTCAACTTAATTCAATTCGATTGAACATTTTCAGATTAGAATTGTCAAAATTCAGTGTTGCCATGGTGATATTTTAAATTTATTCCTATAAACTATTTAAATTAAAGTATCAAATTGGCTGTTTTTGAATAAAATTCTTAAACATTTTTGTTGTGACAGCGTTTTAGGTATTAATGTGACTATCACCTTACACAGATCAAATTTGATTATTTTGATAGTCATTTAAGAACAATCACCTTACCCGATTCCACCCCAGAAATATCATAAAAATGGATCTGAACAAGTAATCACAAATGTTCAGGAATTGAATTTGTTTGCTGAAAAGTATAGGTCTTTTTAACTAACAGACGATTCTAAGATCTACCAGTAAAGACACCTGTTTCAATTTTCTAACTCAGGTGAATCTATAACGGGTTATCCATTTTGTGGGTTCAAAAGTATAGGGTCCAACTAAACAAGCCACATTCGCGTAGTACGGCTAAAGAACGAATCTCTGTTCTTGACAGTACGACCGAAATTGATCTCGAGGGTATACTGTTGAGCATTCCTAAAAGCGCGAGTATTACGGTTGAACTGTTTAAGTTGGGGCATGCAGCTGGCTATTTCTCTAGAGCATAAACTGTTAAAATAACGGTAAAAGAGGGTGAGGCAAGAAACTTTTCGACGATGTTCGAGCGACGTAAATACGTTCAATACTGTCCAAGAGGCTTAAGTAAGTTGCAGGAGCACCAGCCCAGATATGGGAGTTATACTCAAGCTTTGGACGTATATAAGCTTTGTAGATAACAGCCAGATCAGAGGGGGAGAAGAACTTCTTGCATCGTCTTAGAAAACCCAAACATCTTGCGGCATTTTTAGCGACATCGCGTATGGTCTCATTCCACAAATTGCAGACAGGAGATTATTAATAAAAATGAAAAGTAGTGTTGGAGATAGAACAGAGCCCTGGGACACACCAGCATTTATTTTGTGGTTAAAAGACTTGAACCCATCCAATAGTACTTGTATTGAACGATCCGAAAGGTAATTACTAATACAATGAAGGAGGGATTCATGAAAACCGAAAGCACGCATTTTCGTAAGAGAGCCTGATGCCAAACCCTATCAAAAACTTTTGAAATATCAAGTACAATAATCTTATTTTCTCCAAAACGATGTAAAAATTTGCTCCACTGTTAGGTGAGATGAACCATGAGATCACCAGCGGACCTATTACTGCGAAATCCGTATTGTCGGTCATTAAGAAGCTTTCGATCTTCGAGATATTTAATAAGCTGATAATCAATCAGCGTTTCCATGACCTTTTAAAAAAGGGAAGTAAGTGCAATCGGTTGGTAATTAGAGGGTGAGGAAGATTCGCCTTTTTTGGGGATAGGCTGGTCTCGGAACGAGACCTGAGAAGTAGGACAGATGAAAAAGCTTACGCAGTGGTTTTGCCAGTATTGAAGGATACCTCTTCAGAACAATAGCGGGGATACCATCCGGACCAGCGGATTTGGGAATGTCACAATCTTTAAGTACTCTAGCAACTGAACGAGTGCGAAAGAAGATTCGTCCCATAGAATCACTAATGCGCTCGAGACAGGAAGGAGTCATAACACTCACTGGCAGTGTTAAATTGGCGGCAAAGCTTTCTCTAGAGAGCTAACATATGGAGTATCATTAACAAGGAGCGTGGGAACCGAGGAAGAGGAAGAATTTCTCATGTTTCTTACGAATGACCAAAAATGTGTACTGCCTTTGAGACATTGCAGTATTTTTTGCCGTAATTTTTGGTCATGTAAAAATTTTGTCCGTCAATTATGGGTTTTCCTCAGTATTATTGGCTTTAAAACAACGGGAACCTACCCCCTTAGCCCTAAAAATCTCCCTACAGCTCGAATCAAACCATGCGTTTTCTTTAAATCTGATGCCTTTAATCCTGTTGGGGATAAAAGTTCTGATTCCCAAGAGAATCAAACTTGTGATCATATCAACGCTGGCATCAACGTCACTATCGAGGAAGCATAATGACCAGTTAAAGGCGTATTTTGCATTTGGATCTACACCTATATCCATGTAAAGTCCAGCTTACAGAACAACTGAAGCCAGCTGACCATTCACAACGTAGTAGATACGTCGAATGGTTTCTTGAACAAAAAGCGGGGGACGGTAATTTTTGGAACAAAATTTTCTTCACCAACGAAGCACATTTCTCACTCCGTGGGTATGTTAATAAACAAAATTGCCATATTTGAGGTTCTGAGAATCCTCAATAAATTGAAGAGGGGCCATTACACAAAAGTCACTGATTGGTGCCCTTTTTGGTCTGGAGGTGTGATTGGGCCTTACTTTTTCGAAAACGATGATGGAAAGACTGTCACCGTCAATTCGGAACGACGACGACTTGGAGAATATGTGGTTTTAAAAAGACGGTGCCTCATGCCACACAACTCGAGTGAATATGGCTTTATTGTAAGAGAGATTTCATGGCCGCGATATCAACTGGCTACCAAGATCATGCGATTTGGCACCGCTAGACTTTTTTATGTTTCACACATAATATCAACGTTCAAACTTTATAATACAAATATGTGTTACTTTTGAAACCGCAAAATGGATAACCGTGTAAATTTTGTGAAACGTCATTATCAGCCATTGTCAGATGACATTTAAAATTTTTAACAATTGTGATTTAATACATATGAAAATTGCTGAATTCTTTATTGTCTTATATAATCTAACTCTTAGACGAAATTGAGTCAGCTAACCACCTGACAATGAAATAATACAAATTTGAGGTTAAATCTGACAGCCATGTGAACAGACAATTTTATATTTGACATTTGGCTGTTTTCAAAACATTGGCAGAGATCGCCAGAGCATTGACTGATCTTTTAATTTTGTAAGATTTGAAAATTGTTTCTTCCTTTTATAACCTTCTACATTATCATTCGAAAAACATTACTCAAGTTCTATTTTCTTACATATAATAATTTTACTACTTTTTGCATAGCCCCTAGGAATTTAAATTTCAAATCTTAAATATTTGATTTCGTGTACACCTCTCAGCTCATACAACTCTGAAACGAGAGTATTTCATTATTCCGCAGCACATGTAGAAGTTCCTGTCTTAATTGATTTCAAAAGTGTGCGGTAACACGCCCACTAGGTAGCCAACCGTAAGTTTTGTATTATTATATGGTTTACACTTTCTTCGTACCCAAGTGCGAAATTTCAAGATTCAAATTTATCGGTAAGAGTGCTTAATTTCGATTATTTGTCAGTGAGTTAATTACAGTCAGTCACGGTTTTTGTTGGAACAGTTTTTGATTAAAACCAGCTTTATATAAGTTTTAAAAACATGATTTTTTTCTCAAGAAGGTCAAACAAAATGAATCACTTTTTCAGAATATCCTTCAAAAAATCTGACAGAGAAGTTTAAATTATTTTTGTGTCGAATAAACACAAACAAAAATGTTTTATAGTATTTATTGAAATCAAATCTCAACCTTTAATTTTTCCAACGTATCGGGTCTTGATAGTATGCATGCCGCCTTAAAAATGACGGTGTTTTTTTTTCTCCTTAATACAAGTATAACCATAATGTATAATATAACTCAACTTGAAGCGTAAAATCAATCAAAACTTAATTAAAGAATTAAGCTACCAATGCCAATATGATGGCCCATATTTCGTATTTATTAAAGTCAAAAAAAGACGATGCTAATAAAGATTATTTAATTGCATTTCTAGGAAGTAAAATAACCTTTAAGTCAGTGACATTGGTCCCTTTTTGTTAAAGTAAAAGAAAATCAAATATATATAAAAACTTTTACTATCCTTACACGATGACCGAAATACATCCTGTATAAGTTTATGTAGTTCTTATATGTTTTTGGATGGAAGAATTTTGTATATTTACGAGAATGTAATAAAATGAATTATGACGAAATAATGACGATCTCAACGCCACAGAATGCTTATACATTTTTATCCCTAAGAATCATAATGCATATAATTTTGATGTAACATTTTATATGAACAATAACTGAATTGACCATCGATCTAATAAAATCAGCTTTACTTTAAGGGAACAGCGAGGATTTATGGTGATATGAACGTGACTAATACTGAGCTGAAGATAAATGATTGTGGCTGCAACTTAAATCAGTCATCTGACATTTACTACTGATAGATTCTTAAAGGTTTGTACAGCAAAAGTATACGAGATTTAAATATACATTTATATTTATATTTAGGTAATGGCAACCCTACAATAGAAGAAACAATTTGGAAGTTGGCTGACACTAAACTTATAATATTTTGTTTTTCTCTTGTATGATAATTTATTTAACCTTTTATAATTCTGTCAAGTGCCAAATTTAAATATTGTTTGACAGAAGCTTTCAGTTTTTATTGACATTTATGTATATGATTGACATGCATGCATCGAATAAAGGTGAACCAAGGTCATGTATGTTAGTAAAAAATGACTTAAATGTATTTTTACTCCCCAATTACAGCGACAAGGACACAACCACCGCTGTCTTAACAACGGATAAAGCCACCTACTGGCTCATATCCTCCTATCTTGGCCACGACAGCCCAATTCCAGGTGACACCTTGAGGAAGGCAATTGCGGACGCGCAGTCGAAAAAAGTTGGTCTCCTAATTGGATCGGACGCTAACGCTCATCACACGGTATGGGGTAGCTCGGACATAAATGAGAGAGGTGAGTCCTTATTTGATTACTTACTAAGCACTAACCTACTCATAAGTAATATTGGTAATGAACCCACTTTTGTAACCAAGAATAGGAAAGAGGTACTTGATATTACACTTACCTCTGACTCGATCCACAATCTGATTTCAAACTGGCATGTCTCAAAAGAGAATTCCTTCTCTGACCACAAATACATTCAGTTTGAGCTCAGAGATGTGGCAAACATATGTATCTACGGGTTTTCGCAATTACCGTAATACAAACTGGGAACGATATAGGGAGGTACTAACACAATTACTTGATTACAGCCTTCTTAAAAGCTCCTCCAGTAAAGATGAACTAGATCTTTCTGTGAATCATCTCACTGAAGCCTTCAATGAATCAATGAGAATTTCATGCCCTGTAACCATTTTAAAGGGAAAAAAGAAACCTCATTGGTGGCGTAAAGAACTAGAACCATTCAGAAAGAGTTGTCGCAAACTCTTCAATAGATCTAAGTACACTAGATCTCCTTCTGACTGGGACTTATACAAACAAGCTCTAAAGCAATATAAAAAAGAATTAAGGAAGAGTAAGAGGTCTTCTTGGAAAAACTTCTGTGGCAAAATAGAAAATACTTCAGAAGCCTCCAGACTCAGGAAAATTATCTCAAAAAGTCCAACAATACCCAGTGCTTTAAACACAGATGCAGGCACATGGACTATCACAGATGAAGAATCTCTTAATCTGCTATTAGACACCCACTTTCCAGGTAGCTCTAACATACTTAACATCAGAGTCTCAAGCTTCTGCAAGCGATTTAGTTGATCTAATAACGCGGGAAAAACTGCAATGGGCCATAGATAGCTTTAATCCATATAAATCTCCAGAACCAGACGGAATCATCCCGGCCGAACTACAAAAATGCTCAGACATGATCATTCCACCATTGGAAATCATTCTGACAAGCTGTTTAAGGTTGAGATATATTCCCAAAGCCTGGAGAATGGCAAAAGTAGTCTTCATTCCTAAAGCAGGGAAACCCTCCCACTATAACCCTAAAGATCTACGACCAATCAGCCTATCATCCTTCCTTCTTAAAACCTTGGAAAGATTGATTGAAATTTACATCAGACATAACCTAAGACCATGTCTCATTTCCACAGCTCAACATGCTTACTCTAAGGGAAAATCAGTAGAAACAGCACTTCATTCGGTGGTTCGCAGTATTGATAACTCCCTCGAATACAAAGAATATAACCTAGTAGCTTTCCTAGATATTGAAGGAGCTTTCAACAACGTCAGTTACCAGGCGATCACGACAGCAATGGAAAAGCTGCAATTAAAGAAACCACTCATAGATTTTATTAGTCTCATGCTCAAAAGCAGGACAATAACTTCAAGCATGAGAAGCTTTACTACCACCAGATCGGTGCATCAAGGTACCCCCCAAGGAGGGGTCCTTTCGCCTCTCGACCTTCTAACATCATTAGAAGCAGAGGGTTTCAGGGTGATTGCCTATGCTGACGACGTTGCAATATCTGTATCTGGAAAACGCTCCCAAGTTCTCCCGGAACTCCTACAAAATGCCTTGAATAGTCTAACAAAATGGGCTAAGCAATGTGGCCTGGACGTCAATCCACATAAAACAGAACTAGTACTCTTTTCAAGAAGGTACAAAATTCCTCAGCTCAGCCCACCCAAGATTAAAGGAATACCATTAAGGTTTTCCGACCAAGCTAAATATTTAGGCCTCATTTTAGACAAAAAACTAAATTGGAAGGCAAATATTGATGAAAGAGTAAAAAAGGCTACTGTAGCGCTTTTTACTTGTAAAAAGGCCATAGGATCAAAATGGGGCTTCTCCCCAAAAATAACCCACTGGCTATACACTTCGGTAATTAGACCGATACTCACTTATGGAGTTGTCGTATGGTGGACCGCACTGGACAAGATGGTAAATCTAAATAAGTTCATCAAGGTCCAGCGGTCAGCAGGTATGTGCATCACAGGAGCACTTCGCTCAACACCAACTGCAGCCCTGGATGTGCTTTTAAACCTAACACCTCTTGACATCTTCTCCAAAATGGTGGCAGCCAACTCATGTGTGAGGCTTAGAGCCACCTCTCAATGGAACAGTAACAATACTGGACATACTATCATTCTAGACAATTTCAGATCTATCCCAGATCGCTTAGACTATACCACCCCTAAAATGGTATTCGGTAAAAACTTCCATGTGTCCATCCCTTCAAGATCCTCCTGGGAAGAAGAGAGACCCCTGGAAGACAATGCGATACACTTCTATACAGACGGTTCAAAGACCGATTACGGAGTTGGAAGTGGTATCTATTCGGAACAACTGAATCTAAGTCTATCATATAGACTTCCCAATCAATGTAGTGTATTCCAGGCAGAAGTAATGGCGATTAAAGAGGCACTATCCTGGCTCAAAGAAAACGTTATATCTTGCAAAGATATACGAATTTTCTCGGACAGCCAAGCCGCTCTTAAATCTCTCGCGTCTGTCACTAAAAACTCTCAATTAGTCCACGACTGTCGATCATCTCTGAATGAGATGACAGAACAGTTTAATATTCACCTCATTTGGGTGCCGGGCCACAGAGACATTCCGGGAAATTGCAAAGCCGATGAGCTCGCCAAAAACGGAACACTTCTGCCAAATGTTAGACAAAAACATATCATAGGAACACCACTTGCTACATGCAAATATCTTCTCAAACAATATGCTCTAGAAGCAACAAATGCTAGATGGTCACAGAGTACCACCTGCCTAGCAACCAAGCAAATATGGCCAAGCATAGACCTAAATCGGTCAAAAGGCTTGATATCCTTGAGCAGACAAAATATAAGCTCTACAATTGGAGTAATAACAGGACACTGCCTCATAGGAAGACATGCTCTGAGGCTAGGAGTCTACACAAATGACTTCTGTAGAAGCTGCATGGACGAGGAGGAAGAGGAAACAGTCCAACACCTTCTATGTACATGTCCAGCACTCTCCACTAGAAGGAATAACTTTCTCGGTAATCCCTTCTTGACAATACCAGTGAACTGGCAATGACTGACACAAAGTGTCTCTCTAACTTTATTAAAAGCACAAAATGGTTTGTTTAATTTTCATTACTCTCCCATGAGTAACCTTATTAGTGGTATCACAATGGACCCTTGAGGTCTAAGTGAGTCAATGACATCTAGACAGCCACTCCAACCTAACCTAACCTATATGATTGACATTATTCTTCCTAAATATATGTACATACTTAGTTAAAACGTCAAAAATTTGCATGCATAGGTTAAAATGTGTGTTACATTTTTGACAGCTATTTCGTCTCTATTGTGTTGACCCCTTAACTTACTTGCAAATACAAAAACCATAGGTTTTTATAAGTTTTATCGACGAATCGCAATTTGAGATTATCCCGATTACGGATAAATTGATACAATTTGAAAATAATTCGTCTATAAAATGGAATTTAGCATTAAGAATACTAGGAACTTCATATATCCCCGTAAATAAAAGACATACCTGTTAGACAACTGCAACATATCGATCAATTGGTCATGATGTCCTCGGCACATGGACTCGGACTGCAGATGATGATGATTATGATGATGCAAATGCATATGATTTGGATGTGTCCCGTAGTGGTGTGCCTGTGGCGTCAATTGTTGTGGCGGTGGATAGTGTCCTAGAAGATGTGACGCCCCCGCTGAAAGCGCATTCGACGACGACGAATAAAACCCGTGAGACGTATTTGGATACCAGAAATTCGGTGGGAAGCCCGATCCAGTGTCATGGTGCACCTGATGTTGATTATAGCCCACAGGTGGTCCCATAAGATTCCTTCGATTGTTCGATGGCAAATAATTATACGAATAGTGCATCTCGGACGATGACGGTGGTCGCAATGCATAGCTATAAGGATTCATCGATTGGGCCGGATGCATGGATGGATGCTGATGATGAGGATGCTGTTGTCGGAGCTGATGCTGCTGATGCTGTTGGTATGTGGACATATCAAATAAACGCGGATGCAATGCAGTTGCCATTTTATTATTATAGTTTTGTGATTTGTCAAAATGATTATCAAGGAATTCGTCGTCGTCGATGTCGCTTATAGCGCCACCCGATGCACCGATATCACTATCGTTGCCACCGCCACACGGATAATACGGATTGTTTGGCAAATATTCCGAATCAGAGAAATCACATTCACTCGCCGCCGATTGTTGGGGTTCTAATTTGGCAGCGATCAATTGCTCATCAGCATACAAATCACTATTTGATGAATAGTTTTGGTTTATTTCGGCTTCAGCTGCTGCTGCTTCTATTGATGCTGCTGATAAATGTGTGTGCTGCAGATTGTTGCTGCTGTCACCATCAGCAGTTTTATTTAAATTATTTGGTTGTAACTCAATTAAGTCACCACTTGGAGTTGCAGGACGAAAATTCGATGTATTCATTGTAAAAAGTCTTATGTAGTTCCATTGAAGTGTTTTGTTTTTGTCAATTGTTTGTTTTTTGTTTTTGTAATCAAAATTGGTTTTAGTTTTTAAATTGATGGGTTGAGGTTTTTATTTTGTACAGTTTTTTTCTTTTTTATTATTTATTTTTATTTCCTGGAAATTAATTTAAAAAATAAATTGTTTACAAAAAAAGGAAAGATAAATCTGTTTTTGAAGGCAATACATACATTCGGCACGTGTGTGTTTTGGTAACATTTATTTGTGTATATGATATTCCTTTACATAACCACAAAAATGTACTGTAGAGTTCTACCTACTTTATTTATAAGTCTGTTATTCAATTGCATTAAAATTAATTACACATCCACTTAACTTTATGAAGAAGAACTTATTTTATATTAAATTTCAATGTTTTAATTAAAACTTTTGCATACTTTTCAATGTATAGAACTTTTGAAAAACCAAAAATTAAATCAAATGTTGAACTAAGTCGAAAGTACTTGAAGGAAATTTGTATTTATTTATTATTTTTGTCAAAAACATTTTATTATAAAAAAAACAATGACTCTTTTATGATAATTTTATGACAGATTGGAAAATGATTTCTGGTTCATTCCCCCCACTATCACATTACCAACTACTTCTAAGATTACTAGAAAGAGTTTGAAGGATTGCTTTTAGCCATGTTTAAAATGCCGTTTTTTTGAGTTTTTGGGTATTTGTTTCTGATGTTAGCCTAATTAATAACCCAAGTTTCCGACCACGAGCTAAAAACGCAAGATATCCAAAATTCAGAAAAATTGCGAAAATTCCGCGATTTTTGCGCTCAATAGTATTTTTTACCTTAAAGAAGAATTTCTTTAATTAATCCTTTACGATTTTAAGGAAAATAAATAAACTACAAGTTGAACCTGAAGTTGTGTCTGTAGGCACAATCCAATTTTTCAAAAATTAGCTGGTATACTTTTTTTTCAAAAATCGACGAATCAAGACTAAAATAACAAAAACAGAAATATTATATTCAATTTTTTTTTATTTTCTTCATATCTTAAAAATGACTTTTACTTTCGATTGGCCGAAAAGTTTTATTGTTTATGATTAATGTAAATGGCACATTTAATAAATAGAATATAATTTCTGAGTAAAACATACGCTTTTTTCATTTTGACAAGCGTACACGATATAAGTCAAATGACCACGGTTACAGTTAAGAGTCTTCTTGAAAATGTACAACCACATTAAAAGCATTCAATTCAGGCTGGTAAAAGAATGCAATCTTTTTTGAATTCAATATAAAGACTGCATTCATTGAATTGGTCTAAAGATTGAGACTTTAAATTTTAAAATCATTTCCCTAAATACAGTTAAATCATTTAGTTATCTTAACTAATTGCATGATTTTTTACATACGACATTATAGGAACTGTGTATACCTAACCTGTGGCAAGTTTTGCTTTCGTAAAAAATTTCGAACTCGAGATTTTCATCAAAATTTGGATCCCCCGATTCCGTCCTTCTATCTGGCATACAACATTGGGTCGATTTTTTCATTTTTTTTGTTTAAAAAATCGAAAAATCGAATTTTCTCGAAAACGAACCGATATATTTATTTTTAATTTTCGTTAAAATTTTGGTTCTTTTGCTAAAGAAGGGTACTCCCCATAGAACCGTTATTTTGTTTTTAAGTTTTCTCAAGAACTAATGGTCCGTTTTCAACAATTTTCTACACAAGCTCTTATACAATCTCAATTATATGGACATATGTTCTGATCTGATCAAAAATGTTATTTTTTTTTATTTTTAAAATCGATATGTTGAAAATTTGTCATAATTTTTTTACGAAATTGAAATGTAAAACGTATATTAATAAACTCTAAATAACTGCATACCAAAAATGTTTATTAACTACTATTGAAAAAATTAATATAATCAAACGATTTTCAAATACAAATTTTGAAAAATTAAGTTTTTTTTTTAATCAAATGATGTTTAAATTTTTGAAAACAAACTTTTTTCGAGGGTAGATTTTTAAATCTTAAATTACAGGAAATATTTTAAAACAGACTCTTTGGATATATGAGCAAGTTCGTGCGACCTACTCGTGTATTTTATTTACTAACGCAAACGAACGTGTAAAGAATTCAAAAAAGGAAGAATGCAATGACTTCAAGTGAATGCAAAGACTTTAAGTGAATATAAAGACCTGAATTGAATACAAAGACTTGAAGTGAATTCAAAAACTTCAAGTGAATGCAAAGAATTCAAAAGAATGCAAAGGCTTCAGTCTTAAATGATTGCAATCATTTGATTGCAGTCAAATAATTTTAAACAAAATGATTGAAATCTTTTTAAGGTCATATGATTGGAGGTTGCAAAATTTGAAGCCCCAACCTTTAGGTAATTTCAATGAATGTAACTCTTAGATTGAATATAATAAATAATTTATAATGACTACATTCCCGAAAGATTACATTCTTCTATAAGCCATATCCAAACAAACTACAGTACGTTCTCGATTATCGCAACTAATTAAAACAAGGGTGGTTGCAATGACCGAGTAAATATTTTTTTAGGCTCAATTCCAGATGCAAAGTGAAAATCAGAAAACCAACACTTATTTAATGCAACATGAATAATAAGAAACAAAACTGAAATAAGTTAATTCATTATAAGGCATAAAAAGAGATACATACATAAGTACGTAAATATGATTACATAATCAATATTTTTTGAAAAAATTGGACTTTTTGGAAATTTAGATTTTTTAAAATCGCCATTTCTCAATGTTTTGGAAGACTCAAAATTTGTTCATCAATGGCTGAATTCTGTTCTGTTCGTACCAAAAATACACAAAAAAACGTATAAAAAAGACATACCTGTGGCCGGTTAAATTTTATTACCACAGGCACAAATGTCGAATGGAACCATTTTTGAAAGAATGCTAATGTCATCCAAGCATTTTTATTTGCATTGTATACAACGGGCATGTGGTCAAAATTTTTAAATGATCTTAGGTTTACAGATTTACCGATGACGAATAACTTAACTTAGAATAACTGCCAACACAAAGGTTAACGTAACAGACAAAAACAAAAATAGCAAAGGATATGCATATAAAACAAAAGTTGCACTTATTGAGTCAATTGTTTTTGAAGAGTTGCGATTACCGCGTCAATAATGATAAAAACTCAGCTGTTGCGAAAATCGAGGAGTTGCGTGAATCGAGAGTTGCGTTAATCGAGAACGTACTGTAATTAACCATTTCTGTCTTGTATTAATGTCTTGTGTTGTTATCACCTTATATAGTCTAGTCGCTCAAGGTGCTGTGTTCTCTACTCTGTACATTTATGTGCTGAGTAGTGTGTAATGTAATGTAATGACTCAGTAAAGCCTAAATCATTATGCTTAATATATAATATAATGCCGTTTGTGAATTGGCTTATTCAAAAGAGACGCAAGAAATGTGCAAACATATTTTTTGACAAGTTTCAATACTGCCGACAGATTTAGAATTGACACTTGCCTACATAGCGTTCTACTTCAAATAAAACATCTTAATGAAACACCGTTTATACGTAGGTATGCTAAGTTTTGAGATATATTTTACAAAAGAAAAGAATCTACGTAATAACTACAACTTAAGTCAAATTCTTTTTAATTTTTCATATATGAAATAAAATACAATTCAGCATCACTCAGCTCTAATAAAAATAAACCCAAGGATTTTAAACTATATTTTATGATTGATTTGAAAGAAGCAAATTATGGAAATTTGAATGAAACTTAATCAAACTTAAACTTTAAATTAGTTCTAGGAATAAGATTTGATATACAAATTTATTTCAAAAATCATAAATTGTAGGACTTAAAATCTTCCTGCTTATTCAGAATTTACTGCCCGTTTTTCCAAATCTTTTAAGTAAAGAAGTTTTAGCAAATGCGATAAATCGTTTTTAATTGAATTGCATTTCCACTTCATTGCTATTGATATTTCAAATTTATTTTTTTCTATCCACCCCCCTTCGTGGACATTTTTTTTATTTTTGAATATAGAAAGAAAATTTGTTTTATATTTCCAATCATGTACAGTGTACGAAAATATGTACATTAATTGAAATATTTTTCAAAGTTTTAAATCAATAAGAGCCTCTTATTGAAAGAAAAAAATTATAAGCGTATTAAATAAAAAAAAAAGCAAAGGCCATAGACCTTTGCTTTTCAACTCTGAACCTTACCTACATAAAATGCGTCTATATTTTGATCAATCGGTATCACAATTTTCATAAAATGCAAAATAAAATGTATACTTCAAAAGAGAAATATAAAAGAATATTCAAAGAATTTCAATTTAAAAGAAAACTTAGAATTATTGACATTACTTCATATTACTTTATATATCTATGTAAGGTACCTCTGTAAACTGTATACATATGTATTGTATATGTACATATATAAATGTAATATAAATACACATTTATATCAAAAGTATTTTCTTCTTCACAAAAATAAAAAGAAAAAAAAACTGATTTATATAAATAATTAATTGGCTGTCATGTAATATAACCGTGTACATCAAGCGAGTCAAATGTGAAAGGTAAAAGAACACATCACATCACATGGTAATTCAAGAACATAACATGAATGAAGAATACAAAAATGCTTTACACACGAAAAAACAACATTTATTTGATACTACGTTTAGTCGTACATACTTGCTTAAGCGTTGAAGAAATTAAATAAAGTCTAAAACGGTTTTGGACTTTATTTCCCTTTTTCAAAGTGACTTTATTACATTGTTCTATATGTTTTCTTAAAAAAAGTATCTGATATACGTGATGTGGGCATGTCTGAGCCCTAACAAAAAATGGAACTTAAGACCTAAGAACTTTATTTAAGAAAATTGAATATAAAAAGCACTTGCCTGGTTTTTTTAAATATCTTAAGCCGACTTAAGTAAGCGAGTCTTAAGATCTAGTTAAAAAGCTAATGCCCAATTTCATAAACACCTTTTATACATTTAACAGGATTTTAAACTGTAAAATGGGATATTTTAGTTTCACCAAGCGTTTTTAAAGTAAACAAGCTTTTAAACACCTTTTAAAACTAAATGCCCATTTTTGGCTCATTAAATTTTAAAAGTGTCATTAAAAAATGAATATGACAGATTGACAGCTGATGTTTTGTTTCGTAAAATTTGTATTTTCAATATTTGGCGATACAGAATGAATAGGTAAACAAATTGCATTTATAATATCATTTTTATAATTCATCTGACGAAGAAGAACAACATATAGTTATTTGCCTCTCAAGAGTATTCCACAAGAGTTCACAAGAATTCATTTGCATATTTTATTTTTGAACGACAGACGATTTTTGATTTTGAAGAAGTTTACACTGTTGTATTTTGCGATTCTTGTCATTTATTTCAACATATAATGCTTTCTCATTTTTTCTCACACAATTCGCTTAATAGAAAGAAAAAAGGGGTTTTATTTTTACAGGGTTGTGAAGAGAACTCTATTTTAACAAAAATATCCCTGAAATTTCCCATTTCAAGCTTGGTGAAACTGAAAAAATTTAAAGGCCTGATAAAATTTAAAAACGTTTTAGATAAAAGTGCTTTTAGTGTTTGTTTATGAAATCGGACATAAGACTATTGTATTTTTTCTTTAGATTTTAATTCACTTTAGTTTGGAACTTATTCAATTTTTGAGAGCGAAATAAAGTCGAAAAATGGTTTTCACCGTTCGGAGTGAAATAACGTCTAAAATCGTTATTCAACTTTCAAGAGTGAAATAAAGTAAAAAATCGTTTTTTCCAAGATTGAAATAAATCCCAAAATCGTTTTGGACTTTTCGCACTTTCAAAAGTGGAATAATTTTTAGAATTTCATTTTGGACTTTATTTCATAGGATACAAAAAGCCAATTATTGAGAAAATCAAGTTGAATGACTTATTTTTGAAGAAAATATATTTTGTTAGGGGTTTTTCTAAAATATTCAAATAACCTCATATATAAATTAAAGCAAAATCATCTAAATAATTTTAAATTACTAGAAAGAAATATTTTTCTTTTTCAATATTAAGGGTATTCATGCAAACACAGAAAACCCACAGAAACCTTAAAAACTGTAGAATTTTCTATCGGTAGAAATCAACTGTCAAAATTTGTATGGGAAAAATATTCTGCAAAATATAGACTTTTATCTCTCAAATTTGAAGCAGAAATCGTAGAAAAAAAAAAACAGATAAATTTTGTTTGTTTCTAACGTTTCCTCAAATATTTTTAATGGGGTGTTCATGTAAACCCTTTGCGGAAATTTATATTTTTCTACAAAGTAGAAAATTATATCGTTACATGAATACCCTTATTATTTATTTGGAATGTAAAATGTATTCCAAGTTGGAAATTCCAACTAATATTTTTTTACACAAAACAAATACATAGCCCTTAAATAAAGTGTAGTATTTTATATACAGATAAAAATACTATATTCATTGGACGACATTTTTAGTTTGGTCATTGTCATACATCTTAAAGGTATGTAAGTTGAAATTGAAACACGTCCTGGTGAATAAGACCATTTATTAAGTGGTACTTTAAGAAACACGTCAAAGACATTAAAAAATAAAATTGCATATAAATTTGAGATGTATATATAATTTTACATGATTATTGTGAAATATTACGAACAGATAAGTAAAACTTAATACATATGAGATGAATGAAGTAGAAAGAAGTATTCGTAATCAAAATTTTATAAATTGACCTTGTAGCATTTTTTTGAGCGGGGAAAAGAATCGCATTAAAAGTGTGATTTATATCAAACATAACATTAACTTTATAGTCAAGATTTGTTTTATAACTTTGATTTTTAAGGTATTGTAATCAGTCCGATTAGTTAAATTTGATGTTATTTCATGACTTTTTAAGGTCCCTAGAGTCTATAAGAATGATTCCTTAGGTTCGTACATTCAGGATATTTATTTTCCACAAGCATTTTGAAGGACTTCGAATAAATTTTTATTTTCAAATAATAACATTAAGACTTTTAGTGACATTGTCAGTGGAAAGTTTGAAAATGTATCGCTTAACTATCGCACAACGCATGCAATTTGTTAAAATCTACTACAAAAATGGTGGTTCTGCCACAGCCACATATCGTGCTTTAAGAGGAGATTATGGTTTACATAATCGTGTCGATTAGTTCGTTCTCAGGAGTTAGGACTGTATTACGCACATTATGGCGTATTTTGCATTTGGATCTACACCTACATCCACATAGAGTCCATCAGCTCACACAAAAACTGAAGGCAGCTGACCATTAACTACGTCGTAGATACGTCGAATGGGTGCTTGAAAAACAGGCGGTGGATGGCGATTTTTCGAACAAAGTCAATGGGTATATTAATAAACAAAATTGTAGTATTTCGGGTTCTGAGAATCCTCAAGTAATTGAAGGGAGGCCATTACATCCACAAAAAGTCACTTTGGTACGGAGGTGTGATTGGGCCTTACTTCTTCGACGATGGAACGACTGTCACCGTCAATTCGAACCATTATGGTCATATGATGATGTGCCTGTTATTGAAGAATACGACTAGGAGAATATGTGTCAAATGACTTTTTTTGAGGGGCTATGCGAAAGATCGTGTTTATGCAGTTAAACTCTCAACCTAAGCACTTTAAAACCAACATTCGTCAAGTTATAGCTGAGATACCGTCCAATATGTGTAAAAAGTGGTCGAAAATTGTCAAGGTTAAGACTTTATAATTAAAAAAGAATTATCATGAAAACAAATATTTTGTATGTGTTTTATTAACGCTTACTTTTGAAACCGGCAAAATGGATAACCCTCTATAGTAATGCAGAATTAATATAAAACAAGAATAACTGAAAGAAGTAATTATAAGCTCAAACGTTTGACAAAAAGAAAATTAAATTAGCATCAAAATAATGTTTTTTTTGAAATTTGTTATTTTTAATTTAATTGATATTTGTTTTCCTTAAAATATAAACCTACAAGAAAAACTACAAAATTAGTAAAAAATGATTTCCAACTCAAATATTTTTAGAACAATGAAAAATATTAACTTAAACTTATTTCATCTTACACAAATAATTATTTTCTACATTTGTCAAATTTAAACAAAAAAAAAACCATACAGCATATTATACAAAAATCAAATTTAATTGAAGAAAAGTGAACTTTTGATTGAAATTCCCTAAATAACAATTTGGCTCATTCCAAAAATTCCATTTCAATTTGTTTTAAGGACACCGATACAAATTTATTCGTTTGGGTTGCATCTCAGTTACTTTAAAAGAAAATTAAGTGAAAATTGATTTAAACTTTTTTTCTAAATAAGATTAGATGTTTAACTGAGCTTAAAACTTGATTAAAATTTGTTTAGCCAACACCAAATTTCATAAACACCAAAGGAGAGGAGTTTAGAGAATATAAAATTTATTTGTAGTTCTGGCATAACAATAATAATAATAAGTTGAATTTCCTTTTTATGAACTTAGAAAAGTGAACAATTAATAATTTAACTTAAACCTATTTTTTTAGAAATATTTCGGACCTAAAACCAATTAAGAAGTATTTATGTGGTTTGTTTTAAGATTTTAAAATAAAACAACATCAAAGTTAGTACCATTTTCAATTTAAGAAAATATATTAAAATCGAAAACTATTTTTACGAATTTTTATTAAGATGCTATGAATATCCTTTTACTTTTTTTTTATAAAAAAAATCAACTGCAGTTTTGTTTATAATTTACAAGGTGACAAAATGAAATGTTTCCTAGTTTTACGTTAATATTTAATTATCATATTTTTCTTAAAATATTCGAGTTGAATAATAATTTTAAAAAAAAATTGTATTTTGATAAAAAAAAAAATATCAGTTCAATTTGCTTTAATATACCCAATTTATAGTCACCATATAATTTGTAAAGGGTGTATTTTTAGGAAATGAGAATTTAGTTTGATCGTAAAAATAAGGGTTTCCCTTCATGTTTTTTAAAAATAGTTTCAGACAATTGGCCGCCAGGGCTAATTAGTATAATTCCCAGCCGAGAGGTGCATTTTCGACAAATTTTAGCAGCAATTGAAGCAGTACTTAACACCACAAAAACTAGCTAAGCAATGTTAAATTGCAAGATCTTGGATGCCACACCACAGGCCAACAACGCGACATAATGCGCTTACTAAAAGTTTACTTCAATAAACTGATTGTTTTGTTGTAACGCGCGAAAAAAAAAAAACAATATTTTGAATGATTTGCACATTGTTCAGAAGTAAATCTATTTATTTTGAAATAGAGAACCAATTTGGAACATAAAACAAGTGACAGCTGTCAAAAAGGCCAACTACTAAAAAAACACCCTTTATCATAAAATGTGATCTTAATCCAAAACATGTTTTGTTACTAAGATATTTGAGGCTTAACAAAATTTAAATTTAAGTGTTACAAATATTCAAAAACTTGCAATTAGTGGATGAAAGTATTGTAAAATATGTAATAAAAATAGAACTATCTATAAGGTGTTCTCACGAAAAATTCGTGATGAATCAATTGTTTAGAAAAACCTGTGATATATAAAATCGAAGATTGCAAATTAACGGTTGACTGATATTTCTAAATAAAATTCTTTTTATCAAAGCTTCTGACATTTTTTAAGACGAATCAGAACGGATAATTTGAGAAAGCACTTTTCATGACAAGAATTACTCTTGAAGGATTTGTCAATTCCTCGCAAGAGGCATTAACCTGAAAAAACTTTAGAGAGCACATATAGGGATTGAACGAAAGACCTCTGGCATGAGAGTCCAACGCACTAATTATCATACCACGGGTACTACAAAACAAATTGAATAGAATTCATAAAAAAAAAGAATAACTTTTAATGGTCTTATCAATATTGAATTTAATTCAAGAAAGAAAATGTAAGATCATTTTTCATTTTTGAAGAGAATGAAAAACAACAAAATCTACTTTATTATATTATAATTTAGTTAAATTATCTTTTTGCAGAAAAAGAGCCTTATTTAGAATCCGGTAGACATGAAAACATTTGTTGAGTATTTGTTAAGTTGCTTCTATAAATAACCATCAACCCAATATGGTTAAAAATATACAAAACCGAGTTTAAAAAAATTACTTCAAGTCTTCATGACCTGCATTCGCGAAGATCTTCTGGGGTATTTTAATTTTCTGTCTCTATCCAACTAATGTACGGAATCATTCTAAATTGCTTTTGGTGAGTTTTTAAAAAAATTCGACAAAAAGTTTTCGAGGAAAAAAGCTGGCGTATGTACAACACTACTTTAAGTTCATAAACCTTATCATAGTTATGACAAGTTTGATTAGAATCTGAAGCTGAATTCCTAACCTTTTTTTATAAACAGAGATAAACAAAGTGGTTTACTTAAAAAATATAAATCGAGGTATGACAAAAATAAGCACATTGTATTTATATGTGTCATATTTTTAAATTTTAATAAACTTAACAGAAATTGAAAGAGACCTTCCTTCCCTATACCAACTTCATCTTAAACTATTTTATATCTTCTCATTTTATTATTATTAAATTGCATCTCATATACATATACGAATCGCCCTATACAACTTTAAAGCACATAAATTGTTTTTTGGCGGCGGAATATTAGATATACACAGTTACGTAAACATTTTGCTTTAAACTTCAAAGTTAAAATATTTAGACAACCTTGTTTAATAAACAAGCTTGCCGGCTATGCTATGCTATACGCTAACGCTATCGACGTAAACTTATATACATAAATCTATATTATATCTCACAGTATTGTCATTTTACCTCGAACTCATCGACTACAGTTCGTTACACTCATACATATACCAATCCGCTCGGCCAAGTTCATGTTTAACATGTGAAAAATAAAAGACAACAACAAAGATAGATGACACACACTATAAATAAAAAAAAATTCATACCCAAGTAGTGTTATATGCTTTACCTTATACCTACATACACCCCGGTTCAACTTAATAAGGATTAACATTTTCCAAAGTACGTATAGGTGCATTATTTGCAAACCTTGTGTGCAATTTTTACTGTGGCTCTCTTGCAAAACTTTTCATCTGGGTTTTTCAACATCATTAGCATCATCAAATGATAAATGATAAACGTATGCAAAAGTTTTGAAAACTATTGGATTAGGTACCTTAGAAAAAAAATATTTGTGGCTATACAATTGAACCGGAGTGTATCTATACTATATGTGCCTTTACTAAATAGATGAGCAGATAGAGGTAGGTACTCATACATAATTAAAATGGATTTTTAAATTTAGCATGTTTAACCAGTGTCCATACACACTACTTAAGGTATTTAAATTTAGTATAATATGTATGTATACAGTGATTTATAGTTGAGGCAATAAGGCTGTAAAATAAAAGAGAATTCTTATGAGCACAACGTAGTCACATAATGTAATTAAAATTTGAAGTATGTTATGCTGATGTTAAGTTTTGAATTCTGGGATTTAAGAATTTTAGAAGAAATCCATTTATGAGACATTTGTAAAAAAAAGTAGCCTAGAAGTTAAGTGATTGGTCAATTGTCAAGAGACACATTTTTTCAAGGATTAAAATTTTCCAAAATCACCAGAGATATCAAAAGTGGGATATTCGCAAATGATTGGGAGGTTTTTGTTTCAAAACTTGAAATTGCTTGATAAAATGTAGGATATTCGATATGAAAATTTAGTTGTGCATCAACAGTTTAAGTTTGAAATCGAACCAAGTAATGGGAACCTAAAAGTGGGATGATCGAAAATAAGGGATTTTATCTTAGTTAATTTTATATCAGTAGTTCTTGTCCAAAAATTCTAACTTTATATCAGAGTTTCGTAGGTCATAAGCAATTGTTTTAAGTACGTGCATTTATGATGCGGGTGGGATACTTCTATAAAAGCATTAAGAAAGAATGCAACTTATTTTTGTTATTTCATATATTTATTTAATTATTTTTTTTTTTTGAAAGTTACATTACAGACAAATTTCACATAATTTTTGAGACATAAGACCAAATCAAAAATAAAACATACAAACTGAAAGTTTAGAGAATTTTCAAAAACCGTCAATTCGTCGCAAATAAGTGAGATTTTTTTGTTTGACAACATGGCATTTTTAATATATATGATATTATATTATGAATCACATCTGTAACGTGGGATGTTCAAAAAAAGGGATAGTAGATATTACTTTATTAAAAATTCAAGCATTTTATTAAAGGTTCTACATTCATAATGTATAGGTGGGATATTCCTGTAAGAGTATAAGTGGTGAAAGAATGCAGTCTATTTTTGTTATTCATTTGTTTTATTACATTGAAAACAGTTGCCAATTTGTTTAATATTCGAACAATACAAAAATACAGTATTCCCCGCTTAATTGCACTGACTATTTTGTCAGATTTTTCGGTAAATTAACCGGGTGGTTTAATTAGCGAAACCCGCTTAATTGACATATCTGTTCAATTAAGTGAAACCCGTATAATTGCACGAGTAGGTCAACTAAAAAATAAAATATTCATCCCTGAAATTTGCTCTATAAACATTTTAGTGTCAACTTAATTACGGCGGCTGTTAGTTCGCCATAACATGATATGATATGTTATGTCATCACATGCCAAATAAGCATTAAAATTTGCATTGCCCTCAAGAACGTTATCTATGAGCACGAGATCATTTTCCGGCTGCTCTTCTTATTGGATGAAGCCTGCCTTTAAAAAAAGAACTTGCAAATGTAGGTTTACCTACCTCAAGTGGTGTACCTCAAGGATCAATACTAGGTCCTCTGCTGTTTACACTTTTTAACAATGATCTTCCTTCAATACTCAAGCACTGTAAGGTCCATATGTATGCAGACGATGTACAAATTTACTTAAGCTATAGAATTGGTATGGTTGAAGATGCAACAGCCAGAATAAATGAAGATCTGATGGGTATAAAACAGTGGTCGAGGGAAAATCACCTAAAACTGAATTCTAGCAAAAGCCAGGCAATTGTGATAAGTAACACTGTCATAGATACTTCATATCTTCCAAATATTGAACTAGGTGGTGAAAAATTAAACTATGAGAGAACAGTAAAGAACCTTGGGGTCGTTGTTAACCAAACACTCTCGTGGGATGATCATCTCTCACAAGCTGTTGGTCGAACCTATGCTGCTCTGCGGGTTTTTTACATATGTGGAAGTTGTCTCCCTGTCGCAACAAAAATGACCATTGCAAAAACGCTAATTTTACCCACTCTTTTTTATTGAAGTCCCATTTTTTGTGGTCTTAATAGTTACAATAAACGCAAAGTACAAGTTGCGTTCAACAATATTGCTCGTTTTGTATACGGCTTGCGTCGCTTCGATCATATCTCACTGCAAGCAGGTAGTATTTTCAATATGCCTTTTAATAAATACATAGACTACCTAGCTTTAATATTTCTCTTTAAGCTGATACATACAAAAACTCCTGAATATCTTTTCGAAAAACTTTGTTTTTCAATGTCACAGAGAAGTAACATTCTCATTGTCCCTTCTTTTAAATACAGGAACACAAAACTACAGTTCTTTATGCACGCAGTTGGCCTTTGGAACTCCTTGCCTAACAATCTGAGGGGTATTCACAGCTACAATAGTTTTGAGAAATCTTTGAAAAACCTATATAAATGTTGAAATTGTTTCTGAAAATATTTTTCTGTTTTTTTTTTCTTCTCTTGCATAAATTTATAAAATCACTATCTCTCACTCTCTCTTTCTCTGTAATTATCAAATATGTAATTTCTATAATTGTAATTTATAATTCACTTACTTATAATTCTGTTAACTTAATAAGATAATAATTTTTCAATTGCTTACATAATTTTTAAAATTAAATGAATGTTAACTAAGTATTAATAATAAGACACATTGTTTTAAAATGCTTATTGTTTAATAAATAAATATGAATATGAATATTAGTAGTAAAATATTTCCAATATTACCTTTCTAAAACAAAATGTTATAAGCCACAAACAATGTTTGCTTATGTGCATTGCTTGCAAAGATGTGATCGACTTTGAAAATTATTCGATAGTCTTGCCAAGTTCGATGGCTGTAATTTGTTTCCTTATTATATTTTGCTGATAGTAAGCTTTGAAACAATGAATAATGCCTTGGTCAAGGGACTGAATGATGGACGTTGTATTTGTGGGTACAAACTGCACGTTTATATTTTTTAAATCGTCCAACTTCTTATGACAGGCAGCATTTTCGACAAAAAGAATTATTTGTCTGTTCTGCTTTATCATTTCTTCGTCAAATTTATATAAAATTTGGGCCCATAAATGTTGGGTCATCCATGCCGTTTTTGTTGGAGAAATATTGCAAAAGTACAACCTTATTTTTAAAACACCTTGGCGTTTTGGTTTTTCTAATCACCATCATTTTTTTGTCGGTCCAATTATCCGAAAAATGTCCACGTATTTAGGTTTTCTGCTGCATATTTGTAAGACCAATTAAGCGAGTAATTCAACTAAGCGGGGTTCAATTAACCGTCAAAAAAAAGCTTTGCTACTAATACGGGAAATTTTCGAAGTCAATTTTTTCGATCAATTATAAGCGGGATGTTCAATTAAGCGAGGTGCAACTAAACGGGGATTACTGTATCCCATACAATGTATGGAATTCCCTAAAAACTTCAGCAATTGATTTTCATTAATTCTTAAAAAGTTTTTTTTGTCTGTCAAAGTCAAAAACAAATATTAACAATGTTTTTATGGGACATTCAAAATCTACACCATTCACATTCATGACACACAAATTATCTTTTGTGGTCTGGCCTGTTGTTGAATAAATATCCCACTATTTCTTAAATTGTTCCACTTAATGACAATTTTATAATTTCAATTTAGGCTTCAATTCAGTACACCAACTTGGACAAAAAAGAGCAGTCAACATGATTAGTAAGGCTCTTATAGACGGTTTTCATTCTCTTCACAAACCTTCCCAAGAAGCTCTATCCAGGAAAAAACAAAACAAGAAACACTCTATATCATCTCTTAGCAAAATACTATTGTATATGTATTCCCATAGATACTCCAGTACACCGAAACACCTTTTATCCTCCACCTTGGAAAAGACACCTATTGCCCATCGATACCAGCCTCTCTAACTACAAAAAAGAACACACTTCCAGTCTGTCGTTCCAAATGCTTCACAGAGAATTAGTGGAAACTATCAAGCCTATAAGAAGGTTTTACACTGACGGATAATCCAAGGACAACAACTCAACTTATGCAGTCGTCGAAATAAACGCAGACAAAGAGGAAATCATCGCTTGCCAAGGTTTCATAACTGACTCAGGCGGTAGTTACATTGCAGAAGTAACCGCAATACTCAAAGCTCTCTCAATCGCACAAACATGCTCTGTCAAAACACTGATCCTTACGGATAGCTTGAGCGTACTTAGCGGACTAAAAAGTGCAATGAATAATTGTCCTGCCCTAAACAATATCCGGAGCATCCTTCATAATAGCAATAACATAACCTTAGCATGGATACCAGGACATGCAGGCATTAAAGGAAATGAGGTTGCAGATATGGCAGCGAAAAATGCAATTCATTATCCTTACGTAAAAGAACTCCCAAACATCCCTCAAATCTTTCGAAAAGTATTCATGTCCATTGAAAATGAAGACCTCGAAAAAACATGGCTAAGGCAACATAACTTTCTGCGGCAACACCATCCATCACACCGCCGCCGCGCCGCCGCATTCGTTATAACAAAAAGTTTTCCAGAGAAGAGTGTATTACCATATTTCGGACAAGGGTGGGAAAAACACTTTTCTCCAGTCGGCACTATTTCTCGCACGACCTGCCTGAGGAATGTACCAATTGTAGGGAGCCTCTCTCTCTTTGGCACATTTTTGCCATTTGCCCGATTTCCCGACTCACCACCAACACCGACTCTATCCAAGATATGCAGAGTCAAATAGCTGAAGTACTTAATCCATCTGATGTCCTATCTTTCCAGCGCATCAAAGAAGCCACACTACAACACAATAAATTCAAAGAAATATGAATGTGTTCTACTATATGAAATTGTTCTTTTCTCGTCTTCCTAATTCAATTTTACTTTTTCGATATACATATGTACATATGTATGTACATAAAAATAATTAAACTCTAAAATGTTTTATCTTAACGACATCTATGGGCACGTTGCCCTGATGTCTTTCTAACAAATAACTTATAAATTTACTTTATATGTTATTTTCTTTAAATAAAATAAATAAATAAATAAATAATTTCATGACGAAAAAAATGTCAACATCCCTTTTATCTAACCATTAACTACAACAAAAACAGAAAAATGTTTTAATGACTAAGTATTTACTTTTAAAATATCTCAAAAATGGGATTAAAACCTTTGGAAACCTTTATTACAATTACATATTTGCGAATATCCCCTTTTTGAGTGTCTAGTTCGCCCTCTTTTAAGATCGGTAGTGACACACTGTTTTAATATTCATGGCGGTGAAAAACATTTCCGTAAAGCAAAAACTTAATTTTTTTTATCATTCTATCATTTTTTTAAAATCATTTCTTTCGTTTTAAAGAATTTTAATGACTTTATCAATCACATCACATTATCACTAATTTAAGTGCAATAAATCTTTTACTTCATATTTCAGTTCCTGCATCCATTTCTCTTTCTTTTAGCGTCGGTCGTTTCGTTGTGTGTTTCTCATCCTCTCTTAGAAGAAGAGAATATTATAAGAAATCGATTTTCCTCAACAGATTTCAATTTGATTTTTATATGAAAAATTATATTAATTTAAATTAATAAACTATACATTTATTTTTTCCTCATTTCTAAAAGCGTCATTATTTTGCATCATTGAATTCGCGTCAATTTACTGTGGTAAAATGTTTTTTTTTTCTTTTTATTATTCAATCTTTTCATTTCTCTATTCTTGGGCCGGATAAAAACGAATAAATATGATGGTGAAGGTGAGGAGTGAGGATGATGTTGATGTCAAGGTTGATTGAAGTTTGCTTTTGTTTGTGTTTATTTTTAATTTATTAGTTTTTATCGTTTTATTCCCTGCTGCTAGTGGTGCTACTGTTGCTGCTTTTGCTGTTGTTTGAAAAAGCGAATTGGTATTGAAAAATGAATGAAAACGGTGGAAAAAAATGAAGAAATTTGTCTGCTTTTTTGGTATTGAATTTTTTGTTTTCTTATTAAATTTTCGTGCAACTCATTGATACAAAATCAACATCATGAGTGTGCTGAATTTGTTTTATTTTGATTATTTGTATTACCTATCGAAAGTGCTAAGAGGGAAATAAGCATATTTGATGCTGACGGAAATTGAATTGGTTTCTTTTCTGTTAAACATTGTTTCCTGAGGAAGCTTTCAAAATAATTCAGTTTTTTTTTTTTTTTGTGTGAACTTAAATTAAATGGGGTACTTTTTTTGATTGGGTTTCTGAGAAAGTTTGTATCAGGCTGACGAATGGGAGGGATAAATGTCCCTTTTTTAGAATACATAAAATTTATTTGATAGAATTTTCGGATGTCACCGGACCAAAGGAAAACAAAATTATACAGAAAAACTTTTGCAAAGCTATTTCCCAATAAAAATAAAGAGATATAGTTTTTTTAAGAAAAAAATTAAGAAAATATTTCACACAAATCAGGTTATATACCAAAGTACATAGACTACACTAGGTATTCCAAAACCCCGATTTGAAAAAAAACTTCCAGGTATCAATTCCACCCAGAGATGAATGGGAAGACAAAAAACTCCTGGATGACAAAAGCATTAATTTTTATACAGATGGATCCAAGACAAATGAGGGAGTTGGTAGTGGTGTGTACTCAGAAAAGCTTAATCTAAGCATCTTATTCCGCCTCCCTAATCATTGTAGCGGAAAATTTAGCGATCAAGGAGGTTATCTCCTAGTTTAGAGAAAACGTGATATCAACTTCTGATATCCGCATCTTCTCTGACAGTCAGGCTGCTATTAAATCTCTTGACGGTGTCTCAACTAAATCTCAAACGGTCCTCGATTGTCTATCGTCTCTTATGGAGATGGCGCAGCAATTTAACATTCACCTCTGTTGGCTGCCGGACCACAGAAACATCACAGGAAATTGTCGAGCCGATGAACTCGCTAAAAATGGAACCTTCATACCTATTTCACCTGAAAGAGAAAAGATAGGTATACCGATAGCTACATGTAAACTTCTGCTAAAAGAAACAGCTTTTACGATAACAAACTCTAGGTGGCAAAAATTAACAACGTGAGCAGCCACAAAACTCATATGGCCTTCACTGGACCTAAAGCGCTCTAAAGACTTGTTATCTCAAAGCAGACTTCATATTAGCTCCCTAACAGGTGTCCTTACAGGCAATGGCTGATCCAGGGGGGGGGGGGGGCGGAGGGGGCATGACCCCTCAATAAGGGCGGGTAGATGTTGTCAATGTCAATTGTGTCGTTTGCTGTGTGGCACGTAGCGCCACATGTCGTCTAGGTTCATATGGTTCAATTTGCGTCATGAGAAATTAGTTATCATCGTTATGCAGCGCTCGCTGTTGTAGTAGCTCTCACTAACGTAGTTTTCAAAAAAGTACAGACCAATTACGCCGCCACCCACCCAAAATCCACACACAAACGGTAACTTTTTGAGGATGCATTATCACCTGGTGAACCTCGTGTGGGTTGGTGTCGTCCAAAACTAGGGACCGAGCTATAGATGGAGAAGTTTGTTGGGTGAGGCCCTAGTTCACAAAGGACTTTAGACTTAAGTAGTAAGTAAGAAACTCTTTTTCATTTATTTTTTTTCATGAATTCAAAATGCATTTAAGTACCAAAACAATCTGAGAGAAGTAATACTTAAAAATGATAAAATGTTCCGCAATAATGTCAGAAAAGAACCTGATATACTTTAATTTACCAAGACGGGGAGCAGCCTCCTTAATAAGCTTTCAGGTGTGTTTTTTTTTTTTAATTCTAAGCCTTAATTAGTCTGTATTTCTATGGAATTACTTTAATTTAATCTCCCCTTGATTTCTTTATCCAAATCATAAACCCACCTTTAAGAAGTGGTTTTCAAAAACAAGAGGCAAATGTAAGGATATTTATTTAAGGGATAATTTGAGACTTAAAAACTATTAAAAATCTTAAAAGATTTAAACAAATATAAATAAATAAATATCTGTCACTTTTGTACTAATTATGATTTATCAAATTCTGAAAAAATTGCCCACTAAAGCATCTTGCACATGAGCTACGAACTGCGAACTGCGAACTATGGATGTCCGCATATTTTGACTTTTCTTTCACATGAGCTTTATTTCTATTCGCAGACAGCGACGAACTGTCAACCCATTTCTCCATATTTTCCTCAGCCATGATCTTTCACACAAAAACAAAACAAGAGTGGTATAATTTTGAGGTTAAGTTGAGCGCGAACAATTTATTCGTTGCAGTGTGGATGGTATGTGGAACGCGAATAGAGTTTGACAGTTCGTAGCAACCACACTGCAATTCGTTACTAACAAATTATTTTTACAAAATTTTCTTGTTTTAGAGAACAAAATGCAAATGTTATTATTCTAATATTAGTGTCAATTGGTTTCTTAAATTTAAATGTGTTTTTGTTTGGAATTGACTTTTTGAAATATGTAAAAACACGTTTGTTCGTCCATTAGTTCATTCGTTGTTCGCTCTCATGTGCAAGGCCCTTAAATGTTGATCTTTTGATTAAGACATTGACATTTGTTTTGGTATTGTACAAATTACGGCTCACATAAAATAAACAGCTATCCGTATATTGAAGCTGTTGCGATAATCTTTTTTATTGAAATTAGTCATCAGAGTCGTCGGCGGCGCAGCGTTGGCGCTGCAAAGTGAGAAACGGCGGCGGCGGCGGCGGCAGTCGGTCGGTGGCAGTACTGACAAGGCAAATGAACTTTTTGCATTGTGTTTCTTGAAATGGTTCGACAGGTGTAATTTTATTTTGTGATCAAAAATTCAACAACAATTCAAATTGCTCACAATATAATTATATGATTGGGGCTATAAAAATTGTTCATACACTATTGTCTTTTATGATTATACAATTAATTTATCGATTATTGATACACTTATGAAACTATTTTGCACTAAGTCCATATCCAGACAGGAAATGGATAAAGAAATTAATATTACAAAGGTATTTGAATGATATCCTATCTAAAAGTAAACAATACCCCACTATGAGAGTCTTATGATCAAATGACCAGTTCTTTATTCAAACATCAATCGATAATTCAATACGAGTATAAGTTGAGAGTTCTCAACTTTATACAATAATACAACTCCTCCGTTTCCACAAATTTGCGTACATCTTTTAAACCTACTAATTGTCATCAAGATCTCATCATCGAAGGCTTTGTTGTGCGCCAGCTAAGTAAACATTCATCAAAACAAAAAAAAAAAAAAAAAACCTTCTAACCAACCAACTTGGACAACAAAAGCAAGCTGATAACATCGACAAGTATCGATAGAGCCTTATCACTTATGGCTTGTCAATTAAATTACTGTGTATACAACAATTTTCTCTTCAGTAGGCAGGTAAGTACAATACCTACTTGTTGTTTATTATAAAACATTTATATTAAAGGTATAATATTATACAGACTTCAAATCAACTCTCCAAACGTCAACGATCAAATAGCCCTTGTCATTCTACACAACATATGCGTTATATTACTAGAGTCTAGATATAGACATCATTAAATTCACAATCCTCATAATATGTACGTATGTATGTATATAAAAGGGTATATAGAAACAATATAATTATTATTATGACAGCTCAAGTCAGTCTTATACAATGTAAGAACAACTACTTGACAATTAAATGATTTATATTCTAATCGCTTAACCGTTAAGTAAATATTTGACCGTTTACATTTGAAAGGTGACAGAGCTTATCAGCATGCATTTTACATTGTTGCAAAATGTCAATATTATACCATACTCAACTCATGCACAATGTAGATTTATACGATTTCAAATAAATATTAATTTAATTGATTATAGTTTGAGAGGTATACGAGGACATACATATGTATATAGAGAATTATTATGAGTGCTTATTAATAAATATAAACTATAAACTCGAATGGATGTGTATACGACAGTAAGAATACTCTTTTTCGGATTGGATTCTGTGCGTGAAAATGAAATTAGTTATATTTTTTATTTTAACGGAATCATAAATTAATTATACGGAAGATAAAATGAATGAGAGCACTTTTTGCGTCACTATATTTAAGGTAAGGTATTTTAGGTAAAATTTTATTAATGCACTAAACAAAAATCTATAGAATTTTAGAGAAAATAAATAACACAATGTTAATGAGAGTCATAAGGTTCTTCGGCATCGGGCTACGGCTTTATCTTAACTATTATAATAATAATTAGAGTAGGCACATATTGATTTATCTTCTTAAGTTTAAACAAATAATGAAAACATATCTCAACAAACTGTTATCTTTGTTTTTTTTTTTAATGCCTAAAGATAAAAGATAAGCTTTGAACTTTAAAGGTTCTCACTTTTTTTTTTTTAATTTGACTTTTTAAATATTTGCTTTTAATATAACTTTAGTGACATTAAAAGGAGTTTTAACACAATTTTTTAGTAAGTTTTAATTTTTGTATTTGATTTGTATTAATTGAAATTTGAAAATATGTGAAAGCAAATATAAAATAGTTTACTTTACGGTTTTTAAGGAAAGATATACATAATTTTGAATAATATTTATAAAGTAATATTTTTTTTTTCAAAATAGGTCATATTTTTGTATATAAATTAGAAAACAAGTCCCTAAACAAAAAGGGGCTGGAATGCAACCCACTCTGATTATCAAATTGGTGCCTTTCAAAATTTGCAAATTAAAATTTGTGTAATAAATCAAACTCTTTAGACTAGAGAGCTTTAAAAAACGTGCAATCGTGTTGAAGTATTTTTGGTAGGACTTTGATTAGAAAACACTATTAATTGAATTTTCTAAAATTTTTACCAAATACATATACTACATACATAAATAATATATTGTTTCAGATGAAATATGTTTTGAAGTCAATATCGTTGAAATCATTTTTTTTTTTTGAATTTTTTTGTCAAGTACGCCATTTTTAGCAGATTAAAATTATTCTGAAAGTAATACTACAGGGTCCGCCAAATAACTTTTTTTTTATTTGAAAATACTATACAAACATCGAGTGTAGCTTCGGCTGTGTGGCACGTAGCGCCGTTCTGTTGAAAGCAAATGATGCCAATACCTCCTCTTCAATTTTTGTAAACAAAAATTCGTTCAACAGGCCCGACAACGATCGACATTGACTGTAACGGCCACTCTTTGCTCATTTTCGCAGAAATATAGCCCAATTATGCCTCTGGACCAATATCCGCATTGACTTGTTTTGGGTGTATCGGCTTTTCAATACATGTGTGCTGGTTTTCTGTGCCCCAAATGCGACAATTTTGCTTGTTAACATACCCGCCAAGATTAAAATGTAAAATGAGCTTCACCTGAAAAGATGAATTTTTTTGGCAAAATCGGCATCTTCTCTAAGCGTTGTTCAAGCGTATACACAACCATATTCGTTCAGCGGAAGGATAAAACTAATTATCTGTCTAATCAGACATGAGCTAAGTGTTACCATTCACGAAATAAGCACTAGTTGAAAAAGAAACGTTATATGGCGGACCCTATATGTTTTATTTATAAAATACTAGTGGTCCCGGGATGTCGAAAAAGGTTTTAGACAAGGCGATCCACTGTCATGCGACTTCTTCAACATCGATCTGGAAAGAATTGTGCAAAACTCAACCGTCAACATTAGAGGCACAATCTTCCAAAGGTCTATGTAATTACCCGGATACGCAGATGATATTGACATATTTGAAAGATCAAAGCGTGATGTCGTGGAGAGCATTGCGACGGAAGCGGAGAAGTTGGGTTTAGTGGTCCATGAGGGTAAGACCAAGTATGTGCTGTCACCAAAAAGGGTCATTGAACGACGACGTGAAACGTCACCATGGACAGCTATAACTTTGAGGTAGTTAAGGACTTTGTCTACCTAGGCACCGCTATAAATTCCGACAACGACACCAGCGCTGAAATCAAACGAAGAATTACTCTTGCAAATCGTTGCTTCTTTGGACTTAGAAGGCAATTGGGTAGTAAAGTCCTCTCTCAAGCATCTAAAATCACTACATATGAGACACTCATCATCCCGGTTCTCATTTATGACGCTGAGGCTTGGACCCTGTCAAAGAAAGATGAGTGCGTTAGGATGCTTTGAGACAAAAATTTTTCGGGTGATTTTTGGTCCCGTCATAGATGGAGAATAAAGGAGAAGATATAACGACGAGCTGTTCGGGCTGTACAGCGACACTGACCTGGTTAACAGAATTAAAGTCCGACGACCAGATGGCTGCGTCATGTAGAGCGAATGGACATCAACTCGGAAGGTCTTCGAATCGAATCCCGAGGGACGGCAAAGTAGAAGAAGACCATGACTCAGGTGGCGCGCGCATCAGGTGGGTGAAGAAATCAACCAACTTGGCGTGTTGGCGTGCGAAATTGGAGACAGCTGGCTAGGGACTAAGCTGGTTGAGGCCCAGGTCCGCCCGGACTGTAGCGCCACCTTAAGTAAGTAAGTAAGTGGTAACGGTAAATTTCATCAAGTTCCAATTTAACGCCTCCACAAAAACTCCAGAGTGATACAAAAACACATAAGATCAAATTTCTATGTGGCTTATTTGAATGTATTCTTATTTCGAGAGCGATATCATAAATCAAAGACGTTTTGCAAAAATGGTTTGCAAAAGTTTGAAAAAGTTTCAACGAAGTGATGTTTATTGACTGTTATCGTAATAGCCAATCAAATTCGTTTGAATAAGAATAGAAGATTAGTTGTCATAACTGAAATTTTTAGAATTAAACTTTCCTCTCATTTGAATTTTCCTTTTCGAAGAGGGCACCTGTGAAATTATGAGTTAGCCTTAGTCAACGTACATTGAACGGGTTGTGGTATTAATCGCAGCGCAACGCCATCTGTTATTTTATCTTATTAACTTCTTTTAACCCAAAATTCAAGCAAAACGTTGCTTATCATAATTAGTTTAACAATGATAAATGTTCAGCCTTAAAATTGTATAAAATCATAAAATCAATTGATAAAATACACAATTTCGTCAAGCGAACACTTCGAATTTTTCCACTTTTTCCAGAATTTTCCAAGTTTTAATTAAAAATGTCTTAATTTTCTAATCGAAACACCAATTCCGGATCAATTGTTCCACAAAATTCTATACAGGAAATTAATTTCTGGCTTTTTCCAATTTCCCGACTTTTCCTAAGTTTTTTTTTTTTTGAAATTTTCCATTCCTAGAAACTTCCTTCTGACAATTTCGAAAAATTAAAAAGCCATTTCAAACATTTTTAACGCCAGATTCAAGCTGAAGGTAATATTCTTTGTGCATAAAGTAATGTAAGTTGATAATTTCGATAGTTCCTGCAATATACGTTGTCAACCAAATTTTTCACTTTATTTAAGCGGAGATAAAATTTTCGAAATATTTATCAACTTACTGGGAATAACAAAAATTGTATTAATTTACTTACTATTAAAGTATGTATATTATTGTGTTATTAAAAACGGTGCATCTGAACACGTCTAAGCAGTGACAGTTCGTGAAAGAAAAACAAAACATTTAAATTGTGGAACAGACGTATAACTTAAAAATCATATTTAGAAATTTCTAAAAGTTAAATCACATATTTTTATAAAATAAAGAACATATCTATCTTCTTCTTAATATTATATAAATTACATGTGACAATGTTTTTCCGCAATGGACTCTGAAACTACTTAACCCATTTTGATTAAATTTAAAAACCGTGTGCAGTTTGATCCAACTTGAAAGATAGGACAGCTTACATCTCAATTTATGATCGCAATATTATTTTATTGCAAATTATTTGTCCATTATTTGACAGTCACAATTATCTGTTAGCTCCAAACGATTCTAACAGATGGCAACACCTGTTAACTGTCAAACTTTCAAACGTTTCAAATGAGCCACAATTTAGTGGCTAAAGTATAGGTTAAATTTATTTTATAGCATAAACGAAATACAGTGAATTTTACTTTTTCAATTTTTGGTGTTAGCATAGCCAGCCACGTGTTACTTAGACTGAAGTATAAATTAAAAACATATTATAGTGAATATAATACAACCAAATACACAATGCTTTAAATTTTCAGACTATTTCTGCACTGTTCTTCAGTCATCGGGCTATTTTGGCAGCCAAAAATGTTGATGTTGACGAAATTAACTTCCAGATACAACAGTTGTTACCAGCCGATCTAATGTCTTTTAAATCAATCGATACTGTGGTTAATGAAAATAATAGTGTACATTTTCCAAATGAATTTTTAAATTCACTAGATATACCTGGAATTCTGTCACTTATTTACTAAAATCTTTGTAACATACGCATTTGTTACAAACTTGAAAATAAACAATAATAATATTTTAAATTTAATTCTTTTGTATTGATTTTGCTTTACATCAACTGTACGAAAATTTTGATCCATTGTGTTCAAAGTCCTTTCCCTACAAAAATACGAAACCAGTAAATTCGTATACCAGCTTTAACGTTTCCGTCTTCGTTCGTAAATAATAATTGCATTGTAATAAGGTGTAGCGATAGTAGAAATTCAGTCCATGCGACCATCATGTCGCCATGTTTTATTTAAAAATGGTACATTTGTAAAAAAAAGCGTGGTGGTGTCCATGTCCATGTCTGATGTTCTCCTACCGTTCCCCATAAATAGTTTACAACAATGTGATATGACAAAAAGCGTAAATCACAGCAACGCGTGGCCGGGTCAGCTAGTAATATAACTTGAGACGATTGTTATATTTGTATCAACATTTTTTTTTTTATTAATTGTATCACATCTAAAATTATTTATCGGAAATCCAAAGCCTAAAGTAATTAAGCGTAAGTAAATATGCAATAATTTGCAATATTCCGAATATTATATAGGGTGTCCCAAAATTAACGCAAGATTTCTTGCGTTAATTTATAAAGACAAGTATTTGTTTAAACACTTAATCAATCCAAAAAGGTTACCATTTGATGAGATTTCGTTTCTAAATAAATATGTATATCAACTTGTTTGAAATTAACGCAAGATTTCTTGCGTTAATTTTGGGACACCCAAAATTAACGCAAGAAATCTTGCGTTAATTTTGGGACACCCTATATTATAAAATTTATATATTTTTTACGGAAAAGTGTGGAAAATGTTGATAAATCACAAATTTTGACTTTGTTAAATTTACTTTTAGTAACTCTTACGAAAATATGAGGGCAATTCGGTAATATCCCGAAAATTAACACAAATTGAGTCGATACCTTAAATTTACTATTTTTTTGTCAAATTTTCCAAAAAGATCTATCAAACATCAAAAATCATACCGAAAGAGGGCTTTCACTGTTTGAATCTGCTCCAGAAGTAAAACCTCCGTGTGGCAATAAATTGAAAATAAAAACAACAAAATTTATTCGAACGGACCGGACCGATTAAAGTGTTAGAAAAATTAATGCACTAAAATTGGTTTCTATAAAGACACATATACACATAAATTGAAAGACCTACATATTTCCCAGAATATTTATATGTAGGTAAATAGGTTTAGTTGAAAAGGTGAATTGGAACTTAATTTTTACAAAATTTTAAACGAATGGTCATGTTTTAGTTATCTAGGTTTAACATTTCCTTTAAAAAAATTAAAATACAGATAAAAAAGAGTCCCTTTTTGTTTCTAAACTAAGTTTAAAGATTGTTTTTGTTGTGTTTTGTTTTTACTAAGAGTGTTAACAAAAAAACATTAATAATTTTTTTTCTTTTAGTAACCATACCTAACCTATACTTTTTCCACCTGGAAGAACGAATGTTTATGCAATTTGATTTTTTTTTTGTTAAATGTTATAAAATTTACATTTTAATTTGTACTCAAATTATAGAGACTTAGTATGAGTTGGAACAATTTATTTGAATTGCTTGTTTGAAGTCCAAAAACAAAAACAAAAAAACAGCCATAAAAGTAATACGAGTAGGTAAGGTAGTGAATTCAATTATTAGTACCCATGTTGTATAGTTCTGCAAAAGTGTTGTTGCTGTGGAATGACTGCTGACATGAATGTTTTATCAGTTGTTGGTTTTTTGATGTTTTTATTATTATTATTTTTTTTTCAACAGTTAAAGATACTTAAATTATTTTATTACTTTGACAGACTGGCGACCGATACATTTACGAGAGTATATGGATGTAAGGTAGATAATCGTTATGGGAAAAACAAAATTTGGAGTTATTTTTAGGAACACAAAACAAAAAATAGGTAATAAAACTTTTTGAGAATAACAAATCATAAAATAAATTATTTTTAACTTTGGAATTCTTATTCTAATCTTATATGAGATTAATTTGATAAGTATCTGCATAATATTTACTTAAGAAAACTACGTAGCTATTAATTCGAAGTTTTCATTTATCAATATTATTTTGTATTGTTTTTCGTTTTTCTAAGAAAATTACTTTTTTGTATTCTTCAAAAAAACAATACAAAGTAGTTATTTGCAACATCGAATCGTTGTTATTAATATCAAAGTATCCCAAAATCAATAAACAGTTATAATAGTCTTTACAAAGATCTTTAAAAGCTACCGATTGAATTGAAGTCAAAGAAATTTGATACTAATCGTATATAAAAACTGATGATTTTGTTATAACCTATCAAACAAACATTTCTTGGAAAGTGTCGTTGCTTTTTCTGAAGATTCAGAAAAGTAATTCAATTCGTTGTTTTAAGTTGATAGCACTGCCATTTGACATACATATGTCAAACTCAGCTGTCATTAGAAGTGTCATAATATTAGTCAACTATTTGTCATTTACGATAATGGATCATTTAACAATCAAGTAACCCTAACTTTTGACGTATTAAGCTATTATTATGATTTAACTAACTAACCTACAATGTACTCTTCTTTAAGCCAAATGCACTTTTCATATCGACCAAAAAGTTTATTAATGCCTTCGAAAAAAAAATGATTTATCAAGTTTTTCAAAATAAGCAGAATTCGCCGACTTCACCTGTTCATCATCGGTAAATCTTTTTCCACGGAGTTCTTTCTTCAGATTTAGAAATAAAAATTAATCAGAAGGGGACAAATCTGGGCTATTAGGGAGATGATTCAATAAACTGAACCCACATTTCTGCAAAGCAGTCATCGCAACGTGACTCTTTAGATCTGGTGCATTGTCTTGCAAAAGCAGAACACCTTTTGTCCAATTTCCTCTCCTATTTTCTATGATGGTTTTTTCCTTGTAATCAATAAGCAAAATCCCCTCTGAATCCCAAAAGACTGTAGCTATGATTTTTCCAGCCGATTGTGAGGTCTTGAACTTCTTAGGGGAACCCAAGTTTCATCTCCAGTCACAATTTGGGCAGTAAATTCATCTCTCTTTCCATTAGAGAGATTCAAAAGCTTACGAGAAGACTTTACTCGCTTTCGCTTCTAAGCAGCTGGAAACATTCTCGGCACCCACCTTGCACTGAACTTAGACATGTTAAGATGGTCATGCATCATATTTAAACTGTTTGTAGATGATACTTCAACCATTTCTGCAAGTTGTTTCTTCTTTAGTCGAGAATCTTCCAGAACAAGTTTCTCGACTTTTTCTACGATGTCTGAGGAAGTTGCCTCAATCGGTTGGCCGAAGCGGGGATCTTCTCTTATGGACTCTTTACCTTGTTTAAAAAGACTATGCCACTTGTAAATCATTGTTTTTCCAGTTCAAGAGTCCCCGTCAACAGATGACATCTCTTCCAAAATGATCTGAGGCGATTTGCCTTGCTTGGTCAAGAACTTTATCAATGCCCGAAATTCAATTTTGTCCATTATTAATTTTTTTTTTTCGGATTGGCTTACTCACTCAGCAAACGTTCAGACACTAATGACCTAATTTGAACCAAGATCGACATAAATTTCCCTAATAAATGTCCAAACAATATGTGGTACGAAAATTTCCCCCAGAGCTGCTCCAACTACTCCATTTCGCGAAATTTTTGACCCATCCTCGTAGTTATCGATAAAACTCCTTAAATTTGAAGTAAGTGGAAGGAGCACTGATGTGCATCATATTTAAGCACGCTCAATCGAAAATATTGCTGCTTCAAATGTTACGGTTGCTGATGATCCGAATTTATCGATTTAGCGGCGCCACGTTTGCAGCAATTGGATGTGTCGTACAATTCCTTTTGCCAGCGATTGAAGATCATGACTCGGGCGATTTATGCAGTTCGAACAAGACGAAGCTACAAACCTACACAAATCGACCAATTATGAATTTATTGCTTGAGAAGTTTCCTAGTCGCATAATTTCATGATTTAGCGAAATAAATTATTTACGAACAACTTGCTTCTTGAAACCGTTCGATCTTGTTTGGGCTACTCCAAAGATCGTGTTTTTCACGAAGAACCTCTTAAATCTAGTAGCTTTAAAAACAAATACCTATTACTTAAGTTATTGCAAAGATACCACAAGAAATGTGCAAAATGTCTGTTTTTGTCCATAGATCAATAGCGGAAGGCAAAAACAATATTTTAACCATTGTGTCCTTGCTTAATACAAACCAAAAATATAACTGTCATTTATGATATCAGCCGTTTTACGTGCCATATTTTGCCCAAAGATCATTTGTCAACATCAAACTGTTATTTTAGCTGACAATGTTTGAAAATAAAAATACAGTACAATGTAAAATGAAAACGAAATTCTTGTCAATAGTTTAATAAATATTACCATTCCTCAACTAAGGAAGGTAAACTATGTACCTTTCTTTTAAAAATAATAAAGAATTGTGTGAATAACTGTTTCGAAATTGACTCAAAATGTTTTTTTTTAAATACAAATATAAAACCGATCGAATATCAGTTTTAATTTTGTTTTTCGATGGAACACCTGGTTCGGGGAAATCATGTGAACATTATCATACCACAAAATAAGATGAAAGAAAAAAACAAGTCAAAAATAAATACAAATTTGTCTTAATTAGGTATATTCACTGATAAATGTTCTTTTTCATTAAATTTAATATTTGAATGAATGCTAAGCAACATATATGTTAAATTTTTTGTTAAATTCAGATATTGTTTATACAATTGTTAAGTTGATGTTTTCGTGTTTTCCAAAAAAAAAAAAAAAAAAAACACGATATTTTTAAACACATTGATCACAAGCTTTATATTTATCAAAAGTATTGAAGATACAGAGAGTTCATTTGAATTGATAAAAGGTTTCAAAAACTATTGATTCCACTATTTCTTTGATAGATATTACAGTTCTGAATTAGCTTAGTAATCAAAAAACTCGTAATGGAAATGTTAAAATTATTCAAATGTTACAAATATTCAACTAATCAGCTTGCTGTGTCATTTTATGTCGACAGCTAAATCTCAGGATTATGAATTAAAACACCAATATCAAAAAAGGCAGCAGCGAAACAATGACGGAAATAATAACTAACAGCTAAAAGATTCTGTTTATGAAAACTATAAAGAGATTTGGAGAAAATAGGGAACCCTGTGGTATGCTAGATTTTTTTTGTTTATACAAGATTTAAAACTGTTCAAAATAACTAAAATTGAACAGCAAATTAATTTAATATTCAATGCTTGTTTTCCATAGTATAGTATAGTTCTCTATTAGGACAGCTGTCACTTTTAAAACTATAATTTTTTGACATTTAAAGTATTACGTCATTACTAAAATTATTGGAAGAATACATTTTTCAAAAATGCATACAAAAAAGTTAACATTTACTACAAAAAATTCAGCTGTGCACGAAAAATGTCTTGAACGTTCTATTTTTTAAAGCTTAAATGACATTTGTAAAATTTTGTTAACCAAGAACACATCATACCTAAAACGGCAATTATTTTGTATGTTTTATTTTCACTAAAAGTTAATGTTTATTAAAAATTTAATGACTCCCATCTTAACAGCATTCAAAGTTCAGCAATAATGGAGAAACTTTAAATCACTATTACCTGCTAGTTGTTTCCTTAGGAAATTATTATTTATTCAATAACTTTTAAATAAATGAAAATATTAAATGTACTTAATTTTATTCTCAAATTTCAGTATCAATTTAATCCAATTTGTTGAGTTTTCGTCATTAAATTTTATCTCAAATCAGATATGATGGCTTATTGACCTTGTTCTTTTTTTTTGTTTTTTGGTGAGATTATATTTTTTAATCAATTTTTTACATTTAAATTTAATATAATATTATTCATACGAGATTAAACGTGTTTTCAACTTAACACACGATGAACTTAAACAAAAAGCTTTTGAATGGGCATATTTAGGTAGTTTGTTGACATATTAATTTTCGAATTGTTATTTTTTTCTTTTCTGGGTATTAAATTACAATAAACGAAAACAATTATCATTATTATTATTATCGATAACTATGTAACTACGGATTGATTTCATTCAATAAAAAACAAAATAATGGAAAGAAAAATACATACACAACAATTTGTATTATTTAGGTAAGTAATAATGGTGAAGTCATTTTTAAATTCACTAGAATTCAGGGTTAAATGTTGACAATAAAATAAAACTCTCTTATTATCACAGCAAATTGAAACTGCAAAGTCATTTAAAATTACAGAAATCAATAAGTCTATGGAAATTATTGATTATAAAACAAAAAGGTCACGAAATAGGAGTTATTAGTACCTACTAAATAGCTATCTAATAACTTGTAATAACAACGTGAATGTAGTTTTCTGATCTTTGAAACTTTTGAAATGGTGAATGAACTTACTATTAACTGGAATTCCTGATTGAAATATAATATCTTAAATGTTAAATGATTTGTTTTTGAAACATGATGTTACTCACTAATTATTGTATTACAGAATATACATACAAGTATTTTGATTGAATGATTCTATTTAGAGAAAAGTCTAAACATTTTAGGTTTTTATACAGGGTTTTTCAACAGGGACGCTACAAAAGTAGAGCGACAAGGACAGCAAACGACTGCATATTTCTTGCTTTTTGATATTTCTCTTCAGTAAGGTTTGCCATTTCATGATGGAAAGATATACGAGCCAACAACGAGTCGAAATTATTAAAATTTACTTACAAAATTCGGAGTCAGTGTCCTCATAGTTAAGAGCTCTACGTCCAATTTATGATCGTCATAATCGTCCTAGCAGATCAACAATTGAGTGTCTAGTGGAAAAAAAGTGGAATCCACAGGCACAGTACAAAATGTTCCCGTGCCAGTGAGACAAAGAAGTGCCCGTAGTGTGAGAATATTGCTGCCGCTGAGGCGTCAGTTGCAGAAAGCCCAAATGTCTCTCACACGTCGTCGTTCTCAAGCGTTGGGCATCTCTTTGACATCCATGTGGTGAATTTTGCGAAAAGATCTTGGCCTACATCCTTACAAGATTAAATTGACACAAGAACTGAAGCCGCTTGACCACCAGAAGCGTCGTATTATCGTATGTTGGGCTGAGCTTGAAACTTGAAAATGATTCGGATTTTCTTTGAAAAATCATCTTCAGCGATGAGGCTCATTTCTGGCTGAATGGCTTCGTCAATAAACAAAATATGCGGTATTGGTCAGGCAAAAATCCACACGTACTCTATGAGTCATCATTTCATCCCGAAAAAATTACGGTTTGGTGTGGTTTATGGGTCGGCGGCGTCATTGGGCCGTACTTCTTCTGTGATGATCAAGACCAGCACGTTACTGTGAATGGGGATCGCTACCGTTCAATGAAAACGGAATATTTTTCACAATCACAATCAATTTATTGGAAACCAACTTTGGAGAACGTATTATCTCACGAAATGGTCTAGTCGCTTGGCCGCCTCGGTCGTGCGATTTGACGCCGCACCGTTAGAATATTTCCTGTGGGGCTACATCAAGTCTATAGTCTATGCCAACAAGCCAGCGACGATTAATTAGCTTCGTACGAATATCGAACGTGAAATTGTAGCAGTATCGACCGATTTATGCTTAAAAACTGTCGACAATTCCGTTCAGCGTCTGGACTTCTGCAAGTGTGCTCGTGGTGGCCATGCAAAAGAAATCAAGTTCCATACATAATGGCATCAAACGTACTTTCACAGGAATAAAGAGTTTTATTGATATCCAAAGCCGTTTTTGTTTTATTTAGGAAAACGTTTGTAGCGCTCTTATTGAAAAACCCGATAGAAAGAAAAGGGGTAGAAACAAAATAATTTTGAAGTTTTTTGTGATTTTAAAGTTTGTAACTCAAATAAATACTAAGATAACGACTTAAGAGGTTGATATGGACAAGACAAAAAAATTAGTTACTACTCTATACATATGAAATAAAAACTAAGAACGTTATTGACAAAACATTTTAGGCATTTCTGTTAATAATCAGAAATATTTTCTAAATATTCGAAAACCTTAATCCTCTGCTAACTATTTTAACATTGCGTCTAAACACGTTTAAATAATGGCATTTAGTTAAAAGAAAAATTTATTTAAACTGCAGTAAAATTTTTAAAAATTATAAGATGCTAAAATCTTTTAAAACTAGTAAAATCCTATTTTTAGCTTAAAACTTGCTAAAATGGATTTAACAGTTATGGTGAAACTTAAATAAAGAAAAAACTGTTTGTACTTGTTGCAGAGATAGTCAAAAACCTGATGTCAATAAGAGTTTATATTTAAAAAATCCCGCTATTTCGGTAGCTGTCACTTTTTAAATTGTCATCTATTGACATTTGTTTTCAATTAGGACACATTAAAAGGATCTTGTATACTTTTAACAAGCCAAAGACACAGTGGGAGCATTAAGAAAAAGGGGAAGATTTGGAAAGGAGTTGTCAGTGTACATTAACTTTGAATTCTTGAAAATTGCAATGACAGGGAAAGATAGAGCTCGGAAAGGCATTCCACATTCGCGTAGTACGGTTTAAAAATGCGTAGTACGACCGAAGTTGGGTTCAAGTGTAAACTGGTGGCCATTCTTAGAAGCGCGAGTATAACGGTTAAAATGTTTAAGGAGATGAATGCAAATTGTTATTTCACTAGAACATAGTAATTTAAAAAAACGCTAAAAAAAGGTGACAGAAGAAACTTTACGATCATGTTCGAATGACGTAATCGAGTTAATGATGTTAATGTCACCAATCACTTTAAAAGCTCTTCTTGGAATACTATCCTAGAGGCTTAGGCAACTTACTGAAGCACCAGTCCAGAGATGGGAGTTATATTCAAGTCTTTGACGTATATAGGTTTTGTAGCTTGTAACCAGATCAGGCGAAGAGAAAAATTTCATGCATAGTCTCAAAAAACCAAAAAATCTTGCTGCATTTTTGACGACATCGCGTATGGGATCGCTCTACAACAGGTAGTTACTGCTGCACATACCGATGATATCGAGATTTTCGGTTTCATAGATAGTGGCAAGGAGGGCATATCTCGCTTTAACGACAAACAAAACAGTATTTTGTTTTCGAAGTATTAAATTCCATATAATTCACAAATAAGAACAACGACATTACTAAAAATAGAAAAATATACGCCGCTTTAACAACAATAACAGTTCTCAAAACTTATTCACTTTCAGATCGTGTTGTGAAGCACCTTTTCGAGCGGCAGTTGAGATAAGTTAACTCAACTGAGAATATTGCTGCTTTAGACCGTTGTTTTGACAATAGCCCAGGATTGTCGATTCCTTGTAAATCTTTGGAGTTAGTGATTAATTCAAGCTGGCCGAATATCAGCAACGTTGTATATTCATTGATGAGCAGAAATGAGACTGATACAACTGCAACGGTGAAAAAAATTGCGCTATGAGGTACAATTAATGAGTTTTTACTGACAGAATTAAAAGATCTTTATACAGACGAAGTTTGTTTTCTATAAGACGCAATCGGAATGAACAAAGAAAGTTTCCTGACCGTGTTATTTCTTGAAGAAGTGATACAAAATGACAAAGTTTCACAATCAATTAATGACTTTAAAAATGGAAGTAATTGTAATATTATATGAGAAGTCTTATTTTCTAGTAAGTATGTACATACGTCCTCCAAATTAATTTATTCAAGCAATTTCAATATTTGGGTTATTTTAAGGGAGTATCGTTCTTGATAATATTCACTTCTATTCCTCAATAAAGGTTTAAATAATTTTAGGTTGACGTTGTTCGAATGACAACTCAATAAAGTGATGTATTAGTGATATATTCCAAAGTTCTAGTGCCTTCGCCTTTCTACTACTGAGCTGATGGAATAACACCTTACTGTTTTTTGAATTCGATTGCGTATGCTACACTAGTATTTTTGTAACACATCTAAATTATGAAAATATATTCTTTATAATTATACCATCTTTTACAATGTCCAGGAAGTTTCTTCCTATAGTTCCTTTTTATGTAAATCTCAACTTTATTTTAAATTAAATTTAGTTCTTTTTTCAAGAATGAATTATTTCAATTTATTTTTTTTCTCTTTAAAACTAAAACAAAACAATGTTGCGCACTATGGCGTATACGTAATTATTTTTAAATTTATTTAATTGTAAACACAAGCTGTAGCCTTTTTTGTTTGTTTACGTTTATGGTTTATTTTTTGTCACCCTAGTGATTTAATCAGACAGTCCGCTTACTCTACAGCTCCAGATTAACAAGCTAAAACAGTTTTGTGATCTATGGGATCTTAGAATAAATACCACCAAATCCAAAATAATGGTTTTCAGATCTCGAAATACATAGATCAATTAGCTATGGGCGGAATTGGACTTTAGATGGTGAGATAATTGAGGTCGTAAATGAATTAAAGTATCTTGGGTATACAATGACATATAATCTTAACATTCAAACCTTTATAAAAGAAAAAACAACCGCTGCAAAAATTGCAATAAATACAATGTGGTCCCAGTTCTTCGCAAATAAACTCGTAGATCCAATTGCAAAATTCAAAGTTTTCAATGCCACCGTGAATACTTGTTTTTGCTATGGTAATTAAGTATATGGTTTCGAACAGTTGGAGAAAATGGAAAATATACAGAGGTATTTTTTCAAGCGAATTTTTAGGTTATACCTATCAACACTCCTAATTATGATATCCACCTAGAGTCAGGCTTACCTTAAATTTTCTTAAAAAACTTAAAGGCTAACGCTGATTTTATGATCAAAGTTATGAAGCGGTCCGACCAAAACCTGCAAAAAAGACTCCTTAAAATTTGTTTTAGTTGTGGATATAGTCCGGTCAAAAACTGGTATGATCTTGCTGTAGCACATAACCTTTCAATATCATTGCCAGTGGATAATGTGGAAGCATTAAAAAATGCATTATATGAATGTATCTCTGTTATAGATGACTCGATGTATAGGCTTTGTGTTGCGAGAGGGACTGCATCAACATCCAGGAATATATACAGACAACTTAATCTGAAACTTGGTGAAGGAAACTATTTTGGAGAAGAGTTTACAGTTTCGAAAATGAGCTTGATCTTCAAGATCAGAACGGAAATGCTCGATTTGAATTATAGACCACATAGAACAGACTTACACCCTGTGTGTTCCCTTTGCAACCTTGGTCAAAACGAAGATGTTTTCCATTTTTTAGCACTTTGTCCAATATTACAGGAAATCCGAAGGCTCTACTTTTATTCTAGTTTTCTTTCCCAAGAGGAATGTGTCGGTGTACTAAACGGAGTTCGTGGCTGGAAGCCTCTTATACGCTATGTCTCACATGCAAGAAAATATCGAAACGAGTGTTTGAATTTGTTTTGAGTTGTAACAAGATGTTAAAGTGATTGTATCTTCTCCTTTTTTTTCGTTTTAACCAACTAAAAAAAAACTTGAGAAATATGCGGTTCTTCTTCCTATTTTTTGCTTTTTTTCTCAGTTACAAATCATTATGTGTTCTAGCTAAACTAAAAGCCCATTACCAATATTTTTCTTTTTTCTATATTTTTTTCTAATCTAATCTAATTGACAGTTTTTTTTATAAAAAATAAAAACCTAAAAAAAACATTACTCAAATTTGGTAAAAATTGAATTTCGACTCAAATATCTTTTCAAAAACTTGAGATTATGGCTTCAAACTTATTTTATCTTATAAGAAATATTATTTTCAACATTCGGAAAAATTTTGAGAAAAATCGAAAAAAAAAAATTAATAAAACTTGGTAAAAACTGTTTTTCGACACAAATATCTTTTCAAAACTTTGAGATATTGGCTTTAAATTACTTTTATCTTTCAAAAAATATTGTTGGTAACATTCAGTAAAATTTAAAAAAATCGAATTGACAGTTTTTTTACAAAAAATTAAAAACCTAAAAAAAACCAATACTAAAACTTGGTAAAAATTTACTTTCGACTCAAATAGCTTTTCAAAAATTAAAAAATATTGGCTTAAAACTTATTTTATTTCACAGAAAATATTATTTTTGATATTCAATGAAATAAAATATACAAAAAATAGTACGCAAATTTGGTAAAAATTGATACATATACACAAACTTTTAAGTAAGACAAATCGACAGACGGGATGGGAAATTATCAGTGTGGGTCGCATCCCAGCCTCTTTTTTTTTTGACTAAACTTAAAGTCACATTATGAAAATAATAATTTAAAGCAATTTTTTTTTTCTTTAATATTTATATTTACATATTTTTAAGTATGAAACTTATTTTGTGAAATATTCTCTTTGTACTCAAATATTGTATTTTTTTGTTTTTTTATTTAATTAGTTTTTTTTCCGGCAGACGGCTTATAAAGCCATGCTTTGTATATGTTTTATTAGGAAATATTGTACTTATAAGAAAATTGAAAAAATAAAGAACTTATGTATCTATCTATCTTATCTATCTTTTTTCACCCACATGTATGTTTATATTTACATTAAAGGACAGTACAACTTCTAATAGGTCAGCTACTATTGTTAACAGAAGATCTACGATACGCCTCCAAATGATAATTAAATCACATTTCCTATGAATACATCACCAAAAAGGCTAAACACTTTGCTTAAATTAAGGTAATCAAACCATACCTACTTACAAAAAGAACTATCTTTTTTTTAAATTAAAATGAAAATTAAATTACAAAGATGGAAAAAGTGGGGTGAGTAATTTTATAGGTCAAGTATGTAGACTACATAACCAAATCAAACCTATGCAATAAGAAAATTCTTTAAAGCAATTAATTTTCTTGTGCTAATAATGAAACCTTTATGAACTTGTTTGGTTTATCATAAGAATGAAGTATCAGCAAAAACTCATGTTCGAAGGTTGTTGCAAATTATTTTTTCTTAAGGACAGAATTAAGTACCTCAATAAATAAAATAAAATAAAATAAAAAAAAATAAAATAAAATAAAATAAAATAAAATAAAATAAAATAGTGAAACAACCTGAACAATATATTTTAATATGTTCTTTTATAAAGTTGGTATACTAATGTATTCATATGTTTCGACTTTTAACCCTTACCCAAAATGTTTTTCTTTTATAATTATTTTAACAAAAGGTTCGATGATTATTTTATGCAACGTAATCAGAATTTTTCTAAACCCTTACACAGCAATCATGCAGAATTGTTTGAACTGAGACTGATCTTTAAAACTTTTAAACTTGATGCGGTGTTTTGTTTACAGCTTCGTTTATGATCTGGTTATCAGATCTCTCAGAGTAAGTTAATATGAAACATTGACAAAAAAAAAACAATATAAAACAATGTTTAGCTATACATTCATATATGCATGTATATTTAAATAATAAAATAAAAACCATATAAATATGTATTTATCAAAAGATTACTGAACTCAAAACTTAAAAATAAAACAAACACACATTTTAGCACGTTCATAATGAGACACGTTTGTTAAATAATTATTATATTTTCACAAAAACCCAATTCAACATGTTTTTTTTATTTTGTGTTTTATTAAAAAGATAAAGTATAATTTAGTTGCAGACGCAATATTTGATTATGATAATAGAGATTTCCCACGTGCATTTTTTAATTTAAAACAAAAAGAAGAAAAACAATAAAACAAAAAATTAAGGTCGTTAAAACAATTTAATATGTATGTAGATACATATGTATATCTTTGAAATACATCAATTGACAGATGTTGTTCTACTATTTTTGGTTGGTTAAACAAAGAGTTAGATGATATCTTATTTGTTTTATATAAATAATTAAAGCAAACTACGTAAAAGTTAGGTTTGCATTTGGACAAACAATCAAAAACAACTCATCACATGTCAATTTTTTAAACAATTATTTATTTCCCATTTTGTAATTTAAAGTTTATTTACGACTTATTTAAATTAAACTAACCTAACCTAATTTAAAAGGGCCCAAGGTAGTCCAATATAAAAAACAACACTCTTGACTTAATAGAACTTATTAAGCGATATGAAGTGCTCGTCTTAGTTCATTTAGTTGAGACATAGTTTTACGACATTTTTAACATTCTTTTGGGAATTATTTGCATTATTAGTCAGATTTGTTGAATTGACAAAATTCAACATTAAAAATTCTTTTAAATCTGAATTCATCGTTTTTACAAAGAATTCTGTACTAGTTTTGTATATTTGTATCTCCGTACATGAGAAATACCTTTTTTAGTCGAACATATCTCAAGAACGAACAGATTTATCACATTTGAGTAGACTTTATTTTTAAAATATTAACACTAGGATCCAAAGAAGGGATTTTGGAAAATATTGAGCCAGAAAATTATCAAATATGAATTTAAAAAAAAAATAACTCTATATTTTTTCTCACCAACTACAAACTTTAAACAAATATATTTTATTCTAAGAGCTGGGGGCTCATTTTTGAAGTGAAAGGAAACCAGTTGATATTTAAGATGCAGGTTGTCTTAGTAAAGGTGATAATAGAAACGCCAGCATGTAGTGGCCGAGTTTCTGAGAAAAAGTGCATTAAAAGAGGAAAACCACTTCAAATGCCTTGCATCTTGACTCCTACGCCTCACTGTTTTCAAATATGGCTTCGACAGATGTCAAGGTAGCCGAATTTATTCTGCAAGGTCACCAAATTGCGCCTTTTGAAGTGAATATTAAAGGAATACAAATTTTACCCTATGAGATATTGTTTTACAACCAACTGTGAAGAATTTTACCATAAAACGATGGACGATGAGAAATACGAAGTTTTTTAAAAATCGTTTTTCTACCTGTATAACATTATCCAAACCCATTTCTTATCTTTTTTGTTGTTGTTGATGTTGTTGTTTTTGTAGGTTTTCTTGTTTTGTAAATGAAGAAGTTAATTTTTCTAACAAATTAACTGAAAACTATGTTTTGTAGTTACATATTTTTCTTACTAAAGTTTTTAGTAAATATTAAAGCAATACATTTTATACTCGTAACATAAATTCAGTTTGAAGGCAATATCTTTAATTGTTGCCAAGATATTCGAGTTGAAACTAATTGTTACCAACATTTTGTAATATTTTTGTCTTTTTTTTTTGTATTTTTTGTAGGTAGGTACTAATTATTTTGTAGACAAAGTTGTTAACTGTTTTTTTTTTTTAGAGTTCGAAGTCAATATTTTCCCTTCTTCGAGTCAAAAATTAATTTTTATCAAATTTTTTAAATAACTTTGTATATTTTGTAAGAAAAACCGTCCATTAAAATTTTCATCTATAAAATAACCAGTTGTCAAAAAAGCCAATCTTTGTAGCATTAAATTTTTCTGAAGGTAATATCATTCTTTATTTTTACAATATTCGAGCTTAAAAATAGTATTTTCTGTTTTTTCTTTTACTTTAAGTAATAACTGTCAAAAAATTTACTTAACGTCGTTGTTAGCATTATAATATTCTGCAAAAATCAACTTATTATAATTTATTTAAAATTTCTTTTTGCACATTGTGATATTTTGAAAAAAAAAATATATATTTAAAGCCGGTACTTCTACTCATTCTTAGGATTGGAGAATAAACAAATCTAACCCAACATCTTTCAAAAGACCATGGATCTAAATTAATTTTTGAGCATTTTGACAGAAGCGAAGAAGTTGGGTTTAGTGATCAATGACGGCAAGACCAAGTATGTTGTTGTACTCGTATGTTGTCATCAAAAAAGAACATTGAACGCAAAATGTCTTGGACAAAAAGTCACCATGGACAGCTATAACTTTGAAGTAGTTAAAAACTTTGTCTACTTAAAAATTCAGACAACTACACCAGCGCTGAAATAAAATGGAGAATACTTCATGCAAATCACTGCTTCTTTCGACCTAGAAGGAAAAGTCACCCACTATAAGGCACTGATCATCCTGGTTCTCATTTGTAGCGCTGAGGCTTAAACCTTCTTAAAGTAAAATGAGGGCGTCTTAGGATAATTCAAGAGAAAAAATTCTTCGGATGATTTTTGTTCGCATCTGTATAGATGGAGAGTGGAGAGAAGATACAATCACGAACTGTACAGGCTGTTCAAAAAAAAATGAAAACAAAATTTGTATTCTCGAATATTTTACCAAAAAAAAAGATTTTATCTCCAAACTAATTTCATGCAACGAAAAATAACGTTTTTAACATCTGGTAAAATTTTGAGAAAAATTTAAATTGACAGTTTTTTTATAAAAAATAAAAACTAAAAAAAAAAACATTACTAAAAGTTCGTAAAAATTTATTTCCGACTTAAGTATCATTTTCAAAATTAAAGATATTGGCTTCAAAACTTATTTCATCTTATAAAAACTATTGTTTTCTGCATTCAGTAAAATTTTGAGAAAAATCGAATTGACAGTTTTTTTAACAAAAAATAAAAACCAAAAAAAAAAATAACATTGCTTAAAGTTGGTAAAAAATGATTTTGGACTCAAATATCTTTTTAAAAATTAAAAATATTGGCTTCAAACTTCAAATTTTATCTTCTACAAATTATTATGTTTGACATTCAGCAATTTTTATAAAAATCCAACAGTCAGTTACTTTCATAAAAATTAAAATCTACAAAAAATAGTATACGCAAAATTGGTAAAAATTGTTGTTCGATTCACGAAAAAATATTCAAAATATTTATCTAACACAAAATATTGTTATGAAATTTTTTTTAACGTTTTAAGCAAGGGAAGTTATCAGTCCAGCCTCTTTTATTGTTATGAAATCATATCTTAAACTTTTAATTCCAACGCTATCTTTCTCACCAAAACAACCTTATTTTTTTTAATTTATAAATCAAAAACAATGTTTACTTAATAAAAGTGTGTCAGCCATAACCAAAACCCTTGTGATCTTTTTAAGTATTTTATTTTAAGACGTATTAAAAAAATACAAATATTTAACCTTAAACATTTATCACCACAATCTTTGAATATCTCTCTCTCTTTTAAACTGATGTCAAAATCTAAATGAAAAAGAAACGATATGAACTTCTCAAAAAGCTCAAAAAATTGTCTTTCTAAATTAAAATGTTAAATATCTTAACCTAACCTAACCAAAATTCGATCATAAATCATATTGTTTCATTAACATTTCAGGTTTTTTTTGTTTTAAACAAAAACCAAAATCAAAAGTTAATAAAACAAAAACTAACACAACGAATGAATTTATTTAAATATAGTATGACGAGTAGTCTAAAGAAAACTTAATCAAACCGGTCACAAAGTAGTAAGTAGTCATTTAAAAAATAATTATTACTAACAATAGAAAAGTTAAAAACAAAACAAAATATCAACACCTCTTCTATACGAAATTATTAATTTGTTATATACATATGTATATTTCATTTCACAAGTATAAAATACGTTAATTAAACGATACTTGAGTTTTATATTTTATTTTATTTTTTTTTGTTTACTTGTTTTTGTTGCATTTAATTAAAATAAAAATGTTAAGAACAAAAGCTAAAGAACTTGTCAACAACAGGTGTATTTGTATTTTTTTTAATTGTTGTTTTGTTTTAATTTTTACGTTTATACACAAAAACCCACACACTCTTCAAAATTGCCGATGAATGTATTGCTTTTAAAAATATTTTGTTTAAAAGAAAAAACAAAAAAAAACTTGTCTCTATTCGTAATAAATTAAAAACAAAAAAAATAAAAATGAATCTCTTAATTTTGAATATAGAGACAAACATGAGATAAGAGAAGAAGATAAACTGGTTCCTCACCTTTTTTTGTTTTATATTTTTGTTTTTTTTTTTTTTATTAATTTTTATTTATTCCTGTTTTTTTGATTTTATTTTTCAGCTTTCATTTTGTTAACAAAAAAAAAACATTTTTTGGTTTTAGTTTTTTCTATTGTTGCATAGTATTATAATTATATATTTATTTTATTTGTATAAATTTCTTTAATGAATATTTATTTTATTTGTATATAATTAATAAATATTTTTTTATTTAAAACATTAAAAAGTTAAGGTATGTATATATTTTTGAAACCAGTTGTTGATGTGTTGAATAATTTTGTTTTAAGCTTAAATAAATGCTTGTGTTTAGTTTTTAGTTTGACGTTGTTTTTTTTTTCTTTGGATTTTTATTAAAAAATAAAAAGGAATTGAATTTGAAACTCTTTTGTTGCTGTTGATTTTTATTTTTTTCTTATAAGAAAATCATCATCATCACAATTTGTTGGTAATTATTATATTTTAATGCACTCAATTTTTTGTTACAACGAATTTTATTTTAAAAATTATGAAACATTTATATACACATATATTTTTTTTTTTAATTTTAAACACTTATTTTATTTAAAACACTTAATTTGAAATTATTTTTTAAACAATTTTTGTTTTGTATATTTTTTATTTCTTAACACACACTCATATTTACTTTCTTACACATAAAAATATATTTAAATTTATTAAAAATATTTATTTATTTAAAACCACACTCAATTTTTTGTTTTTTTTATGTATGGAAAAAAGTTCTATGTAAATTTATCTAATTCACATTCACACATCAAAAATAATTTAATTCACATAATTTTTTTTTTGACATCATTAAATTTATATTTACTCTGTTGTTTTGTTTATATTAAAACTATTTTATCTTAATATTTTTGGTCATAATTATTTTTCTTTTTGTTTGGTGTATACTTGGTATTTTTATTTTGTTTAAAGAAATTCGTCGATAAAGCTGGGACGGTAAAAGCCGGTTTTTGTTTATTAAGGTAGATTTATTAGTTAGATAGTAGATTTTGTTGTTTTCTAATTAATATAATAATTCATAACTAATTTTTTTTTTAAATTTATGATGTTGTTGATTTTGTTGTACATAAAATATTTGTATATATTTTTTTTATGTTTTCTTGTTGTATTTTTATTGGAATTTTTATTTGTGAAACAATTTAGGTACACTGTATTTAAATTTATATTTTTATTTTGTAAATTGAAGAATATAAAATTTTGGGAAAAAATCGCACTTTAAGAAGAATTTGTTACATTTTCTTAACTAAAAAGAAAAACAGAGTAAAAGACCTTGATTAGCAAACGTAATCATAACGCACATGTGTTTTATTTTTTATTGTTACACAAAAAACACAAACAAAATATACACACATTCATAACACATCAAAGTGTATATGTATACCTATATAAATTTTTTCTTTTATTATATTTTTGTTAATTTTTTTTGTTTTGTTAAATTAAACAAAATGCACAACGTTAACAAAAAAATATGATACCAACAACTACGACGACGACGACAACGACAACGGCAGCGACTACGAATATTTTGTGACCAAAAATCCCTCAGTATAATATCAGAAGACGACGACGACGAAAAACAAAATTCTCTCGGTCTCTTTAAACAAATTATACAAAAACAAAAACGAAAAATATACAAAAAAGACAACGAAAAATACACAAACTTAAAATTAAAAAAAAAAACACAGCCAGAAGAAGACGAACAAAAAATACCGAAAAGATTGACACTTTATCGCACCGTATCGTGGCAAGCTAATTACCGCACTCCGTACCGCTCTCTGTATCTATAGAAAAGCGCCACTTTCGCGCAAAAAATTCGCCAACAATAAAATCAAAAAACAATCAAAACTAAATCAAAACTAAAAAGCAACAATTTTTCCCGAAAAAAGCAAAGTTCTTCCCGCAAAACCGAAATAAATTCAACGTCGCATCCGTCAAAGTTCAAAATCTTACTTTAAACCAGATAGAAAAACTATCTTAAATATAGGAACTAAATAAAATGTAGATAGAAAAATATCCCAAAATATTTGATCCTATAAAAGATATATCTAAAATATATATTGCGCTATAGTATCTCATTGAAACTCTCCGAAGAAAAAATTAAATAAATGTCTACAATACTGACAAAAGACCGACCTTGTTTTCGTGCTACAGTTGCCCGTAGAATTTCAATTTGTATACTGAATTGAAAAGCGGCTTCAAATGACTGACGGAGTGTCGTCGAAAAATTATTTGATTTTTGTTGTTGTTGTTGTTGTTTTTGGTGTCGGAAAGTATCTGTAAAATGTGCTAGGTACTTGTATTTGTTTCTGTTGCTTCTCCACCCATCTTTTCCGCCCGCCCTTATATATCAGTTTCAGTTCAATTCGTTCGTTCGTGGGTTATTGTTATTCTTATTACTATTTTTCATACTCTTACTTTTACTCTTGCTCTTGATTTGATATGAAATGAAGGTCGGTCTGTAGAGAATTTTTAGCGCTCTTCAATACTCTCCTATATTACTGTCGGAATTTCAATTCTTAGTATTTTTTCTTGCAGGTTATCATCATCACTCACAGTAGTCACAGTCACAAGCACGACGGTTGCCAGTTTGGTTTTTTACGACCAAATTTGGTCATTATTTTCTCACTTGGTCGCATGGTCATTTTTTATTTCATTTGGTACCTTTTTTAAGAAATTGAAAAAAATAACTCGATACTATTCCTTTTATAATCTCAAAAATAAAATACCAACCTAAAGAATTTTGGAAAAAGGTCAATTATCATAAAAACGCTTTAAATGAATATTGTTTTCAAAATTTAAGTTAGTTCGTTTATAACTTAATGTTACTTCCTCACAGCTCAGCTGCTGCTGAGAGGAATTTTTTTGAACTAACTTTGATAAAAACGAAAAGCAGTCTTAATTTGGGTACCATTAATAATATAATGCTGGCCAAAGAGCGTCAAGATGACAAAAATAACTATAGCGTTTGGTCTGCAAAAACATATTTTTGAATTAATTTTATATAAATTTTATTTAGCGATAGTATTCGATCTCCTGACATAATGTTAACATATTGTAATCTTAAAAAAAAAGAGGCTGGGGTGCGTCCCACACTGATAACTTCCCATCCCGTCTGCCGATTTGTCTTGCTTAAAAGGTTGGTAGGCTTTCGTGATTTGGTAGTTGTTAGTTGAATTATTTTAAAAAAAATTAAAAATTACCAACAATATTTTGAGTATGATGAAATAGTTTGATTTCAATATCTGTTCTTGTTAACGAGATTTTTAGTCGAAAACCAATTTTTACCAAATTTTGGTAGCATTTGCGTACTATTTTTTGTAGATTTTAATTTGTATGAAAAAAAACTGACTGTTGGATTTTTATGCACAATTTACGGAATGTCGGAAACAATATTTTGTGTTAGATAAAATTAGGTTAAAGCCAATATTTTATTTAATTTTTGCAGAGATACTTGAGTCGAAAGTAAATTTTTACCAAGTTTTACTATTGTTTTTTAAGGTTTTTATTTTTTGTAAAAAAATGTCAATTCGATTTTCTCAAAATTTTACCAGATGTCAAAAACGTTATTCTTCCCAAACGTACGTATACAGGCCCGCACAGACATCTCTCTAAAAATCTTTTATTGAGACTCTAGGAACCTTGAAACGCCGAGAAATGTCAAAATTTTTAATTCAAGAAATCGAAACGATTACAATAACTTTCTATGGAAAGTTAAAAGCCATTGCGGACACAAATTATTTTGGTCCTTTTTTCGTACGATTGGTCATTTTTATTTGCAGCTTTGGTCATGCAAGTTTTTTTCAAGTGGCAACCGTGCTCACAGTAGTCACACTCACAACACAACTCACAGTCACAAGTTTTATGGATGTGATATGAGAGGCTGTGCTCGAGCTGTGACTAAAAGCTAATTTTGTTATTGGACTTTGCAGGTAGTTGCTCTCTTTTAAAAACATTAACTACAGCGAGAGAAAAAAAAAGAAGAGAATTCAAGAAAGATTGATAGCAGACCAGACCAGTTAGCAGATAAACTTCTTTCCTGAGTGTAGGTCACGATTTTAGGGAGCGACGACGCGACGCGAGCGCGACAATGACGGCGAGACGTGACGCCAAAAATTACTTTATAATATGCGCAGAAAATGTAAAATAAGTTCTAATTAAATTTGAACTTTTTTGTATTAATATAGTCTGCGACTGGCAGTAAATTGGCGCTCATTCAACTCGATAAAAAGCTCATGTGAGAATCTACAAGTGTTCTTTTAACCCTTCTGCTTAAAGTTCTTATTTTTGTTTTGTGCAGATTTATTGATATGGAAGCGGGTGGAATATGGGAGATTTTTCTGTAGAAAATCGAAAGAATTGAAAAAAAAAACAAAACTAAGAGAAAAGCTTTGTAAAGACCATAGAGACAGAGAGAGTTATTCAGTATAGGGTTTAAGTTAGATGAATTTAACATGAGTAAAGTAGTTGTTCCCTGCTGAATAAACTCTCAGCGTTACAAAATAATTTCTCCTCATCGTTCATTTTTGTTTTTGTATATTGAATAATTTATTCATGAATAGAATTGAAGTAGAAGTACATACATTATGTAGAATAGTTCCTTCCTTATAAGAGTGAATTTTTGTTTTGTTGTTTGTTGTTTTAAACAAGTGGTTGGATTTATTTTTCTATCTATTTTTATACCTTATTAGATACTCGTATAATAAATAGATATATACTGTTATGTAGAAGTAGACATATTTGTATATTTTAGATCCTTAACTTCTTTTTCCTCTTAGCTTGATGATTTTAAAAAGCTCTGTTGGGGGATAGGTATTTGTTTTTTTTTTTAAATTTATTTTTCTAGAAAAGAGAGCTTTTAGTGTTACTTTTTTAGTTTGGTAATTTTGTTTACATACGTACATACACTTTAAAAGATATGTAGGTACCTGTAATAAATATAATTGTTGTTTTTTTAATGAGAACATTTTAAAAAATATAAATTTGTATCATTGAGAAGAAATGTGAGGGGTTCTAAGCTGTAGAAAGGAAAATCAATTTTTTTACGGCCAGGAAGTGCTGAAAAATCAATTTTAGTAGGTACATAAAATTGTATGAATTATAAATAGTAACTATAGTGTCTTCTTCGAGAATGAAGTTTAAAAGCTCATAAATAAATAATTTTTAGGGATCAAGGCTTTTAAAAACAAATTGATTTTTAGAGAATTTTGATACGTAATTAATACCTAGGTAGGTATAGGGTTTTAAAATTATAAGTTTGATTTCGGATTTCATTTAGGTACTTGAATTCTAAGAAAAAAGTCTATAAGTGACACTAATTTTTAGATTTTTCGAATCACAAACGTATCAATTATTGCATTATTTAAGATTTTTCTTAGCTGCAATCGGCGAAGGTTCGTCGTTGTTGGTAATTGACCGGCTTGAATTATTGTGTTAATTGAGCTTTAAAAGCGTTAAGACTTAAGGGTTTTTTTTTTTACAAAATACGATGAGAATTCAACAAAACTTAGTTTTCGTCAACTCTAAGGCCTACCGCAGCAAGTTTTTTTTATCAATTTCACTATTGCTAGCCGAGAAGCTGCTTAAGGACTACTCAAAAGTGGCTTTAATTTTGCAAGATGTGACTAAATTTTCATCGTATTTGTAGTGAATAGCAATTTCAATGAGTTTTTGAAACGTTTATCATTATATTTTTAGTAATAAATAAATAAAAAAATTGGGTGGCGCAACAGTCCGTTGAGAACTAGGGCCTAGTGACTTACAACTCTCAACCTTTCCTGTGTGCGAGTACTATTGTCAGGGATGGAGGGGACCTACAGTTTAAAGCCGAATCCAAACGGCTTATTTGAGAAAGCACTTTTCATGACAAGAATTACTCTTGGAAAATTTGTCAATTCCTCGCAAGAGGCAGTAATACCCATGAAAAAACTTTACATGGCATAAACAGGGATCGAACCCAAGACCTCTGGCATGACAGTCCAACGCACTAACCATCATGCCACGGGTACTACTATTTTTAGTAATAGCAATGTTTTAATTTGGCAAATGGTAATATAAGACTGCGTCCTCGACGAATTTTAAATTCTTTGGAAAATAAGGATTTTCGTTCTAAAGTACATTTTTTTTTAAGAAAAAGATGTTTTTTATGTTTGATAAGAGGCTGGCGTTACTGGATGTCCTTGAAAAGTTGATATTTGTTTGTAAAAATTTAAATTATCATTTAAAGAACTTCGAAAGCTATGCAATCAATAACTGAAATTCAAGCGAGATATTCGAGACAAATTTAATTTTGTTTTCGAAAAAAAAACTTATTAAATATTAACAATGGCTGATGTCAATGCTTATTACTTTTTCTTGAGGTTTTCGATTTGTATGCATAGTCGTTTTTCAAAAATTTTCTATTAATTTTTCAAATTTAAAAAAACTTCATTCTTCAAATTATTTAGAAGTTATTATCAGTTTTTGTAACTCCTCTAAACCATTTTAAAATCTATATTTTTGTTTTAACTTTCTCGTTCAAGTTTCTAGATGAGTCTTTGCCTCAAATTAGTTCTGTTCTTTGTTTTAATATTGGTATTAAACTGGTTTAGGCCCATTTTTTACTTCTCATAGGAAGTTTATTGTACTCGGTTCTCGGTCTGATTTTTCGAATTGAAAATTTTGAAAGTTTTCGGCGTTTCAAGTTTTTTAGAGAGATTTTTGTGTGTGCTTGTGCACGTACGTTCTAACGTTCGGGAAGCTTTTTTGTAGTCCATATCTTAAGAACGAGTAGAGATATCGATTTCAAATAAATTTTGCTATACAGATAATAAGACAGAAATATTGAAAAAGGACTCTAAAAAAAAACATTTTGATTTACCCAAAATATCTCACGAACCAATTACGCCAGCGACTTGAATAAAATTTCATATTATATAATGTGACGTCATACCAAACTAACATAATTTTGAAAAAAAAAAATCATTTAACGATTTTTGTATAAATCAAAAAAAAACTGAAAAAAAATAATTCTCACCTCGAATATTTTACCAAAAAAAAAAATGATTTTATCTCCAAAATAATTATGTATGTATGTATATGCAACGAAAAATAAAGTTTTGGACATCTGATAAAATTTTGAGAAATATCGAATTGACAGTTTTTTTTTTCAAAAAAATCAAAACCTAAAAATAAACATTATTTAAAGTTGGTAAAAAATGATTTTCGACTTGAATATCTTTTTAAAAAGTAAAATTTTTCTTTTCAAACTAATTTCATCTTATAGAAAATATTGTTTTCGACATTCAGTAAAGTTTTTTCATAAAAATTAAAATAACAAAACATAGAACGCAAAATTGGTAAAAATTGATGTTCGATTCTCGATATCTCGTGAATAAATGAAGGTATTGATTTAAAAATGATTTATTTACCTAAGAAATAAAAACTTTCAAGAAATGCTACTTAAATTCGTAAAAATTGGTTATCAACTTAAAATCTCGTTAACATAAATAAATTTTCAAATCAAACTATTTCATCATATGCAAAATATTGTTGGTAATTTTAAGTTAATTTCTTTAAAAAAATCAACTGAGAACTCTTTAAACAAAACACGAAAACCTACAAAAACAACCAAAAACTGATAAAAAATGATTTTCGACTCAAGCATTAGAAGAACAAAGAAAGATATTGAAATGTTTACAGGTAAAAGTCAGTGGCTACATTTTATATATCAATTTTAAATTAAAAAAATCTTTAAAATTTTCAATACAAAACTAAACATAATATGTAAAACAATATTACTTTATTGAGTTTGTTATATTTTGAATAAATTTTCAAAATTTTATTAGTAAGTACTCAAAATACCTACACGAAATTAAAATTGCGTTCGTATATTTTCTGAAGCTTTATTTTGAATGTTTGTAACCACTACCAAAAATAATAAATTAGTATTTTATCTTCATTAAAATTATCACATTGTTTGATAAGCTTTCAGAGAATCTCTAAAATAACATTTGACAAGTCCCAATAAATAAAGGAATTTTATCCATTTTATTTTTGAAAATTTCGCTCATTACTTGTAATGGAGTATCTAAATTAAAAACAATTGAAAGTTTTAACAAAATAATTATTTTAACAATATTTGTGAGTGAATTATTTAATTTTTATTATAAAAATATCAACATCAGTAAATTGAAATCAAGTATTTTAATATTATGTTTAAATGTGAAAGTCTTATTAATTTATTGATTTTATTTTGTTGGTTGTGTTTTTTTTATTTAAATAAATTAAAGTACATTGAGGTCAATTTAATGAATCAGCTTTTTATTTGTTTAAGAGTATTGAATAAAATGTTTTTGGACTTTTTCTAAAAATAGAAGATTTTTTTTCGTTTAAATTATTCATGAATTTACACATTTTTGTTACGCTTGTTATGTTTACAAATATTTTTTGGAATCATTTATTACAAAAAGAAACATTAAGTACATACAGAAAATCAAATAACTGTTAATAAAGTAGTCAGATGTGTGTAGCGTGTAGCGTGTTTTGTGTTAATTTATTGATAAAATTTCAAATTAAAGGTATTTCTAACACAATCTAAACAATCTGAAAGCATTCGACCAAAAACGCGACTGTGAATTAAAAGCAAATAAAAGTATGTACCTGTAAATAGCTGTGTTCATATCTTAACGTGATCTGATCCGGTTTAAATCTTGATCATTACACAAATATCTAAAATTAAATTGACAGCAATGGTATCTTTTATTCATTTTATTTCTCTTGATGACGAAACATTACACGACAAAGAAGAATAACTATTTTTGGGGCTTTTAAAACTTATCTATAGATAAATAAAAAAAGTACATTTAATTTTAAAATAACTAAAATATAACATAAACTTAAATTTTTGCCCAAATTGGTCACCCAAACCGCCAAGAACACAAATAAAATTTGCAGATTTTGGTCCGAAAAGTTAATGTTTTTAAAAAGTTCAGAAATTCATAGTTTTTTCAAGTTTTTCTTAGAGATTTTCAAGGTACAGAAGCTTTTAAATTATAATGTTTCAAATTCAGACAGAAATTAAGGAGGCTATGATTTTTATAGGACATTTCCGATATTGAATTGGGTAAATATTACTTATTATAATTTTGTTTGTAAAAGAATGTAATCCTTTTCGAATGCAATATTTTATGAATGTAATGTAAAGATTACAATCTTTTTATCACCAATCATTTGACTGCAATCAGTTGATTGCAATTATTTAAGATTTCATTAATTCATTTGAGGTGTTTGCATTCAATGTCCAATATCCAGTAATTACATTATTACCAATCATGATTGCAAGGACTTCAAATGAATGCAAACAATAGAATGATAACAATTTTACTTCAAGTGAATTAATAAATGCATTATTGCTATTAATTGATTGAAACACTAGGTTAGGTTTCTAAGGTTAGGTTAAAGGCCAGTTTAATGCCCCATTGTAATACCACATGAATCTTGAGGCTTCCTCCTAAGCTCATGGAACCAGTTAGAGTCCCTTACGAAACGTGAGAGGCTTATTATGCTGATAAATATAATTTAGATCGTTTAGATCGTTAAAGAAAAATTCTCCTAGGTAATTCTTGCGTTTGCGAGCCACAGCAGGGCATGTACAGAGAAGATGAAGAATTGTTTCCTCCTCTTCCTCGTCCATACAGCTTCTGCAAAAGTCATTTGAGAATACGCCTAGTCGCGTGGCGTGCTTTCCTATTAGACAGTGTCCAGTTATGACACCTATTATCGAGCTTATATGCGATCTGTTAGAGATAGCAAGCACCTTGAACGCTTTAAATCTAGTGTTGACCAGATGTTTTTTGTGACCTGACACGTGGTGATGTTGCCAGTATGTGCCAAACGTGGTAGGATGGGATGATCATTCCACAACCAGTGGTTTGTGATGCACATACCTAGAATTGAAAGCTGTTCAGTCTTTTCGATGCAAGTACCACCCAAAGATAGTGGCATTGGGGGAGGGTTAGGCTTTTGAGACAGTAGACAGCATTGAGTATTCACTATTGGATAATGCTGTCAAGATCAGAATTGAATGAGCTTATATCATATGCTGCCGTTTGGTAGTCCACATCCAAAGAACAAGGATGAGAATCTAAAAACGAATATGAAAAGCTGAGGGTACTGTCATCAGCGAAACAATTTAGTGAGTTAAAAGTTTCAGACAAAATATCATTTATAAAAATAATAAAGGGCGTCGGAGAAAAAAGGTAGCCCTGGGGCACACCAGAGTTTAATTTGTGGATATCATATTTGAACTCATCCAATACTACTTGAATTGAACGGTCCAAAAGGTAATTTCTAATTCATCAATACCAAAAGCACTCATTTTCGACAAGAGAGCTTGATGCCAAACTCTATCGAATGCCTTTGAAATATCAAGTGCAATAATCTTACTTTCTCCAAAACGATGTAAGGATTTGTTCCACTGTTTGGTGAGATAAACCATGAGATCACCAGAGTATCTATTGCTACGAAAGCTATAGTACCGGTCATTAAAAAGCTTTCGTTCTTCAAGATGTTTTTTAAGCTGAAAATTAATCAGCGTTTCCATGAACTTGGAAAGAAGGGACGTAAGTGCAATTGGACGATAGTTAGAGGAGGGTGGGGGGATTCGTCTTTTTCGAAAAGAGACCTGTAGAATAGGACCGATGAAAAAGCTTACGCAGTGGTTTTGATAGCGTTGAAAAACACCTCTTCAGAACAATAGAAGAAGATACTATCCTGGTCAGCGGATTTGTGAATGTCAAAATCTTTAAGTACTCTAGCAACTGAATGAGTGCGAAATAAGATTCGTTCCATGGAATCGTTTACGCTTTCGGGTACCGGACGAGTCTTGTGACTCATTGGCAGCATTGAATTAACAGCAAACTCTGCTGCAAGCAAATTGGCTTTATCAATCGAGATTACAAAAGGAGTGTCATTGGAAACGAGCGTAGGAACTGACGATGACGTAGACCAGAAATTTCTACTTTGCAAGGTTTCTTTCAATTTTGATTCTTTGCCTACAATCAACTTTGCACCTAGCCGAAATCCTAGAATGAGCCGAAGCATGGGGCCAGCATGCTTATTCATACATATACCACACTATTTATAAGCGTCTCAAAGCCCAACCAACCAAAATACATTTACATATTACATTTCTAAATTTGGACGTTACGACTTTGAAAGTTGGTTTGGGTGACATTTTATTTAGGCTTTGTGACATTTTCTTAGTGATAAAAGTTTCTCTTTTTGGGCCTTGTGTCATTTTATGATTTGTTTTGGGTGATAAGACATAAGAAACGATAGAAATCATAAACATTGTAATGCCCAATATAAATGTCACAAAACCCAACCCCTAAATCATAAGCCCCAAATTCAAAATTCTTTTGGGCAAAATGACAACTAACAATTTGGGCGTTCTTTTTTTTTTAATTTGTTTAAGCGTTAGGACACACGCTTTGTTAATTTTTGTGGGTTTTTGTGACAAATTTTGTACCTTATGACATTTTAGAATTTGGGCGTTATGGTTTTGGACGAAAAGACCTAAAGCCGTTCCAATGGTTTAGAGATTGGTCTAAAGTTTAGACCAATGGTTAGGACCTACTTTTGTTGACTTCTCTACCATCGTTATGCCATGTTGGATTAAAATGTCGAGTTCGAAATTTTTTACGAATGCAAAACTTGTTATATATGTACATACATACATATATGTACCTAGTTTCTATATGTCGCAAGTAAAATAGTGGTAAATTCAGTTGACCCTAATAAACATCTAATTAAATCTTTTAAACAAAAATAAAAAACCTAATCTCAAATATCTCGATAAAAAACAACTTAAACTTCAACTTTTATTGACTTAAGTTTCAAAGTTCAAACAAAAATTTGGCTAACTACATACATAAATAATAATTTCGAAATATTATTATCAGTGTGCTTCGCATCCAAGCTTCCATTTACACCTAATTTTTGCTGTCCTTGATTTATTATCAATTTGTAGAAATTTGTTTAGATTCCTTAAAAAACAACAACGCAACGCTAGCAAACATACATATTTCCAAAAACATCCAATTAAAATACAAAAATAGAGCAATTATTTGTCTCATATACTTATAATAAAATTAAAAGAAAAAGTTTCAAAATTAAATGGAAATTCGTTCAATGTACCGTATCATGTAAAATATCTCACTTATAGAAGAGTAAATCTTCCTATAGAATATGAATTGAGTATGTATATTGTACATACATATATCTTAAACATCATACTAACTCAAGTGCGGATCCAGACTTTTCATCATGGTGGGTCACACACTTCCATAGATGAGTTTTTACTCACCGCTTAAAAATGTTCTTTAATGTTTTGTAAAGGAGGCTAACAAAATTTAATAATTGCTAAAATAACAACTTTAGTTATCAAATTGTTTTAGAACACTGTTGTCCAGCAAGGTATGGTCTAACTATTTAATTTTGATGACTCCCTACATATGAAAGCATTCCAAGATTCCAACAGTTTTCTAAATATGCCATATTTAAGAGCTAAATCACATTAGTTTAGAGGGTTTATGGTGCATTTCGTGCAGAAATGTAGGAAATTGTTTTGTTTTGAAACGTTGCTTTTTTCCAAAAATACAATACATTTTTCTTTTTTTCATTTCACTATTAATGCGAAGAACGCTGCAAAAATTCAAAAATCCAGAAAATGAGAGAGGATCTGATATGTAAAAATGTCGGGATTTTTTGACGTAGTTTTTTCGAACTCAATTTTCGGGAGTCTCTTATTAGTTATTACTATCGTTATCAATCTGCTTATTCGTATTTTGATCTTAATAATTCGTGTTTAAATCTCAGTGCTAGAGCATCAAAAGCTAATTCACTTCAAAAGTAAATTTATTTAATTTTTTAATTCTTTTGTATTCAACAGAAAACCAATTTTGAAAGAAATAAAATGCACGACACATTTTAAGATTTAAAAATGTACCTGTAAAATAAGTTTTTCTCAAAAATTTAAATGCCATTTTATTTGTCAAAATTTAAATGCTATTTAATTTGTCAAAAAATCTAGATTTACTTATTTTCTTTTCGAAAATCATTTTAAATTTTAAATTTTGTCTTAAAAATATTTTTGGGAAGCACTTAATAAAGAGCTTATAAATATACATATGTACATTTTACATTTAAATTTAAATTTCGTCAAAAAATGTTGTCCCCTTTCTGATATGTATATCGAGTTTTGTAAACAAAATTAGTTTTTTTTTTTAAATTAAAAAAAATTACATTTTTGATCATAAAAAATCATCATCAATTTGATCAAGAGCTTGCACAAAAAGAGAAGAATTTTGAAATCGGTCCATTAGTTCTTGAAAATACTTAAAAACAAAATAAAGGTTTTTGGAGGGTACCCTTCTGGAGCAATACGAAAATAAGTTTTTCGTGTAGAAAGAAGTCAAATTAAGAACACAAAATTTAGAAAAATCACATGTTTGAACCAAAAAATTTGTATGGGGACTGCTGTTATTTTATGTATTAATAAAATCGGCTAATCGGCTGAAAATCTTTATTTCAATCAACACAATTGTTTGGACTGTAGGGGCCAGGAAAGACAGACAAACGGAAGGAATCGGGGTACCCACTTTTTTCGACTTCTCTACCATCGTAATGTCATATTTGATTAAAAGCTCTAGTTTGAAATTGTTTACTTATGCAAAACTTGCTATAATAGTTCCTATATGTCGCAAGTAAAAATCACTATGTGTGTGTCTAAAAAAATGTAATAATAAAATTGAAGGCTAGTTTAAGGAATTTAAAGGCATGACCCCTACGACCCCCCCCCCCCCTGGATCCGCCATTGTACTAACTTCTACTTCAAGGTCTTATACACTAATTAGTTATGCTCTTGAAACAAAAACAATCTTCTCTTCCATTTGCCTGCAGGTATATAAATATAAATATATATAGTATGTATATGTTTTACAGTATATATTTATAAATATAAACTGGTTATTTAATATTCTTAGATATACCTACAACAAAAAGATGAAAAAGAGTAAAAAAAAAAGAAAAACATAAGAACTACAATATCTCGCGACACTCAAGTTGAATACTGATTAACTATATACGTTTATGGAAAAACTTAAGTGAATTTCTTAGATACTTCTTCAGCATCCTCATCACCATCATAATCATCATCATCATCATCATTTAGGGTAAAGGAATAAAAGAATTATTATTATTTTATTAGTAAGAAATCCTATATTAAAAGAGAAAGAAGAAAGATTTATATTATTAATTTCGAAATTATACTCTACACGACATACGCACATAAGATACTGATGGTAACAAGTCCTTAGAAGAGATTTATGCATATGTTATGTTTTCTTATGAATTTCTTTATTTTTGGGAAGATAAACAAGCTTAAGCTCAGAGATATTTTTTTTTTATAATTTGTTTATAATTAATTTTATTGATGAATATACATTTTTGAAAAAACAAATACCTATCCAAAGTATATATATATAAACATGCATAGACTTATTTTTCACTTGAAAATTATAACCAATATATTCAAATCGAAACTTTTTTACTTTTAGGCTTAAAAGGGTCTGGGCGTTCACTTCATCAAATTACAGAAAATGTATACGAACTTAATTTCTTTATGTACTTTATCCACCAACAATACAACATTCAGAAAAACAAATTATATAATTGACAGCTAAATGACCAAGTGTCAATCTTAAACTTGAACAAATTATCACAATCATCTTTCTTTACTGATAATTTCCAATTGGCGCATTTTTAAATGTTTATTAACTTCCCATAGGAGATAATTGTAATCGACATTCTCGACGTTTCAAGGTCCCTAGAGTCGAAATAAAAGATTTTTAGAGAGATGTCTGTGCGTGCGTGTGTACGTACGTTCGTACGTCCGTACGTTCGGTAAGCTTTTTTCGTCGTCCATATCTCAAGAACCAGAAAAGATATCGACTTCAAATAAATTTTGTTATAGGTACAGATAATAATGCAGAAAGATGCAGAAAGGACTCTCAAAAAAATTGCATGGGTAGTTTTTTTACCATAGCAATTTAAAAAAAAGTGAACATTTTGGTAAACCCTAAATATCTCACGAACCGATAATGCTAGAGACTTGAGTTAAATTTAATATTATACATTGTAACGCAATACCAAACAAATATATAGTTTTGGAAAAAATTCCAATTAACGGTTTTTTTAACTGGAAAAAAATATTTGTCACCTCGAAAATTTTACAAACAAAAAATGATTTTATCTCCAAAACAATTTTGTGCAACGAAGAATAACGTTTTAAACATCTGCTAAAATTTTGAGAAATTTTGACAGTTTTTTTACAAAAAAAAAATAAAAACCTACAAAAAAAAATAACAAAAGTTGGTAAAATTTGATCTTCGACTCAAATATCTTTTCAAAAATTTGAGGCTTCCAAATAATTTTATCTTATAAGAAATATTGTTTTCAACATCCAGTAAAGTTTTGAGAAAAATCGAATTGACAGTTTTTTACAAAAAATTAAAACCTAAACAAAAATTAACAAAAGTTGGTAAAAATTGATTTTCGACTTAAATACTTTGGGATATTGGCTTCAAACTAATTTCGTCTTATAAGAAATATTGTTTTCAACATTCGATAAATTTTTGAGAAAAATCGAATTGACAATTGAAAATATTGTTTTCAACATTCAGTAATTTTTTTTTATAAAAATCTAACAGTCAGTTTTTTCATAAAAAATTAAAATCTACAAAAAATAGTACGCAAAATTGGTATAAATTGATGTTCGGTTATCGATATCTCGTTAATAATAAAAAACATTTGCTTCAAATTAATTTAATTCATCCAATTTGTATTTGTTTATTTAAGAAATAAAAACTTTTAAGAAATGCTACTAAAATTGGTAAAAATTGGTTTTCGACTAAAAATCTCTTTAGCAAAACTAGATTTTAAAATATAACTATTTTACCATATGCAAAATATTATTGGTAGTTTTTAATTTTCTTAAAATAATTCAACTGACAACTATTTTAACAAAACACGAAAACGGGATGGGAAGTTATCAGTGTGGGTCGCATCCCAGCCTCTTTTTTATTACGAAATCAATGTCCTGAATTTGCCAATTTTGTTTTGAAAATTATTGTTTTAATGTGTAAGAACAAATTTTGTTTGTTCAATTGAATACAAAATAACGTAGCGACTTTTCTCATATTTCTCAATAATTGTGTAAAATTGTGGAGAAATTCGTAGAGCGTAAAAGCGTTACTGATATCGTTGGACCCGTTCATTCAAAACAAACCACACAACACGACCAATTATGGCTCTAGATCTTGATAAGTTTCCTAGTCACATAATTTCACGTTTTTGATCACTAACCCCCAGTTTCACAGTGAAGGTTTAAACTTCAGTTCAATTTTTTTAGTTTAACTTGTCCGGTTTCACAGTGAAATCTGAACTTCAATTCAGTTGAACTTCGTTCAATTAGATTTTATGATAAGTAGCTGGCAGCATTGTTCGTTGTTGTTGCGTAATGTAACGTAACGTGTCCAGATCGTCACTTTTATGAAGTTTTTCAACTGTCTCTTCTCTTTCTCCCTCTGAGGTAAAGAACACAAGAAAAACAACAAATATTTTGTTTTGTTGACGAACTCGAGAGGTTTATTTTATTTTGTGTAATTTTTAAAATGGAAATAAAAATAAAATAGAAATAAATTTAAAACAAAAGGCTGTGCCAAAAAAAAGAACGAGCAATTTTTCATCAGCAGATGTAGATTTATTGATGGAGTTAGTTTTGAAAAGAAAGAATATTCTGGAAAACAAAAAAACTGTCAAAGTACATTGAAAAGAAAAAGCCGCGGCATGGGATTCCATTGCAAATGACTTCAATTCGAAGAGTGGATCCCATTACCGTACAACGGATGCGTTGAAAACCAAATACGACAACTTAAGAAAAAGAGCAAAAACGAATTCAGCTTTAGAAAAAAGAAAATTGTATGAAACTGGTAGTGGTCCCCAAGAAATTATAACGGATTCCGTAGGCAAAGCTATTTTGGAAATTCTTGGGGACCAGGCCAAAGGGCTTCCGCCTGTTTACGACTGCGACATTATAAAACAAAAAAGTAAGTTATAGGTACATTAGAAATATCTTTTACATACATAAATGTTGTACTTATTCCTTCAAACATTGAATCTAGATGCGATGCGTCGATGAAACAGATGAAGGAAGTCTTTCGCCCAAGGAGAAAGAAAACAAAACCGAAGGTTGTTTGAATGAACCCATACAAAATATGTATTCAAGCAGAAAGTCTGGAGTTCTAACAACACGAAAAAGAAATTTGGCTGCCGACAAGTGGCAGGAGCTCGCAGTGGAAAAGTGCAAGTTAGTGAGGCTGCAACAGGAAAAGGAAGCTCTGCAAATCCAACAAATGAAAGAAGAGCATGAACAAAAAATGCTTATTTTTGCCACCGAATTGAAAAACTAAAAAAAGAAATTACAAGAGTAAAATAAATGAAACATTCAATATTATCTTCTTATTATTATGCATATTACTTCAAGTTCCTTTTATTATTTTAGTTGTAGCGATCATGTTCCTTTTTTTTTTCTTTAAATAATGAACTTAATTTTGTTTTGTTTTTTTTTTTTTTATTTTCTAAATAAAGCCTATTTATGTTAGCATGACAAAATTTGTATCTTTCTATCCTAAAAGACTTCTATTAAATTTTCTTCTGCTGGAGGAGAAACATCGTTATTTATACAGCAAATGTTGTGAAGGACAGCACAATTAATATTTAATAAATAATATTTTCTGAAAAAACTAATATTTCGGGACGTTGTAAAACACTTTCTTCACAAACGCAATTTATCAAATGGCAGCTGTCAAATTGAAATGTCACCGTGGGAAGTGGTTCCAAACGCTGAACTGAAGTTTAAACATCAGAATACTTTCGGTTAACTTGAATTGCAAATTGAACAGAGTTCAAGACTAAAACGAAACTGTGAAACAGAATAAATTCTTGAACTGAAGTTTAAACCGAAAGTGGAGTTTAAACTTCCACTGTGAAACTGGGGTAAGATCATTAGATTCAACTAATGATAAAATAGGAATTTTGAAACGAAATAAAATCAAACCCAAAATGAATGACTGAATTGTGGTCGTTTATTTTTTAAATGAAAATGTGTCAAGCACTCCGAAGCATAGACTAGCATAGACTTAACTCATTTTTATACTCTTTTTTCAAAGATGGTCAAAAGCTAAAACTTTTATCATAATAATTTGCATAAATTAAAGTGTCTTAAACAAAATATTATGCCTATTAATTGTATAACTTCAGCAGCCCTGGTTTCTTATGATATTTATCATGGACCGAATTCATTATTCGACGTATTATAGTTCTTCAAATATTTGTTTTGCTTTGATGCATAGTTTTTGTATTCAAAGAAGAAAAAAAAGTAAAAATAAAGAGGATAAAGTTAAGAATAATATAATTCCCCCTCAATAAGACACAAACGAGAACAACTGACCTTGGCTCACATAATAGATCAATATTATAGGAGGAAAAGTTTTATATCAATATTTTATGTAGGTAAGTAAAAGTATGTAGCTACTAAATATATTCAGAGTCAGACCTATACCTACCTAATTCACATCGCATGGACTTTAGGCTATTTGAAATTATTTTTTGATTAAATGCGTGCTTAATATTTTTATGAATTTGTATTTCCTTTTCTTTTTTAGGTCTTTGAATTTTATATACATATACATTATGTATATCATCAAAACACAATATAGGCATGTAGTGTAGATATGTATCTATTTTTCTAAATGTGTATATCTTGTGGGGAAATAAAATAAAGCTATTAGCTTTTTTTGATAACACCCAGCAACGCCACAAATTTATTGACAATAAAAGCTTTCCGAAGTAACAAAGTTACTAAATTGACACAAGCAAAATAGACAGACAATATTTTCTATATCTACCTTTCACGCCAACACAACACTTCAAATGTGACATCTTAATAAATATAAAAGTGTTATAAACTTTTTTTTCTTTTATTTGGCTTTGCAGTTAATTTATTATGTTCTCTTTAACTACCCCTATATAAAGGAAGTCAATTTCTCTTAAGGCCCACCCCTATTTAGATTTCATTGTTGGAAGAGAAAAATAATGTTATCAGTAAAATTGTTACCTATATTTTCAATTCAATTTAATGTTGATAACAGCTGAATGGTGTAGTGGTGGTGGAAGATGCTAAAGCAGCTGAAGCAACACATGATTAAGAGAAATTGAAAATATAGGACAAATTATTTTTTTAACGGTGCGTGGGGCAGGGCAGCCGGCATTTGACTAAAAGTTTACGATGAGCAACAGAATTAGGTACAGATGTACCTTAAAAAAATCTCTACAAAAATTTGTGTATATATGTATAAATTTATGAAGGAACTGATGGATACTGAATATCCATAAGTTACAAGTGGTGTGAAAATTAAATACTTTTCACACGTCTTCTTTATGTACTGTTCATGGGTATAGGTTATACTTAGAGAAGGTTAATCTTTGGCACTCATGTTTATTGCCGGAAGAAAGAAAATTAAAGGAAAACATTACCTACCTCTATCAAGACTTATTTGCATATTTTAATCAGCTTATATATTGATTCAAATTGGTCTAATTAAATACTTTTCACACGTAACGTAGGTTTATAGGTTTATCTTCATTCTGTTGTGCTTATATTGCCGGAAGTAAGAAAACATTAAACTTATTTGCATAATTTAATCAGCTTACATTGAATTATACTTTGTTTGATTATGTTGATGATGATGGTCTATAAAGCATATATAAGAGAATGCCATTTTGTTATCAAGCTCATAGGTATCAACACAATTGAACTTCTGGTTACATTTCCATTTAAAATGGGAAATGCTTATTGATTAGTACTTAAATCTTACAGGTGAACTGGAAAAAATAATTCCGTAATCCATCCTCACATAATCAATAACTAAATTATACTGAAAACTGAACAGAAAAGTAAAGTAAAAGAGCATTGATTTTAATTTGTTCTCATATATGAGAATCTCACCACCACTCTGCAAACAGGTGTGGTGAATAACGCTTACCAATAATCACTACGGACAAACGCCAATGACGTAGTAGCACAGACTTTACTTCCTCGATCAATGTAGAGTTTTCTGTGTTTTGTTTTGTTTTGTTTTGTTTTGTTTATTTCTTCTTTAATATCAATCATCTCATCTTTTTCTCTTGAAACTAGAAGAAGAAAAGTATGAATTGTAAAGGCGCATTACTTAATTATTCTTGGTACGATTAAGATTGAAACCAAGTTCGTGTCTGGGATGAAATCTTATATTTAAACATAATTTCAGTGTTATTAGGTTTTCCATTGGTAAAACATATCAATTGATTTTTGATTTTATTCTATCAAAATATGTTTGAGTTCCATTGGGACAAAACAAGTGATTTTTTTTCTGTAGATCACATTCTTTTAATTTGACTAATTTGTTCAAATTTTAAAATTGTTTTAAAAACATTTTACAAAGTCCATTTCTTTTCCATTCTTTTCCTTTTCACTGATTCAAGCATAAATTATCATACACATTTGACAGCTACAGTGACATATTTACTCGCCATCACCAGGAAAAGAAAGAACATCAACACAATGACAAAAAAGTCTTTTTCAACCGTGTTCGATTGGCCACGAAAAAAAAAAACAGTTATGTTATTGACATATTAATTTACTAATGACAAACTTTATAAATTATGAGACTTTTGACAATACTGTCAAAAGTTTAGAAAAATTAAAGTGAAATCATTCTTCTTCAATATGATTATAGTGAAGAACGTTAAAAAATCTTGAATAAATAAGGAGGAGCTTTTTTGTTTTAGAAGTGCGGAGGAACTATTTGGAACTCTTAGATCGGAAATATCAAAGTGACAGAATTGATATATGTATTTCTTTTCGTTTCAAAAAATTGTGTTTTTAATACATATGCGCATTCGCGAATTGTCAAAATATAAGTTTCTAAATAAATAACATTTGCTTTTCTTAAATTTTTACAACATAAAATACAAAACAACAAAGTATGTCTTGACGTTTTTTTTATATTCACTGATAACGCACCTTTAAATGTCAAAGCCGATAAACAATTAAAAAATATTGACAAATAATTAAAACTTATTACTGATAAATTAAAACGAGTCAATTATTAAAACGTATGTTCAAATGGTAGAGATGTGCATTCAAGAGGACACAAGCGTGCACAGGTTTTTCTCAAAACCCATCTCTGTCTATCAACTCCTACTCTCACCTCCCCGTGGTGAACATCGGGTGCCTAGTACCTCAATTGGAGATTGGGTTCCAACCCCAGTGGAAAGTTGTTGGGGCCAGCAAACGAGAGAGGGGGGAGAGGTGTTTCCACTAAGACACCTCTCCTTATCCAGACGGCAGCGGAGGAATTCCCGAGATGGAATCAACGGTGGCGTCTACATTTCCAATAAGGTTGAACTACTAAGTGAACACCTTATAGAGCTTCTACGACTTATTCGGAGCCCGGGCCTATAAGCAGCGGTTTATCCGGCTCCCCGTCCTTGGAGTTATACTAAGGATCTGGCCCTCCAGGTTGAGGGGTTGTGCCGTCGGGGTGACTTCCTGGCCACGTAAAAATATCATAGTCGCGAAGCACCAACAAGTCTCGGATACGGACGGATTTACTGTTGACAACCTACGCAAACGAATTAAGGACAACGAACTTCGGATATGCACGTGGAATGTTAGGTCTCTTAACAAACCACGTGCGGCCGAAAAATTAGCGGAGGCCCTAGACTGCTATAAAGCAGACATCACCGCCATCCCGGAAATACGATGGGATGGGCCGGGCAAAAAGAGGATGCAAAACTGCGACATTTACTATGGTGACTGCTACCGAGAAAACCAACAGCGCTTATTTGGATGCGGCTTTGTCATTGGAGCCAGACTTAGGCAAGAAGTCTTGAGCTATAGGTGCATCAACGAGCGCCTCATGACCATTCGCATCAAGGCTAAATTCGGCAACAGAAGAGAAGGATGACAACACCAAAGATATGTTCTTCGAGCTCTTAGACAAAACATATGAGCAGTGTCTTAGCTACGATATTAAAATTGTCCTGGGCGATTTTAATGCCAAGCTAGGAAGGGAAGACATCTTTGGTGGAATAATCGGGAAAAACAGCCTGCACGACAACACTTCCGACAACGGATTCAGGCTCATAGATTTTGCTGCGGGGCGAAACGTCATGGTAGCCAGTACGCGTTTTCCACACCTCAACATCCACAAAGGAACTTGGAGTTCTCCAGATAAATCTACCGTCAACCAGATTGAACATATTGCGATCGACGCCAGACACGCTTCCAGCATCATGGATGTCCGAACTTTCCGAGGAGCTAACATCGAATCGGACCACTACCTCGTTGAAGCCAAGGTAGCACTTCGGGTTTCCAGACCCAAGGCGAACGGCTACAATGGCAAGAGATCGCCAAATCCTTTTCCGACCGAGTTACAAGTAACATCTCTTGAAGTTCTTTGCCGCCAACACAATGTATCGAAAACCAGTGGCACCATTGCCAAGATGCAATCAGAGAAACCGCCTCTGATGTGCTGGGTTTCAAGAAACCACAAACAAGGAACCCCTGGTTTGATGAGGAATGTCGGCAGGCAAAAGCAGCCAAACAACAGGCACTCAAAGCGGCGCTGCATAAAAGGACGAGAGCTGCTCATGAGCTCTACGAGCAGAAGAGGCGAGAGGAACACCGACTTCTCAGAAGGAAAAAGAGAGGGCATGAGAAGCGTGCGGTCGAAGATGTTGAAAGGTTTAAAAGCAGGAATGAAGGGCAAAGACGTAAGTGGAAACATCATAGTGGAACCGCAGTCAATGTTGAGGATATGTATAACGGCGACGACGAACCGAACTCCGCTGTCAGGCAGGATGATCCATTCAACATAGACGACGAAAGCCAACTATCCCGTCCTCCCGACTTAGACGAAGTAAAGATTGCCATATCTAAGCTGAAGTCTAATAAAGCCGCTGGAGCGGATGGCTTGAATGCCGAGCTCTTTAAAGCAGCTGGAGATAAGTTGGTTAGGAGCTTGCACCAACTTATCTGTAACATATGGTCAGAAGAAAGCATGTCCGATGAATGGAACCTCAGTATTGTTTGCCCGATCCTGAAAAAAGGAGACCCTCTAAACTGCACCAACTATAGACGAATCAGTCTACTTAACATCGCCTACAAAATCTTCTCTGCCGTAATATGTGAACGTCTAAAGCCCATCGTCAACAACCTGATAGGTCCTTATCAGTGTGGTTTTAGACCACGAAAGTCCACAGTCGATTAAATATTCACATTACGGCAGATCCTGGAAAAAACCCAAGAACACCAAATCGACACCCACTATCTTTTCATCGATTTCAAGGCCGCATATGACAGCATCTACAGGGAAGAGCTGTATTGAGCCATGTCTAGTTTTGGCATACCTGCTAAACTCGCCCGTTTGTGCAGGATGACCATGGAGAATTCACGCTGCCCCATAAAGGTTGGAAACAACTTAACAGAACCTTTCGAAGTCAAAAAAGGTTTTAGAGAAGGTGATGCGCTGTCATGCGATTATTCTAACATCGTACTTGAAAGAATAGTGCAGAACTCACACGTCAACACTAGAGGCTCTATCTTTCTAAAGTATATCCAATAACTAGCATATGCTGATGACATTGACTGCATAATCGGAAGAACTCAGCGTGATGTCAATGGGGCTTTTCTGAGCATTGAGGCAGAGGCGGCAAAAATGGATTTAACGGTTAGTGAGGGCCAATCAAAGTACATGCTGTCTTCAAGAAAGGACCTACAACACCGACGTCTTGGTCAAAACGTCACCATCGACAGACGTAACTTTGAGGTAGTCAAGAACTTCATCTACCTAGGCTCCGCTGTAAACGCAGAAAACAACAGCAGCGCTGAGATCAAACGAAGAATAACTCTTGCTAACCGCTGTTTCTTTGGGCTAAGAAAGCAATTGAGTGGAAAAGTCCTCTCTCAAAGGACCAAAGTGTCACTGTATAAGACCCTTATCATCCCCGTCCTGCTATACGGTGCAGAAGCATGGACTATGACAAAAGCGGATTAAAGCACCTTGGGAGGAGAAGATGGAACGACGAACTGTACCGGGCTGTACAGCGACGTAGACTTAGCCAGAAGGGTAAAAGTCCAACGACTAAGATAGCTGGATCACGTAGAGCGCATGGAAACCAATGCTCCGGCCCGGAAAGTCTTCGAATCCACACCCGTGAATCAGGTGGCGCGCACAAGTGGAAAGTGAACTCACCCAATTTGGAGCGCGAAACTGGAGACATCTAGCTAGGGACCAAGCTAGATGGAGAAGTTTGTTGGGTGAGGCCGTAGTTCACATAGGACTGTAGTTCCACCTTAAGTAAGTAAGTAATTTATTAAAACGGCATATACATACACATATATAAATGAATCCGGAAAATGTTTGAATGGATATTTTTACTTTTGATTAAATATGTCAAATATGTCAATTTTGTTCTGTTCGATTAAAAATCATTTAAAAAATGTTTTGTTAGAAAAATGTATTCTTCAGGCAAAACTACTGCATTAACGAAAAATGATTACATTCCACCGAGGGGTAGATTGCGTCGCTTTCTTTTGTTAATATACATAAATGGCTTTCAAATTACAGTCAATGGCGAAAGCTATAGGTGCATATTGCAACTTAATCTTTTTTGGTAATTAGACGTTACATTTTGTTTACTTATGGTTTCAAGAAGCCACTTATCGAGTGAAAAAATCAACTTATTTAATACTCAATTCAATAAACCAAACAAAAACAATATTGAAAAGTTAGCAATTTTTCTTCTTGTTGAAATAAGAGATTGAGTCATACAAAATTAGAGTTCAACGAATCGAGCACTAAAATAATTTTGTGATGGACGACACACATAGAAGGATTTTGAAATATTGATTTATTAATTTTCAAGTCATTATTGAAGCCCCAAAGTAAAGTTTTTCAAAAATTGTTTAGAATCACAGTTTATAGTTTGTATTTGGTTTGAGACGAAATTTAAGTTTGTTTCAATCCTAATACAAATTGGCATCGAACAGTTGTCAAATTGAAATTGACATTTCGATATCAAAAGCGATATCGAAATAGGACACTAACTTCGAAATGTGAATTTTCGTAGAGTTTGACATTTGGCTCATGTTACATATTTATTGTCATTAAAATCGAGGTTAAATTTGAAGAAATTGTGTGTCTGTTGGTTTGTGGAACTCGCCCCATTATTGTGGATTGTGAATCTACATACATATATTTGAGAGTTTACAGACTTTTTTTGTTTGTCAAAATTAAAGCTTATGGGCCTGATACTTAAATAAAATGTCAAATTTCGAGGCAATTTACATTTCAATTCGCGGGTCGACATTTTTAACTCATAAGAATCCATCCGATGAGTTGTAGAAAGTTGATGATTAATTAAACAATTGACCAGGTTGAGATTTGTCAATTTTCAGGGCTCAAGTAAGGAAGAAATTCGAAATTTGCTAAGACATTTTTATTTGCAAATAAATGAATTTAAAGGAATTCAGGTATCCTTTTTTAAAAATTATAGAAATTCAAAATTATGTACTCACTTTAAAAGTTTATCATCGCTTTGGTTGTCCGAAAAGTCCGATACGTTGGCCAGCATGTCCGTAGATGTCTCTGCATCCGATGTGCATGACGATTGGGTTGACAGTACCGGAGATATTGCTGTGTCACTTGCCGTTATATTCGGAGAAGGTGTCAAAATTGACAGAGCTCGTATTACTGTTGATGGCGGCGGTGACGTAGCCGAAACCGAAGTAGCACCACCAATCCCACCAACACCACCACCAACAATAGCAATGTGAGGTAGTTTTGTTATTGTCGTGCCCGTTGTTGTTGTTGTAGCTGTTGCTTTTGTATTTATTGGTGATGTACGTATTTCAATCAACTGTTGTGGTGGGCGTTTTGACGTACCCGGTGATATTGCCGTCGCCGCCGCCACTGGTGATATCGCTTGCTGTCTAGCAGAGCCAGCTGCTGAAGTTGTTGTTGTCACTATCACCCGATTTGGGCTACCATCTGGATTGGTTTCACATTTTATTGTATTTATTATTTGATTTGGCTTAAGTTCTCGTTTAATCTGTTTGATTATAATAATATTTTGTTTTTTAATATGGGTATTCATTTTGTGTCGTATATGGATTTTGTTTAGATATAACAATTATATTTTGTCTTCGTTAAAGGACCGCTTTTGGGAGTAAGTTTATTTGTTTTTTAATTTTTAGGTTTGTTTTGATAAAATTGTGTATGTTTATTTTTGGTAGTCTTAGATAGAATTTAATTATATATAAAAAAGATATTTAAACATTGACTTTTATATAATAAATTCGAAATATTGCATTTATTTGGACTTAGTATAGCTTCTTGGGCATTTGATGTTGGCTACAGTATTTTTGCTTTGTTTTTGAAGGCAAGAGTTACATTGTTTTGTTTTTTTTGTTTATATGAGCTGGAAATATAAAAGATAAAATAACTATTAATAATTTTAAAATTTTGAGAGCTTAAAATTATAAGTTTAAATATCTAGGAACACGGACACACTTCTAATTCAAGAACCCTCTGACATAGATATTGCGTCAGAAAAACTCAGAGTTGTTCTGAATAATGCCTTAGAAAAAAGCTGTCCCATTAATCATATGGGAAAAGGTAGGAAAAAACCACCCTGGTGGACCACTGAAATAGGCAACTTAAGAAAAGAAACTAGAAGACTTTTCAACGTCGCCAAAAGAACTAGGAAAGAAGCTGATTGGAAACATTATAAGACCGGTCAACGTATTTTTAAGGTCGAAACACAACGAGCAAAACGTAGCTCATGGATGGCCTTCTGCGACGAAATAGAAAGTACAAATGTATCAGCAAGACTCAGGAAAATTCTGACCAAGGATTCAGTCGCTCTAGGATCCCTCAAAAAACCTACAGGCAGCTGGACTGAATCTGGTGGCGAAACGCTTGAGCTCCTTGTGAATACTCACTTTCCTGGCTGCGTAGCTGATATCCGCAGTCCAGAAACAGAGTCTCATACAGAAACCCTAGTGCCATCGGATATTATAACGGAAGAAAGGATAAAATGGGCCATTCACTCCTTTTCCCCGTACAAATCCCCTGGTCTAGACGGAATCTTCCCTATGATGCTTCAGAAATGCATAAACCTTATCATCCCACACCTAGCTAGCATTTTCAATAATAGCCTTAAATGGGGGTATGTTCCCTTATCGTGGCGTGAGGTAAAGGTAGTTTTCATCCCTAAGGCTGGTAAACCTAGCCATACGGAGGCCAAAGACTATAGACCCATCAGACTAAAATCGTTTATTTTGAAAACTTTTGAAATACACATCCGAAGCACCCTGAAACCGGACTGTATATCGGAATTTCAACATGCCTACATTAAAGGAAAAAGCGTTGAAACAGCATTGCACAGTGTTGTCAGCGTCATAGAAAAATCACTGAATGACAAGGAATACACCCTTGCAACGTTCTTGGATATTGAGGGAGCCTTCAATAACGTGAAGAACGAAACAGTGAAGCAAGCCTTGGACGACCACAAAGTCGAAAAAGCAATAACACAGTGGATAATGTGTATGCTCAGAAAGAGACAAATTAACTCTGAGCTAGCGGAAGAAAGGGTGAGAGTAACCACATCCAGAGACACCCCTCAGGGTGGAGTTCTCTCACCGCTACTTTGGGTTCTTGTCATGAACGGCATACTCTCTAAATTGGAGTAAGGATAATAGCCTACGCTGATGATCTTGCATTACTAGCGACTGGCAAGTTCCTACCCACTATCAGTGAACAAACCGAATACACCCTCTCGTTGGTAAGCAAATGGACTAGGAACTGTGGGCTGATAGTCAATCCAGCTAAAACAGAACTATTGCTATTTACTAACAAGCGCAAAATACCTGATTTTAAAATACCTTCAATTGAAGGCTGCATTCTTAAAATCTCTGATCACGCAAAGTATCTCGGTGTGATCTTAGATAAAAAACTAAACTGGGGCCTGAACCCCAAAGATAGATTCAAAAAGGCATCGATTGTCTTTTATTCCTGCAATAGAATTTTCGGGAAAACCTGGGGACCAAACCCTAAAATTATCAAATGGATGTATACGGCAATAATTAGACCAATACTAACCTATGTTAATTTGGTATGGTGGAAAGCTTTAGACAAAGAAGCTTTGACAAAAGTTCAAAGACTTGCGTGTACTGGCATTACGGGAGCAATGAGATCCACTCCAACTGCGGGACTGGAAGTTATACTCAATCTAATTCCCCTAGACCTCCTTGTTCAAGAATCTGCGGCCAAAAGTGCCCTGAGACTTAGTCAAACTAAAGTCTGGATAAACAGTTCCATAGGACATGCCCAGATCCTTCATAAAGTTATGGGTCATAGTACTACAGCAGACTATAAAATACCCGAACTTGATTTTCATAAACCATTCCAGGCTGCCATCCCAAGCAGAGAGGAATGGATAGATAATATACCATACTCCAGTGAGTCGTCAATAGCTATCTATACTGATGGCTCTAAAATGGACAGTGGTGTAGGGGCAGGCTTCTATTCTGAATTTCTCAAGTTGACCGCCTCGCTTAGCCTTCCAAACTACAGCAGCGTCTTCCAAGCGGAGGTCCTGGCAGTGACAACAGCTGCTAAAAAGGTATCAATGATGGCGATACCCGTGGAATGATGGTTAGTGCGTTGGACTGTCATGCGAGAGGTCTTGGGTATAATCCCTGCCTGTGCCACCTTAATTTAAAAAAAAAAAGTTTTCACGGGTACTGCCTCTTGCGAGGAATTGACAAATTCTCCAAAAGTAATTCTTGTCATGAAAAAGTGCTTTCTCAAATTAGCCGTTCGGATTCGGCATATAAATTGTAGGTCCCCTCCATCCCTGACAACATTACTCGCACACAGGAATGGTTGAGAGTTGTAAGTCACTAGGCCCTGGTTCTCTACGGACTGTTGCGCCACCTAATTTATTTATTTATTTGATGGCGATACCACGAGCTGATATCACCTCTTACATTGATAGCCAAGCGGCAATAAAAGCGATTACTGCAACTGAGGTAAAATCAAAGCTTGTTTCATGCCGCCGCGAAGAGCTTAAGGTTCTTGGCGCACAGCACAACATTAGACTCTGCTGGGTCCCAGGCCACAGCGATATACTAGGCAACGAGAAAACCGATGAATTAGCAAGATTAGGGTCAATGCTTGACGTAAGCCAAGCTCAGCTAGTTAGCACCCCTACCTGTTATTTAAAACAGGAAATCTCAAAAAGAATAACAATTAAGGCCGATGAAAGGTGGAACCTTCTTGACACCTGCGGCACTACAAGAAAGACATGGCCCTGTTTTAACAAACAAAGAACGCAAAGAATTATGCAGCTACAAAAGGGATCACTTCGATCTCTTGTAAGCATAATCACCGGACATAATCTGTTAGGTTATCATATGAAAAAGATGAGAATCAGTTCAGATGATCTATGCAGAGGATGCGGTGACGAGGAGGTGCATAAAGACACTTCGCACTTTCTGTGTCACTGTCCCGCACTCTCCCATCAATGGAAGAAACTGCTTGGCAACTTTTTCTTCAGGGATTTAAAAGAACTATCTAGTACGCCAGGTACTAACATTCTGAACTTCGTCAAAGCCTCTAAATGGCTTGACTAGCTGAACACATAGGTTTTTCTTATTAGCTTGAGTAGCAATACTCACGGGTATCACAATGGATCTGTATTGATCTAAGTGTGACGGTTAAGACATCAACTGTCAGCCCCTCAACCTAACCTAACCTAACCTATCTAGGAACATGTAGCAGTGTGTCTTCATTTAATGATGAAAGTTCCTTATTTTAGAACTTTTGATTTTTGATAAAATCGCATTTGAAATGTATTAAGGAGTTTTCAATCAGTGAGATAAAGTGTGATATTGGATTTTGGAGACTTAATATTTTTTCTTCTAGAAAAGGAAAAAATTTACTATTACAAATTATGACGTAATTGGCACTAAGATTTTGAAATCTTGACAAAAAGAGACTCCTGTCTTCTTTAGCAGCAGTAAAAAATATCTATGCATAAAATATTTCTTCCATTTCTGTGTAAACTTAAGTGTCTATTTTATTTGTACAATTTAAGTATAAGATTTCAACACAATATTCTACTCGTTAAGGATTCATCACTGGACTCCTTACAGGGCGCTTTATTAGGACACAGTTTTGTTATTTTATGAACAGTAAAAATATGAGGTAGTAAAAACATTTTATTTATTCTATAAATAAAGAATAAAAAGAGTCCATAAAAATAAAATCCAGAAGAATGAAGGTTATTTTTGACAGTATGAGACATATTAGTGCTATTCGTTTTTTGTTATGTTTTGTCTTTGATTCAAAATATGTAAAAAAAAATGTACCCTAACCTCCAATATTTTATTTTATTGGAATTTTTAAGTCTGAAATGAATATTAAATTTAGTTAATTTTGATATGAACCAACCTACTGAGTTAGAAGAACGGAATTTTAAATGAATATGTGATACACAATTTTACGGTCGTTAAACAAAGTAAGTAAACAACAACCAATTAAAAGCTTCATATCAAAGAGAAAAGATTGACAAAGACAACCTCTTGGAAGGGAGAAAAATTGATTCTTTATTATTTGGGTATAGTTCTCCAAGGAAAATTCTAATACCACAAATAAGTTTTTCAACTAGACTTTGTGATCAATAACTTTTTCTTTGCATCGAACAAGCATTTCGAAGTTGCAGTGGTTACAAAAAAATTTTACCTTTAATGGTATTTTTTATCTAAATTACAAACTGTTCAGAATTGTAAGAGATCTTAAAGAAATAAATGGATGACAACCTTATACAATGACTTCAGTTTATTAAAAGGAAAGAAATTATTTAAGTAACAATTCAATTAATATATCAATATGACATTGACATATGAAATTGTCAACAAAGTTTAAAGGGGTAATTACAATATTTTGAACAGGGATGTTGTGTAAATATATCAACACTCCTCCTCAACATTAGTGTTCAAAATTCAATCCAAAGGTTTTAAAACAAAAACCGTGTTTTTCTCTGGAAACTGCTTTAGTTAGACCATCTGCTGCCATCTTGTCAGTCTGAAGGTATTCTACTGCTACAACACCTTTCTCAATAGCCTCTCTTATGAAGTGATATTTGTAGTCGATATGTTTTGTGCGCGAGTGTCTACCACCGTCCTTTGCGATAAACATCGCACTTTGGCTGTCGCAGAATATAGTAGTTGGTGATGATATGAGACTTGGCACTAGCTCCTGCAACAGAAAACGAAGTGAATGTGCCTTTTTCGCTGCTTCACTAAGAGCGACGTATTCTGCTTCTGCACTCGATGTAGAGACAGTCCGTTGTTTTCTGGACTCCCAACTAATAGCTGCTCCTGCAAGTAAAAAACAAAAACCACTTTGGGACTTTCTATCGTTAACATCTTCTGCCCAACTAGCATCTACGTAGCCTATCAAGGGTAATCCTGTTTTACGATAAACTAGTTTGGCAGATTTCGTGCAATTGATATAACGAAGTAATTGAATGGATGCGTTCGAATGTTGCTTTTTCGGATTTTGTGCAAACTGGGCTAAGCTGCTGACGCTGAAAGCAATATCTGGTCGGCTAAAAACAGCAAGGTGCATCAAGGACCCGATCATCTCTTGATAGGCTTTTGTTGGAACAGGAATCCTTTCTCCTGCTACGCTTGGTTCCTTTTCCAGTTTCAGTTTAACATCCATAGGAATATATTTATTTCTGGAATGCAGTAAATTATATTTAGTTAAAAGATTATTAATAAAACGAGTTTGATTAATAGAAATCGTATCATTTGCCTTCTCAATTTCAAGGCCAATGCAAATAGAAGGTTGCCCAAGGTCTCGAATCTCAAAATGATCATGAAGCTTTTTCTTAATCGAGTCAACCCTTGCTTGATTATTTGATGCAATAATAATATCGTCAACATAAATTCCCAAAATCGTTTCTTCAGATTCATTTACTTTAAAATTAACGCATTTATCATATTTTGATTGAATTATATCCAATTCATTAAGCTTTTCACCCAACGTCGTATGCCACTGCCTACTTGCTTGCTTAAGTCCATAGAGGGCCTTAATTAAACGACAAACCTTTTCTGGGTGATTGGCATCGATAAAACCTTCCGGTTGTACCATATAAATTTCTTCGTATAGTACCCCATTTAAAAAGGCTGTTGATACATCTAAGTGAAGAAGATTCAAATTGTGTTCTACCGATAACGCATATATTATACGAAGCGAACTCTGTCGCACTACGGGAGAGTAAGTATCAACATAGTCTATACCAAATTTTTGAGTGTAGCCTTTTGCCACAAGCCTCGCCTTCCGCCTTTCAATGCTTCCATCTGCTTTGTATTTAGATTTGAAAACCCAACGGCATCCAATCGCTTCTCTCCCTTTTGGTAGGTCCTGCAATTCCCAAGCTCCGTTCCGAATGAGACAGTCATACTCCTCCTTCATAGCCTCAAACCATTCAGAAGCATTCAAAGAATTATTGGCTTCCTTGAAACTGTTTGGATCTTCCAGCTGTCCTGCAATACAACTTTCTGCGATAACTTCAGGCTGTTGACAATTCATGTTTACGTTTTCATCTTCACATGGTTCAATATTCTCCTCCGCTACATCGCTTTCCTCGAGATGTTCCATATCATCACCCTTGTCATCATCTTCTCCTTTACCATCTTCTCCTTTACCATCATCATTTTCGTCTTTTCCCAATTCCTTTTTCATCGTGTTATCAGATTCATGTTCTCGTTTATCTCCCTTTATGTATTCAAACTCATAATAAGACCCTTCATTGTTGTTTTCTTTCTCTGTTGCATTACTATTTAATGTCTCAATAAATCGAACATCTCTACTTTTTATAATAATTCTACTACCTCGTTTCCAAAGGCGATAGGCTTTCGATTCTGCAGAATAGCCAATTAGTACATACTCGTCACTCTTCGGGTCTAGTTTCGATCTCTTTGAGGTTTTATTTAAAACGAATGCTCGACATCCAATTTGCCTAAAATGACTAACAACAGGTACCCGGCCCCTCCAGATCTGTTCTGGGGTCTTCTGATTATTTAATGCAGTCGGGCAATGATTTCGTATATAAGTTGCAGTGTTAATCAATTCAGCCCATAAAAATTTTGGTAAGCTTGCTTCTATAAGAAAACATCGAGCCATCTCTACAAGCGTACGGTTCATACGTTCAGCAACACCGTTTTGCTGTGGTGTGAACTCAACAGTTAATTGGCGTCTTATACCTTCATCAGCTAAAAACTTTGAGAACTCGTGACTTAAAAGCTCACGTGCATTGTCACTTCGAAATGTTTTTATTTTTCTTCTTGTTTCGTTTTCTATAAGCTTCTTAAATCGTTTAAAAACATCAAAATATTCGCTTTTCTTGCGTAAAAAGTATACAAAAACCTTGCGAGAGTAGTCGTCTATAAATGTAGCAAAATATACACTTTTGCTAATGGATTCTACGTTCATTGGACCGCACAAATCTGTGTGTACAATATCAAGAATATTTTGCGAAGATTTTGCATGTTTGGCTGGAAACGGGAGTCTTGACTGTTTAGCTCGTATACATGAAACACAATCAATGGGAAAATTATTGAAAATTGGTAATCCCTTCACCATACCATTCTTCTTTAAGAATTTCAATGAGGATGTATTTAAGTGGCCATACCTTTTATGCCAAAGGTGCAATGAATTGCTACTACTACTATCTTTCTCAGCTTCATGGCAATTTTCTGTTTTATTGACATGTGTTCCGACTCCGTTGGTTTTCGTTTTAACCAAATATAACCCTCTCTGTTTCACTGCCTCAAGAATGGTTTTACCTTTTTTCATAATACATGCGCTAGTTCCTTCTATTAGCACTTTACATTCGCTATCCGTTGCCTTGCTAGCAGAGACGAGGTTGCTTTTCAAACTAGGGACAAAAAGAGTTCTATAGAGTGATATATTTTTACTCTTTCCATTGACTTCTACAACTAATTACACCGTCCCTACTCCTTCTATAGTTGCAGACTGTTTATTAGCTACCTGCACCGAACCTTTGTAACTTTTATCCAAACAAATAAAATATTCCTTCAAGCAACACATGTGGGAGGTAGCTCCACTATCTATATACCAATTTCTTCCTTCAGATTTCCGATTAAAACTATCTACATTTTTTGAAAATTCTTGTGCAGGAAAGGAACAATCCTGGATTTCTGTAGCTATAAAACCTTCCTCACTTTCTGAAGTATAACTTTCAACGAATCTATTTTTTTCCTGCTGTAGTTTCACACGGCAGTCTTTTTTCATGTGGCCTTTTTGACCACACCGATGGCAATTAAATTGGAAACTATTGTTTGACGTACCTGATTGATGATATGTGCTAGGTTTCTTATAATGCATTTTAACCTTCAATGCATCATCATTGCGTTCAAAAGAGCTCCTTCTTTTGTCACTTACTTCCAGTAACCTTGCTCGTAAAACATCCATCTTCGGAAAATCCGTTGACACATCAAATGCAGCTTGGATATCCTTGTAGATACCTGGTAAACCATCCAACAGCAATACCGCCAACAACTCCTCGTCCAGTTTTGCATCCATCTCTCGCAGCCGATTTATTATTGAATTAAATTGAATTAGATATGATTCCATACTTTGACTCTCATGCATTTTAAAATTGATTAACTTACGAAACTCTTCAACTTTTTGACGAGTACCCTTCCGATCAAAAGTATTTTCCAGAAATTTCCATAGTTCTTCCGAGGTTTTTTGAGTTTTAACTAGTGCAACCTGCGAAGGTTCCATCGCAATAATTATTTCACACCTTGCATCCATATCCTTCACGTTCCACTCGTCTAATTTACCATCATCTGTGGGCTTCTGCTCCAGTCCTTGCACCATCTTTAGAAGCCTATTCTTATGGAGAACAGCCTCCATTTGCGTCTTCCATGTGGAGTAATTTTCTCCATTGAAAAGAGTAATTTTTCCAGTAAATGTTGTCATAATAATTATATTGCTTTATGTGCCTTTTAATTCTGATCTTACTGGGCCCATAACCTGTTCAGAATTGTAAGAGATCTTAAAGAAATAAATGGATGACAACCTTATACAATGACTTCAGTTTATTAAAAGGAAAGAAATTATTTAAGTAACAATTCAATTAATATACATAGATGTCAATATGACATTGACATATGAAATTGTCAACAAAGTTTAAAGGGGTAATTACAATATTTTGAACAGGGATGTTGTGTAAATATATCGACACAAACTATATTCTATTCCAAAACATCGTTTTTTATCTACATACAGTTGTAAAGGTTTTGTTTTTTATTAAGAGGCCTTATTTCGAAATTACAGAAAATAAGTAGGAGTAGAAGGTCTACAAATTTTAAGGAAGTCTTAAGATTTCAGGTGAGGTCTTGAAATATAAAGGGGAGGTTTTATGATATCAGGGGAGGTTTTGGAATATCAGGGGAGGTCTGGAAATTTTAAGGGCGGTTTCGATTGAAGTCTGGAGTATTCAAGACAAGTCTTAAAATATCAGCAGAGGTCTATAAATTTGATGAGAGTTCTTGAAATATCATGATATGTCTCTAAATTTAAGAGAGGTCTTGAAATATCATGGGAAGTCTGGAGTTTTCAAATGAAGTCAGCGGATTTCAAGGGCAGTCTGCAGATTTCAAGGGAGGCCTGGAGATGAGATTTCAAGGGAGTTCTAGAGATTTCAAGGGAGGTCTGGAGATTTCAAAGGAAGTCTGAAGATTTCAAGGGAGCTCTAGAGATTTCAAGGGAGATCTGGATTTTTTTAAGGGAGGTTTGGAAATGTGAAGGGGATTCAAGAGATTTCGAGGTAGATCTGGAGATTTCAAGCGAGGTCTGCATATATACGAGAGGTCTTGGAATATCAAGAGAAGTCTGAAGATTTAAAGAAAGGTCTCGAAATATCAAGGGAGGTCTGGAAATTTTAAGGAAGGTCCAGAGATTTCAAGGGAGGTCTTGAGATTTTAAGAGAATATCAAGGGTGGTCTCGAAATTTCAAAGGAGGTCTCGAAACATTAAGGGAGGTCTGAAAATTTTAAATAAAGGGAAGCCTGGAAATGTGAAGGGAGATCTGGAGATTTGAAGGGAGGTCTGGATATACCTATAGGGAGAGGTCTTGGAATATCAAGGGTGGTCTGGAGATTTCAAGGGAGATCTCGAAATATCAAGGGGGGTCTGGAAGCTTTAAGAGAGGTTTGGAAATTTTAAAAGAGGTCTGGAAATTTTAAGGGAAGTTTGGAAATGGAAGAGGGGTCAAGAAATTTCGAGGCAGATCTGGAGATTTCAAGGGAGGTCTGGATATATAGGAGAGGTCTTGGAATATCAAGAGAAGTCTGAAGATTTAAACAGAGGTCTCGAAATATCAATGGAGGTCTGGAAATTTTTAGGAAGGTCCAGAGATTTGAAGGGAGGTTTTGAGATTTTAAGAGACATCTAGGAGGTCTTTTAAGCCATTGCGAATGTTTCCGTGAAAGAAATTCAAGTGCAATATGACCAACTGCTTAAAATTGTCCTTATTTCACTTTTGTGAAGTGCAATAACGCCAAGTTTTAAAAGTTTGTCTTGTTTTACTAGGTCTTATTTTACGGCACCATTGTGAATACCCTTACCTATAATCATTCCGACAATTAGAAAACGAGGATAGGATTAGGAAGGAAAATGAACATTGGTTTTTAATGTCTGCAAATTGTAGTTAATGGAAAATATTGAGCCTGGTAAAGCATTCCACATTCGGTTAAAATTGACATCAAGGTTAAACTGATGAATGATGATCATTCCTAGAATTACTTGTATTACGGTGGAATAATTTAAGTGGAAGAATGCAACTGGCTATTTCACTTGAGCATTATTTATAAAAATAGTGATAAAATAATAATAGGCATTAGATCTTAGGGCTGTATCGAAGAGTAGCAAATATCTAAGAACATAAAACAGCATAAAAATGGCAAAAACTTCAGGAGTTTGCATCATAAAAGCTAAATTTTGAGCAAAAATAAAAAAAGGTGTCTGCTAACTTTAAATTGTGCGATCCGTTTCATCAACATGATAAGTATATAATTCTTATCTAAAAATTTAATAATAATCAAGTATGAAGTGTTTTTGCAACTTGTGTAAATAAATTATGCGATCGATTTAATTTGTTTATTTCTGTTTTTATTCTTATTTATTTTTTAATTTAATTTAATTTATTTATTGATGTCTAGAAAGTTATGCCACTTCCAAATGTAACGTTGAAAGGTCACGAAATTTAAGGCATCTGGATATGGACATAATTTAATATTTTGCATATTCGTAATAATGACAGAAGTTGCTTAAATTGCAGAAAATTACACATGTTGGCTCATATTTTCTACGATTAAGGATTCCAATTTTTATAAGATCAATCCTAAAATCTTTGTGTTGCTTCAAAATTTGTTTCCAATCTCGAGTTTCTTAAGCGCGTTTAGACAAACAACCAATGAGCAGATGTTAGGAACATTTATACACGTTACTGAGAACTAAACTCTGCGTGGATTCTAATTATAACATTTTTATAATTATTAGGACCTAATACCAAACGTTTCCTATCTTATTAATAGAAGCTTAATAAAAATGTATTTGTCGAATACATTTTATGACTAAGTCTAGTCAATTAGTCTTTTTTCTTATAACGATCTCTTCTTGATGGATAACAAAACTTTTTTCGCTCTAAAGTTCATTCAGTTCGTCATATTTTTATTTTTTAACGATTTGTATTTAAAATCTAGACATATGTATCAACGTTAGATGTGATAAGGACGATAAAATTCCACATCAAGCGAACTAAATTTGTTTTGTTTTTCTACAGATTACAGAGTTTAATCACACGATTGTGTCGAAAGTTATTGCCTATGAATACAAAATTTAGCCTTTAGGTTATACCTACAATTAGCAAAACTTTCGCCCCTGACAACGTTATAAGTCAACATCATCTTCAGGGCTTCGGCTGCGGGTGTTCTTAAATTTTTCCAAATGGTTTGTTTGTTTTCGATTAGGTTTTGATAATAATATAAATAAATGTATTGTGATCATTTTTATTACATTGATCTTGGAACTTTCTTGTTTAGATTATTTAGGAACAACAATCAATCAAAATTTTAGAATAATATTTCAAAAGGCAAACTTTGAGATTTCATTGTCAAAATTTAATGGATTTGCGAAAAACTTGAGGTGGATTATTATTATTGTGATGATTCAGGGAAATGCGCCACTTGACCCACGACACATTTTCGGTTACATTTTCTTTAAAACAAATACCACTTAATTGAAACTACCTTTAGTGCAAACATCTCAAACCTTAAAAATACGTTTTTTTAGTTGAATTTTTAACTTAACTTAAAAATGTTCACTTATTCCGCTAAAATAAATGTAATTTTTTTTAAATGTTACATTTTGTCGTTACTCTTCCTATTAAAATTATCATTTTGAATAGCCTTCTATTTTGACAGTTTTCATTTGTGAATCTATCATCTTTTGAGATTTGACAAGTGAAAACTACTTCATTATTTAAAATGGAACCATACCTTGGACGGCAATAGTAAGACTTGTCAAAAATGTTGATGTGAAAAATTGAAGCCGCAGGCGATGACTTGGTAGGGAGCATGCACCAACTCATCTGCAAAATGTGGTCGGAAGAAAGCATGCCCGATGGGTGGAAATTTAGCATAGTTTGCCCAATACACAAGAGAGGAGGCCCTCTAAATTGCGCCAACTACAGAGGCATCAGTCTCCTGAACATTGCAAATAAGATCCTTTCTGCCGTATTATATGTAAGTCTGAAGCCATTCGTCAACAACCTGATAGGTCCTTATCGGTGTGGCTATAGACCAGGAACGTCCACCATTGACCAAATATTCACATTACAGCACCTGTAGGGAAGAGCACTACAAAGCAATGTCTAGTTTTGGCATCCCTGTCAAACTTATCCGGTTGTGCAGAATAAGGATGGAGAATACACGCTGCTCTATCAAGGTTGGAAAAGATCACACCGATGCATTTGATGTGAAAAAAAAGTTTTAGACAAGGCAATGCACTGTCATGCGACTTCTTCAACATCGTTCTGGAAAGAATTGTGCAAAACCCAACCGTCAACACTAGAGGCACAATCTTCCATATAATTAATCGGATACGCAGATGATATTGACATATTTGGAAGATCAAAGCGTGATGTCAGTGGAGAGTTTTTGAGCATTGCGACGGAAGCGGAGAAGATGGATTTAGTGGTAAATGAGGGTAAGACCAAGTATATGCTGTCATCAAAAAAGGTCATTGAACGACGACGTCTTGGACAAAACGTCACCATGGACAGCTTTAACTTTGAGGTATTTAAGGACTTTGTGGACCTTGGCACCGCTATAAATTCCGACAACGACACCATCAGCGTTGAAATCAAACGAAGAATTACTCTTACAAATCGCTGCTTCTTTGGACTTAGAAGGCAATTGAGTAGTAAAGTCCTTTCTCGAGCATCTAAAATCACCATATATAAGACACTCGTCATCCCGGTTTTCATTTATGGCGTTGAGGTCTGCAAAATTTCAGAGAAAGATGAGAGCGTCTTAGGATGCCTCGAAAGAAAAATTCTTCGGGTGATTTTTGGTGCCGTCTGCATAAATGGAGAGTGCAGGAGAAGATACAATGACGAACTGTACGGGCTGTACAGCGACACTGACCTGATGGTTAAAAGAATAAAAGTCCAACGACTTAGATGACTGGGTCATGTTGAGCGAATGGACATCAACCCTCCAGCCCGGAAGATCTTTAAATCCAATACCGAGCGACCGATCGGCGGCGGCGCAGTAATGGAAGACCGCTACTCAGGTGGCGCACGCAGGACCTCAACCAGCTTGGAGTGCAAAACTGGTAGCTAGGGACCTAGCTGTTGTTTGAGGCCCAGGTCCGCCCCGGACTGTAGCGCCACCTTAAGTAAGTAAGTAAGAAAAATCAAAACTTGTTTTTCGTCACTCAAGAACTACTAACAATTTCTGTTTCATAACATATTGACTAAATTCCAAGCTTGTCGATTTGTTGTATTAGGTAGGCATTTCATAAACAAAAATAAACTGTATTTTTCAAAAAGACCCAGGTCTGAAGGCTTTTAAAGTTCAGTTACTACAAGAACTCTTTAAAATGTATCAAAACGATCTGGATGAGAGTCCGAAAATTCGACAAATGTTCAAAATTAAACGTGCGGGTTTAATACTTGCGTTGTGATATGAACATACCTACTTGAAAATAAGTCTAGAGCTACTGTTGCAAAAATAGGTTTTTGGCCGCTTTATTTTTGGAAGAAGTGGTTAAAATTGGACACCGAGATCTTCCCTTGACCCATATACACTTATTTCTTTGGAATTATGTGAAAATTGATTCTAGACCTTAAAATCGAATTCGTGAAGTTATTGAAGACATCCAGGCACAAATGTGTGCCCATTTGGTTGATATCGTTTTCATTTATAAAAATTATTTATAAATGAGATGTCTGATTTATCGAATTTGACATCTCTAGACGTTTCAAGGTCCCTGGAATCTAAATATAAAGCTTATAGAGAGATGTCTTTAGGTCAGTACGTTCAATGAACCTTTTTTTGATGTCATATCTCAAAAATCAGAAAAGATATCGACGTCAAGTAAATTTTATTTTAAAGATAAAAACAACAAAATATGCAAAAAGGACTTTCAAAAACTTGAGTGTGTTGTAATTGGTAAAAACTGTTGTTCGACTCGAATATCTCAGCAATAAACGTAGGTATTGACTTGAAAATAATTTCATTGTATGCAAAATATCGTTGCTAGCTTTTTGTTAAATTAAAAAAAAAATGCAATTGACAATGTACAAAATACGAAATCCAACAATAAGATAAGAAATGGCTTTTGACTCAAGTGTTATGAGAACAAAGAAAGATATTCCCTTTAAATTTTCTTATTTATTGTTGTTAAACTTTTAGAAATATTGACATGAATAGAAGGATATCAGTGTGGGTGGCATCCCATCCCATTTTTTAGTATTAAAAGTAATTCTCCTATTGGCAAACCCTGTACAAGTAAACAAACATTTGTATTTTGAGACACCCTATAGTTATATACTACTAAATATATCCCATAATAACAATCTTGAAGAAATCAACAGAATTAAAAGAAAAGTCGAAGGTTTTATGAACCAATTACCATAGTTGATATTTGTTGGCGTGGGAAAGACATAAGTTCCAATTATTGTCTTTTGTATTTTCCAAGAATTCTTCATTCATTCTTACATATTCTTGATTTGAGTGCTTATGGATCTTGAATTTAAAAAACAACCCTCAAAATGAAACTGTTGCTTCTATTATGAATGATATTGGTATCTACGAGTACACTACGTGCCTTGTGCGCGGCACACTTTTTACGTAATTCTAATTAAGCCACCACATACGCTACCACCTGTTGGGATAATTCCCATTTTGATATTTTTGTGCAACAACACGATGTACATATGTATGTATGCTCTGGGTACAGTGTACGCACATTTAATCATACAAAAGCTCCTTAATCAGGACCACTTGTTCTCTGAATGATTGACTCTTATTATCCACCGCCGCCACCGCTGCCTCGATACTGCCACCACATCGGCAGCCGCCGACAAACGCACCCAGTTTGATATTATTTTATTCGACTCGTATATCATAAGTTTATTTTTCTTTATTCAATCAGGTCATGGCATCACATGAAATCTTGTTTGTTGTTATGATATTTTTGAAGCCTACGCTCTTGACATGCGAGGTTTGTCAATTTTTTAAGGGGAAAATACACATATGAACAATACTAATTGTTTTGAAGACCAAACAGGATTCAAAATGGAGAAAATCATATTAATAAATATATTTTATTTATTTGCATTATTATTGTTTTGATTGGAGTAACTCAGTGAGATTTAACATAAAAAAAAACAATTTTAATGCAACAAAAATAAAAATCCAACTCACCAGGGAGCCAATGTAGTTAGTGGTAATCGGGCTTCAATTGTCTCAATTATACGAGTATTCTTTGGAAAATGAATATTTTTAGCAATTGCGAGGACAATAATTTTAGATAAATGGTCTACATGAGTAAATGTCATGCAGCAAAACATTTTCTATAAAAAGAATTTTGTTTTTTCTTAATTTTTTGTTAAAAGAAAAGAAAAATAAAACTTTTAGCCATTTTCAGATTCAAAAACAGAAATAAAATAATCAACTCTTTTATATGAGTTACCGTTGAATTATGTACTAGATATACAAAATAATGTTTTTAGATACAAAATGTATTAACTCGACGAGGAGTTTTAGGCCCTTTGGAGTTGAACAACAATTTTGTTGGTAAATGGGCTTCAGGGCAAAATGGAATACAGTATTTGACCTGAAGTCTATTTACCAACAAAATAAAACAACATAAAAGCTCACTCAATTTCACTAGACTAGTTGAACAAAAATTTAAAAAGCATTTATTTATTCTCATAAGAATAGTGAGTATACGCCTGGTGTACCTTTTTTTATTTTGACGTTATTAGAGTGCGAAAAATTACCGACTACGTCACATAATATTATGTGAATTATTATTAAGTAAAATATTTTTCATAAAAATAATATTTTGGTTCTTAAGTGTTGGGCAATGGCTGATCCAGGGGGGGTCGTAGGGGTCATGACTACCCCCCCCCTGGGAGATAATTTGTTTGTATTTTCTTAGGAATCCTCTTCAATTCAAAACTAATCCTATTGCGTTAATCGATATGACCCCCATTATATTTTGAATTATTTATTATTATTATTATTTATTAATCCAAAAACATAAATGTACAGATTAATCTTAAAAGCTAACAGCACTAGGTCTATGGCTTTAGGCTGGGATTTTACAAATTTCCTTAAAAATAAATGATTATAATAATATATGCTTAAAATCTTAAGGCAGGGGGAGCGATCGGGGGTACCAAGGGCGAGCGCCACTAAGCGCTCGCTCCTGCCACTCCCGACCGCTCCCCCATTAGTAAAGCATAACATAGTTAATACTATATACATGTATCGAGTTTGAGATCTTGCAATACTTTAAATACATTTTTTATATTATCCTCTGATGGGATTGAAAGTAGGTTAGTAAATGTCTTATTGTATAATTTTTCAAAAATTTGTTTAATTTTAGTACATTCGGAAGTTAAATGATTTATTGAAATTATGTTGCTTGATTGACAAATGTGGCAAGTGGGAGGAGGTTCGTTTTTCAGTAAGTAGCTATTCGTTAACCAGTTGTGTCCAAGTCTCAAGCGCAGGAAGCACTTGTTCATTTTTGCCGTTGTATTAGAAGGATAAAACGCTGGAATACCTTCTGGGTTAATTGTGGCATAGTGGTGGATGTAAGCGTTTCAGTCCCGTTTTTTCTTATGGCGCCAATGTGTGTCTATAATTTTCATTAGGTCTTTTTTGAGAGGACGTTGTTGGCTTATGTTTGTATTGGGACATATGGAGATGGATTTCGCTAAACGGTCTGCTGCTTCGTTACCTTTAATCCCGGCATGTCCCGGCATCCAAATAAGTTGTAATTTTGCTCCTTGGGATGTAATGTTATCACGAATTTTGTTGATATATGGTGAACGGTGTTTAATATTTCTTAGAGCGGTTAGCGTTGAAAGGCTATCTGTAAAGATTACCGTTTTCTTATTCGATGAAATTGCTAGGTTAGTAGCTTTGAGTATAGCTAAGGCTTCTGTAGAGAATATAGAAAAGTATGATGGGAGCTTTTCACCAGAAAAAATCTGGCTCAAACTGGGTGTCTTCTTACGTCTCAAGATCTTATCTGCGTCTTTGAGAAATGGAGAGACGTATGATTCATAAATCTTCGGAAAAAGCCTGGATGTCAAAATTTTATTTCGTTCTTCGATGGGCTGAAAGCCGCCTTCTGTCATCATATTCTTGATTGGAGTGGTACGAAAGCATTTAAGGCTGTTAGTATGAACAAAACTATTCTGTGATGATAAGTATTTTATTATAGATATTAAGTCTAGAATTCCTAAAATACTTAAATTATTTACAGTGGGTATATGAATATTATCAATATTTATGTCAAAGTTAGCACAATTTAATTTCCTGCAAATATGGAGGTGTTTGTTTTTGTTAAGGGAAAGCATTGCCCCCGATTGGGTACACCAATTATTTATACAGGTAATAACTTCTTTGAATACATTTGCTGTACGTATCATATTGTTGCATTTTGATATTAGGTACAAATCGTCTGCGTATAATGAATGATCGATGTTTTTGTATTTTGAAATTATTTCACTTATGTCATTATATGCAACCACGAAAAGGACTACCGAAAGGGGAGATCCTTGTGGTATACCATTTTGAAGATTATGTAACTTAGAAAGGGAGTTATTAACCTTAGATTTAAAAAATCGGTTTGTAAGAAACGACTTAACAAAATTATACATTTTTTGGCCAATCTTCCATTTTATTTATTTATTAAGAACGATATGGATTCCAATGCGTTTGAACGCTTTCTCAAAGTCAATTGACACAATTGAAATATGGTTCTTACATGAGAGTGCTGAGGATACAAGCTCGTCTATGTGGAGAAGCGAATCTATCGTACTACGGCCGTGTTTGAAGGCAACATGGTTTAGGTTAATGAGGTTGTGCTTTTTAATAAACCAAAGTAGTCTTTTAGATACCATTTTTTCTAAAAGTTTGCTAGGGTGCAGGGAATTAACTTCACGGGAACTACCTTCACATGGGAACTAACTTCACCACTAGTGGGAATTAATTTCACTTTTTTTTTTGTGAAGTTATCTCCCACTGAAGGCGGGAAATAATTTCATCAGAAAATTGTGTGAAGTAACTTCCCACCTACGATTGAAATATCTGAAAAAATATCAAGCGTTGAATTGGTGACGTGAAATAGTACCAAATGAAATAACACCAAATTTCAAATTTGGCCTTATTTCGTTGTTCAAAACGAAATAAAACCAATTTGGCTTTATTTTGATTTATAAAAAGAAATAAGGCCAAAAAAATAATGGAAACAACGCCGAATTTTTAAAGTTCACTTTTTTACATACAAAACACGGTGCAGGGAATTAACTTCACGGGAACTACCTTCACATGGGAACTAACTTCACCACTAGTGGGAATTAATTTCACTTTTTTTTTGTGAAGTTATCTCCCACTGAAGGCGGGAAATAATTTCATCAGAAAATTGTGTGAAGTAACTTCCCACCTACGATTGAAATATCTGAAAAAGGTGCAGGGAATTAACTTCACGGGAACTACCTTCACATGGGAACTAACTTCACCACTAGTGGGAATTAATTTCACTTTTTTTTGGTGAAGTTATTTCCCACTGAAGGCGGGAAATAATTTCATCAGAAAATTGTGTGAAGTAACTTCCCACCTACGATTGAAATATCTGAAAAAATATCAAGCGTTGAATTGGTGACGTGAAATAGTACCAAATGAAATAACACCAAATTTCAAATTTGGCCTTATTTCGTTGTTCAAAACGAAATAAAACCAATTTGGCTTTATTTTGATTTATAAAAAGAAATAAGGCCAACAAAATAATGCAAACAACGCCGAATTTTTAAAGTTCACTTTTTTACATACAAAACACGCAAAAATGGTTGATTTATTGTCTAGAATAGCTACTTTTGCTAAAAAGTTTTTTTGAATTGATAGCACGGCGTACTAAAAGCTAGGTATGTAAGGGGGGGCATGCTGCCCCCCTGCAACCCCCCTGCTTGGGATCACTATAGGATTTGGGGTGGGTGCGAGTTTGGGTATATGCAAAGAACTTTTGCATTTGAGCACTAAAATCAAAGAAATTCCCAACAAAAAAAAAGCAAGTATGGCTCACAGTTATGAAAGAATCACAACGCATTCGTGTTCGTTGCATATACCCAAACTCGCACCCACCCCAAATCCTAGTGATCCCAAGCAGGGGGGTTGCAGGGGGCAGCATGCCCCCCCTTACATACCTAGCTGTTAGTACGCCGTGGTATCAATTCAAAAAAACTTGTTTTAGGCTCCAATTTCAAAAATTTCAATCGAGCAACAAGTATCTGTCATTTTTCAACTTCAACTTATGTTAACTTCACATGAAAGTGAAATTGATTCCCACAAAAAAGTGAAATTATCTCCCACCTTCAGTGGGAAATAACTTCGCCAAAAAAAGGTTAAATTAATTCCCACTAGTGGTGAAGTTAGTTCCCATGTGAAGGTAGTTCCCGTGAAGTTAATTCCCTGCACCGTTTGCTAGTGCAGGATAACAGTGAAATTGGCCTGTAACCATTGATATCTGTTGACTGTTTGTTGGGTTTTGCAATTGGGATATTGATTGCAGTTTTCCATGCCTGGGGCACTATGCCTTGTTCGAAAATATTGTTAAATAGTCGCAAAATGCGTTTTTTTACTTGAAGTGGGGCATTTTTGATCATCGGGTATGATATACGGTCGGAGCCGGGGGTTTTACCGTTTACTGAGTCTAGACTGCTTTCAAGTTCAAGAAAGTTAAATGGTAAATCAAGGTATTTTGCTGATGGAGATAGACTATGAGTTGGGACGACCTGATTTAACGCTACAAGTTTTGCCTCACAGAATTGGGAAGAAAAGTTTAAGTCATTGGAGTATGTGGACCAGTGATTGGCGAAATGTTTGGCAATTTGCTTTGAATCCGTTAGCGATTCGGAATCAGTATGTATAATTTTTATGGAGTGGGGAATGTAGTTACCTGTCAGGCACTTGACATCTGCCCAGATCTTTTTACTAGTCGTGTTGGGATTGAGATTTGCAGTGAACTTTTGAAAGCTCTCGATTTTAGAAACTTTGACATTTCTTCGAAAAATAGCATTTGCTTTTCGGTAATTAATAAGATTTGTATCTATAGGGTATTTTTTAAAAAGTTTCCATAGATGCTGTTTCTTTTCGCGAAGGATGGCAATCTCAGAATTCCACCAAGGAACTATGTTTTTTATTGGTTTGTATTTTGTTTGTGGAATAGATAAATTAGCTGCAAATCGGAAGCTTTTGCTTATATTTGCTGCTTCTTGGTTGATATTTGTGGATAGTGGTTTGTTGCTGAGGAATTCTATTGTTTTAGTTTGGAAAAGATTCCAGTCGGCGAGGTCAGTTAGGAATTTTGGAGTTGGGTTAGAGTAGTTGTTATGACGTTTAAATTTAATGGCGGATATTATAGGAAAATGGTCGCTTCCGTGGAGATAGTCAAGTCTGTGCCAGGCAATGCTAGGTAATATTTGTGGAGATGTAAATGTGAGATCTACGTGTGTAAGCGTGTTATGAGTGGATAGGTGTGTTGGGCTACCATCATTTAGTAGAGATAAATTTGAATTTGTTAAAAAGTTTTCAACAATCTTGCCTCTTGCATTTGCAACAGGTGAGCCCCAGAGAGGATTCCAAGAATTGAAGTCTCCAGTGCGCAGTACAGGAGATTTTACAAATTTTAGAATATCTTCTAAGTTGGAAGATGAAAATGTTTGGGTGGGATGGATATAGAAGGATACTACTGTTAATTTTATATCGAGATCAATTTCAACAGATATTGATGAGATATTTGATGGTATAATTTGAGTTTTGTGTGGAACAGATTTATGGATCATAAGCCCTACACCTTGTTTGGCTGTTGTGTTTGTTCTAAGATTGTGAAAATATGTTGCGTATTGCTTTGGAGCTTTAATATTTGTGCTGTCTAAGACATGGGTTTCCTGAAGGGAAATTATATGAGGTCTATGTTCTTTTATTAAGAGCTCTAGCTCATGATAGTTATTAAGATATCCGTTAAGATTCCACTGGAGAATCTTAAGGATGGAATTTTTAGTGGCCGAGTACTTTTGTGCAGTATAAGAGGAGCTATACTGTGAAAAGTCATAAGCGTATATATTATTCTGTTTACTTTTTTGACTCTGTCGCTCCGAAGTCGAACCACTCAAACTCCTGGTGGAGTTTGAGTGTTTCGACCTCCGAACGACAGAGTCGTGTTTTTTGGTACCAGTATTATGTTTAGATGTCTCCATCATCATCGTCGTCATTTTCTGAAATTTTGTCGTAATGCTGACTAATGTGATCGATGGACATTGGTGAAGCTGTTTCAGTTGAGTGCAATGTTTTGTTTGTTATTAATTGTTGGTTTGAAGTGTTGTTTGTAAGTTTAATTGAGTTTGGTAAGTTGAGTTGTGAGGATAGGTTTGAGTGTGAATTAAAGTTTGAAGAGAGTGTGTTTGTTTCTACATTATTTATTGAGAAGATGTGAAGCATTATTAACATTTGAGTGGGAGTTTAGATTTGAAATGAGTGAGTCGGAATTTTTGGAAGTGCGTTGTGCTGATAACCAAGAGTTATCATTTAATAATGTTTTCGTTGTTGAAGGTATTGACGGAGCAGGGAGAGGCAAAGATGGTATGCTTGGTGTTGATTTTGTGGTATGATTAGAATTATATTCCGAAGATGTGGGAGGGATGTCACTTGGTTTTTCTGTTTTATTTATTGATTTATTTAGAAGGGAGGATTTATCTCTTTTTTCTTGTTTGGAATTTATTGATTTTGTTTGAGTGCTGGTAAGGGAGGATGTGGAGGGAGACAGGCTTGATGAGCTTGACGGGATCGGTTGTGTTCCGTTAGCTGCAATGGAGGAGTAGGATAAGGCAGGAGAGGGAGTTGGATTCTGTTTATCGTAGATTTGTTTCGCTTCAGCCAAGCTGCATTTGTTTAATGTTTAATGAATCGTTGGCAATTTTTTGATGATGCTGGGTGGTTATCTGCACAGTTAGCACAAAAAGTGCGTGTGCAATTTTCTGAAGGGTGCGGTGGGAGGTTACAAGTGACGCAAGTAGCAGTTCGAGTACACCTTTTCATCGTGTGACCGAGGAGCTGGCATTTTTTGCATCGCATAGGATTTGGGAAGTATTCTTCCACTTTGAGTTTGTACCAACCTACATCAAGAGATGTAGGGGGACGGAAGAGATCGAAAGTGAAGAGCACAAGTCCAGAGGGAATTTCGACATTTTGTTTTTGCCATCAACTACTCTTTTTTCAATTTTTTTTAAATTTATAGACCTCTGTGACGCCTTGGTCACTCATCTCTTCAACGATTTCTTTTTCGGGCAAGTTATTTAGGCAGGGTGCGAAAAAAGTGCCTTTGGAAGAATTTAAATGACTGTGCAGGGAAATAGAAACTGGGCAAAGGTTTGATAGGTTTTTTTTTAAAGGAAAGGGTAGCAACTTGTTGGGATTTTACAAGTATAAGCAGGTTGCCATCGCGAAGCTGAGTAATGTACTCGTAAGATGTGCTTATGGCGTCAATAGCTTTTTTTAAAAGGAAGACACTAACAGATGTTAGCGGTTGTTTGGGATCTGTTGGGGATATTATTATAAATTTGGGGTTTTTGGAGTTAGAATGGGATGGGATGTCAAAACTGTGAACTGTACTTGAGTTTATTGTTTTTTTGGGTCTTTTTTTAAGAGGGCTGGTAAGCTGATTAAGCACAGCGAACCGGTTACCCTCCAGCACACTTGGCCCTGAGGCCATATTATATAGGTTACGCACAATATACGCTAGTTTGTCACTCACTTGTTTAATGGGAGAAGGAAATAAAGCGATAGGAAAAGGAGAGAGAAAAGCGCGGGAGAGGATAAATAACCAACTTCGGGAGAGCAGAAAAAATACAATCGGAAACGATGTTGACGGCTCGAAGTATAGTCGGTGACTGTATTTTGAATTATTTATTGTTTTTATATGAAAACAAAATTTGTATTTTACTTCCCTAAACTTTGTTGCTAAAAGTACTTCTTTTAACTGAGGACTGGAACAAGAACAAAATATGAATCAGAAATTAAGCCCTATTCCAAAAACACATCACAAATTCATGAACTTTTGACCAATAGACAGTTAAGTTGTATAAGTAAAGATTTCATCTAAAGATGTGTTAGTAATTTAACGACATTCACAAAAAACTGGTTTGCTGTCAAAAACAATAAAATTTTTGTTTTCACGCAATTTAGAATTTGGAAAAAATTTAGTATAGCTTTAAATTATTTTCATAAAATTTGTTTCTGGGAAAAAGAGCAAATATTCAGATTCTTAAGAAGAAACCTTTAATAAGAGATCGTCAATTTTATATTATATCTTATTTTTTTTGACGCAAATAAATACTGAACATTGAAGTGATTTTTGCTTGCGACATATAGGAACTATATGGCAAGTATTGCATTCATAAACAAATTTGAACTCGAGATTTTAATCAAACATGAAATTACGATGGTAAAAAAGTTGGTCCCCCGATTCCATCCATCTGTCTGTATGTCCTGGACTCTACAGCTTAACCATTGTGTCGATTGAAAAACAAGGTTTTCAGCAGATAAGAGTAAGGTGTTTTTTTTTCCTTTTTTTTAATACGAAAAATAACAGAAGTCCCCATACAAATTTGTTGGTTAAAAATCGAAAATTCGAACTTTTACATATATGTACATGTTTTTAAAACTTTGTTGTTCTTAATTTGGCTTCTTTCTAAAAGAAAAACGTATTTTGGTATTGCTTCAGAAGGGTGCTCCTTATCCTTAAAAAACCGTTATTTTGTTTTAAATTTTCTCAAGAACTAATGGATCGATTTTAATAATCTTTTCTGCTAGTTCTTGTCGATGATCACATGATCAAATTGATCAACAAAATTAAGTTTTGTGATAAATAAAATTTTTGAGAAAAAGTTATTTTGCAGGTACATTCTCAAATCTTAAAATATATTTAATAATTTGAAACATACTTTTTGGAAGAAATAAGGAAGTTGTAGCGACCCAGTCGTGCATTTTATTTCTTTCAAAATTGGTTTTCTGTTACAAAAACTACTAAAATCTTAAAAAATTAAAGAAATCTACTTTTTAATGTGAATTTTCTTTAGGTGCTCTAGAACTAAGATTTAAACACGAATTTCAAGAATATAAATTTCCCAAAAATAGCAAAAGTGACACTTTTGTTAAACTAATGGCTAATTGAAAAACATAATTAACGTTTTATATCTATTGATATAAGAGCTTTAAATCTCTTGAGATTTGAAGTGAAATAGAGATTCTGAAACGTGTAATTTGTAATTTCTGAGTGGCACACAAAAGTTTCTTTCCAACTTATTTGTTTATTTATTTATTTATTATTATATTATTTTTACCTATTTCCTTAAAGTCAAGAACCAAACATTTTTCTCTATACAATCTTTAAGTTTTGTTGACTGCTTTTCTAGCATCTACGAGTAAGTAGTCTGATAGCGATAGTAATAATAGACTCCCGAAAATTAAATTCGAAAAAACTACGACAGAAAAAGGCCGAAAATTCTTCATATCAGATCCTCTCTCATTTTCTGGGTTTTTGAATTTTTGTAGCGTTCTGCGCATTAATTGAAATGGAAACAAGAAAAGTACATATTATTTTTGGAAAAAAGGTACTTTTCAAAACAATTTCTTACATTTCTGCGTGAAATGCACCAAAAACCTTCTATAAACTATTGTGTTTTAGCTCTTAAGCATGGCATATTTAGAAAACTGTTGGAATCTTGGAATGCTTTCATATGTATGCAGTCGGTTAAATTAAATAATAAGACTACACCTTACTGGACAACAGTGTTTTAAAGTAATTTAATAACTTTAGCCCTTGAAATGTGTAAAAATTTAAGATTAAGAAACACATTATGTTATCTTAATTTTGTTAGCCTCCTTGGATGTTTGCATCATTGAAATGTCCCACAACTCACTTTTAGCGGCAATTGAAGACCATGACAAGCAAGGTTTCACATCGCCTAATTTTACGTTTCTTCGACCTCCGTCAGATTGTGACTTTTTTGTGAGTTTTTTTTACCTTTGATTTCGAAATCGACAAATGAATGACCCTATCCTTCTAGAATTTAAGTTTTTAGTCAACGTTTAGACTATATTCCAATGCTGAAGTCAATCAAATTGAAAGCATAGTACTTAGCTTATCAAATATGTCAGAAAATAAAATGCACGACTGGGTCATACGAACTTGATCATGTGTAAAAAGAGTCTGTTTAAAAATATTTCCGGTATTACTCGTATTAGATTTAAAAATTTTACTGCAAACAAATTCTGTTTTCAAAAATTTAGACACCATTTGATATCTCAAAAAAGCTTAACTTTTCAATTTTATTATTTGAAAATCGTAACAGCGTTTTTTTTTTTAAATTTTAGTCTAAAAATATTAATATACGTTTTACATTTCAATTTCGTAAAAAAATGTTGACCTATGTTTAAAATATCGAATTTCAAAACACTAGTTCTTAACATTTAAAAAAAAAAAATCAAAAAAAAAACAATGACATTTTGATCATCAAATATACATAATTGCGACAGTATGAAAGCTTGATTAGTTCTTGATAAAACTTAAAACAAAATAACGGTTCTATGGGGGGTACCCTTCTGGAAAAATACAAACATTTTTTTATTTGAAAGAAGCTAAATTAAGAAAAACATTTTAAGCGAAAATTTAAAAAAAAATCTATCTGTTTGTTTTCGAGAAAATTCGGAAATTCGAAGTTCGAAGCACTGCTATTTGACACCTGTCAAACTCAGCTATTATTCGAAATTCCATAATATTAGTTTACTATTTAAGAAAATGGTTCACTTATTCTAAAAACTCGTTAAAATTTATTAAAACTAACTTCAAAAGCTCAGTTGAAAAAATTGTTACTGCAAGTGCCAGTGTTGCTGATGATCCGAATTCATCAATTTCGGAGTTCGCAACAACTGAACGTGTCCTAAAACCCTTTTTTGGCAGCGATTGACGACATTTGGTTCTACCAATACGGGATTACGTGAATAATTTAGGTGATTGTTTCGACACATTTAAAACCAGAATTACTCAAATTTTGACTGAGATATTACCTAACATTTTCGAAAAAGTAATTGAAAAATTTGTACAAAAAAAGTTGTATACTAGGAATCTTATCAAGGCAAGCGGCCGCGGCCTTTTGAATGATTTACATTTAATGGCAAAGTTCAAACTATATGATGAATTAAAATGTTTATTTTAAATATTCAGATTTTAGTTTTACTTTCGCAATCGAAAATGAATGGCCCTGCATGTGCGATAATTTTGCAAGAAAACTCATTGTCAGTGTCAAACGACTATGAAATCGATAGATGTCGCTGTCTTCTGTGCTGGTAAAAAATTGAACCAGCTTATCATTTGCCAATAAAATTGTAAGACTTTAAAAAAAAATTTACAAAATTTGTGAACAGCCAATTTTTGATTGGAAAGAATTTGATTATGTCAGCTGAGTAATGACTTATCTGACAGTCATCGGTACTATAAGCTTAACTTCTTTTACTACTAATTAATCAAATATGTTAAAAATACGTCAGAGCAATTTGTAAGGCAGGTTTAAAATAGAGTTTTCCAATTAGAAAATCAATTTTGAATATCCCCTTATTTGGGCAGCTGTCTTCTTTTGACACAATTACTAACAATAAATAATTACACTCTCAACAACGCACTGAAACTATTAACTTAACTTATGATATTTCTTAAAGAGGCAATCAAAATTAGGCACCGAGATCTTGTTATTCAGAAATTTTAATGCGAAGCCGCGTAAAAACAGAGGTCAATATCAATGCTCCCCAATCAATTCAATTCTAGAAGTAATGAGGATATACATCTGCAAATAGCCACATTAGCCAGGGAAAATTTAAGGCTGCAACCGTAGCCAAGGCGGTGAGATTAAATATTTTAAATCCATATTTTGTAAAACATTTAAAATATTGTTTAAACTGCGACACTTGGAGTGAGCAACTTGATGACTCAGCTCACTATTCGGCCCGGACACCACCAGACCAAATGTTAATATTCTTTAAAAACTAAGTCAGTCAAAGTCTATGTGATATTTGTGTGGTTGAGATACATATCGGGTGATTTTTTAAGAGCTTGAGAACTTTTTTTAAAAAAAAACGCATAAAATTTGCAAAATCTCATCGATTCTTTATTTGAAACGTTAGATTGGTCCATGACATTTACTTTTTGAAGATAATTTCATTTAAATGTTGACCGCGGCTGCGTCTTAGGTGGTCCATTCGGAAAGTCCAATTTTGGGTAACTTTTTCGAGCATTTCGGCCGGAATAGCCCGAATTTCTTCGGAAATGTTGTCTTCCAAAGCTGGAATAGTTGCTGGCTTATTTGTGTAGACTTTAGACTTGACGTAGCCCCACAAAAAATAGTCTAAAGGCGTCAAATCGCATGATCTTGGTGGCCAACTTACCGGTCCATTCCTTGAGATGAATTGTTCTCCGAAGTTTTCCCTCAAAATGGCCATAGAATCGCGAGCTGTGTGGCATGTAGCGCCATCTTGTTGAAACCACATGTCAACCAAGTTCAGTTCTTCCATTTTTGGCAACAAAAAGTTTGTTAGCATTGAACGATAGTGATCGCCATTCACCGTAACGTTGCGTCCAACAGCATCTTTGAAAAAATACGGTCCAATGATTCCACCAAACAGTGCATTTTTCGGGATGCATGGGCAGTTCTTGAACGGCTTCTGGTTGTTCTTCACTCCAAATGCGGCAATTTTGCTTATTTACGTAGCCATTCAACCAGAAATGAGCCTCATCGCTGAACAAAATTTGTCGATAAAAAAGCGCGAAACACATTTCGAACCGAACACTGATTTTGGTAATAAAATTCAATGATTTGCAAGCGTTGCTCGTTAGTAAGTCTATTCATGATGAAATGTCAAAGCATACTGAGCATCTTTCTCTTTGACACCATGTCTGAAATCCCGCGTGATCTGTCAAATACTAATGCATGAAAATCCTAACCTCAAAAAAATCACCCATTACAACGCACAACTCTAAGTACCACACAAAAGAATATTTACACTTGTGCCACAGGCCAATAATAAGTTTTACTTCAAGTTTAAAATAAAGCAATATGTTATCACTCAAAAAACTATAAATCAGAGTCAGCTCACGTAAAAATAAAAACTTTAGTTTAATAGGCCCTAAGGTTTTCCATTAATTATAAAATTAATATATGCACTTTGTATGTGAACAATAAAAACTGGAACTCAAATTTCGAGATTTCGAGCCACCCGGTAGGTAGATAAATATTGATAATAATTTTTATAGTTCTTGTTTGAAAACCACATTTCAGTTTAATGGCATTGGTCAACATCAATTTCAACAAAAATAAGTTCAAGTTATCTAATAATAATAATATATACAAAAACTAATTAGCCGAAAATTCAATGTTAATGTAATAAATTTAAACTAGTTATTAACTTAATTATGGATTGTTAATATTTTTGTATAGCATGATAAAACGAAATTTTAAAATGTAACTTTACTGAAGTCTTTTTCTTTTCATTATATTTACGAGGAATATTTGTAACCCATTACTTTTTATAACTTTACGTTTTTCATAGTTTAAGATATAAAATAATAAATTTTGTATGTTTGAGAAAATTTGAAAAATAAAAATATATTTTTTCTTAAATTAAATTATTATCATTTCATTGCACATAAAGCAAATACTACTTTAATTCACAGTAACATAAAGTTAAATAACTCACTAAAGGTTCATAATTGTTCCTTAGTTATAAAGAGCTTCTAAATTGCAACTTGGCAGTTATAACTTGTCACTTTGAACGCACCCTTAAAACAATAACCAAACTGTCAAAGGTTCATTAAAAAAACATTTACATTTATCGAAGTAAAGTTCTACAATAAAAGCCGTTCGTTATCTTACCAATATTTTTATAAACAGTTTTCTGTCAAGCAAGTCGCATGACCAATGACCTCTCCTTACCTTCCAAACAATTCTGTCGTAAGAATCTTACTTTTAAAATGCCTTTCAGTATACCTTTGACTTCAGTTTCGGACGTACTGTGAAGTATAGAGATTTGTTTACCAGCTGCACATCAAAAATGTAGAACACTTTACTTAACTCCGTTTTATCTCTTATTTACATGTTCAAAACTTAATTATTGGTCCATGCCAACAAGCCTTACCAATCATTCAGTCAATAAAGAAAATAAGAGAACAAGCTTATGTCAAGGTTAGGGGTTAGGTTATAGTGGCTGTCCAAGATGGAAACGGACACACTTGGCCAGTTTAATGGCCCATTGTGATACCACATGAATCTTGAGGTTACTTCCTAAGCTCAATGGAACCAGTTTGAGTCCCTTACGAAACGTGAGAGGCTGATTATGCTGATATGATTTAGATCGTTTAGATCGTTAAAAAAGAATTCTCCTAGGTAATTCTTGCGTTTTCGAGCCAGAGCAGGGCATGTGCAGAGAAGATGAAGAATTGTTTCTTCCTCTTCCTCGTCCATACAGCTTCTGCAGAAATCATTTGAGAATACGCCTAATCTCGTGGTGTGCTTTCCTATTAGACAGTGTCCAGTTATTACACCTATTATCGAGCTTATATGCGATCTGCTTAGAGAGAGTAAGCACCTTGAACGTTTTAAATCCAGTGTTGGCCAGATGTTTTTTGTGACTTGACACGTGGTGATGTTGTTCCACCTGGTGCCTGCCCTCCTCCAGCGTCTTGCATTAGCAAAAGTTTACAAGTAGCGATTGGTATGCCAGTACATGCCAAACGTGGTAGGATGGGCTGTACTGTACCGTTCCTGGCGAGTTCATCTGCCTTACAGTTACCTGGAATGTCTCTATGGCCCGGCACCCAGCAAAGGTAAATATTAAACTGTTGTGCCATCTCCATTAGAGATGATCGACAGTTATGGACTGTAATAGAGTTTGTAGAGACAGAATCCAGAGATTTGATAGCGGCCTGACTATCTGAGAAAATACGGATATCAGATGTTGATATCACGTTTTCTTTAAGCCAGGACAAGACTTCTTTTATCGCCAAAAGTTCCGCCTGGAACACGCTACAATCATTGAGAAGGCGGAATGAGAGACTTAATTTCAGTCGTTCAGAGTACACACCTCCACCAACCCCTTTTTTTGTTTTTGACCCATCTGTATAGAAATGGATTGACTCATCTTCCAGGAATGTCCTATCCTCCCAAAAAGATCTGGGAGGTATAGAAATCTGGAAATTTCTGTCGAATTGCAGTTGGGGGATGGTGTAGTCTGTGTGCTTTGGAATTGATTCTAAATAACTAAGAATTACGGAGTGGCCAATGTTGTTGTTAGTCCACTGCGATGAAGCTTTGAGGCGAATAGCAGAGCTTGCAGCTATTTGTTTGCTAAAAATGTCAAGAGGTGTTAGGTAGAGTAAGGTGTCCAGTGCCGCAGATGGGGTCGTGCGAAGCGATCCACTTATACATAGGCAAGCTGAACGTTGAACTTTATTTAATTTATCTCGGTTTATACCTTTTTCTAAAGCAGTCCACCATACTGCCACACCGTATATTAAAATCGGTCTGATTACCGATGTGTATAGCCAATGCGTGATTCTGGGTTGTAAGCCCCATTTATTACCGATGGCTTTTTTGCAAGAAAAGAGAGCTACAGTAGCTTTTTTGACTCTTTCCTCTACGTTGCGTTTCCAATTTAGTTTTTTATCTAAGACAAGACCCAGGTATTTAGCCTCGTCTGAGAATTTTAATTGGATTCCTTTAATATGGGGAGGGTTGACAAATGGAATTTTGTATCTCCTCGAAAATAAGACCAAACCGGTTTTGTGTGGGTTAACACCCAGTCCACACCGATCAGCCCAAAGTATTAGTCTGTCTAAGGCATTTTGTAAGAGTTCTTTTAACGTGTTAAGATGCTTTCCTGAAACTGCTATAGCAACGTTCGTCCGCATAGGCTATCACTCTGAAACCCTCCGCATCCAGACTAGTTAGGATTTCATTCACCACTTGCGGTGTCCCTCTACTAACGAATCGTCTGCCAGAAGAGTTGCCCAGTTTTGAGTTAATTATCCTGCTAGTATAAGCATTAAATGAATTAACTCCCGAAGCGAACTCTCTACATTTAGAGATGTTAGTGCAGATGTGATTGCAGATGTGTCCACGTTGTTAAAGGCACCTTCGATGTCAAGGAAAGCAACCATAGTGAACTCTTTATGATGGAGGGAATATTCGACGGTGCGTACTAAGGTGTGTAACGCTGTTTCCACCGATTTACCTTTACAGTAGGCATGTTGAGACGAAGACAGAAGTCTTGTATCAATACTTGCCCTTAAATGGATATCAATCAATCTTTCCAAGGTTTTAAGAAGGAATGATGATAGAATTATAGGTCGTAGATCTTTAGGATTGACTTGCGAGCATTTACCTGCCTTGGGTATAAAAACAACTTTAACTTCTCGCCATGCCGAGGGAACATGGACCAGGTAAAGACAACTGGTAAAAATTGCCTCAAGGATTGGTGCAATTATGTCAGAAGTCTTTTGTAGCTCGGCTGGTATTATTCCATCTGGTCCTGCAGATTTAAATGGTTTGAAGCTGTTGAGAGCCCATTGTAGCTTGTCCCTTGTGATCAGACCTTGTGGATATGTAGTATTGGGACTTGAACGTATATAACCGTTGCAAGTCTCGGTAAGAGAACTTCCAGGAAAATGAGTATCCAGTAGTAAGTTCAGCGATTCATTACTTGAATTTGTCCGAGCCGTCTGCATTTTTCAAGCAGCTTGGCATCGCTGGATTAGTTGAAAGAATTTTCCGTAACCTAGAGGCTTCAGAAGTTTCTTCTATCGTGCCACAGAAGGATCTCCAAGAAGATCGTTTAGATTTCCTTAGTGTCTTCTTGTAAATTCTTATGGATTCTTTGTAAGCTTATGTCAAAGTCAGCGACAATTTGTATTTGAACGAATCAATCACTGCAAATGTGCCCGTGGTGACCTTATGAACGACAATTCGCAATTGTTTTGTGTTTTATTTAACGAATAACAAAATCTCTCTACTTAATTGTCATTCCTTAGGTCTACATGTCGATTTATTTAATTATTATGTACGCTTCTTGTAATCCTTCGGACAGTTCTGATTTAAATTCTGGCTTCCGGAATTGGTTATGGGATCGGAATCACGAAAATCAAAACATAAAATTAATTAAATGCATAACAAAGACCTTCTCGTGTGAAGAAGGCACACAAACGTTATATCACAAACAATAAAGTTTCCCATAATCTTTCGTGAAACATTTCGATTCTTTATAAGATTATTATTAAAAATTATGGATACAAGTGAAGGACAATTTATAAGTTGAGCACACGTTGCACTTAGAAGAACACTCAAAATGTTAGCTTTATAGTCCCGATGCGCTTTGTGTATGGCATCCCTGCTTTTAGAACCACAAAAATCACAATACTGTTATAAGTGATTTTTGTTTTAAGTTATTTTGTTTGATGTTGTCAATTTGTCAACACATTTATGGAATATCCCATATTCCCATAATCTCCTATAAAGCAACCCCATAAATAGCAACGAAAGCTCGCATTTCCTGCAGGGTACAGTGATTTATGCTAATGAGATTTCATATTCCATGAACCAACCTACTGGATGTCGGGTAATGTTTAATGTTATATTTTCGTTCGCTATATCTTTTATATAAACAAGAAAAAACTGAGTTTATATTCACCCCCACAATAAAACTATATTAAAATATCTCAATTATTGCGATATGGTGACCCTGACTATGACAAGTAGAAGCCCTATTCAGATTATATTATTTTTTTTTGTTTAGTTTGTTTTTGTTTTGTTAGCAAGTTTATTATGGCTGATTGTTTTATAAAAATAGATTTGCCTTGATATCTCGTATATGATGGGAGTATTTTTCCGCAAACATAACCTATACTACAAATATAATCGCAAATTATTTTATTTTTTGTTTAGCCATGACCTACGTCATCTTATTTTGTTTATAGAACATTCTAAATTCGACGACATTTTTACGATAATTTCATGTGTTTTGTTTGTAGGCACATACAAATTTTTAAGTCCTATACTGACAAGAAAGCAGGTGCCTACATAAAGTGCCCATGTAAACTACTATTCTGATACACTCCTGATTACTTGATTAGGTTCAATTCATCATATTTGACAGCTGTCAGTTATCACTACCAGTGATGCCATGTATGAATCCAAAATACAGTCAAATTTTAATGTTTGACAGAAAACAAAATCATTATGTAAATTTAATAGAAAAAAGAAATAACAAAATGCGTTTTTCTTTTTTAGTTCAAAGCAGAGCCGGAACTGTCAAACAAAAAATTATGTTTCTTTATTACCTCTGACCGTTTAGAAGTTCAAATTTGTGTTTCTTTCATCGCATCATTCTGATCTTGTTTAGAGCGAGTTACATGAGTTCAGAATAAAATAACTGAGCAGACCACTGCTGTCGTTTTTGCTACTATAGTAGTATTTTACTCCTTTCGAGAGTCAATTGCTACTCTACTACCCACGGACGAAAACTACTCCCCAAAATAAAAACCATTCATGGTGCAATCGTTAATTTCTTTAAGAAATTTGCCCTCAAATTTGGAACTCTTAACGAGAAATATTGCTTCGTTTTTTGCTCATAGCCCAAAAAGAAAGCAGGAGCTAGAAGAGTTCCAGAAGTACTTTTCGGTTGCAGAACATAATAATGTTGAGGATACAAGGTAGCTGTCTATGGAAAATGTTGTGGCTAGAATATTGGAGCAATGGATTGTGCTTCAACATTTTTTTCTGGCTTATGAGCTAATGTTGACACTGCTCACAACATTTATTTAGAAATGACCAAAAACAAAATCTATTTCAGTTTTTTGTCATACACTTTGAATATTACAAACAAAATAAATATTGAATTTAAATTTGAAACTCCGAAAATCCATTCTTTATTGAAGAGTATTAAGACTTATTTCAAAACCAGTCTTCGCAACTTTATAAAACCAGAATATATTATATTTAAACCTAAACTTCACGAGACTGAATTTTGCAATGAAACATTCCTCAATGAAAATGATATTTACTTCGGAGCAAAAGCGAAGATGCTTATTTTACAAAAAAAGTGATGAAATAATTAAAATAAAAACTGACTGCAGAGCAAAATATGTTGAACTATGTAAACAAGTAATTTGCAGAATAAAATTTGACGATAAAGTGCTACTGTCTTTGGAAGGGATTAACCATAAAAACTTAGCACCTACTTTGGTAACTTTTATGGCATTATTTCCAAAGTAAGCAACTGATCTTGACATCGAAAGGCTTCATGAGGAATGGCGGCTTTTTAGAAACCAATGCTTTGTTTCCAAAAACTTGCCTCTCGAGACTTTTTATAGCAAAATATTTCAAATAAAAAACGTATTTCAAATAAAAATGTATTTTATTTATTTATGAATATTCAAAAAAAACCTAAGAATTAAAATGATGAAATTAATTGTATTTTAAAATGCTGGTCTTTGAGCAAAGAAAGCAAACATTTGCCATGACATTACATCCTTCTATTTGTCTGTTTTCGGAACATTAACCTTCCAGTAGGTCAATTAACATCGAATTTGGACATTATTATTTTCAGTTTTTGATTTAATTTTGTTCATGGGCCAAGCATGTGTTTGTTGTTTTTTGTTTTACTCCTCAATTTCAGAAAATACTCCCCAAAATGACAGAAAAATACTACCCTTGAAATTTTTAAAATGACAGCACTGGAGCAGACCAAGTTGCATCAGGTTCTCCACCCACCATTTGTTCAAAGAATAATTTGAATGATTTCTTGATTATAATTAGTTTTATTTTAAGTTTTTAATCTTATTTCTATAGAAGAAAATGACAAGTAAAATGACAAATGTCAAATAGTGACAGCTAAGTATTCATTTGTGTTCTAAAAACAATTTTGAGCGCTCGGAACACACTTTGTGCGGAGTAATAGGTATGAGACTCAAATGTCAATCTAACTTTCAGTGTGGCTTTGGGCTTGTGGAAATAAGACTGTTTGTGTCTGTTAAAATGGCTGTGTTCATTAATTGATAATTGCTATGTATGACATTAAATGCTCGTTCACACTAGGTTAAGTTTACTTTGGGTGTAAAATGTTTCGAATTTTTGTAATAAATCTTAGAGGAAAACAAATCAGTAGACTTGATTTCTAGTCAAAACCAAAAAAAAACAGTTAAGCTGGCAATTCATTGCGCAATATTTATGTAATGGAAAGTCTTTAAATTTACAACAAATTTACGACAATTTATTGGATGCTTATTTCTTTTAGTGAGTTTGTTATAACCAGTGAGGAGTGAAAGTAGTATTTAACTGTCATGTGAGCATTTGCAGGAGATAAAATAAATAAAATAAATTAGGTGGCGTAACAGTTCATGAAGAACCAGGGCCTAGTGACTTACAACTCTCAACCATTCCTGTGTGCGTGTAATGTTGTCAGAGATGGAAGGGACCTACAGTTTATATGCCGAATCCGAACGGCTAATTTGTGAAAGCACTTTTCATGACTAGAATTACTCTTGGAGGATTTGTCAATTCCTCGCAAGAGGCAGTACCCGTGAAAAAAGTTAGATGGCACAGGCAGGGATTGAACCCAAGACCCCTTGCATGACAGTCCAACGCACTAACCATCACGCTACAGGTACTACATTTGCAGGAGATAATGTCTTAAAACAAGATATGTTTTAAAATAAGCAACAATCTTTTTTTCTTCTACTGCAAATTTTACGATAAATTCAATGCAAACTTACGACCAAAAATAATTGCATTATCACTTTCCTAAATTTTTCAAAAAGTAGTACTTCTAACTAAACAAATTAAAATCATATTGGATCAATTCAATTCAAAATCAATTTTGATTTTCTCGGTTAACATTTTCTTTATTTTGTTTTGCTTTTTAAACATAATATTAACCTTTAAAATCATCTACAATAAGAAAAACGTATGTTTATTGAATATTAAGTATCATGCAATACCATATATTAAATGCAACATATTTTCCATGCAATTCAGTATTTCATATGTAATCATGGCAAATTAAGATTAGTTCTTCGAGCAATAACACGAAATGGACATTTTTTTCTAAACTTGGAATTAACAATGCCACTGCAAATTGTTAACCATTTTTGTAATGAGTTTCAATCCATTTTTAATATAGACGTTCTTTTAACTAGTCAATTGTCAAAGATGCCATTTTTAAAAGTGACAGCTATACTTTTAGAAAAATATGGTCACATCTTGTACGACAGAAACGCATCTGAGGCCCGTTCGTCGCTTTTTAGATGTTATTATAACCGTTTAAACTTCTGCCTTGGTAATAATACATACCTTCTTAACACCATGCCATTAAATAAAATTAGCACTATTTTTAAAACGAGAGGAGAATTACTTAAACTTAACTTCATGCCCCATCGCCCAGATTTACCTTTACTTTGCAGTCTTTGCAATCTGAACATACGAGAAGACATTCATCATTTTATTGCGATCTGTCCAATCATGAAAGAGTTCAGGGTGAGATATTTTGGAAAAAAAAGCCTTAATGAAGCCTAGCTTATTGCCATACTAAACGGAAATGTCGGATGGAATGCCCTATACAATTATACTGTCGCTGCTCTTCGTTACAGGAATTGTATAATAAATGAATATTTTTAAGATACAAATCTAGATATTTAGATTTTTTTTTTTTTTTTGCTATAATATTGTATTTAAACTCAAAAATGTTAGTCTGGTAGACGGCCATAGGCCAAACCATATAGACTTAAGTAAGTTTTTTTATTATATATCTAAATTGAATTTGTAAAACAATGTTATTAATTATCTAAGGAAATAAAGAGTCAACTAAAACTAAAACTAACTAACTAACTAACTAAAAGTGACAGCTACTCAAATAGCGGCACTGCCCAGTGTTGTTATAGATGCACAAAAATCAAAAACATCTAATTGAGCTCTTTATGTCAAATTATATGTAACGTTTTATTTTATTTTCCTTAAATCTCCTCTGCATTATGATGACGTCAAATGCTATTCCCTTTCTTTCAACACCTCTTAATTTAATAATATTTTATAAATATTGCATACATTTTTCTTATAAATCGAATTAAGGGTGGTAAGCAATGGCTGCTGGGTGTACATGTACTTTATAAATTCATACAAAAATTATGGGCGTGGGTGAACGGGCCCCTATTCTAATCTATAATTCTTTATAATATGTTTAAACTACGGGAATAGTTTTTTATTTGAATCGATATACATATTTGATGATTACGATGAGTATTAAACGTCAGAATAGTTTGTTGACAGATATGTCATAAGTTTAAATTAAATTATAGTTTATATTAAATGTTCTTAAAATCTTAAGCTACATATGTAGACACCTTTTCCTTCAACGAAACCTAAAGTTTTCATATATTAAATGTATTTATATTTATATTTTGAAGCTTTCAACCAATAGTTTGACTTGGGACACTTTAAAAATACCCTTGCTCTAAATCTTCGAATAATCCAATTATTTATTCAATAAATGCAATTATAATGTGCATAATGGGTTATTTGTTTTAGCATAAGAGAACTGGAAGCAGAGAAATTAATTGGATATACCTACACAAATTTTTTGAAATTGAACGTCCAAAAGACAAAGTTTATTGTATGATTTGAGTGAATAGCATGAGCACATAGAACATGACTTCTCTTGGCTCTTAACTTGTACATATTTACATAAAGAATTTCAATGTTACGCGTGCCATTAAAAATGCGTACCTACTACCTACTTTTTAAATTATTATTGTTTATACTATAAGAAACGCATAATTAGTAAGAAGTTTTTTGATTAACGGTCACGCAAAAAGATGTAGCTATGTATGTACGTATTTAATTGGTAAATTATTAAAGCAGCTAATGACTCAGCATTATCTGGTCTTAACAATCAACTCTGATGATCATTTTTGTCACTTATGTTTTTACTTTTTAATCAGTTTAAAAAAAAGTTGGTTGTGCACTTTTCATTACTTATAAAACATACTTAAGATGTATGGCTTTCAAAAAGAAATAAAACGCATACAATTTTGTGTTATGGCCAAAGATTTAGCTGTATTATAAAAATGAGGGTTAGCGATTGTGTTTCAAAAATGACCTCCGAGAGGCCTAATTTTGTACCACTTTTTGCAGCAATTGGGGTGAGTTGGCAATAACGCGCCGAATATTCTCTTCCAAGGCGTCAACAGTCTTAGGCTTATCTGCTCAGACAAGTGACTTCAAATAACCTTACAAAAAATAGTCCAGCTTTGTCAAATCGCACAATCTTGGAGGCCACGTTACAGGCCCTCAATGCGAGAAAATGCGTTCACCAAAGTTTCCTTTACTAAACAGTGACTATTTAATGGAGTATCCGCTAGACGGTGCCTCAATAATATCTTGTGGTCACTCCATTACAACATACAACAATTTTGCATATTAACGTACCCATCCAACCAAAAAAAAAAGTTTCATTGCTAGACAAAATTTTCTTGTGAAGATCGAGTTCATTTAGCAAACGTGAGACGAAAAATCTGTAATAAGGCTACGTTCAGACGGCGACTATTCGATTCGATTTTTTCACGTATGCGGTTTTATTGAATACGAGACGGCCGGCGTTTCACACGAGAAATATTCGATTCGATTTTTTCACGTACCGGTTTTGAAGCGTGGCAGGGGACACAGCACTGTTGGCAGTCAACCGACCATCGTCATCATGTGGCGTTTTTCTTTTTTAGTTCAGAGCTGAGCTCTGAGCAGAGTGAGAGCGAACAGAGTAGAGTAGAGTAGAGTTCTGAGCAGACTTCAGAGCTCTCTGATTTAATTATGAAACAACTTGAGCACTAAACTGTCATGATTTGAAATGTCGTATGTTTGAAGGCGTTCAAAATTTTCTTTAATCAAATCAATTAAAAAGACAGTCATAGCGTTGGTCCATTAGACCCCTGAAATAGATTTTATTCATAAAAATGCTATATGCAATTAGTTTTTTCTAAATTATTTTTCCTTCTGCACTAGAGCGACCAGCCTCTTACGCCATTTTTATTGTTTTGACGATGATTTTTTTTAATTTCCCGGCTTTCCAACATCAAATTGTTTCTGTTCAGCATTTTACTCCGTTTACTCAGTTATTTTATTCTGAGCTCACAGAGCGCGCTCTGAACATGTTCAGAACTAAAAAACAAAAACACTCCATTACCAAGACCGGAATCTTTCGTACGTTTCACTCTCCAAAACCCGTTTGTTTACATTGTTGTATTTGTAATTTTGGCAATTAATCCATGAATAGATGTGAGCACAAACAAAAAAAAACGATGCCATGGGCTAGCGGCATTTTGCACAGCAAAAACAAAATGGAGGGGTAAATAAGTTTTTTTCAGGTTTTTCTTTTTACTTTTTTTCGATGAAGAAATCAGTTTTAAGCTTTAATTTTGCAGTCATTTTGTTGATAGCGAACCAATGTACATTTTTGTCTTCAAAAAAGCATGTTTACCATCAGTTTTATATAATTAATTCACTAATTTACAAAAATCACTACGAAATTCTTCAAATTTCAAAATTAACCTCGGATTTTTGTATCAAAGATGCGTTCGAAGAACCATCAAGTTAAGGGTGCCAGCGCAATTTTTGTATTGAATTCTAATAAATTTTCGTTAATGAACGGCCCAAATATTTTTTTGCAAGTAATTAAAATCTGTATCAATTTAATTAATCCAAATGTATTTATAGTTTATTTTTAATGATTTAAGCTTGCAACTATTTTTGAATTCCATTTTGATTAATAAATATTATATTTAAAAAAAGAGTTATAATCGAAAAATATCTTATCCATAACATTCTTGATTGATGGAAGCATACATGTATTTGCTATCAAAAAAAACTATGCATCAAAGGAACACCAATGTTTTAAAAAAGTAATCAGAACGATTATAGCGAATCTGTTGAATAAATGCAGAGCAAATAAAATGCAAATTTTGACATATCACAAAATGAAAACGTGTTAAAATCGTTCTGAATTCATGCACAACTAATTCAATAGAACATGTAATCGTCATGAATGTTTATTGTTGACGTACAGAAGTTTTTTTTAGTGAATTTCCACAGTTTAACGCAAAATATAATTTTCATTCATTCCTTAAAAATGTTTAGTTACCAAAGTTCAAGTTTACTTATTATTGTTTGAATGGTATGTTTAGTAAAAGTGCTGCTAAAAATGAAACAAATTAATGAGTTTTACTTCCATAGATTACATTTTATAAATGCAGAACATGGAAGAAAATATACATAAACAATAGTTTTCAGGTATAAAGCAGAGGTTAGTGTAGAAAAATATTTTTGAGAAAGCCAATAATATTTTAGGTATGTCCATTAAAGAAATTTCCGCTTCGGCTAACCTTCATCAACATTTTAGAAAAAAAATTAGCATTAATAGCAGCCAATTATTTCATAGCATAAATAATTTTTCAGATTGTAAAATGTCTAGAAATTTTCATACGCTACAAAATTCGTCATTTTATGCGTAAACATAGAAGATAACATTATTTAGTCAAGAAGTATGGATTTTGGCGCGTATACCGGTTTTTCTCTATTGGATGTTCGGTTTCCCCATACTGGAATAAAAAAAAGTTACTTAAATCTATTTATTGCACTCATTTAGTTGGTATTGTGTGTAAACACATTGCCTATTTCTATTCCTCAAAGATGCTTTACACAAAGCAACTTATTTTTAAAACATGGTTCCCTCAAATTTGTATTCTAAAATCTAACTAGAAACAAAATTCTAACTCTAACAAAGTCCCTTAAAAAGAAATTTTCAGGAATATTTCTGCAACAAACAAAACTAAAATTTGGTCTTGTAAATAATTATCGAACTGCTTAAATGATGAAAATACTAATCTAATTGAGGAATCTGAATTAGCTAAATTTGGCAATGGAACTTCACAAGTATGCTTCTCGTAAAAAAAAAACTTCTAACATCGCCAAAAAAATGCTGTAAGCAAACAAAAGCTGAAAAAATTGTCTGTTTTGTTGTTTTACAAAGTATTGAGTTACACTTTTGTCCATTTCCAATTATACTTAACCAGTTGCAGCGCATGTTGCGTTCGCAAATAATTTAAGTAAACAAAATACAGCACTAATAAATCATTAAATATGTATTTGGTCAATTTTATTTTATTTAATATACATTAACAACATTTATTTGGATTGAAATTAAAAAGCTATACAAATCTTCCAATTTAAGACCATGTCAGCACTTCAGATTTTGTTGGTTAGGATTGTTTAGTTTTTGAACGAGGCCATGAAACATTCAAAATGAAACATTTAGATGAGGCTGATTACTATAATGAAGCATTTTGATGGGCCTGAGGACTAAATGTGAGAATGTGTTTGGTTTTTGCATCATTTCACGCACACTTTCTCACATTTAGTCCTCAGTAGCTTGTAGGCAAACCGAAATGTCAGTCTGAGATTCCGGTCTTGGTAATGGAGTGTTTTTGCTAAAAAAGAAACACGAATTTGAAGCTCTGAGCGATCAGAGCTCAAAAAGAAACACAATTATTTTTTTGAACTAAAAAAGAAAAACGCCAATGGATCCACGTATTCCACTTATTTTTTTTATTGGTATAGAAAATCGAAAACACGACGTAATGAACGTAATGAACGAATTCGATGAAATTTTGTTCGTGTGAACGACACAATATAAAGATAAGCGCTACTAAGCATGTATACGATAAAAATACATTCGAGATTTATCGAATCGTAGTGACAAGTTCCTACGGTATACGGAAAAAATTATTTCACGAATACGGGATTTTCCCGCATGGGCTTCGTGTGAACGTACAAATATAACACTCGCTGCCACTGCTCTATTCGATAAAATCCCGTATACGGTATACGAGAAAAATATGGTCGTCTGAACGTAGCCTTACTGAATCTGCTGGGTGATTTTTTCGACTGAATATTTGATGGAGCGCGCGATGCATCGCTTGAAGCGAACAATTATTTTGGTAAAAAAAATGTGTACACATTTTTTTTTTTAAATGGCAAACCCAACTGAGAACATATCAAGTGACAGATGTCAAAAAGATCAACACCGAAAAAAGTCTTGCTTAAATGAAAACCACACGCCTAACAAAAACACCTGTTCCCAGGCGGTGTCCACATTTAACTCTTTTGAAGTTTCGTCATTTTATTTCACTCTCATTTTGATATGGCATATTTTAAATACATAGGTTGCCTCTCACAAGATCATAATGGTAACAATGTACTAGGTTTGTGCTCTTCTTTTAATTGACAATTTTTAACAGACCATGATTTTGCCTTCAAACTACTTACATCCCATTTTGACAGAATATTGTTAAGATTTTTAAAAGCAATCTATGAACATACCTAGTTTCCATTAAATCTTGACTCCATTCAAAAAGATCTATTTCAATTTGTTTGAGTTTGTTGTGAATTTGCAGTTATTGTCAATGAAATCACACTCAGGAGTTATCTCCCTAACCAGCTTTCCGTTGTTTAGTATTAATGGATAGTTAAGTGAATGGAAGCCTGGCAAAATCCTCATTCAAACCCTCCAAGTGGGTGCCAGGCGGGCAATGATCACTACAGAAGTCCTGTGCGTTTTTGGCAGGATGGTGATTAGCTAAGGTTGAGTTGGGTAGCCGAATTGTTGTAACTCCTCAATAGTGCAACGTTCGGAAACCCAATTCAATCATAGTTTAGAGGTTCCTAATTTCAGTGGTGGTGTGAGCGTACTTGTACGAAAACCGTGCCGAAGAATGAAAGGCTGGGGGATAAACCAGCCATTAACGAGCTCTTTCGGATGCTGTGGCAAGGTCCGTCATATTTCTGCCATACCCCGGCAAGCGGCTCTGCCGGGGCTGACCGTCTTTCCGCCCTACTCGTGGGAACAAAAATGAAACCAAACAAAACATCAAACAGAAAAACATTAAAAAATAATAACAAAAATCGCGCCATGGCTGCCAATGCGGTCACATCCACTGAAAAGGCTGTCGAGTCTACTCAGAGGTGTGAACGTGTTGGCAACCCTGTGGTTGCCACTAGTAGCGGGAGTCCTTCTCCCTCTACTAGCCGCAACCTATTCTTGAAGGAAGTACCCGTCAGTGGAACAGCTGTGACGCTCGGCTGTCCCAAGGGCGGTAATTCCACACCCAACCCCCTCCCCGCTCCTGCTAGGACGTCGCAAGCGACCCCAAGAAGGGACACCCCATCCGGAGAGATAAAATCTGCGACATGTGGAATTGTCTCAAAAGGTGAGGGCACACCCCGATTGGTATCGGCAGCGACGAATTCTGATGGTGGACCCACAACTGTGTCACACGGACATAGCTCTGGGTCGGCCAGCAAGAAGTCCAGGAAGTCACTAGCCAAACGAGACCAACGCAATGCTGAGAGGATTCTAGCCGCAGTCGGTGTCATACCGGCGGCGGAAAGAACCCCGGAGCAAACGCGAAAACTCGAGTGGGCTAGTGGCTTTCTTAGCAATATCACCAAACAGACCTGCAGCGACTCAACATCAAAGCGCAATAGGTCTTTCGAGGGCGACAAGCCCGAACCAAAAAGGCAGAAGGTGCATTCAAACAGCACAACAGCCTTCAATAAGGATCTTTCCTTTAGCGACGCGCTAAAAGGTAAGATCATAGCAGCGGTCATTGACAGGGGTCATGTGGATGGTAACATCTCTCATGATCAATGGGCAAGCGTCAAGGCTCACCTCGGTTTCAGATTTTTATCTGTCATCGAGGAGAATCCGGGACCTCTCCCAGACACAGCCGATGCAGGATGGTACCAAAATCGTATCAAACTCATCGCCTGTGGTGATCAGAGATCTTACGATCTGTACAGGACTGCTGTCAATGGCTTGCCAGAAGTCTGGCCGGGTGCCAAGCTCGAGGTTGTTACCTCCTAACCTACTATTTTTACTAATTTAACATTTTGTGATATTTTTATACATAATATTAAAATGCGTCTTAATTGAAATATGGGGAGAGTACGATAACTTTGGCGACAAAGTTTAATGACGGATTTGTATAGAACAGTTAAAAACAAGCATTTTTTACTATGGGAGGGGGGGTCTATCTCCCCCCGTTTAGGCGATAGGGGCAGTTTAAAAAAATATGTACATTAAATGGAAAAAAATAATTAAAAAATAACGGTAATACTTAATTAAGTATTATACCTTTTTTTAAAGCCAACACTTTTGTCTATTAGCTTGTTTTTAAATCAAGTCAAAGCTATGCATAGTTTTTGAAAAAAATTGTTTTAAACTAAAAATTTATGCAAACAAAATTAAAAAAAAGGTTTAAAGTGTAGTTTTTCAAAACTTTCAAATTATTTACTGTTTTTTTTTTTAGAATTCATTGCTCTTATTTGTCTTTGATCAAAAACTGAAAACTAGATGACTTTATTTCTTCTAGTTCTTGAGAAAATTGAAAATTACCAAAATAAATATTTTAATTAAATTACTTTTTCCTTGCTTAAGTATTAACGTAGTCTTATTTTGATAGTAATAATCGAATATGGATTAAGAGGTAAATTAATTTTTCTTAAATCCAGCTTATTTAAATGCAAAAGAAACTTTGCATGCACCCCATCTTGCACCCATCGCACCTTGCACCCTCCCCACCTTGCACGCAATCCAACTTGCACCCACACCAAATCATATAGTGTTCCCAAGCAGGGGGGTTGCAGGGGGGCAGCATGCCCCCCCTTACAGATCCCACTGTTGCATACACCCAAATTCGCACACACATTACTGTTGCATACACCCAAACACGCATTACGCATACGCAAATACCATTATTACTATCAAAATAAGACCACTCAAAAACTGGCTAATAGAACAGAATTTTGGCTTTAAAAAAATGTATACAACTTAATTGTAAGTATCACCGTTATTTTTTAATTATTTTTTTCCATTTTAAATAATAACTTTTTTAAATTGCCCCTCCGGCCTAAACGGGGGGAGATAGACCCCCCCTCCCATAGTAAAAAATGCTTGTATTAAGACCCTCTACCAAAAACCGTTATTATATCTTGGCGCCAAAGTTATCGTACTCGTGCCTGAAACATTACAAACTTATGAGTCACATAAATCAATAATTGTATTGAACAAATGAACACTAAACAAATTTTTGTTTCCTACTAAGGGGCACGATAAACGACAACAGGATCCATAAATAGCTGTTATTTGCATAGTTTATGAAAAAGTCGATTAATGTAGTCATACAACATTGAATTGAATTAAACTTTTATATTTTTTGTCCCTTAAATTAAGATATTTATTTTTAATAATGCATTTCATGAAAATTATTTCATAGTTTTCATGAAATATATTCATAAAGTAGATACACCCATTAAAAAATCAGTGTAGTCAGACCTTAAAGTAGTTTTTGAATTTTTACGATTCGTAAAAAAGACAAAAAATGTTTGGTCTGGATGTCGATTTTATCCTTATCATTTGATGGTCTTACATTCTTTGGACGAAGTTGTTTAAAAATAAAATCAAACATCATTGATTTCTCTATAAATTGACAAATTGTTCCAAATCGTGTAAATAATTTTCAAAATATTGTCTAGATTGTTTGTTTCATGTGAATTACCTATGTACATTGTACATATACATAGGTATCCATTGTTTAAAACCAATCTAATATTTTTTAATATTAATATTTTTTAATTTTATTTTATTAATTTTATTTTTTTAATTTTATTTTATTAATATTTTTTAATTTTAAATAATTAATGAGCCATGTTACATTTAATTTTTTAAAAATATTTTTACTTAACCTTCCGACCACAACATTTTTATTTTAACTGTAATTTTGATTTTGCTTCATTCTCCTTTCTGCCGTTCTTTGTATTTGTCGTTTAATATCTGAAGTGTCATTTGCTAATGAGTTGTCGCCGCGATAGGTCATATTTTTTGAGTACGAGAGCAAAAGGTATGCACTGGGGTTGTATACCACCCCATGTTGTGTTCCATGTATGTGAAAATAAAGGAAAAAAGGGGGTTGTAGGACACCCCATGGAGTGCAATGAAGGTAAACCCCCTCCGAAACAGCATAAGCAATCGCGATGTGCAATCTGTCCGAGGAAACAAGACCGCAAAAGCAAGATTGTGTGTCTGAAATTCCAATGTGCTGTTTGTCCTGAACACAGGAAAAAAATATGTATAAATTGTATTTAAGTTAATTATTTTTTTGTAAAAATATTTATTTTTTTATGAATTAAGTTTTTTTATGTTTTCAATAAAGTATAGAATTGCTATGTATGAATAAAAATGTTATGTTGTCCTATAAAGTATTTTTTTTTTATTTATTCCTGGCTGGGGTGTTATGCCACCCCTGTTGTGGTTTATGTATATTTTAAATGTGTTGTGGTCGGAAGGTTAAGGTAGGTAACTACACTTCATTTATCAAAAGCTAAACAATATAGGTACAAGATTATCTAATCAAACCAATTAGATGCATAATCTACATATACCTACATACATACACAAAAAAAAAGAATCACCAAAAAATAATAATAATTCTGATGATTCGTGAGTCGTGACCCTACCTAACCCAATTATTCGTATCCGTATGCCACAAGAAAGTTAAAGACAGGTCAGTTACGTGAGTGACATAATGTACCTACTACGAACTGCCTGGCCTGCCTACCGAACCAACCTACATCAACACAACACACACAAAAATAAAGCACAACCTGAATTTGTCTTTTTGACAAGAACTCTAATCCAAAAAAATAAAGTCAAAGAAACACAAACAAAATGACAGCCACTGTACACACCCCAAATCAATATTTAAAAAAAAAAACAAAAGCAAAAACAAAATAACAACGACATTTTATAAATTTTAAAACATTAGAACATAACAACAGCTACACCTATAACACCACTGCTACACTTTGCGTTTGCATTCACTTCACTTTAAACAATGTGTAAGCGAACAAACATCACAAACACCGCTGCTTTATTTTCCGTAAGTTAGAAAGAGAAGAATCCATTTGTCCCTCATTACATTATCCATAATCTATTAGTATATCTATCTCTATATAACTAATATACTACAACTACAACTTACCCACTAACCTTGACAGTTTGGTGTTGTTGTGTTGTTTTTGTTTTATTTAACTTTTGCCCTTGTTTTTGTTGCTGGAATTGGTGAGCAAAACTTTTTTTATTTTTTCGGCGTCTGCTTTTACCGCTCTAGCCTTTAGCCGCAGTACGTAAGGCAGTTGGCACTTGCTTCACCAGAACAGAGCCATAGCCACAGATCACATATCACAACACTGGTTAGGTACTGGATGTCTGGCTTGAAACAGAATCGGGTGCTTGAACTATGGCGCATTAAACTACGATTACACTACGACTTAAATATAATAGCTTCGTTAATTTTTATTATTTATTATTATCATCGAATAAAAACATTAGGTATTCAAAATTATATAAGAACAAGAACACAGAATCAGAGACAGACACAGAAACAGAAACAGAGACACTAAGCACATAGGGAACAACTCATTTCACTTGACACACTACTTATTTACCCACCTAGGTATTCAAAACAGAACAGATTATATCCGTGGTAGCTATTTAATAATTTTGTTGTTGGAATATAATGCGGCAACTTAATTCGAGAAGGTACGTAGTACAACAAGACGCCAAAAAAAAACAAAAGAAAGTTTGACGTTTTGATAGTTTTCTACAACAACTGTCTAGATTTTTCTTTAAGTAGGTAGGTATGTATATTCTTATTGGCACTACTTGTCAATGTCAATAATATAGAGGAGGCAGACAATAATACCTAAAATTTAATGCGTTCCAACCTACCTAGTAGTTAAACGTTATCTACTATCTGTCACTATTTTGCAGCCCCTTTCGCTGCAGTTCCCATTCCCAGGGTCGTTTTAATAATTGTTGACATTTGTTTTTGCTTCAAGGCCATCGCATTGTAAATTTTATAATCTTTGGAGTTGGAACAGCGACCGTACACATCGTACCTACACACCGCACAAACTCAACTCGAACCGATTTAAGTTTTATTTCACTCAACTGCGGACGCGTCGTTATTCTAATTCTAATTAAATGGCTGTCATTATAATTAAGTATAAGGAAATCTATCGTAAACGTAATATTCACAATCAATTCACAAGGAACATAACTTCTTGAGTTATGAACAAAGTTAGAAATAAATTCTACCGGACATGAACTTCTTGTTTTCTTTTTATTTTTTTAGGTAGGTACATAGGTAGTATCTGAGCTTGTCATGAACAATAAAAACACAAAAACTGAAGGTCGTCACTGTTAGGGCACAGACAAGAGAATAGTTACGAGAATTAAAAAGTATATATGTACGTAAATTTATGATGAACTTTAGAGGCAATCAAAAAACTTCCGTCATCGTTGTCTAGAGCACTTTTTGTTTTTTATTTGTGGTTTTTGAAAATCTTTTCTTTGTTTTTCTATTTGTTTTTGAACTTTCTCAGTTCCAAAAATAAAATCTACAAATTTCAATTGATTCTTTAATATTTTTCATGTTGATTTTAATTGTTTTGTTTTTTTTTCATTTCGTATTTATTTTTGTTTTTAGTTATAAATAGCAATTGTATGTGAGGCTTCACTTCACGTAAGTGGATGTACAGTACATAGGTATAGTAAGTTTTTTTTTCCTAAGAAAATCACTTCACTATGGTTATTATTGTATTCATTTAATAAAAAGTTTTGATTTTTGACAGCAATGAATGAACTAACTCTGATGCCATTTTGGGGATATTTTCGCCGCAATGTCAAGTGTCATTTTTTCTCGTTCGTGTAGTAATATTTTTGATTGAAGGTTTTTGTTGAGAGAAGTTGATGTAGGTTCTTATTATGTGGCTGAGAGAGATAAGTAGATTTTAGAGCGGCGAATTAGTTTTCTTCTATGGGGCGAATTACGTCTGACATCTTTGAGCAGGTAGATGAACTACAAGTGAGAATGTATGATAGGAACTGTTTGCTTTGGCATTCGTAATGCGATTTTTGTTTGGAATAAAGTTTTTCATTGCTATCGATTAAATTGTATTGCAATAAAAATTGATTTTTGTATGAAGAATAGAACACTTTGGATAAACTACATAAATTTAAATAACAGAAACGAGATGTCAAAGTTTGCATTGGATTTTTTTTACAGATTAGATACATTTATATCACGAACTTAATGCGGATAGTAAAATGGTAAACTTGATAGACTCGGAAAAGTTTTTTCTGACTGTTATGTGACATTTTGCAAAATAAACAGTCTTACATTTTTGCATTTATTTTGTTGGGGGTTTGCTGAAAAATAATAGTTTCTGCATACTGGAAATGTATCCCGTTGCATGAATAGTTTCTTTCTTGTCGGCGTATCTGCCATATTCATAATAAATTGAAACCGAATTCAGTTTGGTTTTTATTCTGTCAGTGTCAAGAATATTAATGTGGCAGTATATTTGTGTGGAATGTGTGATTATTGGAACAATACGTTTAACAAACAATTTAAAAAAAATTGATATATGTGCTGTTTATTTTTCAAAATATGCCGTTGGACCCTCTTTTAGAGTTTGATAATTTCAAAATTCACTGAAAAATTCTTGTAGTTTTACTTCACTTATCTCAAATAAATCATGGAGTTTGGTGGCTTTCAAAAAATTAATAGCATAATTATCTTACCAATAATATTAATGTCAAAATAAAACTATTTGATTTGCGTCATCTGTCTTTCTCTACATAAGTATTTGCATATAAATTTAATGATCTTTAAGGCGTTCCTTACATCCCAGCACAAAAAAGTTTGTGTATAGATATTTTTATTAATTGTGACAGATAGGACCCTTTTTAGCTAATCAACTGAAAAAATCTATATAACTTCTTACAACGAACTGACATCAATTCCAAGAAAAACACAAACATCGCTATAACTTTCATGCAAATATAAATATCATACATTGCTCTCAAGCGTCTATTTCCAAGTGGTTCCCGTGGTGGTTGGCTTCTTCTTATACTTCGCAAAGCCGCTTCTGAAGTTAAATTATTGTATTTTAACTTATTTGTTATCCCGCCATAGATCAACAGTCGCAATTTCTTATCAATTGTTGCCACATAAATCGAATTTTTGGGAAAGAACATCACAAAATGATACATTATTATCACTTCATTATTCATAAACAAATTGTTTCTTTTCCATTGGTTCTTGTTCATGTAATCGATAAAACTCTCCCGGAGAATTGCCGAGGCATATCTTCCTTCGATTTTCTCCAGAATTTTAATCCGTGCCAAATATCCACCAGCAGGCACGGTTATTGTTAAATCTTTGGGGTAAGCATTAAATTTATCAACTTCTGGTGAAATCAGTATTTTATAGTTCCACTTAACGATTTCTTTTAAGCCTGATGGAATTCTAACGAATCCGTCTCTAAGAATTGCTTCGTACAAAGATCCCTGATATGCGTTGCGAATAACTAATGTCAAAATAAGCAATAGCAATAAAATGTATCGAGCGAAATTCCGATTGGCCAATGGAGTTCGGTTGACTGGATAGCCGAGAATAATTGCAATGAAATTCAACGTTGGAGCGTCATTTTCATCTCCAAAGATATATTGAGTAGTTGCTGGATTCAAAAAACGTAGGATTATAATGAATGAGAAACCAATGGCAACGACTGCAACTAAGGTTATCCAAAGTTGGCTAGTAAACGGCTTTGCCAAACGGCCTATGGGACTTAATTCCTTGGCTCGCACAACATAAACAAACGGAGATGAGTGATAAACAATAGACTGTGTAAAAAGCCATCGACTTGGATCAGAACCACCCAATCCTCCAATAGCAAGATCCGCGTTGCCGTTTTGTAGCTGGAAAATAATTAAGTTATATTGTAAAGAATCTTATTTTCCATGACCACTTTGTTATCTAAATACCTCAAGAAAAGACCCATAGCAAGTTAAATTCTCAATGTAGCTTCTGGTTTTTGGAAACGGTAATAACTGAAGTCGGAAATTTAACGCTGATGCAAGTTCTCTTATTAAAAGCCCTTCAACACCCGATAAATTTTCCCATGATCCAACTGGTTGTGGATTATTTTTATTGCCTCTCAAATCTAGAAACGGTCCTAATTTTCTACCAGCTACTTTAACTGGACATCCATAGAAATTGTTCAGCTTTTCCGGAAAAATAGTTTTAAGATTCTTCAAGTCACGATTGTCTTCGAGTCTAAGATAGAGAATAGGCTGGACAGTTCGACAAGCATTTGTGGAATACAGAATGTAAGTGAACAAGCAAACGCCATCTGTTGGGTGTTTTACTATTAACACAACATCGATAACATTGAATTGATAACAAAGTTTGAAAATATCTTCAATAACTTTCGCCAAGTTGTGAGTATATTTTGTTAATATAATCAGGAAATAAAAGTGACGCTCAAAAAAGGATGCCTGAAATAAACCGTAGATGGTTCTAGAAAAAAAGAAAAAAACAATTGTTAACAGGAGCATACAAATGACGATTGTTAAAAGTTTGACACCTTAAGTGTTGTCAAGAGCTTTATTGATACATAGAATCCGAATATAAATTGGTAACTCCATTGAGTTTTGATTTCAATTTGACTTTTTTAAATACTGAATTCAGATAAAATGTGAGTCTAAATTTTTGAATAAAAACTTGTATCGATTTGACAGAAAACCAGTAAAGTATTATTTTTTTATACATACTTTCCTCCCGAACAATTCGATACAAAACCTTAATTGAAAATTAAATCTAAATTCAAATCACGGTCGGCTCAGCAGATAAACTAGGTTATTATAATTGATCCTTCTAAAACCAATGCTTTTGGTTCTAATCGTGACAGTTCTTAAAATAAATTCGTTTTGTATCTTCAGATTCCATATATGATATATCAACAGTGATGACAAAATTGTTTCATGTAAACGCATAAGTTCTCATTTTATCTCTTTCTAATTTTGACAGTTCATAAAAAAAAAAGATGGCTTCAGAGAAAAAAACAAATTTCTCAAATATCAATTAGCGTTTTCTTTTTTAGTTCAGAGCAGAGCTCGAACTGTCCAAAAAATAATTGTGTTTCTTTTTTAGCTCTGATCGTTCAGAGCTTCAAATTCGTGTTTCTTTTTTAGTTCTGAACATGTTCAGAGCGCGCTCTGTGACTGTGAGCTCAGAATAAAATAACAGAGTAAACGGAGTAAAATGCTGAACACAAACAATTTGATGTTTGAAAGCCGGGAAATTAAAAAAAATCATCGTCAAAACAATAAAAATGGCGTAAGAGGCTGGTCGCTCTAGGGCAGAAGGAAAGATAATTTAAAAAAAAACTAATTGCATATAGCATTTTTATGAATCAAATTTATTTCAGGCGTCAAATGGACCAACGCTATGACTGTTTTTTTAATTAATTTGATTAAAGAAAATTTTGAACGCCTTCAAACAGAAGACATTTTTCATGACAGTTTAGTGCTCAAGTTGTTTCATAATTAAATCAGAGAGCTCTGAACATACTCTGCTCAGAACACTACTCTACTCTACTCTACTCTACTCTACTCTACTCTACTCTACTCTACTCTACTCTACTCTACTCTACTCTACTCTACTCTACTCTACTCTACTCTACTCTACTCTACTCTACTCTACTCTACTCTACTCTACTCTACTCTACTCTACTCTACTCTACTCTACTCTACTCTACTCTACTCTACTCTACTCTACTCTACTCTACTCTACTCTACTCTACTCTACTCTACTCTACTCTACTCTACTCTACTCTACTCTACTCTACTCTACTCTACTCTACTCTACTCTACTCTACTCTACTCTACTCTACTCTACTCTACTCTACTCTACTCTACTCTACTCTACTCTACTCTACTCTACTCTACTCTACTCTACTCTACTCTACTCTACTCTACTCTACTCTACTCTACTCTACTCTACTCTACTCTACTCTACTCTACTCTACTCTACTCTACTCTACTCTACTCTACTCTACTCTACTCTACTCTACTCTACTCTACTCTACTCTACTCTACTCTACTCTACTCTACTCTACTCTACTCTACTCTACTCTACTCTACTCTACTCTACTCTACTCTACTCTACTCTACTCTACTCTACTCTACTCTACTCTACTCTACTCTACTCTACTCTACTCTACTCTACTCTACTCTACTCTACTCTACTCTACTCTACTCTACTCTACTCTACTCTACTCTACTCTACTCTACTCTACTCTACTCTACTCTACTCTACTCTACTCTACTCTACTCTACTCTACTCTACTCTACTCTACTCTACTCTACTCTACTCTACTCTACTCTACTCTACTCTACTCTACTCTACTCTACTCTACTCTACTCTACTCTACTCTACTCTACTCTACTCTACTCTACTCTACTCTACTCTACTCTACTCTACTCTACTCTACTCTACTCTACTCTACTCTACTCTACTCTACTCTACTCTACTCTACTCTACTCTACTCTACTCTACTCTACTCTACTCTACTCTACTCTACTCTACTCTACTCTACTCTACTCTACTCTACTCTACTCTACTCTACTCTACTCTACTCTACTCTACTCTACTCTACTCTACTCTACTCTACTCTACTCTACTCTACTCTACTCTACTCTACTCTACTCTACTCTACTCTACTCTACTCTACTCTACTCTACTCTACTCTACTCTACTCTACTCTACTCTACTCTACTCTACTCTACTCTACTCTACTCTACTCTACTCTACTCTACTCTACTCTACTCTACTCTACTCTACTCTACTCTACTCTACTCTACTCTACTCTACTCTACTCTACTCTACTCTACTCTACTCTACTCTACTCTACTCTACTCTACTCTACTCTACTCTACTCTACTCTACTCTACTCTACTCTACTCTACTCTACTCTACTCTACTCTACTCTACTCTACTCTACTCTACTCTACTCTACTCTACTCTACTCTACTCTACTCTACTCTACTCTACTCTACTCTACTCTACTCTACTCTACTCTACTCTACTCTACTCTACTCTACTCTACTCTACTCTACTCTACTCTACTCTACTCTACTCTACTCTACTCTACTCTACTCTACTCTACTCTACTCTACTCTACTCTACTCTACTCTACTCTACTCTACTCTACTCTACTCTACTCTACTCTACTCTACTCTACTCTACTCTACTCTACTCTACTCTACTCTACTCTACTCTACTCTACTCTACTCTACTCTACTCTACTCTACTCTACTCTACTCTACTCTACTCTACTCTACTCTACTCTACTCTACTCTACTCTACTCTACTCTACTCTACTCTACTCTACTCTACTCTACTCTACTCTACTCTACTCTACTCTACTCTACTCTACTCTACTCTACTCTACTCTACTCTACTCTACTCTACTCTACTCTACTCTACTCTACTCTACTCTACTCTACTCTACTCTACTCTACTCTACTCTACTCTACTCTACTCTACTCTACTCTACTCTACTCTACTCTACTCTACTCTACTCTACTCTACTCTACTCTACTCTACTCTACTCTACTCTACTCTACTCTACTCTACTCTACTCTACTCTACTCTACTCTACTCTACTCTACTCTACTCTACTCTACTCTACTCTACTCTACTCTACTCTACTCTACTCTACTCTACTCTACTCTACTCTACTTTACTCTACTCTACTCTACTTTACTCTACTCTACTCTGTTCGCTCAGAGTCTCAGTCTGCTCAGTGCTCAGCTCTGAACTAAAAAAGAAAAACGTCAAATGTAAAAATAGAAATTGTCGACAGTTTATACCCAGCGGAAAAATTAACCCATTACAGAATTTTATTTCCAAGGTCGGAAAAGATATCAAAATGTGCAATACATGTCATTAAATAAGTTTCATACCAAAATTCTCTCGCGCTTACCTGAATGCTTCAATTGAATCTACAATAAAAATATAATATTCCCATGGTTGTGTATTTTTAGAATGAATTTTCAACTGAACTGCAATATTTTCTTGTACATTTTGTAAAAAATATTCCAATAAATTTAAGTTTTTATTACTCGTTTCTGGTGTAACACTTTCTTCAACAATCACAAGGGTTGTTGTAGCATTTTTCAAGTACTTCCGAGTTAGATTTAATGTAATTTCAGCTAACTCAAGGCTATCTTTATCAACTTTAACTGTTGGCCAATGTATTTTTGCGGTTTCAATTGTTTTTAGTGGCCAAGTAATAAAATACAATAATACACATCGTTTTAAATTAACCATTTTGAACAAACTAAAAGGACATTTTCTTGATTATTATTAACATTACTTGGTAGGTACATATGTATGTATGTATATGAAGATACATCGCTAACTAGAATGTTACCTAAATTAATCTAAGATCGAAATGCTGATTAAATGCCCTTTAATTAAATTGGTAGCTACATTGCTGAATAATTTCTTAAGATACTTGTACTCGTGTTTGGTCAATATTATGGTAATGGTTAATAATCAAATTAATTGAATTGACTTTATAGGAATTATGATAGCTGTAGAAAACTTATTACTTCATCATAATTATGAGTAGTACCTGCTCTAAAAGCCTGCCGTTAGTGGGCAGACTTGCCAGGTGTTTTTTTTTTGTAATGTATCTACACCGAGGATCAAAATATTGATATTGATGACTTTGTCTTCAAGACATACAATACCAATATGCTGACAATTAATTTTAAACGTGATTACTTCATGAGAATGTTAAGTGAAAATATATGTAGGGTTGCCCAGAATTAAAAATAATAGAACTGTAGAACTAATTTCTACAATTTTTTGAGATACAATAAACAACCAATTTTATTTAATGTATTTGAACATAAGTTAAACTCGATATAAGCATCTATTGCAAGCCTATACGAAGTAAGCTATAAAAATGTTTGCAATATTTTGTTTTTAAGCCTCAGTTCAAGTGTGTGAACGCCATTGCGAAACGACGACTTTTGACATTCCCAGATGGCACGGCCGAACACATCTGATAATAACAGAACATGTGTTTAAAGAGTTTAAAGACAAATGTCACTTATAAACTGTCAGCTTTCTGTATAAAATATATAGTATTATCATGGAGCATTTTTTTTTTCTACGTTCGCTTAAGGCACAAGGTGGCGTTGGAAGTTTAATATACAAAAGTTAAGTAAAAAAATGCAAGAACTAATTTCACCGCAGCCACTAGTTGCCTCTCGGGCTTCCATAAAAACCCACGATGATAGCTTATAGATAGATAAACTGATTCCAGTGGATATTTTTGCGATGGACACCAACTTCTGCACCCCTGCCTTGAACCTCAGTAAAGTCATTTTTCCTGCCAGAAAGGATTGGAAGGATCGCATACATATCAAAGATGGAGTGTGGAGTTGGGTCGGGAATCTTCTCTGAGTCCTTATATGTGAGTGTATTTCAAGCGAAAATATTAGCAATCAGATAAGCATTTTTTGTTATTATTATTATTTAATTCGTTAAATACTGACGATAACAATTCTTATTAATATAATATATCCTTAAAATTTAAAACTTTAACTAGACTGTTGAAAAATATTAATATGCAATTTATACTTTTTATATTATCATTTGGTGAATTAATAAAAGAGTGAAATTTATTATAGATTTCAATTAATTGATTTTATGGGCTATGTACACCATAGTTTGATTTGCTAAAATTAGTATTCAATGGTTTCTGGAGTCTTTTACTTGAAGGACTAAAACGAAGGTTTAAACTACCAAAAACTGATGGTGATAAAATTTGTCCGTTTATTAAACAAAACTGCAAGTACATCCTATGATTTGTCAAAGAAGGAAAATTTATGAGAGAAAGGGTGTATTATTAAACGCAGAAAATCTACGTTAGTACAATCGCATTTCTTTTCTGATGCATTTGTGAATGAACTCCCAATGCAGAATGTCTGCAGTAAACAAAAAGGTCTCACTCGGCCATGCAGTAAGCGGCTAAGCGGCTGAGCGGCAAGCGGCTGAGCGGCAACTCTAAGCGACGTATGGCCAGGCACTGAGCGACTGCTTTTGAGCGATTAGTAGTTAAAGTCGAGATTGCACACACGAAATTAACAACTCAATGTTTACTTTGACCATCTTTACTTCTTGCCGCTCAGAAAATTAAAACAGGTTTGGTTGCTGAGCGGCGCCGCTTAGCCGCTCAGAATTTTGTTTCGCCGCTCGCTCATTGCGTGGCCGCTTCTATGTGATTTCATATGTTTTATATTTTTTTTTCCGCTCAGCCGCTCAGCCGCTTACTGCGTGGCCGCGGCCTAAGTCCTATTTGTATGTAAACAGAGTTCATAAACGTCAGAGAAAATAGCTGATAAACAAATTTTGTTGAACCTTTAAAAACAATTATTTAAATTATTTTTACCAAAAAATTAACAAAATATTTGCCATTACTTACATTCTTTACGAGTCAGTGCCGCTTCGTCCTTCTTGTTGTTGTAAAAATAGTTTTAATAGTTCCCGCTCTTTCTGCAGCCAAACAAATTCAGCTGCACAATCTGCCCGACGCTGATGACAGTCTGACGTTTATGAACGGTAGGTACTGCAGTTCGACTAGGCTAGTTCGATCGAAAGTCTGACTTTATGAATGCAGATAACGCAGTTCTTAGTTAGGCTGACGTTTATGAATACACCCGCCGTTTCGTCCTTCTTGTTTTTGTAAAAATTATTTTAATAATTCTTGCTCTTTCTGCAGCCAAACAAATTCAGCTGCACAATCTGCCCGACGCTGACGACAGTCTGACGTTTATGAACGGTAGGTACTGCAGTTCGACTAGGTTAGTTCGATCGAAGATCTGACTTTATGAATGCAGATAACGCAGTTCTTAGTTAGGCTGACGTTTATGAATACACCCAGTCTTTGTGAATAAGGCGGTAATGTTTGAATATCATGAAACCACGGAAGGGACCGTAGACAAAAACCTTTCTGAATGGTTTCGAGTCTTGTGACGTGTACGGCGCGGCGTAGTAAGATGACCATACTTTACAAGCATATTCGAGGACTGGTCTCACAAATGAAACAAAAAGTAATTTTAAAATATATGGATCACGGAAATCACGGCCAAATCTCTTAATAAAACCCAGAACTCTATTTGCTTTTTTAACTATGAAGTTAATATGTTCATTAAATGTTAGTTTAGAATCTAAGACAACACCCAAGTCAGAAAATACATATTCTCTACTTAAAGGACAAGAATCAAACATGTAACTAAAAACGATTGGAACTTTTTTGCGTGTAAAACTCATGGTTTTACATTTGTCAACATTTAAAACAAGACGATTATTATTGCACCATTCCCTGAATAATACTCGTATTATAAGTCTTCTTGCAAGAGAAGACAGTCAGATGTAGAGTTAATTTTCTTAAAAATTTTAATGTCATCAGCATATATTCGGACAAACGAATTTTGTATGATCGAAACCAAGTCATTTATAAATAAAACAAATAGAATAGGACCAAGGTGACTACCCTGGGGGACACCAGTATTCACAACAAATGAACTTGAACACTCATTACGAAATTTAACACTATAACGTCTATCTTGCAAATATGAGGAGATCCAGTTTATGAAATAGTCGTTAAAACCTTGCTGCGATAGTTTTAAAAGTAATGTTTTATGACACAATTTGTCAAAGGCCTTGCTGAAATCAGTAAAGATACAATCTAATTGTTCACGTTTTTCAAAAACATCTAAACAAAAGGACGTAAAGTGAAACAGATTCGTAACAGTTGAACGCTTTTTAACAAAACCATGCCGGTTATCACAGATAATTGAACTACAGTGAAAAAATAGGACGCTACATACGATTGACTCAAACAGTTTAGGTATCACAGATAGCTTATCAATAGGTCGGTAGTTCATTATTTCGTTTTTAGGGCCTTTTTTGTGTACTGGTATTATGGAGGAGCTCTTCCAGATAAAAGGAAACAACGAGTTACTTAAAGACGTTTTAAGAAGAACACATAACGGGTGTCCTAAATACGCAGCACATTTCTAAAACATTCGTCAAGTTGTAGGATACCGAAAGACAGTATCTTTACTTATAACGAAATTGATAGAATTTAAGTGGGGGAAATTTGAAACAGTGGTAGATGTGTTAGGAAAACTAATAGTATTATAATCTACAAAAGCATCTTTGAAGTAGTTTGCAAACATGCAAACATGTTCGCAATTATACTCGGCTCCTTACTAATTTATTTATTTATTTGATGTCGAATCAGTCATTATAAGCATGCAAAATACTCAAATCAAACTTAAACCAAAATAGAAATATGGCTATCTGCACTGATAGCCAGGGGACTATTATGGCTATCAATTCGGTCACAACATCCTCTATACTGGTCCAAAAATGTCGGGATGAACTATCCAGCGTCAACATCGACCTCTGTGTCACTCTTATTTGGGTTCCAGGTCATAGTGAAATTGGTGGAAATGAACGGGCTGATGGGTTGGCCCGGCAAGGATCGGCCCTTCATAGCTTACTTGCGGAAGGGGTAAATATTCCTCTTGGAGCTATGAAGGGCGAAATTTTGTCCTGTACCATATACAGGAAGATATGGCCTACCTATTACAAAAACCGTTCTATAGAACTTCCATGCAGACACAGGCATGATATAGCCAGGGTCACTGCAATATGTACCGGACTTTGGCCGATAGGGGAGCATGCAGCAAAGTTGGTATCCCTCACAATACTCACTGGGGCAGCTGAGGAGATCAACATGAAAGGGAAACTGTGATTTACTTTCTCTGTAAATTTCCTGCGCTGGCCTGTTCTAGAATGTTAAGCTTCGGAAGGGCATTTCTTAAAGATCTTGAGGAACATTCCGACATGAAAATGAAAGGCCTGATTTCCTTTCTGATTGCGACGAAATGGCTCTAGAAACGCTTACTTAAATCCGTCATAATTTTATATTTCCAGCGCTAATTGATTCGCGCATCAAGGGCTGCTTGTGACTGCCTACCTATACCTATTGACAAATCTGACAATAGTCTGTACTTAGCTTCATAATTTAAAATCTGTTTTGCCCTACTCGTTTTATTCCTTTGGGGTTGTCAAGCATACACAACCAACTTTAAAGTTGGCAAGACTCCATTTTTGCCCTCGATACAAATTTATTTTTCAATTGGGAATTTTCAATCCGAAAAATGAACGAGAAATATGTACATCCATGTGACTGGAATTTAATTTGCATCTTCTTGAATAGAACCATAAAAGGTCGGATCTTGAACTTCAATACACATAGAAATAATTTGAAAAAAAAAAAAAATGTTGGAGGTTGCAACTTTAGGTTAGCATATCTAATATAATCTTAAATTCAGTGCATCAAAAACTTAGAAAAGTGTAATATATCATACTTGCCTTGCCAGTGATATGGGTTTTCTCTGTGTGTCTCAAGTTATAGTAAATAGTCTCTGAATTATAAAAATGATATACCAACCCTAAAGACTATGATTTTGTGAAAAGGTCATAAAGTTTCTAATAAACGGTTGTTAGTTTATTCATTGATGACCTTAGTTTTCCCACATTCGACATAATTTTTAATTTTCAGAATTTAATCAATTCAAGTTACTGCCTGAAAGCTACACTGCAATAAAATTACAAAGCTAGCTAACTGCATTATGAATTTTATACATATATCCGAGAACGCAATCTAAATGTGAAAAATGTCAATCTAATTTTCATAAAGCGTGCTCCCTTTATCCTTGATAGCTATAATTTAAATAATTATTTTCCGTGTGTTTCAAATTTAGAATATCACTGTTGTGGGAATAATCTGCATTTATTCTGCTAACCCATTGATTTTTAAACTTAGAGTCCGTTCTTCAAAGAAATTCATCAGTTCTAACACAATCATGGTTAACATAAGTTGTAAATTTTTCATTTTAACACTTTTTCTATCGACATCATCGGTAGTGTCACTAGACATTCATGATCTGGGCGATATCACTTTATACATAATTCGAGAACATCTTAAAATTGCAACTTCAACAATTAGCGTGGCAGAGCATAGTTCGTCACAGGAATTCGTCTATGACAATACAAACATTCTCAATCATCTCCTGCAAAATCTTAACGATTCAATTTCCGTGCAGATAAATAGTGTGGAATATACTTGGGATTATTATATTTTTATAATTGACTCTTTTGATGCTTTCAAGTATGAAAAAAATGACGATGAAATCAAAAATATAATATTTCTAACTTGATTTTTAATTATTCACGCAGGTTCCTCTTAAATCAAATCTCGATATCATTTAAGGACCGTCTTCTTCATTTTCTTATAATTTTAACCAATCACAGCCCACAATGGCAAAAAACCATTGAGGATATTTTTATCGATTGTTATAAGTTAAATGTGATGAATGTCAATATTATGGTTAAACAGTCAAATGGATTGATAAATATGTACACTTATTTATTATTTCTCGAGAACAGATGTCGCGTTGTGACACCTGTTGTTTACTTTTCTTTTAATCGCGATTTGAAGGAGTTGAAAAAGATTTTTCCAGAAAAAATGAATAACTTTTATAATTGTTCATTGAAAGTGACTGCCCGAAATGAGCGTCCTTTTTTTATTTTCATTGGCAATCTAAGTAATCCTAAGCCAGTTGGAAAGTGGGAAAATCTTAATGGATTTGAAGGAATATTGTTGAAGCATTTATCATATAATCTTAATTTTTCTATTGAATTGCTGCCTTTTGTAAATGAAACAAAGTATAAGGATGGAGAAATTGTCTATGGAAGTTACCTTAAGGTATTTTTTTTCTTTTTTATTTCAAAATATTTGCCTTGAAGCAGCAATTTACAGCATGTATTTTTATAGTTACAATCGTGTACGTCAAATGCGTTGTGACAACAGATCTTCGAGATCTAGCAGATTTATGATTCTTTCAAATTTTATTTCTTTTATATCTTTATTCTTTGCCTGCTTATTTATAAAAGTGCGTACTTAAAACCAAATATTTATTAAACTGAAGTTGAATTATTACAAATTTATGACAACTTATCTTATAAGAATATTCGTTTTTTTTTTATTTACAGCTGCTAAACCATGAAGCTGATATTGCAGTGGGAAGTTTTAGCGGTTCGGATCCGGGTCGAACCCTTATTTCACAATCTCATATTTATTATAGATCACCCATTAAACATATAGTCCGTGGTAAGATTTTAAGTACTCTCAGCCGTATAGGGTTGCCTCTGAACATACATCTATGGCTTTTTCTCGCTACGTTCTTTTTTTCTGCAAGTTCTATGATCTTATCGTTGAAATTCGTAAGGCCTTCGATTCGAAATTTTATCCTAGGCAAAAAGAATAAAACAGCTATACTCAATTTAATGGCATATCTTGTTGGAAGTCCAGTTCCAGCGATACCCCAACGGAATTTCGCCAGATTTCTGCTAATGATGTTGCTTCTTATGGACTTGGTTCTACGGACTGTGTATTTGGGGTCTTTATACGAAGTTATACGACTGAATAAGACTCTCGTTAAGCCGCCTTTAAACTTTGACGAACTCTTAAGCAAGAATTATATTTATTTGCTGCCACCAGATGTTTCACATCTGAAGTTACATCCTAAAAATCGAATAATAATAGTTGCGGGTAATTTCGAGAAACGTCTGGAAAAGTTGGCCAACTTTGATGGAAACTACGCTACTCTCGTACTTCAGCCTAATTTTGTAAGTTATTCCCATCAGGAAGCTCAAAACATTCATAATAACAATGAACTTCTTATGATGGATGAAGTTTTTCTGATGTATCAAATAGCAATGGGTTTTACCAAACGGTCAATATTTTTGAATATTTTCAACAAAAAACTTGAGGAATTCAGTTATTGTGGGATTTTGGGAAAATTATCAAACGAACTTAATTATGCAAATCATAGATTTAATAAGGCACTTAAAGCTAAAAATTTAATTTTGACTATGAAACATTTGGAAGCCTTTTTTAATGTGTTGTTTTATTTGAACTTAATGGCAACAGGAGTGTTTATTTTGGAAGTGCTTTCAGGGCGTTTTCGGAGAATTAAACAAGTTTTGGATTGGATTAACGATTAGATGGTTCTTATTTTATTTATTTTTTTTTTAAATTTAAATATTAAAAATATTGTACTATTTTGTTGAATAAAAATTAAAAAAAAAATCTGATCAAATAGTTTATTTATACTTCGGTTAAGGCTATAGCGTCGAACACTTAAAATTAGTTTTTTTTTTGCAAGGGGTTCTAGAATAAAAGGTTTCGTTTTCAATTTGAAGCCGTTATCTGATAACATTTGACAAGTAAGAACTACACCATTACTAAAAGTGGAACAATAAACCCTTCAAAAACAAATTGGACATTTTTAAATTCATTAAAAAAATGGCGAAAACTTTGCAGTCACATTTCGCAAAACTTAAGAAGATTTGGGCCGTCGAGAAGGACTTTCTGGGCCAGTAATAGTGGAACTGCTGAAAAATTTGAGCTGCTGGGACAAGTTTGTGGTGTGAGACTAAGATCTTGTGAGTCGATTAAGAACAACTGAGAATATTGTTAACAAAAACCTACGATTTGCGATTCCTCTTCGATCTTTGGAATTGGCGAGGTTGCACCGTATTTTGCTTACGCCTTAGGAGCCTAAGGACATAAGGTTTGTAAAGTTCAATTTACACAAGAATTTAAGCAACGCGTCGTATCTTAGTGTTGTACGTTCTTGGGCTGGTGGTGGGATAGGCCCCTAATTCGAGTCGATCGTCGGTCTCGCCAATTTCTTCAGTCTTTACTAGTCTTCAAAATATATTTGCTGTCATAAGATGTTTCATACTCAATTTTGCTTAATGCGCGTTTTATCACTTTCAAAATTAAAAGAACATTAAATCAATTTCTTTATTCTTTTCAATAATTCACTTTACATATTATAATTTACGCAAAGATCCATTGCAACCATTTGCATTTATTTACCGAGAGAATTTCAAAACAAAATACCACCACAGAAATTCCTATCATGCAACCACAAATAACGTACAATGCTTCAAGACGTTTATTGCGAAGTGGTATTTTATCTGATTTCGTCTTAAAATACGTCTTAAAAACTTTATCATTCATTCTTAAATTATTCGTTATTTTCTTCAATATTCCAGCAGCAGCTAATTCGAATATTTTTATATTTAAAACAGGCAAAAAGATCGAATGCTTTGGCAGATACAATACAAACTGATAATTATAGATGATTTCGGGTAGCAAAATTAGTTTTGTCGTATGGTTTTGTAAGTTATTTTTAAAGTAATCAATATAACAGTCTTGATAAGAAGCTGTTACATATTTTCCGTCCAAACGATCCAATGTTTTAAACCTCTTTTGATATTCTTCATGCATGATTTTAATTGTTCGTTCGGGTGGAAAGTAAATAGAATCGACTCCTTCTGGGGGGAGAAAAAAAGTATAATTCCATTTGACGAGATCTTCATAGCCCAATGGAATGCGTGTAAATCGGTCCATAAAAAAGGCATCGTAGAGGGAGCCTTGATAGGCACTGCGTAGGACTAGAGTAAGGAATAGTAGATGAGAGAAAATATATCGGGCAAAATTACGACGCGGAGTTCGCCTAATAGAATACCCAAGGAAAATTGCCAAAAAGTTCGTCACTGGACTGCGATTTTCCTCACCAAAGACGAATTCTTGAATATTTGCACTTTTTGTTCTTAAGTACGACATAGTGATTATATTAAGGCAAAAGAAAGAAGCAACAGCCCACCATAGTACGGAGTTGAAAGGCTTAGTGAGTCGATCCAGTGAGTTAACATCTATTTTTCCTTGAATTACGTACTTGAAGTGCGAACTGTGATACGTATTTGTTGGTGAGAAAATCATTCGGCCAAAACTCGAGTCAATGAAACCTCCAATGATAATGTCCGCTTTTTTCCTCAGTAACTGTAGAGGACCAAAAGTACATGTTTTAAACATTAAATGAAATTATTAAAAATGTACTATTAGGTACCTGTGAAAAACACCCAGAGGTATGATTGATGTTATAAAAACTCGCTTCTGAAGGCACAGGTTGCAAATCAATAGTAAAATTTAATGATTTTGCCAGAAACTTTAACAAGGATCCTTCAATGCCCGAAAGGTTTTCCCAAGCTCCTACTGGCTTCGGATCATTTCGATTGCCTTTAAAACTCACAAAGGGTGCAAAAGATCGTCCTGAAACCCTTAACGGACATCCATGTAAATTCGTAAGCTTCTCTGGAAAAACCATTTTAAGGTTTTCAATTTCTTGGTTGCAATTGTACAAAAGTATTGGAACACAACGTCGACAAACAGTTTCTGAGTAGAGGTAGTAGGTGAACATTGCCACGCCGAAAATTTGATGGCGTGCTATAATATTAACATCAATAACGTCAAATGAATGACAAAGCACAAAGATTTGTTCCATAACACTCCGAAGATTTTTTGTTTGCTGTGTTAGGACGATTATAAATCGGAAGTGTCTCTCGAAAAGGCTGTCCTTAAAGTCATTATGAAGTTCCCTTAAAAAAAATTAAGGTTTTAATGAATACTTTCAAAAATGTTCATGTACATATGTAGTTCTTACCTGAAGGCCTCAAGAGAGTCTACAATAAACACATAATACTCAAAAGGTTGTTCACTGTAGTTGCTAATGTAAAACTGAATCGCAATTCTTCCATTTAGATTTTGCAGAATGTATTCCAAAAGCAGGGTATTGTTGGTCGTTGAATCGGGCGTTATACCTTTTTCAGCTAATACAATGGTCGACGTTAAGTTACTTAGATGATCACGGACTACGAATAGTGCAACCTCAGATAGAGTTAGGTTTTTCGGCTGGAGAGCAGAGATATTTATTGTGAGGAACATTATTAGGAACAAAAACAGTAGGCAGTTCGAGTAAGCCATCGTCATTTCGTAAATGCGAGGAACTTTGAAAATGTTTTACAACTTCCTTCGGTGTGAATTCGTCAAATTTTATTAGCTCATGATTATGTGATATCTATTTGTATAATGTACACTTTTTCAATTAAAAGGTTGATGGTGTATGTTAACCTAATTGACAAACGTTTACATAACAAGCAGTCTTTTATAATGTAAGTAGCTTACCAAAGAAGTCAACTTATAGTTAGTATCTGTTTCGCTAAATTTACTTATGCTTTCAATTTCTTGCAATAGTTTTTATTCAAAAAATTCAATTAATGTAATTACATACATATGTAAGTTCCCTTACAGTGATAACAGTAAGGGTTGTAAATAAATTAGCTACAACTTTGTTGTGAAGAAGTTATACTCTTTTCATGTATGTATATGTATTAGATTCCCTGAGGGAAGAAACTGGATAAGTAATATATGATGGCTTGTCAATTATGAAAATTGCCTGTTTTACTTTCATACGATCTGATAGAACGAATAAAAAATTAAGAAAAATAGGCTTTAAATTTTTGTTTGTATTTATGGTTTCTTTAGGTTATAAACGATATGTACTTCTACATGTATAACTATTAACTATACTATAAGATACAGTTTGGAGCTCTTCGATCAAGAAAAATCAATCAAAACTTTTTTTTTGACAGACCCAATAATGACTAATTTTCTATTCTCGTCAAAATAAAAAATAGAGTCCTATAATTGAAAATGAGTCTCGTCGCAATCTCGTAATAGTTTAATTTTTAGAAGTATCTCCTCAAGTCAAGGTTTTGCTTCGCAAACTGTGTTCAAGGTTTAAATTGTTAACATAAATCTGATGTTAATGTTTAGAAATTATGAAAAAATAAGAAACAACTATGTGAGAAAGCAGATTAAAACGGGATTTAAAAAGTGTTTTGTTTGCTGAAACTTTAAAATTCGAATAGACTGACAAGAGTTTCCATTAATTTCGGTCCAAAGTACATACATATGCAATCTCGTCTCGGTCTCGTTTCATAATATCGTCTTGGTTTGAGGTCTCGTAGCAAGCTGTGATGAAATCATACGAACTAGTTCACCCAAAAGAAGCTGTTATAAAAAAAAATGTATGACGAAATTCCGAAATGAATTTAAGAAAAGTGCCTGGGATGCGACCCACACTGATAACTTCCCATCCCTATGTCGATTTGTCTTGCTTAAAACTTTAACAAAATGCTCATACAAATATTTTCTGAGAGATACATACATAATTTGAACTCAATATTTTTCTTTGTTCTCTTAATACTTGAGTCTAAAACCATTTCTTAAAAGTTTTTTGTTGTTTTTGTATGTTATCGTGTTTTGTAAAAAAAAATTCATTTGATTTTTCTAAAAAAATTAACTAAAATTTACCAACAATATTTTGCATACGAGATTTTTAGTCGAGAATGAATCAGTTTGAAGAAAATACCTTCATTTATTCACGACTAATCAAATATTATCTTTTACCAATTTTGCGTATATCTAATTTTTTGTAGATTTTAATTTTATTTTGATCAAATATTTTTTTACGAAAAAACTAACTAATTTTTATAAAAAATTTACTGAATGTTGAATACAATATTTTGTATAAAATAAAATTAATTTAAAGTTAATGTCTTTAATTTTGGAAAAGATACTTTCAGTAATGTTTTTATATTTTTTTACGTTTTGAAAATACTATTGTCAATTTGCTCTCCCAAAATTTTACTGAATGTTGAAAACTATATTTTTTATAAGATGAAATTAGTGTGAATGCAAAACACCTTTAATTTAAAAAAATAAAGAAAATCTATTTTAAGCAACTTTTATTAATGTTTTTTTTTTAGGTTTTAATTTTTTGTAAAAAAAAACTATCAATTCGATTTTTATCAAAACCTTACCATATGTCAAAAACATTATTCTTCGTTGCATTCAAATATTTTGTAGATAAAATCATTTTTGGCTTGTAAAATATTCGAGGTGACAATTATTTTTGTTCAGTTTTTTTGATTCTATAAAAAAAACGTTAGTTGATTTTTTTTTTCAAAATTTTATGATCAGAAGAGATATGGACTTCAAATAAATTTGTACTTACGATGGTAGAGAAGTGTCCTGTCTGTCTGTCCACGCTCCTGCAGCCTAAACCATTGGGTCGATTGAGTTCAAACTTGGAAGTTAAGGTTTTGATCAGATTCGCGTTAGGCATTTTTTTCATTTTTTTTTCAAGAAGTATTATCTTGGTACCTTTGTATATATGATTTTAAAATATTATTCTTTAAGAATAAGGTTGTTTCACACATATTTTACTTGCCTTCACTTAGCAAAAATTAAAGAAACGGACCAGAAGAGTATATACATTATATCTATATATGTATTACGTACAACCTCTGCAACTACTGCTTACGTGAAGTAGTTGTACTCGTATGAAGTGATCATAAATAAAATCCAAAACGCACAAGAGTCTGACTGTAAACAAGACATGAATAGCAATTTCTTGTACCTTGTCGTATGCTTGTTTTTTTTTTAAACTTTAACGAAAAAATAAACTGAACGTATCTAATAATTCCATGTTTGCGCTGAAAACTTGTAGGAAAGAAGGAATGTGATTGGATTGTAGTAAGTACCTTCTACCTACTCTACTAATAACATTCCTTCATTATCATCATAAACATGTCTTTATCTATCTATCTGCATAAAGCTGAGCACGCCAATAAACTATTCCTTATTCGTTTTAAACACCTACCTAACTACACAATCAATAGGCGATCGCTTTACAATTTAAACATACATGTTCTTCCTCTTTCTTATCTTCAGATAATTTATTTTCCATCCTGGTTCTTCTAATATGAAATTAATATAAAGCTAAAAAAAGCTTTGAACAAACTAGTTGAATACACAAACAATTGTTTTCGTTAAGTATGCTTACAAGTATTTTTCATTTCCTAAGATGAGTTGTGTCTGGGGATAAATCGCGCGGTTTTTTTTTGACAAATCAAATGGCATTTATATCTTCGAAGACAATCTTATTTTACAGGTACATTTTTAAATCTTATATAGGTACTTTTTTAAACAGACTCTTTTCATACAGGAGCAAGTTCGTGCGACCCAGTCTGCATTTTATTTTTATAGGTCTCAAGCCAATATTTTAAACAATTCACTAGGAAATCAAAACTACCACTATCTATCTTTTATAGAAACTTATATAGGCCATATAGATACGGATTGAGAAGGTTCTTTTTTAACCCTTTCGGTACGAGAGTGGTACAGAACAAAGAATATTTATATGTAAATGTCCCACTCCCGTCCCGAAAGGATTAAAGTTGTTTTCAACAAAAACGGTAGCAAATTTAAATTATAAGGCACTGCATTAAAAAAATTGTACCAATCTTTTATTAAAAATTAAGTAATCGATCCCCAAAACTTCCTTAAACAGTTCAAGTTGCTTGTAATTTTGATTGAAGAAAGTTAAAAGCAAGAAATTTATCGTAAACTTCTAAACAGGAAGTTTCAACAGAAATAAAAATAGCGATACCTTATTTTCATAGGAAGCAAATTGACATTTATTTAGTTTCAAGTTTTAAATTTGTCAAAAAAAAAAGATTGAAACAAAAACGTATATGGACCCATTTTAAAAATATTAAAAAGAGGCTGGGATGCGACTCACACTGATAACTTCCCATCCCGTCTGTCGATTTGTCTTGCTTAAAAGTTTGTCTATATGTATCAATTTTTACCAAATTTGCGTACTATTTTTTGTAGATTTTATTTTTTTTTTATGAAAAAACGGACTGTTGGATTTTTATAAAAAAAAATGCTGAATATCAAAAACAATATTTTCTGTGAAATAAAATAAGTTTGAAGCCAATATTTGTAATTTTTGAAAAGCTATTTGAGTCGAAAGTAAATTTTTACAAGTTTTAGTATTGTTTTTTTAGGTTTTTATTTTTTATAAAAAAAACTGTCAATTTGATTTTTCTCAAAATTTTAATAAATGTTGAGAACAATATTTTTTGAAAGATTAAAGTAGTTTAAAGCCAATATATCAAAATTTTGAAAAGATATTTGAGTCGAAAATCAATTTTTACCAACTTTAAAAAATATTTTGTTTTGGGTTTTTATTTTTTGTACAAAAACTTTCAATCGATTTTTCTCAACATTTTTCAGAACGTTGAAAACAATATTTCTTATAAGATAAAATAAGTTTGAAGCCTTAATCTCAAGTTTTTGAAAAGATATTTGAGTTGAAATTCAATTTTTACCAACTTTGAGTAATGTTTTTTTTAGGTTTTTTTTTATAAAAAAAAACTGTCAATTAGATTTTTCTCAAAATTTTATCAGATGTCAAAAACATTATTTTTCGTTGCACAAAATTGTTTTGGAGATGAAATCTTATTTTAGTCGTAAAATGTTCTACGTGACAAATTTTTTTTCAGTTTTTTTGATTTATAAAAAAAACGTTAATTGGATTTTTTTTCCAAAAATATACTTGTTTTGTACAACGTTACAATATATAATATAAAATTTAATTCAAGTCTCTAGCGTCATTGGTTCATGAGATATTTAGAGTTAACCAAAATTGTCACCTTTTTTTTAAACTGCTATGGTAAAAAAAACACCCACGCAATTTTCTTGAGAGCTTTCTGCATCTTTCTGCAATCTTTTATTTCGACTCTAGGAACCTTGAAACGTCGAGAAATGTCAAAATTTTCAATTTGACAAATCGGACCCATTATAATAATTTCCTATGGGAAGTTAAAAATTCAAATATTTTATTCTCAAAATTGTCAAATACAATATGGTATCAACGTACGGAATAATATCCAAATCTTAGATAAAAAATGAAAATACAAAAATTGATTCTAACTAGTTTTTTTTTTCTTCAAAATATCAATTTTTCCAAAATAAAAAAATATATTTAGTTTTTTGAAATAGTGATTTTTTTAGAGCTTAAAAATTCGGGTGTGAAGAAAAAATAATAAATAATATTAATCAGTTTTACTCTCAAAAGGTTGACAAAAATCAAAGCTTCCACAATATGTCAGATTTCGAAAATGGTAGCTACATAAGTTCAGCATAAAAAATCATTAAGATGCCATATAATTGAAAACATAAATATTAAAATCATTGTCTAAAACGGACTTTAAAAGTTTAAAATTACCCTATTCAATTTTTTAAAAAATCATGTTATAAAGTTTATTTCAAAAACATGTTTTGTTTTAAGATGAACAAAATATCTATATTCTAACCAAAAATTGTAAGAAATTCAAAAACATTGAAACGTAAATTTGAGATTTTCGGGTTCTATGAAATTTTTCAAATACCATAAATTACATCTTCACAGCTAAAAAAGTATATTTTAAATTAAGCGGAGTGGAATCATCGTTCTACTTTTGAAAATCTAGGAAAAATCTAGGAACAAAAAATTTACTTTATGTTGAGGTTTTTAAAATAAAAGATAATTTAGATAATTTCAATGTTGGAATTGTAAAGGATAGATGTTGAAATAGAATAAAATAAGTCGTGTGTGAGGTATTAACAAAATAATTTTTTTATTTGAAAGGCGAAAGGTCCAATTTTCAATGACTCTTCCGCATAGATCCGGCTGAATTTGAGATATGGCCTGTGTTATGTTCACCTTTGGAACATCGGTCGATTGTGGTTTATTTGCATAGACCTGCGACTTCAAGAAAACCCACAGGAAAAAGTCTAGCGGGGTCAAATCGCATGACCTTGTTTGCAAATTCAAATCACCCCTGCGAGAGATAACCTAACCCTCAAATCGTTCATGGAAAATGTCAATTGTGGCGTTTGATGTTGCTCGCTGTTGACGGTTACCGCCTCACTAATATCGTTTTCAAAAAGTACGGACTAATTACGCCGCCGCCGCCGGCCCAAAATCCACACCAAACGGTTACTTTTTGAAGATACATTATCACCTGGTGAGCCTCGCGTGGGTTGGTGTCGCGTCGTGCCATATACGGCAATTTTGCTTATCAACACAGTCATTCATCCAAAAATACGCCTCGTCACTAGAGATGATTTTTCTGCAAAATAGGGAACCTCTTCCAAACGATTCGAAGCCCAGTCAGCGAACAAACGGCGTTATCTATGGTCATGAACTTTGAGCTCGTAAAATAGCCCCAATGCGCGCAACGTTTGTGTTAACGAACACTCATTTTGATAATAAAGTTTTATCATTTGAACGTGCTGTTCAAACGTGTAACTTGCCATGATGATTTGGAATAAGCAACTGAATAATAAAAAAAAAGATTTGACAGATGTCACAAAAACAAAATGGCCACCAAGGGGCGCCAAAATCTACCCGCGCCAATTGAAAAACCCTTTATTTCAAGAAAGAAATATAATCAATCAAATTATTTCACAATATTTTACTTATTTTTTCTAAAAACATTATTTTTTGGATCTTAATTTTATTGAAACTGTAAGAAAATTTGAATAAAATGAATTTCATTGACAGTATGTTTTCCCTTTTATGGTGCAAGTTTCATTATTGAAGTACTTATTGAAGTACGATAAATGTTTTCAAAACATTAACAATTCAAAAATTATATTTATGCAACATTTCATTCAAAATATATATACCTCCATAACAAAACAATGACAAAATGCTAGATCACGTGTGGTGGAAAATAAAAAATTATAAATTCATTTTAAAACTACAATGGCGTGTTTATTTAATTGACATGCAATACATTTATTGCTAATATAATTTTATGATAAAATTAAATTAATTTTGCATATAATTATTTAAACTTATACCTTATTTGCTGACTAACACCTTCACAGACGTTATGATGACACTTTTTCCATACACAATAAAGACAAACTTTTAAAGCTTTAAACCATATTTTTACTCGTATTCAAAACATTCAAAGTTCATATTTCACACACTTTTTTACATAATCTTCAAAAAATATTTTTCAAGTCTCTCATACCGAACCGACAGTTTTTCCAAAAAAAACACACCAAATGAGATTAAAACTGAAATAATGTAAATGTGATATAACGCTCTAAGGCGCTTATTAGTCAGTGCTACCGCTTTGGGGTTATTCATAAGCTTTCGCAAAGTCAAACGGTCTATTGTTGAATCCGAACTTATTTTTGCCGTTATACCTGCACAAGCAAATTCTTTTAATTTTTTATTGAAAATATTCAAATAAATCGAATGTTTCGGCAGAAACATTACAAACTGATAATTATAAATGGCTTCTGGAAGCAAAATCAGTTCACTTCCGTTTCGGAGAGCCTTTTGCAAATAATGTAGATAGCCATCTTGTATAACAACTGTCACATATTTTCCTTCCAGCCTTTCCAGCATTTCCAGCCTTGGCTCATAGCCATCTGTATTCACCTTCATTGTTTGTTGCTGCGGAAATAACTTCAACTCGGCCGTCTCTGGAGGAAGTATGATTGTGTAGTTCCATTTGATCAGTTCATCAAAGCCTGATGGAACACGGGCAAATCTGTCCATACGAAAAGCATCATAGAGGGAGCCTTGATATGCATTGCGCAAAACAAGGGTAAAGAAAAGCAAGAGCAGGAAAATATATCGGGCAAAATTACGACGAGGAGATTGGCTAACTGGATAGCCGAGGAATACTGCAAAAAAGTTCGTCATAGGGTTTTTGTTCTCTTCTCCGAATACAAATTGACGACCTTTCTGCTGTAAGAGTCATGTTATGGTAATGGCCAATATGAGGAAAGCCGCTACAACCAGCCACACTTCATTGGTAAAAGGTTGAGCAAGACGGCTAAGGGCGTTGTTGAGAGAACTCCTTCCACGAACAACATACAAATACGGAGCATTGTGATAAGGACTGGTTGGTGAGAAAATCCAAGTGCTCGGAATTGAACCTCCAAAGCATCCAATAGCCAAGTCCACTTTGCTGTCCTGTAGCTATAAGATGGTTTTATTTCTAAATTTTCTAATCAAATTATTAAACTCACCTCATAAAAACATCCATAAGTTCGATTAGCCTCAACATAACTCCGATCCACAGGAAAAGGTCGCAAATCAATTGTAAAGTTCAACTTTTGTGCAAGTAACTTCAACAAATTTCCCTCAATACCATAAAGATTGTCCCAATCTCCAACAGGCTGGGGATTACTTGTATTTCCATAGAAACTCAAAAACGGTGATAGAATCCGACTTGTTACTTTAAATGGACATTTTTGAAAGTTGTTCATTTTTTCGGGAAAAACTTTGTCTAAATTTTCAAGACCATCACTGAACTTGTATAAAAGTTTAGGCAGGCAACTCCGGCAGACATTTTCCGAGTACAAAAAGTAGGTAAACATGGAAACACCCATCTCTGGGTGATCTGTTATGATGTTCACGTCAATGACGTCATAGCGATAGCAAAGCTTAAACATTTCTTCCAAGATATAACGAAATTCCGTTGGATATTTGGTCAGGATGATGAGGAAACGAAAATGTCGCTCATATAAGTTGTGTTGAAAGCCATGGTAGATTTCTCTGCATCAAAAAAAAACCTAGGAATCCTTAAAGCTTCCTTGAGAGAAACATTTGAAAAGTCTTACCTAAAAGCCTCGAGGGTATCCACTATGAAAACATAATACTCCCATGGTTGAGCCGTGTAATTGTGCATATACAGCTGAGCTACAATCTTTTCGTCCAAATTATGCAGAATGTATTCCAGGAGATCAACATTTGTTCCATACGATTCATCCAATGTTCTGTGTTCAGCTAATACAACAGTTGATGTCAAGTGGATTAGATGTTCCCGGACCAGAAATAATGTGACCTCACCGAGGGAGAGACTTTTCGAGTTGTGAGTCAAGTTGTGTGCTGTAATTTTAGTTATTGGGATTAAAGCCCACAAAAATAGAAGACGATAATTCACGTTCGCCATTACCTTTAAACTGAAGACGTTCTGAAATGTTGACAAAGTATATGTTATGTATGTACACACAATTATGAACGATACATTCATTGAACATTGTACAGACCGAAGGGCTTGAAGTTGAAGCTAAGAAAATTTCTATTTTATTAAGAGATAGAAAGCTGATAATAAGTGTGTGAGTTATTTGTCTAATTAATTATTTGTAAAGGTTTTTTTTTCTCACATGGAAGTATTCAATATTTCATTAGTATAAGTAAATTCTAATTTGTATTTACTGTTTAACCTTTATATAGACAAAGTCAATTGGCAGGTGAAAAATTAAGCTGTCCCGCATGAATAGATTTATTGTTCGTTTATCTTTTTAATCATAAGCAAATTGAAGTTTGAGTTTTTGAGAATATTATGTATAAGTTTTAAATTTGGCACATCATGATATGTAAATACAAGTTATACTCTACTCGTATTGTAATCGAATGGGAGTGGAAAATTAATTTGTTATGAAGCTTTATTTTTGTCAGTGTCCTTGATTGTAGTAGATTTTTGTGGTATATTCGAAAAAAGGACAATTTTAGTTTGGGTTTTGTTTCACATTGAAAATCAAGTTTAAGTATGGTTTGGAAATATTAGAACTTATTTATGGGTTATTGAAACAGTTCAATTTTATTGTTTTGAAGAACAATACGTTAGATACAAAAATTAAGTTAATATTAGTGAAACGCAATAATTTAATTGAATTTTAAATTATTTGCATCTAAGAGGTCGCCCCACCAAATGTGGGATATTCAAAGACAAAACTTTCTAAAATGTGAGTTTGTCATTACATTTACAATGTACATACATACATATGTAATTTAAAATTTGGTAATTTGCCAAGGTACAAATATCCAGGATGAAATATGTTTCCTTAAAACGTAATTATTTTTAAAGACATATGTAAACTTTATGAATCTGTTATCCACACATTTGCCGAAAATCCCACCAAAAGATAAGGATCAGTAGAATTTTCAAAAAAAAAAGGGTGTTATATTGTTAGAGTCCGTTATTCTTTGTATCTTAAGTATTTAAATATGTTTTGTGCATACGAGATTAACAGCATAGCAAACGTTTAATGGGATATTCGAACACATTGGTAACTTCCGATTTTTATTAATGTTTAACACATTTGTCGGAATTTATACCCTCAGATATAATCACCCCTTAATGTTTTTTATATTTTAAAGATCCGCAGATTTATTTTGTATGAACTTGTATTTAGATCTTTATCAAAAATTCACATAAGAAACTAGATTCCGTGATTCAAAGATTTTCAAAGTACGTACCGATGTTAGGTTGAAAAACTGTACCTTAAAGGTCATACGAGTACTTGTTATGGGATATTCATATACTATTAATTTTTGGATTCTTAATTTATTTAGATATTGTAGACCTAAATCCCAAAAGTAGGATATTCAATAAAACTTATCTCAAACCTAAGTAAAAAGGGAAGACGAGCTAATTAATCATAGAACTACCGCATTCATGGGATATTCAAAGAAAAATGTAAAAAAATTTCATTATGTTTGACAAATTACTACGTATTAGTTATTTTTACGTTGTTTTTAAAATCAAAGATCTATATTCTTAATTTTTGAGATATTAAAAAGAAGTTTGTAATCTTCTTGACAAAAGCCATCTAATAGTAAATAGAAGAATGTGATAATTTACAATCAGCCATTTTTAAAGTTTAAAATCTGTGGGATATTCATACCAAAGAATGATACCTTATATGTAAGATATATTATTTATAAAACCCCAAAATCCTTTAAAATAAAAAAAGAGGCTGGGATGCGACCCACACTGATAACTTCCCATCCCGTCTGTCAATTTGTCTTGCTTAAAAGTTTGTAGGTTTTCGTGTTGGGTTAAGAAAGTTGTCAGTTGAATTATTCTTAAAAATTTTAAAATTACCAACAATATTTTGCATATAACGAAATAGTTTTATTGCAAAATCTAGTTTTTTTTAACGAGATTTTTAGTCGAAAACCAATTTTTACTAATTTCAAAAGCATTTCTTAAAAGTTTTAAACAAATACAATTTATAAACAGATACAAATTGGATGAATGAAATTAATTTGAGAGGAACCGAACATCAATTTTTACCAAATTTGGGAACTATTCTTTGTAGATTTTATTTTTTTATGAAAAAATGCATTTTTATAAAAAAATTACTGAATATCGAAAACAATATTTTCTGTGAAATAAAATAAGTTTTAATTTTTGAAAATCTATTTGAGTTGAAAGTAAATTTTTACCAAGTTTTAGTAAGTGTTGTTTTTTTAGGTTTTTATATTTTGTAAAAAAACTGTCAATTCGATTTTTCTTTTATCGAGTGTTGAAAACAATATTTCTTATAAGATAAAATTAGTTTGAAGCCAATATCTCAAAGTTTTGAAAAGATATTTGAGTCGAAAATCAATTTCTACCAACTTTTGCTAATTTTTTTTAGTTTTTTATTTTTTATAAAAAAAAACTGTCAATTCCATTTTTCTCAAAATTGTACCAGATGTCAAAAACGTTATTCGTCGTTGCGCAAAATTGTTCTGGAGATAAAATCATTTTTTGTTCGTAAAATTTTCGAGGTGACACATTTTTTGTTCAGTTTTTTTGATTTATAAAAAAAAACCGTTAAATTAATTTTTTTCCAAAAATATTTTTGTTTGATATTACGTTAAATAAATTAATTAAAAATTAAAATTTAATTCTAGTCTCTAGCGTCATTGGTTCATGAGATATTTAGGGTTAACCAAAATTTTCACCTTTTTTTAAACTGCTATGGTAAAAAAAACACCCAGGCAATTTTCTTGAGAGCCTTTTCTGCATCTTTCTGCATTATTATCTGTATAACAAAATTTATTTGAAGTCGATATCTCTTTTGATTCTTGAGCTATGGACGACGAAAAAAACGTCCCGAACTTACGGACGTACGAACGTACGTTAACACGCACGCACACGCACAGACATCTTTCTAAAAATCTTTTATTTAGACTCTAGGGGCCTTGAAACGTCGAGAAATGTGAAAATTTTCAATTTGACAAATCGGACCCATTACAATAACTTCCTATGGGAAGTTAAAAATTGGGTGGCGCAATAGTCCGTTGAGAACTAGGGCCTAGTGACTTGCAACTCTCAACCATTCCTGTGTGCGAGTACTGTTGTCAGGGATGGAGGGGACCTACAGTCTTAAGCCGAATCCGAACGGTTAATTTGAGAAAGCACTGTGCATGACAAGAATTACTCTTGGAGAATTTGTCAACTCCTCTCAAGAGGAAGTACCCGTGAAAGAAACTTTAGATGGCATAGGCAGGGATCGAACCCAAGACCTCTGGCATGACAGTCCAAAATATTTTGATTGTTAAAATTATTCACTAATTTGTGGGATATTCAAAAAAGTTCAGCTAATTGTTTGACATCCTAAATTGGTTACATAAATATCAAGAGGTTGTTTAGTTATGGTCAAGCAAAGGTGTTTCTTATGGATCTCAAAAAATGCGACCCAATTGCACCTTTTAATTTAATTTAACATATATTTAAATCTTAAGAAACCCAAACAAATACAAATTAAAAAAAAAAAAACATAACAACTAAAAACAATTATTGATAAACATACGAAATTATTAAGGAAATCATTTTCTCAACATTCTCCCCACCGAAAATTAATAAAATGTTATTTTAAGTTCATATCTCGTGACCAATTCCCCTTTTTTTAATTAAAAGTATAAAAGTAGGATCGAACTGGTTCCCATGCATGAAAAATCCACCATCACTTAAGAAGTCTGCATTCAGTAACCAAAGAAAAAACCTTACAATCGTTTTTGTATGGAAAAAATATATGTATGTATAAAAGCTAAAGCGCCCCTTTTGAGTTTATAAACCAACTGATCGTGTCTCCGGTTACTTCTAGATTCAAAGTCACTCATTGGAAACTCTTTAGACATAAAGTCACCAAGTCACATTTAAAGAACTTTACCTACGTTCAAGGTGCATAAACCCCTCTTACATAAAACATTCGCATATAAACTTAAGTTTGTTCTAAGATACTAAAGCAGGGATGTCGTTTTAATACTTACACTACAAAAAAGTTTGTTGTTTCTTCTGGGCAACTTGTACTTCTAACTGAATCAAAGGGGCAGGAATCGAAAGGTGACTTTTTGAAAAAATCCAAAAAATTCTCCATAACTTACAAAATATTATGACTTAAATGGCTTTCTAGAAAACTTGATATTTTATTTTGTATCGAAAAGACAGCCCTGTTTTTTTTTCAAAAGATCTTCATCATCCCCCTTTTGTTAGCAAATAACTGTTACTCATCCACATCCAAGTGTTCTGGTAGTTCTGTCCCCAACAACTACTGCTTTTGTTATTGTTCAATCGACTGACACACGAGCACTTGACGTCGACGTTCGGCGACACTCTCGAGTCGAGTTCAAGTAAAGCTTTATACAATACTCTTATAGTATCTCATTCTCAGGTCCTCAGCCAGTACGACAAACGTCCGACCGACAAGCGACGATTCTTTTCATTTTCAAAACTTGACTTCTTCAATTACCATACAATATGAATTCTAAAAGGGGAAGTAGTGGCCCCAGCAAATTAAAATCAGTTGCGATCCGACCACGGTAGACTCAAGACATATTCACGCTTCAAACATTGATCACTTCGTCCGCGTCGTCGTTCGTGGTTCTTCGTTGTCGTCGCCGCCGATCAACGCTTTTTGTATCTATTTGCAAATTGAATCTAATTGAATTGCAAAAGTTGCATTGAGCCTAATCAATTAATTGATTGTTTCGTGTTGAATATTATTTTTATATACTTCCAATATTTAAGTTATTAGAAAAAACCGGTTTTTCAGTATCAACTGAAAAGATCTCGGTACTCGGTCGTTAAAAATATACAATCTTACATGACACAGGTGGTGTACAATAAAAAGAGACTAAAATTTAAGTTTTCAAAAACACAACCCTAAACGAAGGTCGTGCCAATATTTTTCAATTATGTGATTAATTAAAGAAAGAAATAAAAGACGAATCAAAAAGTAGAAACTGTCTAACTCGTGATGACAATTTTTAACGGAAAAGCAAATAAAAATATGGCCCAAAATATCTTTTGATGAGTAAATATATCTATTGTTTTCGGGGAGGAGGATCATTCCACTAAGACAATAAGTTTGTAGTTAATTTTTTGATTGAAAACAAACTAAAGTCGAAACAGCTGCAGAGTGGTGGGGGGAGTCAAGCCAAGACTGAGTTGAGCCGAAGCCGGCTTTAAAAATAAAAATAATTATAACGAAAAATATATTAAAGCAAATAAGAAATAAAAACAAAAACAAAATCATGCGTTGTGTGTCACTGTCATCTTCAGCGTCGTCGTCGTCGTTGTTGTTGTTATCGTCGCCTATCGGCTTAGCGATCACAAAGCCGATCTTTAAAAGCGGGTCAGTGTTTTCATTGAGTAATTTCTTCGCAATTTTATTGATTATAATTAATTTGTGGTCGGGTACAGTGACGGCGACGACGGAGTCTGAATCGGTAACGACGTCGTCGCTAGTTGAGGGGTTGGGAATGGAAATGGCCATCTCTTCATCAGGTCAAAACACAACTTCATCTTTAGTTTTCGATTCTTGGTTAAATGATACTAATGAAAGTGGATTTGATGATATCATCAACAAGTGTCTGGATAAATGTGCTAAGGAGGTAAGGTTAAAGGTCATTCAAATGTATCTATGTTAATCTACACGATGATGGCGAGAGATGAGCTTTTTAGAGGCCATATTTCAAAAATTTATCATGTGGCTTAAATGGCAGTGGCAATTATTGTTATATTATATCTTTACTATTCCTTGGAATTGCGCTAAAATTTATTCTTACATCCAGTTTAAATGATCGTGCTGGAATAATTTTGCATTTTAATGTCTTCGAGGCTATTATTACTGTCTTATGGTGTATGTAGGGGTTTCGGAAAAAAAAAATAAGTTTTAAAAATTGCACTTTCTGATTCTGAAAAATTATCTTTTTATTTTGAAAAGCTCTGTTTTTAGTTTAGTTTAATGTTCGCTAAATGTGCAGTTCAAAACAATTGACATAAGAATTTCTATATTATTTCCTTTAAGTAGGCAACACTAAATAGTTCTACTTATAAACTGTCATATTTAGGGTTATTCAATAAGTGAAACAGTTTGAAATAACTGACTATTTCATCAGCTGTCATTTTTGACATTTGACAAGTAAAAAGTACACCTTTACGTGTTGAAATCGTAAAATTTAAATACAAAAATTATACTGTGTTCTTCTTTACACTGAAATAAGTTTTTCTATACAAATGAAATTTTTAATGCCAAATCTCAATGTAGATTTTTATTTAAATATATATTTTTCTGAAGAATATCGATTCAAAATTATTTAATTTTTTTACCAAGGTTGTTTAAATCCTTTTTCTTAAAAAATGTAATTTCAATTTGTTATGAAGTTGTTGACATTATTGGTCTTTTCTAAGACCTCATTTTGACGCTTAGTTATTTTATATCGCTTTCATTTGATGGTAGAAAAAAAGATAGGAAATTGCAAGGAAATTCTAAAACAATTGGAAGAGTGATTAGACTTCAAAAGGAGCCGTCACGTCGTCGGTCACAAGAAAATTCATCATGAAAATCTATCTATTAATTTAAAAGATTTTGCTTTTTTTCTGTGGTAAAACTATTTTTTTGACAGCAATGTAGAAGAAACATGATAATCATAAATTCTAAAACCAACAGACATCAAACCAAAATATGGTGTCGCCCAAAATGTTTAATATGTTTGTCTATTATAGGTTTCAGGTCAATAATTATTATTGTTCATAAGAATTCAATAGATGTGTAAATTTTTGTATTTTATGTTTATTTTTTACCATTTGTATTTGTATTATGTTTTTAGTTTTATTCTCGTATGTATGACTCAAGTAACGTGTTTTATATCATTTAAAAGCAATTATTGAACTAAAATGTATCCATAGAAGAACAATGAAGTCTTTATATATACATGGTAGTAGGTATACACGAATTAGACTATAGAATATACATTTTAGGACCGATTTAAAAATTTTGTTGTATAACGTGTCCCAAAGTTCTCGCCACAAAAGGAGGTCATTTATAGTCAAAATGTGAGGTAATTTACGGTTTTTATGATTTAAGGTATCCTCTGTTCAAATATCTGTCACTTTGACAAATGTCAACGGATTTTTAATTTTTGTTTGTTTTGCTTAAATAAATGCAGCAATTATTTTTCACTGTCCTCATAAAACTTTTTTATTTGTTTGCTAAAAATACAAAACATATTTTAAAACACAACGAAGAAATTAAAGACGAGAAAATGACTTTATATAATTTTCAAACATTAAATTACCTTATGGAACCCATGATTTATTTCTGTAGTATAGCGACTGTAGAAGTAGAACACCCTACATAATATGTACATAATGTATGTTCATGTGGGACCTCTAATTATTTATAACAAGTATTTTTTTAGACGTGTAGTTATCAATCTGGCAATAATTTTTTCGGAGTTTTTTTTTTGACAGCTGTCACTTGGTTCATATGTATGTGCAGTTTGAATTGCCATTTCATAATAAAAAGACTTTCCCTTGAACAACGTTTGCAAATGGTGTACATTTTTTACCAAAATAATGGTTCAATACCTTAATGCCAACGAAATAATTACATTTTTGCAGAAAGAATTTGGTGAGCATTTTTTCGCGTCGTCGTGGGCCTGTAACGTGGCCTCCAAGATTGTTCTGATCTAACACCGCTGGACTAATTTTGTTGGGGCTATGTGAAGTCGCATGTCTACGCAGATAAGCCCAAGACGAATGGAATATTCCGCACGTTATTGCTGACATGCGGCCTTAATTTCTGCAAAGAGTGGCCGAAAATTGGGCCTCTCGGGTGGAAATAATTCAAGGCAGTTGCAGCGTCTATTCTCCCGAAATCAGTTTTAAAACCCTTATCTTTATGTTGAAGCTTAATTTTTGACCATAGCATTAAATGTTATGGATTTTCTTTTTCTTTTTTAACCTTAATTTTTGAAAAAAAATGTACTTAAGCTTTAAAAAAAAACTAAGCGATTAAAAACACACACAATCTTTAAAAAAACATAATTTTATTATATGCAGAGTTTTGGTCATAACCTTTATTTATCAAAAAATTGAACTTTTCAAAGACATTTTACTTAGAAATATTTCAAAAACTCCATCTTTGAATTCAAAAAATAGAAAAACGTACAAAGTTAAAAGACATTAAAACTTTTAACTATTTTTAATTTTTTAATTTGTCTTTCCAGTAAAACTTCTTCCAACATTCTCATTTAATTTGAAATAAGTACCTCAGTGAATATTTTGATTGATAATATTCGGTATGATTTTAAAATACATTCATTAATTTAAGTTTTATTAGATGGAGATGTTCAAAAAATTTGAAAGAAATTTTCTTAAGATTCAGTATAAGAAAATTCAGAGCATCACAAATCGTGTTGTTTGTAGTATTTTCACAAAAAATATTTAAACATTTTCAAAATTTATAACTGATTTATGTATATCGTCATGTAACCTCAAACAATATTACTTAATTACTTCACTATCATACTCGTAGTGCATGAGTATCAAATATTAACTTTAAAATAAAATTCCAATAAAAGTCAACTGTTGCGGAGATTTTCATTTAAACGTTCTTAACACTTTCTAAAAACTTCTCGTAATTTAAGTAAATCACACAATTTAGAAAGAGATACGAAGTGAAATTTTATCCAGATTTCTCGAAAACAAAAAATATTTCCTTGTATTTTGCTTGATTTATCCCATAAAGTTTAATTTTTCAGAAAATGTTGATTAAGAATAATTTGTAACTTGCACAATAATCTAGAAAATGAAGCTTTTTCTTCAAAATTATGGTTGATTGCCTTAGACTTTTTCTTTATTTGTTTTTCTGGATAATCCTTTTTTTATTGTACATATTTATGTATAGCCTTTAAAATGAGGCAAAGCTTAATTCTCAAAAATTAAAGAACCACGAAAAAGTTTAATTATTTTGAGAACTAGAACTTGGCGATACTTTGTCTAATATTTATAAGGCAGGGATTGTCTACGATCATCAAAAAAAAACAAAACCAAAGGTATTTGAGATACCAAAGAAAAAGTTTAAGTACGAGTATTAAGAACCTCATATGGACGAAAAAAAAACTTTGAAGCGCTATAACTTAAGAACGAATTGACGCAAAGATCAAAGCAATTTTAATTAAAGGAAGAATTTTATAAATATTTGCATTTCCCGAAACTTAGGAAAGATTTTTTATATCATGGCGAATATTTGAAAACTTGTGTTTGTTAGCTAATTTTTGGAATGGCAACTAGTTCTATATACATTGAACTTTAAGATTTCTAAACTGTCAGTTGTCAAAATTGTATATGGATTATCAACATGTCAACCCTTTACTAAAAACGGCGAATTTAAATATACCTTTACTTTATGGCCGCATTTGTTAGAAGGAATGATTTGTAGACAGTAGCATATCAAGAACCGAGCATCAATTTTTACCAAATTTGGGTACTATTTCTTGTAGATTTTATTTTTTTATGAAAAAACGGACTGTTGGATTTTTATAAAAAAAACTACTGAATATCGAAAACAATATTTTCTTTGAAATAAAAAAAAGTTTGAAGACAATATTTTTAATTTTTGAAAAGCTTTTTGATTCGAAAGTAAGTTTGTATCAAGTTTTTCAAGTTGTTTTTTTTTAGGTTTTTATTTTTTGTAAAAAAAATGTCAATTAGATTTTTCTCAAAATATTACTAAATGTTGACAACAATAGTTTTTAAAAGATAAAAGTAGTTTAAAACCAATATCTCAAAGTTTTGAAAAGATATTTGAGTCCAAAATCAATGTTTACCAACTTTTATTATTTTTTTCAGGTTATTATTGTTTGTAAAAAAAAACTGTCAATTCGATTTTCTCAAAATTTTTTAAAATGTTGAAAACAATATTTCTTATAAGAGAAAATTAGTTGCAACCCATAATCTCAAATCTTTGAAAAGATATTCGAGTCGAAATTCAATTTTTACCAACTTTTGTTAAATTTTCTTTAAAGTTTTTAATTTTTGTAAAAAAAACTGTCAATTCGATTTTCCTCAAAATTTTACTGAATGTTGACAACAATATTTTTTGAAAGATAAAATTAGTTTAAAGCCAATATCTCAAAGTTTTGAAAAGATATTTGAGTCGAAAATCGATTTTTACCAACTTTTATTAATTTTTTTTTAGGTTTTTATTTTTTGTAAAAAAAACTTTCAATTCGATTTTCCTCAACATTTTTCAGAATGTTGAAAACAATATTTCTTATAAGATAAAATAAGTTTTAAGCCTTAATCTCAAGTTTTTGAAAAGATATTTGGGTCGAAATTCAGTTTTTACCAACTTTGAGTAATGTTTTTTTTAGGTTTTTTATTTTTTATAAAAAAAATGTCAATTAGATTTTTTTCAAAATGTTACTCGTTCAGATGTCAAAAACATTATTCCTCGTTGCACAAAATTGTTTTGGAGATAAAATCATATTTTAGTCGTAAAATTTTCGAGGTGACACATTTTTTTTTTCAGTTTTTTTGATTTATAAAAAAACCGTTAATTGGATTTTTTTCCAAAAATATACTTGTTTGGTATCACGTTACAATATATAATAAAAAATATAATTCAAGTCTCTAGCGTCATTGGTTCATGAGATATTTAGGGTTAACCAAAATGTTCACCCACGCAATTTTCTTGAGAGCCCCTTCTGCATCTTTCTGCCTTATTATCTGTATATCAAAATTTATTTGAAGTCGATATCTCTTCTGGTTCTTGAGCTATGGACGACGAAAAAACGTCACGAACGTACGGACGTACGAACGTACGTACATACGCACGCACAGACATCTTTCTAAAAATCTTTTATTTCGACTCTAGGGACCTATGACAAAATTTTCAACTCGACAAATCGGACCCATTACAATAACTTCCTATGGGAAGTTAAAAAGAAACATTGTAAATTAGAAATTCAAATTTAATTTTTAAGTTTTGGTCTTTGGGTATGTAAGAATGTATTAAGAATTCTTAAAGTTTTAGGTTTGTATTTTAATAAGGACAACCCAAAGGTACAACCATATGTTTTTTTAGGAATGCAAATATAGGTTTTGACTTCATTTCTAAGACTTGGTGTTATTGTATTCTCTTAAGCTCGACCTTAAATTCATGAGACGAAGGTACGCTATTCAGGTACCTGCTAAAGTAGATTTGCATCACTTATCTAGAAAGCTTTAAATAATATCTTGCAGCATCATCAGTCTTGATCTAGCAATATTTTTATTTCCTAAGCAAGTTTATGCAACCTTTTCAAGTTGCATCAGTGCACGATGCAGGTAAACTTTTCTGGCACTATAACAAATGTCGTGACTCGTGGCTGGTTTTCGTTGTAACCATCACCACCGTCACTTTGGTATTTCAATAACAGAACGTAGGTAAAGTATGTACCTACTACCTATCCTATATTTAACAACCTAGCTGCTTATAAAAATCATTGCTATTATTATTATTATTATTATTTATTTCTCTCCATTCAATGTGTTGCAATTAAATAATTGGCTGAGACACAGATCGTTTCAAAGCTATTTGGAGCAAAATGGACGACTTGACTGCGGTGACTGCGGTGACTGTGATGGCGATGGCGATGGCAATGGCGTTGGCGACGGACGTTTTTGCTATACACGACAATATAACCGAGCTTACTTCAAGTTTAGTATAGTTAAAAAAAGAATCTTTGAAAAAAAAACTCTTGTCAAATTGTCCACTTTTGTGTCGCATGGCATAAATGTTTGTGTGTTTTGTTGTTGTTTTTTTATTTTGAAAGAAACTTTAATTGAATCAGGTTTTCGGACAAAAGTTTTTGACTAAGAATATATACCTAACTAATATAAGTACATATAGCTATAGTTCTGCGACAATTGATGAATATGTACAAATTTCGGTAGCTATATATTTTATGTGGATACAGATGTGGATTGGAGGTCAAAGGGCCGCCCAGGACTTTTTGGAAAAGGGCCACATAATTTTTTATTTCAAAATGATTAAAAATACTTATTTGTTATGCAGACATTTACGCTTTTCATTTTTGACTTTTAAGAAATTTTAATTTTAGACAATATTGTTGTTGCAGCTAGTGTCTGTCAAATAAGTTGTAATTTATTGATTTTGTCTTGAAAAACCGAAATGGAGAGTTGTAATGTTTTATAGTGATTAATTTTTTTTATGTTTAAAAGAAGATTTCCTGATCAGTCAACATTTTACGGTTACCATAATCATCTTTTCTAGAAGACTTTACAGATGGAATAATCTGCCAACCCGTTAATCAATATCTTCCGAAAATGTCGCTATTGTCTTTGAGAATTCATATGAGAATGATGATAAATAATAAATTTTGGCTCCAATTGGATATTATAACCTGGAACATGGATACGTCTTACGGAGGTTAATCCATATTGGAAGATTGGTTTAAAACTTTCAACTTGTTTTCAAGTAAGCCAACTAAAAGAAGCCCAGAATGTCAAATGTGGAGATCTGGGTGGTAGCACACCGTTTGACAGTAGTTTATATACTCTTTCAACAACGTCATATACTTACTTACTCTTAAGTTGGCGCTACAGTCTTGAGTGAACTAGGGCCTCACTAACCACCCTTCTCCATCTAGATGTTGTCATTTGCGCACTCCAAGTTGGGTGAGGTCACTTTCCACTTGTGCGCGCCACCTGTTCCGCGGTCTTCCTCTACTGTGCTGTCGAAGACTTTCCAGGCAGGAGCATTGGTTTAAATGCACTCTACGTGACCCAGCCAACTCAGTCGTTGGACTTTTATCCTTCCGGCTAAGTCGACGTACAACACATACAGCTCGTCGTTCCATCATTTCCTCCTCTCACGTAGATCACGCAAAGAACTTTTCTCTCGAAACGACCCAAGGTACTTTCATCCGCTTTTTTTTTATAATCCATGCTTCTGCACCATATAGCAGGACGGGGATAATTAGGGTCTTATATACCGACACTTTAGTCGTTCGAGAGAGGGCTTTACTACCCTGTTGCTTTCTTAGCCCAAAGAAACAGCAGTTTGAAAGAGTAATTCTTTGTTTGATTTCAGCGCTGGTGTTGTTTTCTTTGTTCATAGCGTAGCCTAGGTAGACAAAGTTCTTAACTACCTCAAAGGTACGCCTGTCCATGAAGATTTTTCGACCGAGACGTTGCAGTTGGTGTTGTGGTCCTTTCTTGAGATTAGCATGTAATTTGTTTTGCCCTTACTAACCGTTAACCCCCATTTTCGCCACCTCTGCCTCAATACTCACAAAAGCCCCATTTACATCACGCTGAGTTCTTCCGATTATGTCAATGTCATCAGCATAATGCTAGTAATCGGATAGAATTTTGAAAGATAGTGCCTCTAGTGTTGACGTGGGAGCTCTGCACTATTATTTCAAGTAAGATGTCAAAGAAATCGCCTTTTTTGACATCGAAAGGTTCTGTTAAGTTGTTTCCAACCAATATGGAGCAACGCGAATTCTCCATGGTCATCCTGCACAAATGGACGAGTTTGGCAGGGATGCCAAAACTAGACATGGCTCTATACAACTCGTCCCTGTAGCTGCTGTCATATGCGACCTTGAAATCAATGAAGAGATGTTGGTTGTCGATTTGATGTTCTTGGGTCCTATCCAAGTAATAATTGAAAGCTTTTTTCAAAATATGCTCCAAGGTGGTTATTTTTAGGCCAAAATGTTAAGTGCGGCAACAATAAGAGACACGTAGTTTCTTGGGAACAGACTTTTAATAAATTCAAACAGTTGTATGATGACGAGCTCCTACAAACGTAACATTTTTATTTGTTTTCTTCTTAAGTGATTTCGGATCATTTTCAAGTTATCAATTTTGTATAAATGTTTTTTTTTTCGAGATCAAAATATTTTATAAATGTTGGACAATAAGTTCTCGAAATCCTTTGCGTCTTAAGTGCTTTATGACCTTTAGAGTCCATGGTACCGAGGAAGTCTCAGGGTACTAAGAATGCCTTATAATACTTCTTGATCTTCTCAAAACTCGTATATGTTAGATTTTCTTTGAAAAACAAAAAACTGATTTAAAATACCAACTCCCGGTTCCTCCGCAGTCCAGCCCTGTTTAGATATGACTGCAATGATGTGGGTCTATAACGTATTCCAGTGGAGGGAAGTTTGTATTTTGTTGTGTAGTTCTCGAAGCATTAGCGTGCGGTTTTCAAATAATTTATAGGATTGTAAATACTTTTGTGAACATTTTTACATTCTTCTTATGTTTTTTTTTTTGCTAATAGTAATTGAATGGGACAATCAAATCGAAAATGAAATTTGTTTGTCAAAATTACTTTTTGCACTTATTTTATCTTTTTTTTTATAATATTAAGAATACAAAAGTAACTAAAAACAGATATATGTAGCTCAAACAATGAACATGGGTGTATCGTACTCATGAAATGTATATAATGAATATATGTTCAGTACACAACATACCAACATTAAGAATTATATTTTTGGTTAATTAAAATGGCTGACGTCAAATTTAAGAGAAAAATTTAATAATAAATAATCATCAAGTAAGATTACGAACGCACTCAATTATGTAGTTTTGAACACCTACACATATCAGTCCAGTTGAGTTTTCACTTTTAACTAAAAGGAGGTTATTTATTTTAATTGTGATTTAAAGTAATGATTTTAAATAGCCTAATGTAGATCATTTATAATTTTTTTTTTAATGGGAACATAGTTTAGCTATAGATACCTTAATTAATGTGTTTTCCATTGACAAATTTGAATTTAATATAAGAATGGATTTTATTCGCAGTGAATGTAGCACGGTTGAAAATTTGGTTTCTTTTGGCATTTTTGTTGTTTACTTTGTTATCTAAATGTCAATAATTTTGTAATACCTTCTAACTAAGTGATCAATTACGTGTCTATGGCGTAGGTGATCAGGTCTCATCGCCAATTTTGACATATCTTTCATTTTTCATGACAGCTGTCAATAAACAATGGGCAGGTTCAGACAACATAAGGGACTTCATTTGCAGTCAACTGCATTCTTTGAACGCAAATTTTGACCAATGCAGCTGGTTACTTTTGCAATTGTCATAAATTTCAAACTCAGAACTTTACTTCACTAACTTCTACCTTCAGTTCATCGTACAAAAACTATCAAAAACAATATTGTCTACAAAGCACTCCTCAGGCAAGCCACAAATCCATCAACATTTGTATTTTGTATTGTAAAGATATATTACTTACTTCTTTTTCACTTTGATAAGGAACCCTTTTAGACATAACATTGGTCAGAAAATAAATAAATCAAGTTTCAGTTGAATGAAAAAACCTGATTACATCATCATTTTGACATAAGCAGACTTGACTTGATAGTTTGGGAGATTTTTCTTGACTTACTTTCCAGTCAGCTTTCTAATAAAGTTGCCTTAATTGTAAGGTAATTTTTTGGCAGCTGGCCAATCAGATACTAGAAACTTGCCTTACTTTCAAGTCCCTTATGTCGCCTGAACTTGCCCAATATAACATAAGTAAGTTAATGCTTCAACTAACTTTAAAGGTTCATTCATTCATTGATTTTCGGAAATTATTCTGTTTTGTGGATTGTTGGTTTAGTTTCTTTTACTATGCTAGGTGGTATATTAGATCTAATAGAATAATATGTATAAATAAAGTGTCACGATGTTTGTTCGCGATGAAGTCCTTAACAACTGAACCGATTTTAATCAAATTTTTACACAGTGTGCAGTTTTATCCAACTTGAAAGATAGGATACCTTTCATCTCAATTTATGATCGCAATATTATTTTATTGCAAATTATTTGTCTATTATGGTTTTGACAGTCACAATTATTTATTAGCTCCAAACGAAAGATGGAGACATCTGTTGATTGAATTGAGTAAGTATTCAACAGATGGCGCTATGTCAAACTTCCAAACGTTTTATATAAGCTACAATTTAATAGCATAACTACTATGCATCCACCAGAACTATGCAAGATTTGAACGGCGGCGATGATAAGTGTTGCAAAACTTTGATTGACCATAAACATGCGCGTACGATTGCAAAATGATCCACCAGCACAAATAATTTCCGAACAATTACTATATATTGGGAACGGTAAAATATAACTCCAAAATACGCTATGCATTAAGCTGCCAGACAATTTCTGTACTGTTCTTCAGGAAAAAAATGAATTGATTCGAAGTATTTTTCCGGATATACAGAGTAATTACTTGAATCATAACTGGCTTAATTATGGGGCTATTTTGGCAGCCAAAAATGTTGATGTTGACGAAATTAACTTCCAGATACAACAGTTTTTTCCAGGCGATCTGATGTCTTTAAAATAAATCGATACTGTTGTTAATGAAAATGATATTGTAAATTTTCCAATTGATTTTTTAAATTCACTAGATATACCTGAAATGCCATCACATAATCTTCGATTAAAGATTGGCTCACCTATTATTCTCCTGCGTAATTTGAATCCACCTCAATTATGCAACGGTACACGTTGCTCTTCAAACCTCAAACCAGTAAATTTTTATACTAGCTTTAACGTTTCCGTCTCCGGTTGTAAATAATAATTTCATTGTAATAAGGGGTAACGGTAGTAGAAAATCAGTCATGAAGATCGCCATGTTTTTTTACAAATGGTATATATGCCCATGTCTGATGTCCTTTAAATAGTTTACAACAATGTAATATGAACAAAAATGTTAGCCACAGCAACGCGTGCCCGGGTCAGCTAGTATGTACATATATAAAATAAAAAATGTTTGCTTTTTACTATTTAATACCTACATTTTTTTACTATTTTTAACAAAACATTTCTGAATTGTGATTTTCCTATACTTTCATTTGAAATAGCTACATACATATTTGTTTAAGACATTATATACATATGCATCTGCTAAAAAAGTTTCTTTCGAAATCACTTTTTTGTATGCATTAATCATAAAATGACTAAATTTATAGAAAACTTGTTTTTAAATAATTGACTTTTTGGCTTGATGTGAAGACATGCATTGCACGAAAAAATTTCAAGTAAACTTTTGAAATTTAAATTGTTGGTAAAAAAATGTCTTAGACTTAGCATTTGAAATTATTCACCCCTTGCCACTGCTATAGGTCTACAGTCAAGAAGATTTTATTAAACCAAAGAAACAATGCGAGCATTGAGAAATGGAGAGTTTTTAATTTCTAGATATTGCAAATACAAAGAAAGGCAGAGTGCATTAAAGCATTCCACATTCGTGTAGTACGACTTAAGACTGATTCTCAGTACATGGCAGGGTATACTGGTGAGCATTACTGGATACACGAGTATTGCAGTTCAATAACTTTGGGGGTGAACGGCCCTTAGGACTTATTTATAAAAAATATATCACTATCTAGAAAAAAAAAATGCCATCAATTCGAAGTACTTCAAAAAAACGACATTTTTAATTATTCAACTATTTTTATGCGTTTTGCGTATTTTTATTTTATTAAAACCTTCTTATATTGAAAAGAACAAAACTAAAAAAGTCTTTAATATTATTTAATATATTGAAAACTTTTTTCCACAATTATGTATGTTTCATTGCTTTCCTTGCTCTTATTTCAAATGACTGCATTTTGTATAACTAAAGGGTGTCCCAAAATTAACGCAAGATTTGAATTAAATAGAAAACGCCGTTTTTAGTCTTTTGATAGTTATATTTTTATTGACTCGTAAAGTATCTACATAGGATAGGGTTATGTATGGAATAACACATCGGACAAATGGCCTCCTCGGCTTTGCATGCACATGCGCACTCTTTTGTTGAAATTTTCCATGACCATTCTGCATAAATGTGGCTGAATTTCGTTGATGCAGCGTTGAAGCTACTCCTTTAATGCACGGGTGGTTGTGGGCTTGTTGACATAGACTTGTGATTTCAAATAACCCCATAAAAAGAAGTCTAATGGTGTTAAATCACACGATCTAGGAGGCCAATTTTGATCACCGAAACGAGAGAGTACACGACCTGGAAATGTCTCATGCAGTAATTGAATTGTTTCACGGGCTGTATGACATGTGGCACCGTCTTGTTGAAACCACATATTGGACACATCAATATCATCCAATTTTGGCAGAAAGAACTCTGTAATCATGTCGCGATATCGAGCACCAGTAACAGTCACTGCTTGACCAGCATCATTTTCAAAAAAATATGTCCCAATTATGCCTCCAGCCCAAAATCCACACCATACAGTCACGCGTTGTGGATGCATTTGTTTTTCGACAATCACATGTCGGTTCTCCGAACCCCAAATGCGGCAATTTTGGCGATTGACAAAGCCATCAAGATGAAAATGTGCTTCATCGCTTAGGATGATTTTGCTCGAAAAATCAGCCGCCAAGCTTTCACTATTTTTGAAATATTCTTTAATAATGAAGACACGTTGTTCTATCGTGTAACGCTCCATTTTTAATAACCCTATACTGTTAGCTGTCAAATTGCTTTTTTTCAGGGTTGCCAACACTTCACTTCACAAATGGCGGCAAATTCAAATCTTGCGGTAATTTTGGGACACCCTTTACATTTGTGATCTGACCTATAATCTTATAAGAACATCTTAATATACACAGTTTGTAATTCAGACTTTACCCATCTATTAAAATCATATTAAAATGATGCCATGTTTTTATTAAATTTATTACCCTATTAGCTAATAGAATGCAGATGTAATGGCAATGAGTTGTATTTTTGTTTCAGTATAAATTTTAACTAAAATTCTACAAAAACATTTAGTGTGTTTTTTTATTTAATAATTTTCATGGTTTAAGTAAAATGCATGAATTATTATTAGTATAATGTTTTATAATATTCTATCGATGACATAGTAAGATATAGTCTATAACGTTATTAATTTTGTTGTGTATATGTACTTTTGGGGGGTGAATATTTCATAAGGGATGAAGATTTGATGCATCCCCTTAAGAAGTTATTGATTTTTCAAAGGATGATTGAGGAATTTTTAAAGGTTAAAGTAAGGATGCTGTACAAGGACCGTGTGGCCTAATGGATAAGGCGTCGGACTTCGAATCCGAAGATTGCAGGTTCGAGTCCTGTCACGGTCGAAAAATTAAGGTTTTTTTTTCTCATACATCAAATAATACAAATAATTTATTATTTATTTTAACTTAAGGTGGGAAAAATGGCAAGAGTACGATAACTCAGGCGACAAGATATTATAACAGATTTTTTAAGAACAGATAAAAACAAGCATTTCTTACCATGGGAGGGGGGTCTATCTTCCCCCGTTTAGGTGGGAGGGGCAATTTAAAAAAATGATTTTTTAATATGGAAAAAAATAATTAAAAAATAACGGTAATATTTACAATTAAGTTTAATATATATTTTCAAAGCCAACATTCTGTTCTATAAGCCAGTTTTTAAATCAAGTCAAAACTATAAGTAGTTTTTGAAAAATTTGATTTTAAACTCAAAATTTGAGTAAAAAAAGTTAATAAAAGGTTTAAAGTGTAATTTTAATTCTTTTTTTTTTGCGTGAGTGGTCTTATTTTGATAGAAACAATGGTAGGTGCGAGTTTGGGTGTATGCAACAGTAAGGTGTGTGCGAGTTTCGGTGTATGCCACACCGAGGTGTCTATGGGGGGCATGCTGCCCCCTGCAACCCCCCTGCTTGGACACACTATAGGATTTGGGCTGGGTGCGAGGTGGAGTGGGTGAAATGTTCGGTGGGTGCAAGATGGGGTCCATGCAAAAGTTTCTTTTGCATTTAAATAAGCTGGATTTAAGAAAAATTAATTTATCCTTGGTATATTTAGGATATATATATTTAGATATATATATATTCGATTATTACTATCAAAATTAGACTACGTTAATACTCAAGCAAGGAAAAAGTAATTTAATTAAAATATTTTTTTTTTGGTAATTTTCAATTTTTCCAAAAACTAGAAGACATAAAATCATCTAGTTTTCAGTTTTTGATCAAAAATAAATAAGAGCAATGAATTCAAAAAAAAAATTGTAGATAATCTGAAAGTTTTAAAAAATTACACTTTAAACTTTTTTTAAACTTTTTTTTTGCACAAATTTTGAGTTTAAAACAATTTTTTTTAAAAACTATAGTTTCGAGTTGATTTAAAAAAAAGATAATAGACAAAAGTGTTGGCTTTAAATAAATGTATAAAACTTAGTTGTAAGTTTAACGTACATATTTTTTAAAATTGCCCCTACCGCCTAAACAGGGGGAGATAGACCCCCTCCCATAGTAACTAATGGTTTTTTTTAACTGTTCTATATAAATCCGTCATTAAACTTTGTCGCCTGAGTTATCATACTCTCCCCGGAAAAATAATAATTTGATTTTTGTGAACTTGAAAATAAACGAAATTTTTTTATTTATAAACGAAATTAAAATTTTGCAACTTCAAAACAAAAATCAATCCCGAATTGGGGCCAACAAAAATATGTCTGTCCGAATAATGTTAACTAAAATAATTATCGCCACATTTTGAAAATGACGTTTTTAATCGAAATTTTCCATATATCCAAAACAAATTGGAAAAGGTTGTTATCTTTTAAACGACAATTTGGTATTTAAAAGTTCGTTTACTCATTCAAATTTTCCGTTAACGATTTTTTGATAAAAAAAAATGTTTTTTGATTTTCAAAATAAGTGAATAAAAAATAGTTAACGCTAGAATATTTTTGTAAACACTACCCAAATATCATGATTCTTTTATACTTTTCAACTGTCTAGAAGATTTTAAATAGTTCTTATTCCTCTTTTTTTTGTAAGTTAAGTGCGATTAAAACCTGTTGTTACGTATAAGACAGCCAAAAATGTATTCAAAAAAATTGGAAATTTACAATTATGATTTTTACAAACAAAATTTTGGCATTCAAAAGAATATGTTCAGGAGTTTTCTAATTCTTTTTTAAGTACAAATATAGAAGAGTAGGTGCACTGATCACTGAGTAAAATATCAAGACATTGTTTAGATATCTAAATGAACAAAGATTTCGTGAGGTCTTGCATTGAAAACCCTACATATGTAGATAACAGTTTGAGCTTTTCAAAGTCCAAATAAAGGCATCACTGAATTATTTAAATTATCATATTTTTCATACACTTTCCGATGCCGAAAAAACGGGCTATCCATTTTGCGGTTTCGAAAGTATAGGGCTGGAATTTGATATGTGTCAAACTAAGTTGTTAAACCAATTTTTTTTCAGTTGAAAGTTTGACATTTACGCACAACTATCGTTTAACTATCGCACAACGCATACAAATTGTTAAAACTTACTAGTTACTACAAAAATGGTGATTCTGCCACAGCCACATATCGTGCTTAAAGAGGAGATTATGGATTACATAATCGTCTATACCTAAACAAGCAATTCCCAAAATTGTGAAGAAATTTCAAGAGACTGGATTGGTTACAGATTTTGTAAGACCTGTGCATCATCGTTTTTGAAAATATCGCAGCTGTAAGTGAAAGTGTTGCCAGAGACCCGAATGTGCCGATTCCTCGTCGTTCTCAGGAATTAGGCTTATTTTGAATTTGGATCTACACCTACATCCATATAAAGTCCAGTTCACACAACAACTAAAGCCAGCTGACCATTCACAACGTCGTAGAAAGATCGAATGGGTGCTTGAACAACAGGCGGTGGACGGCGATTTTTCAAACAAAATTTTCTTCAGCGACGAAGCACATTTCTCATTCGGTGGGTATGATAATAAACAAAATTGTCGTATTTGAGGTTCTGAGAATCCTTAAGTAATTGAAGAGAGGCCATAACATCCACAAAAAGTCACTGTCTAGTGCGCTCTATGGTCCGGAGGTGTGATTGGACTTTACTTCTTCGAAAACGACGATGGACTTTACTTCTTCGAAAACGACGATGGAACGACTGTCACCGTCAATTCGGAGCGTTGTGGTCATATGATAACCCACTTTCTTTGCCTTCTATTGAAGAATACGACTTGGAGAATATGTGGTTTCAACAAGATGGTGCCACATGCCACACAACTCCAGCGAATATGGCTTTATTGCTAGAGACATTTCCTTGCCGCATAATTTCTCGTCGTGGCGATATCAACTGGCCACCAAGATCATCCGATTTAAAACCGCCGTACTTTTTTTGTGGGACTACGCGAAAAACCGTGCTTATGCAGATAAACCTATCACTCTCGAGGACTTAAAAACCAACATTCGTCAAGTTATGGCTGAGATACTACCCAATATGTGTCAAAAAGTGGTCGAAAATTACCTCAAAATAATCGATGCTTCCACCAATTCCCGAAGTGTTCATTTAAATGGTGTATTGTTTCACACATAATATCAACGTTCAAACTTTATACCTAACTAGCGGCCCGTCCCGGTTTCGCACGGGTAGACATAAATAGGTACAGATATTTAAGTTATAGACATGCTAATTAAAACGACCATGAATCACTAAATTAGAAAACATTTTTTTGTCCAATCATTGATACTCTTCGAAGTTTATGCGATGAGAGACATTTTATGGCTAATTTTTTTACACCTTCGGTTGGTTTTATTAGGAATTTCTAAAGATTTCCATAGTAATCTAGTACTAAATAAAGCCTATGTAACTCAGTGATAATGTAGCTTTGTAATGAAAAAAGAATTATTAAAATCGGTCCAGTACTTTTTGAGTTTATTCGTTACATACAAAAATACAAATCTTTCCTCTTTATAATATTAGTGTAGATAAAAATATGTGTTTTACTTAGGTTTACTTTTTAAACCGCAAAATGGATAACCCTGTATTATAAATAATTTGTTAAAATTTATTGTCATACAATGACTACACAATTAAATGTCAGACAAATTTTCTGAAAGTTAATTGTCAGACATTGCAAGAATGTTTTTCACTAAAAGATCTAACAATAGTGTTTACTGATCTTAAGATTGATTGAGGTTAGAAGAACAAATATAATTGACAACGAGTTACTAAGAGACGATTTCTTGACTAAGTTTTAAAATTATTTTTAGATTTCTGTTAAAAAAAAATTGGTATTGGATAAATCGATTTTAATTTTTTTTAACTTCCCATAGGAAGTTATTGTAATGGGTCCGATTTGTCAAATTGAAAATGTTGACATTTCTCGACGTTTCAAGGTCCCCAGAGTCGAAATAAAAGATTTTTAGAAAGATGTTTGTGCGTGCGTACGTCCGTACGTCTGTACGATCGCGACGTTTTTTTCGTCCTCCATAGCTCAAGAACCAGAAGAGATATCGACTTCAAATAAATTTTGTTATACAGATAATAAGGCAGAAAGATACAGAAAGGGCTCTCAAAAAAAAGTTTTTTTTTACCATAGCAGTTTAAAAAAAAGGTGAACATGTTGGTTAACCCTAAATAACTCATGAACCAATGACGCTATAGACTTGAATTAAATTTTATATTATAGATATATCGTAACGTGATACAAAACAAGTATATTTTTGGAAAAAAATCCAATTAACGTTTTTTTATAAATCAAAAAAACTGAAAAAAAAATGTGTCACCTCGAAAATGTTACGACTAAAATATGATTTCATCTCCAAAACAATTTTGTGCAACGAAGAATTATGTTTTTGACATCTGATAAAATTTTGAGAAAAATCGAATTGACAGTTTTTTTATAAAAATAAAAACCTAAAAAAAAACATTACTCAAAGTTGGTAAAAAATTGAATTTGAATTTTGTCTTATAAAAAATGTTGTTTTCAATATTTTGAAAAATTTTGAGAAAAATGGAATTGACAGTTTTTTTATAAAAAACAAAAACCTAACCTTAAAAATATTGTTGTCAACATTCAGTAAAATTTTGAAAAAAATCAAATTGACAGTTTTTGTACATAACATTAAAAACCTAAAATAAATTTAAGAAAAGTTGGTAAAAATTGTTTTTCGACGTAAATATCTTTTCAAAACTTTGAGACATTGACTAATTTTTTTTTTACAAAAAATAAAAACCTAAAAAAAACAATACTAAAACTTGGTACTTGGTAACTAAAAAAGTATGGTATTTGCGAATGTTGAGCTATAATGAATTTTTGGTACACCAGGTTGAGAAATTGTAGAGATCTGTTTGCAGGAGGGATATGTCCTCATCTGCTGCTATGATTTTAAAAAATTTCATATTATCAGCGTAAAGGGATATTTGGCATTGTTAAATGATCATGTTGATATCGTTAAATTTAAGGACAAAGAGAAGAGGACCTAAATGACTACCTTGAAGGTCACCAGAAGTGGCTAGAATAGGATTGAAACATACAGATCTAAATCGTACAATCTTATTAGAGTATTCACGATTCTCAAAATAGGGACTTTAAATAATAAAATATTATGAGAATTTTGTTTAGACGTTTTGCTGGAATCAATGGTGACCCAATCAACTTTATTCTCATTTTCTTAGACTCTTAGAATGAATGAAAAGTATTCTACAATATTTTTGGTAGTAGATCTATTTTTTAAAAGAAACTGTGCTATGCTAATGGGGTATTTGTTTTATGCAAATTATAAGGTGAATAAAACTTACATTGGTAATTCATACATCAATCAATACCAATCTTGAGTACTTAATTCATAAAATGTATTTAATTCTTTTTTTTTCCAATGATTTATAATTTGTTTTCTTTTTCTCTTACAGGACCAATTCTATGGGAACTTACAAGCTGTAGGGTGTTTAAGTTATAAGGAACTGGTAAGTGTCTTACAATTTTAAAAACAAAAAAGTACATATAACTTTCTTGTAGGTATATCTATACAAACTCCGCAAAATAAGAACAAAAGCCATAAATTCAAAAACTTAAAACAAGTAGAACCCCTTTTTTAGTTTTCTCATGAAATTTGATACACAATGTTAAACATTTAACCGCAATGGGGGACTTTATGCAACAATTACTTTGTAAAGTGTTTCTTGTTGTTTTTCTTTTATTTGTAACCCGAAACCTATTGGAATTGTAAGTCTCCAAGAGGACCTTATTTCAGTTTTACATTGAATGCAAACATAAAACTTCTCACGGGCAATGCAATAATCCAAAAATGATGGGCTTTTGTTTTATAAATGCATTTGACTTTTAACTGAACTTGAAACCAGCTATACATTTGAAGGGTGTATTTTGGTACTTAACTTGAATTTAAGTTTTCGACCACAAAAAAAAGTTTTTACAGCATTGAGTTGCACAACTCCTACACATATGTGAAGAAACCTCTGTGAAAACTGTCCAAACAACTTTGATATTCCTGGCTTAAACCTTTACCATCACTTTTAAATACATACTGCTTCATTCTTGACATTTGACGAACAGTGCAACTACACCAATTAATTCAGTGTCACTGAATTTTTCAATTACTACCGTTTCAAATTATATTCTCCCAACTGAATATTTTGTTCTGACGATTCTGAACTTCGGTATAAACAGAAACTTAAAGCTGTCAAGTTTGACATTTATTTATTAAATGATTAGACCTTCTGATTCTAATTTTTTAAGGTGTCTCTTCATTTCCGAATTAGTACTGTCATTTGTTCCCAAGTGACCACTTTCAGAATTGTCCCGAAGACTTCAATATTGCCAAAAAAAAATAAATTATGACATTAATGCTCCATTAGTATAATAAATAAATTATCAGCTGTCAAGTACACATTATTTAAGCCGACAACATTCAATCTTGTTTGACACCTTTTATTTGTTTTAAAAATAAACACATAATGATTAGCACATTATGTTGATTTTATTCAAATTTAGACGTTAAATGACACTAAGTTTAGGAAAAAAGAAACAAGTCTTTTATCTAAACATCATCTTTATTTTTTCAGTGCACTCAAGGTTGTAATCACTGGAAACAATCAACATTCTCCACCTGCGAACAAGTTTGCGTATGTAGTACAATTAATACATATATTTTATTTTTGTTTTTGAAATAAATTCTAATCAAAGACATTTTTTAGCGTGATGACACATGGCACAGTAATTTATCGCCATGCGACTTGGCCTGTATTTCCGGTTGCAATCAAGCTGTTTATGGAATTGTAGATCATCTTAGTAAATTAGATGATTTTAATATACCTCCAGTACTTGTTGATGATGTTGTTAATGATGCTGATACTATCAATGGAACTTCTCTGACATTATTTTGGCCAATAGAACATAGGAAATATTCAATCAAAAGACTTGTCTTGCAATGGACTTTAGTGGTGAATAATAGCCCTTTGAGATGGTGGTTTTCGTCAAGTTTTGAATGGTTTCAAAATTATACTTGTACAATTGAAAAACTTCAACCATTTACCAAGTATAAGGTAAGTTTGACAACTGACTGATGAGTGATGACAGTTGAAAAAACGTGGATTAATATTTGATCTATGATTCAGTAATTTCAATCCACAAATTTTATAACACTGTTAAACGACCATTAACCCAAAGTGTTGAAATTGCTGAACCCTTGAATAAATATTGAATTACGATTGTATAGATTTCTTTAACGGTAAAATCCTAAAAGGTGCTTATATGCCATTCAATCTGGGTTCAAACTCGTTTAGTATAAAACTATATGACTTTTTAGTTTAGAATCGCCATGATGGTAACAACAGATCATTCTGACTTCATCTATTCAGCTGAATCGGATGTCTTTGAAACAATGCCCTCCGGAGAGCCCTCATCTAAGCCAGAGATCACAAACGTTAAGACACTAGACTACGACAAAATAGCTATTTTTTGGAAGCAGGGACGATACACAAATGGACCGCTAGAAAGTTACAAGATTATAGCCAGGGCATTAGAGTCAAACTTTACGTCTGAAGTGGTAAGTTTTGATATTTTCAATTAAATGTTAAGACTTGTTAAGATTTAACAATTTTTTTTGTAGACTTCACTATCGGAAGATAAGTACACAATCCTCCATCATCTCGAACCAGAACAAACTTACGAAATAGAAGTAGCAATGGAAAATTCCATTGGCATTGGTCCTTCAGCATTAACAGTTGCTTCAACTGGAAAACTACCTTCACAAAGTCCAAGTCCATCGTTTATTGTTGTTGGAGATTTTAAAGTTAATTTGCTGAATACTTCAAGTGACAGTTCTACAGCGGTTGAAGTCTATGACAGTGATCAGATGATAGTTGGATACGATGTCCTTGTTGATCAGAGGACATTTTTCGTCTCGGATATTAGTGGCCATGTTTTTAGGTAACATAATATTCTTTTCCTAAAAATTAAACTTTTTTAAAAATACAAAAACAAACAATTTTAGAATCAATATGGAAAATTCTGTGGAAAGAGATGCAATTTTACTACCAAAATCATTCGACAACTATAAGCCGACAAAAATATCAATCGATTGGTTGAGTTCAAACTTATATATCTTAGGAGAGCTTCGAAATGAGGTAATTTATTTTTTAATAATCTGTTGAACAAATAAAAATATTATTTTTTTAAAGGTTCCAAATAAATCATGGGTCATCTTTCAATCTGGATCTAACGGTGATGACCTTAAAATCATAGTCAAAGATTTGAAAGACAAACCTCTTGACCTACAAGTTGACCCCTTAAATGGTTATCTGTTTTGGATAACACTGCAGTCTGGTGTTTTTCGTCTCGATCTCGCCAATGGAAAATGGACAAATATTTTCACGACCGGAAATTTTAGTGCGGTTTCATTGGATCCAAAAAGATTTATTTTAACAGCATTTTCCAAAAGTGAAAAACAATTCCAAATAATTTCATATGACGGAAGAATTTCCTTCAAAGCAGGTGTTGAAGCTTCATCAGAAATTGTACTTGATCTTGTAAATTACGAATCGAGCGTATATTGGACTGATGGCAATCAAATCTTTAACAATCAATCAGTAACGGTTCTGTTTGAAAAGTGTAAATTTATCAAACTTTTCCACACATCTGCTCAGGAAAAACAAACTGTAAACGATCCACCGATGGAATTTCAAGCCCTTCTTTCAGCTGATAAGGCTAAACTATCGTGGAAACCACCGAAAAAATCATACTTTCAAAGTCCATCTGCCCAAATACCCTATGAATATGATCTTGAGATCAAGGATGAGGAAGTTAGTGTGGCAATAAGGAATATCAAATCCAACTTTTACGTCGTTGAGAAACTCAAGCCAAGCACAGAATATTGGTTTCGAGTGCGAGCAAACATTGTAGATGGCGCTGATGGTCCGTGGAGTGAATGGTTTATGTCGAAAACATGGATGCCTTCGGAAGAACGTTATCTTTTCTGGGCTACCGAAAATGGCCTTCTTCGGTCAGACGAAGTTGGTGATAATTTAGAAACTGTGATAAATGGAACAATTAAGTCTGTCACCTGGGCCAATGGAACTTTGCTTATTGTTAAGAACTCTCATCTCTATAACTGGGACACGACCAATCTGACAGGGTTTGAAATTGACGATTCAGCTGGAAATGTTGCGTTTGATTGGAAAGGAAACCAGTTGTATTTTACAGATTCGTCTAAGGGCGTTGTGGTACGATCACACTTGGACGGGACAAAACGGGAACTTCTGCCAATCATAGATGCAAAACATATTCAACTAGACTCTGAAAATGGTTACATATATTTTTCGACTGGTTTGAGGATCAAAGCTTGTAGATTAAATGGCAAGGCTTGCATGACCTACTATAGAACTTCTCTCTTCTCCGAAGAGGAACTCATCGGTCCAGCTTTGGATTTGAAAAATGGACGTGTCTTGTGGACAATTCAGTCAGATAACGATGGATTTTTGTTCAGTTCAGCTTTGGCCCATATTGCGAAGAAAGCTGAATCACCCATAATCACACCTTTGGATAGATTTCCGGTGAAGAATTGTATATATTATTTGTCTTCCGGACGTTTGATATGGCCAACGACAATGACTATGGGAAATTCAGTGGTAATGGCGAACTCGAGTGGTGGCAATGAGGCTCTTATGCAATTTCAAGACACTATAAATAGTCTTTATGTTGTTGAACCTAAACTGAGACTTCAAGCATCTTTTGACATCATTCCCGATCAAGTTGATAATTCGACATTGAAAGTCGTGGGACTATGGGATAATTTCAACATAACCTGGGAGCCGGTCTACGTTGAAAGCGTTTACTTTAACGTCAGCTATTCAATACAAATTGGAGATAAGGTTTTCCTAGAAAGTTCGGAACCTTCTGTACAATACCCACGCACCGACTTGCCACCATATTCTGCCCTTAAAGTCTGGATAACTTCGAATTCTCCCTGGAAAAGTTCGCCAACAACTATGGTCGAGGTCTTTTCACCGACAGCGGCTCCATCGGAACCTCAACGCTTGAGAGTGTTCGTGAATCGTGTTGCAGATCCCATGAGAGGAACTCAAAATATCTCAGCTATAGTTCGTTGGGAGCCTCCGGAAGAACCAAACGGTCCAATAATTTTATACACAACAGTATGTCATAGAGGAGAAGAATATGTGGAGATTGTCAATTCCACTGGCCTTGAGGCGATATTTTGGAGTCTTGAAAATAACGCAACTTATTCGTTCCAAGTACAGGCTTTCACATCTGGAGCTGGAGGTGAGATCTCAAAGCCAGTCGAAATAACAGTCAGCTCCGAAGATCAATCGATTCCCAAGCTTCTCATAGCTGGTGTTGGTCTGATTGAGCTCTTGGATATAGATTTGAATTCCACAAAAATCCTGGCCAAATCTGAGGGAGCAATAGAACATATTGCTGTCATGAACGGCGATAAAAACTACGTCGTTTGGATTGATGATGCCGCCCAAATGATGTCTTATTTCCAGGGAAATGTTAGCATTCTCACACGCTTAGACTCAAAAGTTCAAAGTCTTACAGCCGATTGGGTATCTCGAGTGGTTTATTGGTCTCAATCTGATCATGGTGGTGGGAGTACCATTCACTCCCTGGACTTAAATCGTTTCGAGGGAGAATCTTTGGTCGGGAAGCTTGTCATATCGAATCCAAAACCAATCAAAAACCTTGTTATGTTTCCAATGAGTCAGACCTTGTTGTGGCTTGAACTCGACGGGAACTTAAGTGGTTGGAATTTTATGAACTCAACAGAGTTGAAATTGTTCTCTGGTTTGAATACGACCTATAAGACTCTTTATCGCGGTTTATTCGAAGAAAATCAAGAATCGGTAATTTTAGTTGATGAAGACGAAAATTTGTGTGTTCTCCAAATCCAAGAAGAAACTTGCCGACCCCTGAAGATTGGCATCGACACAAATAATTTGTTTATAGCCGAGGATAATGGTTACTTCTATGTTTTGAAAAATCACTCTATTCGAGCCTATAGCCGATTGTCACCAGATTCCCTCGAGTATATGGTGCACACGAATGGAATTGATATGATCACTGCATTCAGCTTCCAGCCGTTCCCAGAGAGAAGATGCATTTTGCCAGATTTCGAGGAAGAGCCTTTGGTTGAAACGAACTTACTCGTTCCACAGTTAATTAATTCAACCACGTTCAGCCTTGAGTTGAAATTTCCAAAGATTTCAACTCCCTCTGGATGTGGTATTGAAGTACCCGGCCTTAAGTACACTTTGTTTTTAACAGAGGCTGAGAATGAAAACGCTGAAGTGAGAAATTTACATTCATTTGAGCCCCAGATGAACATTACCGACCTTAAACCTTTTACAAGATATAACCTTCAACTTCACATCAGCAACTTCTATTCCGAACAGTTTGAGCTTCCTGGAGTGTCAGGTGTTAATGTCACGATGGGAACAGCACCTGGAACACCTTGGGCTCCAGACAATGTGACTGTTTCAGCGGTGAGTCCTCGAGATGGTCTCGTAGAGTGGATGGAACCAGCAGTTTTGAACAATGAACGCGTGTGGTATGAGATACACTGGCAGACTGAAAGCCCAGCTAATGGTGTTGTTCACCGACACCAGACTATTGTTCCTGAAACCGAGGACAAATGGAACTCCCACGTTCTCTCGAGCCTACGACCAGATCATACATACACCGTTTGGATCAAGGTCTTCTCGACTTTGACTGCATTCAACGAAACTTCTATTTACACCTTCCACACATTCCCCGAGCCGGAAGACTTGACCTTCGTCAACTCAACTTCCAGTACATTGACTCTTAGTTGGAACGCCTCAACTAATGTAACGTCAGCATTTCTGCTCTACTCTCCCCTCAATATAGACGACTACATCAGTGTGAACATAACAAGTGACTCCCAAAGGCGACTTATAGAATCTCTCGAGCCAAAAACTAAATACACTTTCCAAATGAAGCTTTTCTATGCCAATTCGGTGTATTCCTACGTTTGGCCACCAGATAATCGATTTGTTTTCGAAACTCTTGGAGATCGTCCTGGCGCTCCCGGTCAGCCCCTAATCGAACACATTAAAGGAGAGGTTTTCAAGATATTCTGGGAACCTGCTCGCAATAATGGAGCACCCATTCTCGAGTATTCACTCGAAGCTCTGCAATCGAGTCAGGTTAAACGAGTTCGTCGATCTCATTATTTCCCTCAAAGCGACGATCGACAAGTAAACAATAAGACTTTGGCAAGATTGGGTCAGTTGCCGTGGGCTGAAGAGATTCAACCGATTCAAGACAAATGGATTCCATATTGTAATGGAACCGATACAAATTGTATAATTAAGGAATTGCACACAATGAGGCTTTTGATGTTTAGAGGACGAGCGAGAAACATCTTTGGATGGGGACCGTATAGTCCGGATAGTGAGATGATTGCAGAGCCATTTGTATCACCAAGAAAACGTGATACACTAGTGTTTGCCATTGTAGCACCGATTACAATTGTTTCGACTTGTGTCAGCATGGCTTTTCTCATAAAATATGGTGAGTTTTTTTTTTAGATTTCTAAGGTTTATCCTAGACTTATAACTGTTTTATACCTACTTATTAACAATGCTGCTAGCATATTATTTGACAGCTTACGTTATTTGAAAACTGTCAAGTTCCTACGAAAATGGTGGAAACTTCAAATCTTGCCCAAATTCTAGGACACCCTCTATATGTCAAAGTTAACTCTGGTCTTACCAACCACTGAAAAAAACGCCTTAAAATTATATAAGCTTATCCTTGCCTTGTGCATTATTTTTCACTTTATATCTTCTCACAGTTCATGGCCGAAGGAAGCATGCAAAGAAACTCGTAGATGATCTCCGCCCAAGCATTTGGGGTCTTGATATAGCCACTGTTCAACAAGTAGCAAGAAGCCGAAACTTCTCTCAGACCAGTAGCATGTTGTACACTGGGAAGCCCCTTACAGATGGTGACATAGCCCTGCTGCCACAAATAAGTCGCAACCAGATAAATATGCAACGATTTCTGGGTAGTGGGGCCTTTGGTGAGGTCTATGAAGGATTGGTTACATATTCAAGTGATGGATCACAAGATCGAGTTGCCATTAAGGTATATTGTTTTTTTTCCTTTAAAACCCATTCATCATGGTTTAAGAGTTCAATTTCGTACAGACTCTTCGAAAAGGCGCCAACGATCAAGAGAAAACTGAACTTCTTCAAGAAGCCCATCTCATGAGCCATTTCAAGCATGAAAACATTGTGAAACTGATTGGTGTATGCTTTGATCTAGATTCAATGTGCATCATAATGGAGTTGATGGAAGGTGGGGATTTACAGACCTACCTGCGGGAGTCCCGACCTTCAATGGGCAAACTAGGAACCCTCTCTCTGCTTGAGCTTGTTGGCATGTGTCTAGATGTCTGCACTGGCTGTCGCTATCTAGAAGATCTGCAATTCCTTCATCGGGACTTAGCTTGTCGCAATTGCTTGGTCTCATCGGTCGATCCACAATATCGTGTTGTTAAAATTGGCGACTTCGGTTTGGCACGGGATATTTACAAGTGCGACTATTACCGCAAGGAAGGCGAAGGTCTGTTGCCAGTTCGTTGGATGGCTCCAGAATGTCTTGTCGATGGAGTATTTACTTCTCAGTCGGATATATGGTCATTTGGGATTTTGTTATGGGAAATTCTAAGTCTCGGTCAACAGCCCTATCCGGCTCAAAGTAATTTGGAAGTACTAAATTTTGTTAAGGAGGGCGGACGTTTGGAACGACCTAAAGACTGTCCCGAAAAGCTGTAAGATCTTCAAACATAGCTACACACGTTTTCTAAACCTTGCTCTTTTTTAAGGTATAATCTTATGATTGAATGTTGGAGTCATGATCCTCAAGATAGACCCACGTTCCAAAGATGTCTAACCGACTTGATGTCAGTTAAAGTCGAAGCTTTGAATATGATTCACAAAAAAGCTTATGAAAGTAAGAGATTATACCCTTCTATTTTGAGTGTGTAACTAAATATTTCGTTTTTCTGTTTGGGTTTAGGTGGAATTGCAAATATGTCATATTCCGAGACGGAATCTGATGTAGAAAGTATTTCTAAAGGTAATTAGTATTTCCATTTAAAAAAAATGAATTTTAATAATTTTTGTATATTCCTACAGCTAATATATCGGAAAGTATTGATAAACGATCTAGTCTGAATAGTAGCTTTAATGAAAAATCAAGCCAAAGAAACCAATCTGATGAAAGTCCAAGGGAACTAACCTTGTTTAGGGTTTCCATGCCAACTGAAGCAGAATTCAATAATATAAATCAGCCAAAGCAAAAGTCAGTTCATTACGTTAATGAAGGACTGTCCAGATTTTAGAAATAAGTTTATGTTCATAAGCATGAGTGTTAAAATTTTAGACTACGAGTATATACAATACATACATAAACAAACCATGATATTTTTTGTGATGTTATATTGAAAAACTTTATTTTTTTGTTTATAAGTTTCATAACGAGTACATCCATACTTATTTAAATAAAGCAAAACTTTAAAATATTTAAAAATAAAATGTTTTGCTTACTTTCGGCTCTCTTGGAAAAATTTGAAGTTGGTCTGTTAAAAATCCCAAAAATGATTTACTCTTTGTTGTTGCATTCTATTTTATGTTTAAAAATTAATACAAAAGTCCAGAAAAATTAGATACCAAAATGGCCTTATTTCGAAAAATTCCGACAATACTAAATACTCCCTAAAAAGTCCTCCCTTATTTTGGACAGGAGCATAACATTTCAGAGGAGGTGAAAGTCGATCAAGTGTGTACACTTTTTTGGAAATTACTCGAAAACTTAAAAGAGTTGTACGTACACATTGAAGCTCATAGAATTCTACAAAAAGTTGTGAATTTTCAAATTTTACCATAATGGACAACATCCCAATGTTTTCGATTTTTTCAAATCGTACACCTCTATGAAAACTAGTATTAGAATCCTCTTTGTATTGAGTCCCATAAATTCCTATTTTGGATCTTCCACCCCCAAACATAATTGGCTCAGGTTCAAAATAAGTGAGCTTGTTGGGGAATATTAATTAAGGACGTCTTAATGAATGGCATATTATGAGGGACTTCATTTGCAGTCAACTGGATTTTTTGACAACAAAATGAGACCAAGGCATCTAGTTAATTTTTAAGATGTCATTCATTTCAAACTATAGGAGCTTAACTTGATTACCTCTTACCTAAAACATTATTATAATGTACACACAAAACTGCTTGCTTACACACTTAAGAAGTTCAACATACTCGTAAGTTGTGTGTTGTATTTGTATTATAAAGAAAAAGACTTTATTTCTTTCCCAATATTACAAAGAAGCCTTTTACACAAAACTTGAAATAAAATTGTGTACCTACTAATTAATGAATCACATGTTGTTTTCCATGGGTGAAATAAATCAATTTCTGACCTAGATCTGTCAAAACCGAAATTTTGGCAATTTTTGCATTCCATGGGCAAAATAAATTGATTAATTTTTGATTTGAGATCAAATTATTGAAAAATATTGAAATTAATGTGTATACGCGCCTTTATAAAGATTTAGTAAATGTTTCAACATCACGTTGGCGCTCGTGTTTAACTTTTGAATTCAATTAACGACATTTTCTAGATTTTTCTTATTGCTAAATTATTCGGCTAAACTTTCCATTGCCGCAGCACGAATTTCGACATGCGGTTTTTTTTTTTATTGGATAGATAATGGGCAAATAAATAATAATTATAGCAATTTTAGAGCGAGGAAACATTTATGTATTTTTTTTTTAAATTAATTTTCAAAGTTCACTTTTTCACATACAAAACACGCAACAATTGTTGATTTTGACATTTCTTCCCTGTTTTTTATTCAGTGTTGCCATACTTGATTTTTTTTTTGGGATTTCTTTGATTTTATTGCTCAAATGCAAAAAGTACTTTGCATATACATAGCATATACCCAAACTCGCACCCACTCCCAATCCTATAGTGATCCAAGCAGAGGGGTTGCATACCTTACATACGAGGGTGGGTCAATAAGTCCGTGACTTTTTAAATTTATGACCTCTTTACTGAAACAGCAACACTGCTCCTGTCAACAGGCATCTGTCAGTTGCCTCCTGTCAAAATTTAAACTTGCTGCGTCGGTTAGTTTGTGTTTGACAGCTATTTTTATCAGACTACTCACTAATTTGAGGAGAAAATGGGAAAAAAGTGAATTTCGTGTGCTTATTAAGCATTATTTCTTGCGCAAAAAGACCATTACCGAGACCAAGGCTAAGCTTGATAAATGCTATGGGGACTCTGCACCATCGATTTCAATGGTAAAAAAGTGGTTTACTGAATTTCGTTTTGGCCGTACAAGCACTGAAGATGCCGAACGTTTTGGACGCCCAGTTGAGGTCTCTACACCCGAAACAATCGAAAAAATTCACGATATGGAGTTGGCCGACCGAAGATTGAAAGTGCAAGAGATTGTGGAAGCCGTAGGGATCTCGCATGGCTCAGTGGTTTCAATTTTGAATGATCACTTGGGCATGAGAAAGCTTTCCGCAAGATGGGTACCGCGTTTGCTCACAATGCAAGGGTGCAGACATGTGCAGTTGCCATGGCAAAAATCCATGAATTGGGCTATGAATTGCTCCCTCATCCACCCTATTCTCCAGATTTGGCTCCGAGCGACTACTTCTTGTTCCCAAACCTGAAGAAATGGCTTGGTGGAAAAAGATTTGACTCCAATGATGAAGTCATCTCGCAAACAAAGGTCTATTTTGAGGACCTCGACAAATCATTTTTTTTGGAAGGGATAAAAAAATTGGAGAAGCGTTGGGGTTGGACAAAGTGTATAGAGCTCAAGGGAGACTACGTTGAAAAATAAAATTATTTTTTTATCAAAAAATCTGTGTTTTATTCCAAAAGTCACGGACTTATTGACCCGCCCTCGTACTTAGCCGTTAGTACGCCGCCGCGCCACGTACTATCAACTCAAAAAAACTTGTTTTAGGCTCAAAAAACGAAATACAAAAAAAGTAGGATTAAGTACGAAAAAGAAAATATTTTTTTTATCACTTAAAGGTGTTTCTTCGCCTTAATATTTAAAACATGTTCTATTGAGATTGTAAGAAAAATCAGAAGGAAATTCGTGCTGCTGTAATGGAAAGTCGCCCGAATTATTCTTTTCATCAAGAAGATGTGCTCTTTTGCTTAGAACTAAATAAAACTTTACTTTTGCAAATATATCTTTTTTTTGTTTTTTAATAACAACAAAAAACAAATCAATTTTTGACGCAAAGCTGAATTCATCAATGGAAAATCCCAACAGTGACCTGTCCAACTTAAGGGACTTTAGGCGCCAGTTATAGCTATCATTGGTTTTCATCATTGAAAACAAACATTGGAATTTTTTTGGCAGGTTGTTTATAGCTATCATTAGAAATTTCTGTCATTGAAAATATTTCCTGATTGAAAGCCACCGAAAAATGTTTACTGACAGAAATCTGTCATTGGAGTTGTGTGAAATTGGAACACAAATCAGTGGAACGATTCGTTTCACTTTTGAACATAAAAGTATCAGCTGTTCAGGAAAATGAATTTCCGTCCGGAAAATAGAAAAATACATTTTTAGAGAAAAATAAATGCGTAATTACACTTTTTTTCTTAAAAAAAATTCTTTGTGTGATTTCCGATCGATCAGTATATAATTTTCATTTCTAATCAAAGGAAAACACCGTCAAATATCGATTCAAACATTTTTCCGGATCGATTTCAATGATAGCTATAACTGGCCCCTTATTTGCAGTCAACTACATTCTTTGAACGTGCATTTTGATCAAGGCAACTAGTTACCTTTTCAATAGTCACACATTTTAAACTCAGAACTTTACTTAACTAATCTTTACCTTCAGTTCATTATACAGACACTACCAAAAACATTATTGTCTACAAAACACTCCCCAGGCAAGCTACAAGCCCATTACGATTTGTATTTTAAAGAAGTATTATTCATTTTTTTCATAGAGTAATAAAGTTCAGCTTTCAGTTGAATGAAATAACATGATCAACTGTCATTTTGACATAAAAAGACTTCACTTGATAGTTAGGGAGATTTTTCTTGACTAACTTTTCAGTTAACTTCCCAATAAAGTTGCCTTAATTTGAAGAAAGTTTTTTGGCAGCTGGCCAATAAGATAATAGAATATTACCTTACCTTCTAGTTCTTATGTTGTCTAAACCAACCCAATCTCTCCACTACAATTTAGATTTGATTCAGATTTTTTTAAGTGAATCTATTTTTGTAATGGGCCTTAAAGGCGTTTTCTACTATATAATTGGACCTTTTCCTGTTAACAAGCGCCATATACAGGACAAACTGGCTTTTGTATAGGCATACATATGTATATTAAAAGCATACAGCATTTCTTACAGGCATAGACCTATTATTGTATAAAGTTATTGGCTTACCTTTTTATAAATGTATTTGTATAGTCCTATAGTCTTTTGTATAGGATTTTTCGTTACAAGAATATAGGCGGGATCATAACATTATATTGTACGACTAAAATCTCGAATGTCACAAATTTCGAAAATGATTTTTTAATCTAGATTTTTGTCTTCGAGATTTTTGAATTCCAGATTTGCTTTCTAGATTAGGGTTTTCTATACTTCTTTGTTAACACAATATATGTATGTAAGCCTATCGGTCTACTTTTTTATAAGCCTAGAATAATACTTTTCTATAGCCTGATAAGCCAGTTTACAGGCCTTTTTTATGAGTCAATTTTGTATAGGCTTATAATTTTGTACAAATTTAGTTTATAATTGGTCTATTTATTTATTTAAAAGCTTATAGCTTATTTTTTAAACCTTTCTTATGAATTATGTTAACTTTATTATATCACTAGGACGTTGTTAATAATTTTAAAAGTGAATCTTTAAAGGAAAATCGAATCATCTTGATTTTGGTCTCAATTGATATTTTTTACCGCTTTTGAAAAAATGCGACTAAAATAGGACGAAATTGTAAAATAAATAAACTAAAAAATGAAGAAAATTTCTTTTAATGTGAAGACTTTTATAACGATGTTAATAAGGCATATTCAGAACCACTGCACATTAATAAATCTATAATGCATTGAAAACCATTTAATCTTGTGAGCAAATGACCTGGCTCATGTTTAGAACATTAGTAGAGTTTGAATCTTAAATCTGTCATAAATTTCCCAAAGTATATTTTAAAAACTTTAAGCAGAACAACAACTTTTTCAAATTCTAAATAATACGTTTAAGCTACGCAAGTGAAGAAATACAATCTTTAACTTGACTTTCAAATATAAATTTGACCTCAACTCTAGAGTTCATCAACTTCTGATTTTAAGACCTCCACAATTTTGAAACACTCCGCTTTCCTTTAATACAATTTTTCTTTAGGTACGTCCACTGCCCAGTGCCAATTGACTATTTTCAGAATTAGAAAACACTACGTATTTTATTAGATTGCGTAGAAGTCAAATGAAAGTGAAAAACAATAACAATTTATGTAGGTTCCCAAAATCAAAAGAAGTGAAATCAAAATTTGGATTGAAAATCGAGTGAAATTGTTTTCATGGTTTTATCATTCGATCGATTTCTATACCTCGAATAATATTTTTTGCTGTAGATTTGTGGTTCTTTGCGATAAGCAGTTTCCAAATATCATTCGGGAAAGACTCTAGAGCCGAAGCATATTTTTGAATGTCCGGAAATTTTTTGAAAAAAATGTTATGAAGAAGACTTTTGGTTAGCTAAAAAAATCATATTAGATACTTTGCCGTTCCTAAAAATAATACAAAGTAGAAGCTGCAACACTCCTTTCCTTTTGAGTCAAATTAGATACTTCTGTTTTAAACGTTTTCTTCTTGTCGAATTCAAATCACCTGAAAATCGCAAAAATCAAAATTTAGAACACGGAAATTCACTTCACTTAAAGTTTGAAAAAAAAAAATGAATTCGATAACAGTGAACTTGAGAACTCGAATTAATGAATTAATTTCAATTTTCATTTCGAGTAAAAGTAAAATACATATGTATGTACATATGTATATAGAACCTAGCTGTAAGAACCAACTTCAAACAGTTTTCCAGACTTTTTCGAACATGTGTCCAAAATGTCATTTAATAATGTACCCCTGTTGCAGCTTTTGCTTTTGCTTTGCATTAGAAAGAAGAAAAATTATTAGACATAAATTGTAAAATGAGTGATTCTAGAATTAAATCATTGAGGGAATAGATTTGTCTTTATTTCCTCTAGAAACATATCCAAAAGAAGGAAAGTGGGCGAGTTATTATTATTAATAATAATTTGTTTTTCTATTTATTTGATATAATCTTTATAAGACAAATATCGTCCAATCGTCCAGCGTGTGCCTACTCTGGCTCCTCCTTAACTTGAATACCATCGTCTTCTTGCTTCACGTCATCGTCATCTTCGTCCTCTTTGCTGTTCTCGTGCAACAGCACATATTCCCTCGAGCTGAAGCCAAACTTCAGAACATCTTTCTCTATCAGCTCGACATATCGCCTTGCATCGATCTTCTTGCTATTCAAGAATGTTCCATTCGCAGACTCCAGATCAATAACGTACGGGCGAACCCGGCGCCCTGTCGAGCCGTCTTCTCGTTCGAACGGAACCAATCGGTACTGCAGAGCTGCATGCTGTTTAGAACAAGAGGGGTGGTCTACGGGCAAGTCACATACTTTGCGATCCCTTCCGATTAGGAAACAACTCTGTCGGTGAATGTGTAAAGTGGGAAGGGCTTTCTCGCCCTTGAATGGGTACAATCGCCACCGGCGCTTGGGTTTGCGCGCCTCTGGCGGCTCCGCGTATTTGACTACAACACCATTTACGGTGTTGGTGTCCTCTGTCAATTTGCCACTCAGGGCGAAATTGGGTTTTTCCTTCTCAACGGGACTGTGCTCTTCTTCCTTCTTGACATTTTTCTCGTCCTTTCGCCCACCCCATTCGAACTCCTTGTCGTCGTCACCGTTGTTGTTTCGGCGCGGGAAGTTCCGGGGTCTTTTCGGACTTCGGCTTCGACTCCGCCTGTAACAAAGAAAAGGATTAATGTCACATGAAAATCAAAGTGCCAACAAACTTACCGCCGTCCAGAATCGCGTTCACGGTCAGGTTGACGATCTCTATCGTTTCGGTCCTTCTCCTTGTCATCTTGTCGTCTGTCCTTCTGTTCATTTCTTCCTCCTCTGTCATCGTTCCGTCCTCGTTCATCATTGCGTCCACCTCTGTCATCATGCCGCCAACCTCTATCTTCTCCGTAGTTACGTCCTCCTCGACCGGAATTGCCGTCATCTCGCCGATCTCTGCCCCAGTCGCGATTTCCGCCGAATCCATCTCGATTCCGATAACCATTGTCACGATTGTCGCGCCAGTCATTGTTGTTATATCCACGATTCCAGTTATAGCCGCCCCTTCGGTCGACGTAACGATTGTTTTGGTATCCTCCTCTTCCTGCCCGTCGTCCTTCCCTACCTGGACTGTCCCATTTTGAGCAGTTGCCTCCATCGCTTCCACGCTCTATAGACCTTGATCGCTTACCACTGGGACCTACAGAATTTCGCCTGCCATCTGATGGCTTATGTGCTTCTTTCCCGGAGTCATTACCATCAGAGTTCTTTCTTCTTCTGTTTTTGGATTTTGTTTCTTCTGTTTCGGAGTGCTTCCGTTTCTTAATGGATTTTCTCTCATTTGCAGAAGATGATGAAGAAGACGACGAGTCGGACTCGGAATCCTCCGAATCCGATTCAGAACTTTGATGTTTTCGTTTTTTCTTCTTTTTGTCTTTGCTTGATGAGTTTTTTGTCGTTGATTTACTTTTTGTCGCAGACTTCTTGCGTGATTTCTTTTCCTCGCCTGAAGATGATGAAGAAGATGACGATGACGAGGATTCACTGCCTGAGGAATCAGAATTCACGGAATCGTTAGCATCTTCGTCGCGATGCTTTTCAGAATCTGTTTTGTGTTCACGATGCTTTTTCTTAGATTTTGCCATTTTATTTCAATAACGAACTATTTATTTGGATCTTATTCTATTCAGATTAGTATATTTAATTAGTGTTATTAATTTTTGTTTTTCTTTCAGAACTTTAACTTCTTAGTTGATAAATTATACTTTCATATTTGACTAAAAACATTCTTATTTATGCCAAATGTAGATGTCAATCTGTCAAATTATAAAAAAGTGATGCCAGTCCATTTTATTATTGCAAATTTTAGTAAGTGACATCTAGCGGAAAATAGATTGGTGTTCAGAAACTTTACTGCAATGAACAAAACGAATTAAATTAATCATCAAATGTTGACATAAATTGTGGATTTTGGTTTCGGGCTTACTAATTATTACTAAATGATTGATTTACATGTACTGTACATATCTATACAATGAAGAAAAGTAGAACATTTTTCAATTTGCAAATAAAGAGTATTCAAAATATTGAAATCACACTAGTTGGTTTGAGATGGTAGACCAAAAATGCACATATCTCTATAAATGCAAATTATAGGAAGACCGATAATGCATAATATTTCTATCTTCTCTTTGTTACTCTTTTACAAATTCGCTATTTTGTCATGCATCTGCAATCCCACTCTACTTTTTTTAATAATTGCAGGTGCAGATAAATGTTAATCCTATTACTTGTCAAATTAAAAAAAAAAAAAAGAACTCAAAATTATAGCAACTGTTGATGATTTTTGGTTCCAATTTTTGGATTCATTCTAACACTAGGAATCACTGCTTTTTAATTTTAGAAAATGACAATCATTGTTTCAAACCTTGCGAATCATTGCTCATGATTCGATGATTAGGTATCTGCCTATTTTATGTATATACATATATAAAGTGGTAATAAAATCCCCATTTTATTATATAAACGTATCTGAATTCTGAAAATAAAAAAAAGAACTCAAAATTATAGCAACTGTAGATGGGTTGATGATTTTTGGTTCCAATTTTTGGATTTATTCTAATACTTGGAATCACTGCTTTTTAATTTTAGAAAATGACAATCATTGTTTCAAACCTTGCTCATGATTCGATGATTAGGTATCTGCCTATTTTATGTATATATATAAAGTGGTAATAAAATCCCCATTTTATTATATAAACGTATCTGAATTCTGAAAATTAAAAAAAAAGAACTCAAAATTATAGCAACTGTAGATGGGTTGATGATTTTTGGTTCCAATTTTTGGATTTATTCTAATACTTGGAATCACTGCTTTTTAATTTTAGAAAATGACAATCATTGATTCAAACCTTGCAAATCATTGCACATGATTCGATGATTAGGTATCTGCCTATTTTATGAATATATATAAAATGGTAATAAAATCCCCATTTTATTATATAAACGTATCTGAATTCTGAAAATTAAAAAAAAGAACTCAAAATTATAGCAACTGTAGATGGGTTGATGATTTTTGGTTCCAATTTTTGGATTTATTCTAATACTTGGAATCACTGCTTTTTAATTTTAGAAAATGACAATCATTGTTTCAAATCTTGCTCATGATTCGATGGTTAGGTATCTGCCTATTTTATGTATATATATAAAGTGGTAATAAAATCCCCATTTTATTATATAAACGTATCTGAATTCTGAAAATAAAAAAAAGAACTCAAAATTATAGCAACTGTAGATGGGTTGATGATTTTTGGTTCCAATTTTTGGATTTATTCTAATACTTGGAATCACTGCTTTTTAATTTTAGAAAATGACAATCATTGATTCAAACCTTGCAAATCATTGCTCATGATTCGATGATTAGGTATCTGCCTATTTTATGTATATATATAAAGTGGTAATAAAATCCCCATTTTATTATATAAACGTATCTGAATTCTGAAAATTAAAAAAAAAGAACTCAAAATTATAGCAACTGTAGATGGGTTGATGATTTTTGGTTCCAATTTTTGGATTCATTCTTACACTAGGAATCACTGCTTTTTAATTTTAGAATGATTCGATGATCAGGTATCTGAATGTTTAATGTAGGTATGTGTATATGTAGAGTGGTAATAAAATCTCCAAATTATTATATAAACGTGTCTGTCTTGAGGATTTACAGTCGACCATTTCTGGGAACCGGTTTTTAATAAAAGACTTCATTTATACCTATTGTTTTAGGAAAATCTAATAAATATGACTGATTATAGATTACTCTCTTACAATAAAAATATCCTCTAAATAGAACTATTTAAGAAAAATTCCTAGAATTATCACTAAAGCTAATAATATCGATGAACTTTTAATTAATGCAGAACCTCCATCAGTATATGAGCTATAATTAAATTTAGCATTTGTTTTTCCAATCCAATCAAAGAAATACGAAACATTCGTATACACTCCCGGATATCCAGGTCTGGCACATCCAGTTCCCCAAGAAACAATTCCCGCTAATTGATTATTACAAACAAGTGGACCGCCTGAGTCACCTTGACAAGCATCCTTTCCTCCAGTGATCATATATCCAGCACATAAAATACTTTGAGGAAGATATCCGTAATTAGTTTCACACCTTCTATGACTTACAATGGGAACTTCAGCTTCCATTAGATTATTTGGAATTTGATCCTAAATTTAAAAAAAAATTATTTTATTTTCAAAATATATAATAATAATTATTGACTAACTGAATTGATTTTTCCCCATCCAGAAACTCTACAAAGAATATTGTTGGCTAATGGTTGGGTATTTAGACCAATAAGCTGCACGTTGTTTTGATTCATCGGGACATTGCCATTGATGAACATCATTGCTATATCATTTTCAAGTTCCGAAGGGTAGTAAAAGCTTGGATGAACAACTATCTGTTGTACGTTAAATTGTAGAGTTGTTGGAGTTTTTTCCATGAGATAGGTATCACCCATGACAAGAGTAAATTCGGAAGGTTTTCGATATTGAATTGGTTTTTCCAAGGATCTATATAGAAAAGAGTTTTTATTTTATAAAATCTTTCAAAAAGAAGTACAAACATACGAGGCTATACAATGAGCTGCTGTTAATACAACGCGGGTTGTTATAACCGATCCGCCACAAATATGTCCTGAGCCGAATTTGTAAGCATCGTGTTCTTTTAAACGCACTGATACTTGATATGGTGCATCGGCAATTGTAATTGCTGTTCCACCATATATACGTGCATCCACAGCATCTAGTGGATAAAATTTATAAAACAAAGTTTTAGAACAAATTATTTAACAATAAACAAATTGTCATTGTCACAATCATACTAAACATGAACTATGATTTAACTTGAATATAAATGAAGCATTTTTTTTATTAATAATTTTGTGAAAGATGTATGTACGTATGTATATCAATAACACGTAAAAGTCAAATTTGCATTAAATATCAGAAAGAATTATAGTACTGTCATGGAATATGAAATTTTAGTGTGCTGACGAGTATGTTGGTGGCGCTGATGGTTTTCTCCCATTCTCAATTCTACTAGAAGACATTCCTTGACGGCTGCACAGGTGTCACTTCGATTGTTCCTCTCCATGAGAGTACTATAAAAGTTTTATATACAATGTAAAATATATTTTTAGTCTTGACTTTAGCTTAAGTCCTTAAGTATAGAAAGAAAAGGTCCAAGGCTCTAACTGAATGTTAATTTTTCAAAATATATGTATGTACATATATGTATGTATAATGGAAATTTTAATGAGTATTGAATCAAAAATAAAAACAAACGCTAAAGTCATACTTATATTATATCTTGTAAAGTTCTTTCAAATTGTTTTTAAATAGGTATTTGTAAGAAGTTTTAAATGTAGGTACCCATCAGGTTATCACTTAAAAAATCACTTTAAGTTTGACTACCATCTTTTGCTTCGCTTTTCACCGGTTAAATATAATATTTCTTCTCTTATCATCTGGTAGCAGTTTTAAAAGTAAATAAATTAATTATTTGTAGCTCTAGACAAAATTGTACCTTTGTTGTGTTTAACTCTTCAATTCAAAGTGCTTCCTATACCTACTCCAAAATTACAATCTGTTTTTAAAGTAAAAAGCTTACAAGTTCTTAAATACTGATAAAAGAAACACTTATCATTGTTTACTAACAATTCATTATACAGAATACCTACGCATTGAAATAGGTTTGATATTATAGTGATATGTGCTATTGAATCCAATGCTTACAAAGTTATCCATATACTATACAATTTTCTATTTTTCTCTTCTTTTTTAATCTTTTTGCTGATTTTTGTTTTCATTTTCATTGACTTATAGCTTAGACGTTTTGAATGATTTTTTAGTAGTATCGCACTAAAGTTTCAACCGAATTTACCCAAAAGAGTTTGAACCTTTTCTGACAGTTATTAATGTCAAAGTGTCATATTTTACTATAATCGTACTAAAAATTAAAGCAGCCTTTTTTCATTACAATTTACAAAATTGTTGACCAAGTAAAGTTTAAAAAAATGTCAACATTGAACTGAGAATTAAATAGTAAGGAGTTTTGAGAATTCGAGAAATTGAAAATATTAAGTAATATTATTGTTTTAGACTGTTGAGTGAATATATACAAATATTTTCTATACAAATAAAAAAAGCTTGAAGTCGGCATTTCTACACTTTTTTAAAGATTTTCGAGTCAGATATCAATTTTTTTTGCATTTTTCCCTTTTTGTAAGAAAAATTTCAATTTGATTTTTCTAAAATTACCACCAAATGTCAAAATCGTCAATGTATTTATGTATGTATATGTTCTTACAATATTCGATCTGACAAATTTGTTTTAAATTTTGTATTTTAGTTTAAATCTGTTAGTTGGTTAATTTAAAAATTCATATTAATTGTAACGGGTTATCCATCTTCGGTTTAAAAAGTATAGGGCTGGAATTCGACATCTGTCAAACTAAGTTGTTAAACCAATTATTTTTTTTGTTCAGTTGAAAGTCTAACATTTACGCACATCTATCGCACAACGAATAAAAATTGTTAAAACCTACTACAAAAATGGTGATTCTGCCACAGCCACATATTGTGCTTTAAGAGGAGATTATGATTTACACAATCGTCCTACTACGCAAGCAATTCGCAAAATTGTGATAAAATTTGAAGAGACTGGATTGATTACAGATAGTGTAAGGCAAGTGTATCATCGTTTCGCTCATACCACTGAAAATATATGTAGATGCTGTAAGTGAAAGTGTTGACGAAGACCCGAATGTGTCGATTCCTCGTCGTTCTCAGGAATTAGGCGTATTTTGCATTTGGATCTACACCTGTACATCCATACAAAGTCCAGCTCAACTGAAGCCAGCTGACCATTCGCAATGTCGTAGATACGTCAAATGGGTGTTTGAACAACAAGTGGTGGACGGCGATTTTTCGAACAAAGTTTTCTTCAGCGACGAAGCACATTTCTCACTCGATGGGTATGACTATTACCGTCAATTCGGAGCGGTATGGACTTATGGTCATATGATAACCGACTTTTTTTTGGTTGCCATTAAAGAACACGACTTGAAGTATATGTGGTTTTAACATGCCACACAACTCAAGCGAATATGGTTTTATTGCTAGAGACATTTCCTGGCCGCGTAATTTTTCGTTGTGGCGCTATCGATGCGATTTGACACAGATGGTGAGGCTACGCGAAAGACCATGTTTATGCAGATAAACTTATCACTCTTATTGAGCACTTAAAATTCAACATTCGTCAAGCTATAGCTGAGATAGCGCCAAATATTTGTCAAAAAGTCATCGAAAGTTACCTCAAAAGAATCGATGGTTGAAACAATTCTCGTGTTGGTCATTTTAATGATGTAGTATTTCACACATAATGTCAACGTTCAACGTTTACAATAAAAAGAAATACCATGAAAAAAATACTTTATAGATACATACAGTACATATGTGTTTTATTTACGTTTACTTTTAAAACCGCAAAATGGATAACACTGTATATGACGTCGTATTTTTTTAAAATATAATTTAATTTATTTTGATAGAGTTATTGGTTCATGAGATATTTTGGGTCAACCAAATTCTTCATTTTTTTAAAGTCTTTTCTATTGATCTTGATAGTATTACCGTTATCTTAAAGAAATCGCTTTTCATCACCAATACAAAATAATTCCCGAAATAATATCAATATGCATATTTCAAGTATATATTTTTTACTTAAATATAGGACAATAAACACAAGCAAGTTTTATTTTTATGAAACACATCCGCAATGTTTAATCTTATCAAAGGTATTAGATATTTAAAAGATAGTTAACAGTTTTTAAATATTTTTTTTAATATTTTATCTTTTTTATTAATGCACTATTACACATTATTGATTATTATATTACAAAGTTTTAGAAGTAAAGTAGAAATATTTTGTATTCTTTTGCTTTCCAAAACACACTATGTAGGTATTCTAATTTCTTTCGATTATGGAATTCTTCATACTCTGAGTAATTAAAAATTGACATTTTAAAGTTAACGAAAACCTTTTTGTTTAATAATTGACGAGTTCATATTTCATTAAATTAGCTTTGCATTTCTTTTCATCCTTTTTAATTTTTGAGAGAGAGAATTCTTGAGAAATAGAATCAGAAAAATTCTCTTTTCAGGTTTCTGACAGCAAAAGTGAGACATTTGTACGGAAAAGTTAGTTTATATTTCTGAGAACACGAAAATCTCTGAGATCCTAGAAACATAAATTGACCAAATGCAAACAATTCTTGACACTTACCAGATTGAACAACTTTTACACTGGAACTACATATCAGTACAAAAGTAATAAAACTCAAAAATATACCATCCATTATGTGGTTATGATTTTTAGATTTTTCAATATTTAAACAAAACAACGCGATTTTATCCAAACAAATTTACGTTAGCCATCGGATAGAATTTCAAGCTGACTGCCTTTTTTTAACAGCTTTTTTGTTAAAAAAAACTTTCTTACCTCATAAAAATATTATCTTATCATTTATTGATTGGCAATTCTAATGCCACCATCAATATATTGTGTACCTTTACAAGAGCTTCTATACTATTATCGAATATTAATTTTTACATATCTAAAATCAGAAACGATATTCAATAGATACTCGTACATACAGTTCGAAAATCCCAGCTGTTGTTATATTGGTATTGTTTTTACCAGCGCAGTGATAAGGGTCAAAATATTTGGTATCACATTAAAATTGAAAGCAGAAATACTAATTTTAAAGTAGGTAATTTTTATATTTGAGTGAATTTTGAATGGGTTTCCCACAAGACATAATCTAAAAGCTTCAATCCCCAAACCGAAATTTCCAGCGCCGAAATTTGCAAAAAAAAAAACATAACAAAAACATTTTAAAGTAGTGAGTCATACAAATTCACTAAAAAACATCTACTTAATTTCATTTTTATTTTCAATCTTAAAAGGTAATATCTCGAAAAGATTTAATATAAAATTGACAGGTGAATTCGTTTCTTTGAACTCGGTAAAAGATGATAAAATCGTTGTTTTATAAACGTCATTCCGCTGCCCTATAGAAATTAGGTTATTCTGATTCAATTTTATGATAACATATCTGATTTAAAATAATATATGTAAATTATTACTTTATGACAATTCTAAAGTTAGTGTGATTATGTAGAGGGTAGGACATCTAGTCGTTTCAATTTAAATCACTGACAGCTGTCAATATCATACTTCGGCTGGACTTAATGGCTGCGTTCAATCTCGTTTTGGATAGGGTATCTTGGATAGGTGGATTTTTAGATACCTTGTTGAACGAGTTGGATAGCTGTATTGAGATCGCTGTCAAAAAATAAAAACAACTTTCTGCTATTCACAAAAAGCAGAGAAACATTTAAGCTTCGAAGTCAAAATTGTTGTAAGATAAAACATTTAATGGATAATTCAACTGATTCGTCGGACGATGATGAATTGATAACAATTTAATAAATAAGAGATAACCTTAATCTGTAATCTATATGTTAAATTTCCTCTTAACTCAATTGAAATTCTATACGATTAATAATTTATTTGCGAAATCTACCGTTTTAAACGATTTACGTTTAACAGAAAACTATCCTAACAGAACCGAGGACTATTATGAAGTGACAATACCTATGTAGATATAATTTGGAAGAATCGCGATCTCATTTCCGAATGAGCAGATCATAATTACCTTCTAAAATTCGGAGGCAAATAGCTTCTTCATCGTCTATTGTGTACAGAACATCCACAAATACAACTTCAACTAACATTTTGTATCTTTTTGTTTACCGACAAATACAAAAATGTGAAATCAATTTTTAAGATTCTTGAAATTCAACCATGTGTTGAATCAGCTGTTCTGTCGTGACCTTTTTGTCACCTTCGCTTTCTTCACATTATTTACAAAGCATATACATATAATTAGATGCCATAAAATATTTAACGAAATATATCGGGTACGTTCCAAGCTATTTGTGGAGGCAGCATCCAACAACCTACATACCCCAGAAATTCTTGGATACCTTTGGATTCCTTTTTTGACATCTCAGCTGTTTTTGATCAGCTGTTATTTTACACGTAAAACACTAACAAAAAGGTATCCGGATACCCTATCTGTCTGAGATTGAACGCAGCCAATGAACAATGTTGGTAAATAATAAAAACTTATTTTAAAAGAAGTTTTGGACGGAATGAAGCACATGTTGTCTCCCAGAAAAGATTTAAAGAGCTCAACATATAACACTTAACTAATGTCGTATTATTCGCTTAAAAGGACAAATCGATTTAGGAACGGAAGACGATTTCGCTTCATTATAGCCTTTAAGCGCTATTTTTTTGGACAACAATTTTAGAAGAAAAATCATCTAGAACATGGAAAATATTGTCGAGAAGCCAAATTATGGCGAATTCAATTGGCTGACTCAGAGCTGCGATTTGATCCTTTTGGGCTTTTTTTGTGAAGAATCAAAAAGGACCATTGTTATGCCAAAAGTTCGGAAACGTTTCTAACACTTAAGGTAACCGAAACCATCAACAAGATCTATAGAAAATTTGGAGTAAAAGAATGCTCAAAGTTATCCGAGGTAGCCACTTAAACGGTCTAACTGAGCGAAAAAGGCATGCTACAATATTGTTCATTTTGTTGCATTTTTTTAAAGTTATATAATATGTAGGTCAAAATAATATTATAAAGAATTTATCAAAATAAAAATTCCCTTCCAAGAGTTATAAGAAGACAAATAATTAAAAAAGCTGATATTGGTGATGCCTTGAAGGTCATCGATGCTGACGCTTTAAAAATTATAACATTTTCAGTCAAATTCTGAATCCACTTTGTGTGATATTTCAAGTCTGTATAGACTCCTGGAAAATCCTTAATAGCGCATCCAACTCCAAAAGAAATAATCCCACTTAATTTGCCATTACAAACTAAAGGTCCACCAGAATCTCCGTCACAAGAATCTGCCGATCCATTCATATAGCCAGCACAAAGCATTCCCTCTAAAACATATCCCTCATATTTTTCTACACAAATAGTTTGGTTTACGATGGGCACATTTAGCGTCATTAGCAAATCTGACATGTCTCTCTGAAATACATTGATATGCAATAATATGAGGATTAGGATAACTTTTAGAAACATTTAATTTATATAAATTTACGTCTTCAGTAACTCCCCATCCAGAAACTTGACATATTGTACCCTCGGGTATAGTTTTCCAATTAATTTCAATTGGTTTGATTTGTTTGTGGTTATTTTCTGGAACAAATCCATTGAGAAACATTAAAGCTATGTCATCCACAAAAGTTGTTATGTTAAATGTTTTCTTGTAAGAAACTTCAAGAACTTCAAAGGCCCAGCTGTTAATGCGATCAAATCGATCAATTGAGCCCATAGAAACTATGAACTCATCAGATGATCGACTGACATTCAAGTCCGTACTAAAGATACAAATTATTTTGGGTGATTCAATTTTCAACTTAAATTTTAAATATAAACATTCTTACTTGTAAATACAATGAGCTGCTGTTAAGACAATCGATGGTTTTATTAGAGAACCTCCACAAATATGTCCGGAACCAAAGTACCACTCTCGTTCTTTTAGGTTTATAGAGACTTGATATCGAATTTCTTCTGCCTTGGCTGTGGTTCCATTGATAATTTTTGGTAGAATACCAAAGTTTTCTGGAATAAGTCATTAAAGGGTTTGTAAGGAAGGAATTTTGATTAATATTTTCCAACTCGTTTAAGCCTGATTTTTTTTAAACACTTGACAAGAATAAGTTTTTTCTTCGAGATAGTCCAAGCTGGTTTTTATAGTGGGAATATAATTTTTGGCTTTTCTACAACTGGGCAGTTCTCAAATACTTCCAAATTATTCGAAAATATCCAGCTATAGAATTCTAATAACAAGATTTCAAAAGTGCATTTTTATGGATCAAAGTATTTCTTACTTCCGAAAGCAACAATCTCGTTTATTTTTAGGGCACTCAACATTAGCGTGAGAAACAATAACCTTAGGAACATTTTAACCACTTTTAAATCACAACACCAACTGATTCTTCCAAGAGGCATGCAAGCGTCTACAAATATTTTAACCATGTTTGATTCAATAATTGTAAATTACCATTGAAGATACACAAAGGTTATTTATCTTATCTATACTAGTAAATTGTCTGCTTATTTTGTGTTGATTTAATTTATTTTGTGTCATTATTTGTTTCAATAAACCATCAGCTTCGATTAGAAACAAAAAATTAATGCTGCACCTTTTTAAACCTTATAATTTGCCATGAGCATAAAATAATAAAAAATCAAACTTAATGTCAAAAAACACGCTTCCGTCATTAGAACCATTGAAATGACATCAGAATAATTTAATTTTATTTATGTGTGCTTTTACATTAGCTTGGAATAATGACGTTTTTAAAAGTAAACTTGAAGGAGAGATGTGAATAGATTTGTTCATTTAAATCTTAACTATTTAGAAGTTTGTATTTAGTTGGTAAAACAAATACATTTTTTATCTTTCAAAACTCTGTGATAGTGATAGAATAATGGGCAGGTTCAGCCAACATAAGGGACTTCATTTCTTTGAACGTAAATTTTAACCTAGGCAACTAGTTAGTTTTCCAAGTGTCATACATTTCAAATTCAGAACTTTAACCTCTACTTCAAGTTCATAGTACAACAACTACCAAAAACATTATTGTCTACAAAACACTCCTCAGACAAGTTACAAGACTATCACATTGCATTTTGTATTCTAAAGAAATACAATACAAAAAGGAAAGAAATACTTATTTCTTTTCCAAATTGACAATTAACTCTTTTACAGAAAATATTAAATAAAGTTGTGAAGAATATAATTATATCATAGAGTAATAAAGTTCAGCTTTCAGTGGAATGAAGAAACATGATCAACTGTAATTTTGACAGAAGCAAACTTGAATTGATAGTTAGGGAGATTTTTTTTTTGACTAACTTTCTAGTCAACTTTCCAATTACGTTGTCTTGATTGGAAGGCAATTTTTTGGCAGCTGCCCAATCAGATACCAGAAACTTGCCTCACTTTCAAGTCCCTTAAGTCGTCTGAACCTGCCCAATCACTCTCAAATGAAAGTATTTTTTATGGAAACTCAAATAATCTTCATGCGTTAGATTTAGTTATTTTTTAGGCGATTTTCTGTTTTAGCGCTGAAAAGAGTTCTGAACAGATTACGAACATATACATAGAGCATGCTCTGAACAAAGCGTGTTCTGACTTCTGAGCGCTCAGAAATATTTTTGAAACACACCCGAAGGTGTCAATATTTGACTACTGTCAATTTACTTCCCGTTTTCTTCAACAGAACCAAGAAATAAGATTTAAAAATTATATTTAAATGGAAAAATGAATTATAATCAAACAAGCATGCGATGTTCAATTTCAATTTTGTTCACTATCACCTATCAAGGTTTTTTTAGCTTTCAACTCAGTCAGCTCAGTTATTTTATTCTGAGTTCATCGAACACGCTCTGGGCAAGCTCAAAACACGTTAAGGACGAAAAAAGAAACACAAATTTAAAGATCTAAAAGTTTAGTAGTTGAAAAGAAACATAAATTTTCTTTGACATTTTAGGCTCTGCTCTGAACTAAAAAAGGAAAAACGACTTTTGTTGTTGAAATTTGCGTCATATTTTGATATTTTGGAAGCAAATAAACAAAGATCTATTAATGAGTTTTTAAAAAATCGCAAAAATAGATCAAACATACTTAATAATTGCGTGCATCAACTATTTCTATTAATAATTGATAGTTGACAAATATTGAAATTCGGAAATTTTTAATTGATAAATATACATTTGGTTGTTATCAACAACAGTATGAAACATTATCAGAACTCTTATAAATTGGCTGATTAAATGTCAAACTTTATATTTATCAAAACCCATTTATAGTTTTAGCTCGCAAAAGGAAATGAAAAAGAAGCTTGAAAAAACATTTCACACAAAAATAAAAAGAATAGATCTCTTTTGTTGCTATTTTCTTTTCACAATATTCTCCAATCTTTTATTTATTTAAAGTATATAAGTGCTTATAAACCTATAAACTAGGGACTAATACGAGGCTTAATGATATGAAATAATAACTATTACTAACCCAAGCAGAGCAACAATACTACTTGGTGACTTAAAGTTAGCAGAATTTCGTTTAATCGTGTCTTCTATCCAATTAACGTAATACTGCACATCAGTATACACTCCAGGATATCCTGTAAGGCTAGCATTACTAATTCCAAATGAAACAATCCCAACCAGCTTGCCATTTGAAACTAAGGGACCTCCAGAATCTCCATAAGAAGCGTCCTTTTCACCACTCATATAACCAGCACAAATCATTCCTTCTTTGATGGTACTCTCTCCATAATTAATCGAACATGTTTTCTTATCGATTATTGGAACGTCAACTGTCATAAGAATTTCTGACAGTAAGCCCTTCGAAAATATACAAACATTAAAAATTGTCATACTAAACTTACTTAAACTTACCGTTTCCGTTTTTCCCCATCCGGTGACTTGACATAATGAATTTCCTGGAATCACATTTCGGTTCATTGGTATCACGCTGATAGCTGGATTCGAAGATGAAACAGTTCCATCCAAGAAAACAATAGCAATGTCATTTGAATATGTTGGTCTATCAAAATCATTATAAACAATATGAGTTATGTCTAATGATATCGTGTGTTCGTTCCTCTCGAATCGGTCTAGGGTACCCAAAACGACGAAATAGAACCTCGCACTTTGAAATTTCTGTGTATCATTACTTAAAAAAAAAGGATACAACAATTTTTTAAATACAATTTAGTAGTATTTTTAATACCCACTTATAAAAGCAATGTGCTGCGGATAAAACAACAGTTGGTGCAATTAATGAACCTCCACAAATGTGACCAGTTCCAAAAATAATTTCATTAGTTTTTAAACGAATTGATACTTGATGACGAGTGTTGTCAATTAATGCTGCTGTTCCATTAATAATCCTTGGAATTTCGGATGATACGCCTACTATAAAGGATATTGAGATGTTAATCTTTGATTTATTCATCAATATTTTGCTATTATTACTTTTACCTATTATAAGTGGCAACAAAAGAATCCAAACCCAATAAACTTTAACGTTTTCCATTTCGATCACAACTGATATTCGATTAATAAAAACCATAACAAATCAGTTATTTTATTTAAATTGGGTTTTTCTTCACAACCTTTATACCTTTTGATTTTAGATAATAATTTAAAAGATTATGACAAAATAAAAGAAAATTATTCTTTTATTGTTATATATCAAAAGATTATTTCATTCATAGAAATAGTAAGTGAATGTATGTATTTTTGTTATTAGTATTCTCCCATATTGTTGATATAAATGTTTATAAACTGTCCGTATATACTATATATGTACAATCAATTACTTTCAGTTCTAGATCCATATCATTTAAGTTTACGACGGATTAAACGTACATTCAATTTTATATCATCAAAACTTTTTGAAATATAGAACTATTCTAAATTGGATAAAGAGAGAAAAAGAATGAGTGAGAGATAGAGAAGACAATCAATACAGATTAAAGGAAATACCATAATCTTTTTAATATTTTTGATCAAATCGCTATTGTGCAAGGTCTTGTTTTATTGTCAGCCTTATGACGTTTAACTCTATAATACATTTAATATATTAATATAATTCACATTAAGAGGTTTGCTTTCTAAAATATATTTGACAAATATCGTTGACATTCGTCAAACATGCTGTCTTACACCACTTTCTATTTGAATTTGAACATTGCGAACTCATTTTTATTATCAATAAAATTTTAAAAGATAAAAAATGTCCCTAATTTCAATTTTTAAAGTTTGCAGAAAACTTACGTATCTATTAAAATACTCAGATTTGACAACCATGCGTTCACATTCTCAAATCAAAATATTTTTATTTCCATTCAGTATGTTTGACAATCGTATTCATGAAGGGTTCACATTTGTAAATTTGAGTCAATTAAACCATATTTGTCAAACATAATTTGAGAATTTGAACCACCCCTCAGAAAATATAAAAATGCCAATGGCTGCGTCCAATCTCAGACAGATAGGGTATCCGGATACCTTTTTGTTAGTGTTTTACGTGTAAAATAACAGCTGATCAAAAACAGCTGAGATGTCAAAAAAGGAATCCAAAGATATCCAAGAATTTCTGGGGTATGTAGGTTGTTGGATGCTGCCTCCACAAATAGCTTGGAACGTACCCGATATATTTCGTTAAATATTTTATGTCATCTAATTATATGTATATGTTTTGTAAATAATGTGAAGAAAGCGAAGGTGACAAAAAGGTCACGACAGAACAGCTGATTCAACACATGGTTGAATTTCAAGAAACTTAAAAATTGATTTCAGCTTTTTGTATTTGTCGGTAAACAATAAAGAAACAAAATGTTATTTGAAGTTGTATTTTAGGATGTTCTGTACATAATAGACGATGAAGAAGCTATTTGCTTCCGAATTTTAGAAGGTAATTATGATCTGCTCATTCGGAAATTAGATCGCGATTCTTCCAAATTATATCTACATAGGTATTGTCACTTCATAATAGTCCTCGGTTCTGTTAGGATAGTTTTCTGTTAAACGTAAATCGTTTAAAAAGGGAGATTTCGCAAATAAATTATTAATCGTATAGAATTTCAATTGAGTTAAGAGGAAATTTAACGTAGATTACAGATTAAGGTTATCTCTTATTTATTAAATTGTTATCAATTCATCATCGTCCGACGAATCAGTTGAATTATCCATTAAATGTTTTATCTTACAACAATTTTGACTTCGAAGCTTAAATGTTTCTCTGCTTTTTGTGAACAGCTGAAAGTTGTCTTTATTTTTTGACAGCTATCTCAATACAGCTATTCAACTCGTTCAACAAGGTATCTAAAAATCCAACTATCCAAGATACCCTATCCAATACGAGATTGAACGCATCCAATGTAGAGTAGTTTAGTGCAGTGCAGGATCATGTAAACTGTCAAAATAAATTCAAGCAAAATCATCGTACGTCAGATATATTATTTCTGGTCAGATGTTAAAAATGAAAACAAATTAATTTCGGCTCAAGTAAAATTGAAGAAATAATAAGGAATACAATTTTAAAAGAATTATTAAATTATTATTCAGTAAATTATTTGATTAATATTACTTTTTTAAATTTGGTGTTTGGATTTTTAACTTCCCATAGGAAGTTATTAAATAATAAAATGGAAATAAAAAACAAAGCGCCAATAAGGAATCAACTATAGCTGTGTTCCAAACATTTTGTCGCACTTAAAGTTGGTCAAATGTCAAATTTGAGGAGTGGGGATGAAATGAAAATAAAATTATTCCTTACATTATGAAACTTAAATAAGTTTTTTTTTCTCAAAAGATCGCTACAATTTTAAATAAATATTGACAATTATATACATATACTTTTTGTACTACAAATTTCTTCTTCAGTAACAGTTTTATAAAAAGATATAAATTTTTTGAAAATTATTTGATTAATTAAAGGAAATAGAAAATATGATCAATATTCACATTTACCAAAACTAAAATGAAAATAAAAGAATCAATAGGCCACAGGCGTTTTTCTTCTGTCAATACTTACCGTGAACGTCAATTCGAATTTGACAGCCAGCCCAAAAATCGTCAGAAGAAATTCCTCGGACTCAATCTGGTAAAAAGGGGAAATGTTTTACTCTCTCGTGTGCGCTCTCTTTTGTAAGAATTAGCACAACTTTTGAAGTGTGAAACTACTTCGGTTCGGACTAAAAATGACTAAAACTTTCAGTCTGGAACTGTTTGAAACCTTATATCTTTCATATGGCCCAAAATTTAAAAGTGTTAAAGCACAAGATCGTGCGGTGTCGAATGATCAAGAAAATTTTCTTTGCAAAACTGAGAACGTGACTGCAAAATGTGTTTTTAGTGGATTTTAAAAATGACAATACAGTGTTGAAGCTTATTGTATTGTTATTTATTTTAAATAATGGTGTATATTTACTTGTGAAGTGTCAAAACATGGCAGCCTTAAAAGTGACAGCCACCCAAAAAGTGGGTTATTCAAAACGAAATATTTTTTGCAAAACTCTTTATTTTTTTCAGTTTTTCAATAGAATTACAGAAGTGCAGCTAAATTAAAGACAGTCAGTCTTATTTAATAGAATTCGCTAAACAGATGAATAGTTATACCATAGAGGAAATATATTATCTATATACATATATGTATATCTATATATAATGAATAAAAAATATATCAAAAAAAGTACTAAAATGTCTATAAAATCAGCTTGTTGTCATAACAACTAAAATATAACAAAATAATTCCAATTATTTGTATGATATTCTCTTTCGAAAATCTATATTTTTTTTAAATTCTTCGTTTCTTCGGCTCACGACTCACGCACGAGCTAAACTAGAGAGGCATTATTGTTTTTATTTTAATTTCAAAAAGAGAGGAGAGAAATCAAAATGACATTTACGAAATAATAATAACAATAATTTCCTTATGTAGGCTCTATTCAACCTCAAAACGCGTTTAGCTTATTATGGGACTATGCAACCTTGTATAAGTTTTATAAATAGCATTTTTGCGTTTAGAGGCGTTATAGAGATTACATAACTTTATGTAGGCTCTATACAGCGTTTTTAAATAAGACTGAGTATATTTTGTGCAGGTGCAAACAAATTGTAACAGTACCAGATCAGCATCCTGAACACCTCAAATATTTGTTGAAAGAAAACTTTGCACTATTTAAAATAAAAAAAAATACACCTGTCAAGGTTGACATTAAAGTTTCTGATGGCTTTTGATTTCAACGTTTTTTTGAATCAGAACTGTCATTTTCCCAAAGAATTATTTTCAGTGAAGTTTGGAAGTCTTCGGGCTTACCAAAAAAACGTCATTAATAACTTTTTATTACATATCTAAAAATTTCCAAGACCCCGATCTGTAGTAAAAAAAAAACTATGATTATTATATACAATTTTTGATGGGTATAATATTTTTTAAATAAACAAACAACATTTTAAAACAATAAACCAATAAAAAAAAGTACTCATACGCCCAAGTGTACACTTTTAGATCTCTATGTATAAATTTACAAAAGAGACTGTTATCTCTCCTATTATTCAACTGAAAATATAACCTACATACAAGCCAAGTTCATAAATCGACCCCTCGTAACTCTCGAATAAGGCAAAACTAGTTTTTAAAAAAGTTTTATTGGCATTTAATAAGATTTAATTTTTCCCGCTCTCATGATTAAATGGTTTGCCACGACATCTTATACATTTTAAAATATTAAACTTGCAAATTTAAATAGGTACCTCTTCTTTATAGCACAAAAACAACAAAACATAAATCTAACTATAAAATTACTAAAAACACGTGGATGAGTTAAATTATGTCTATGATGTGAAAAGTCATATGATATGATTCAGATATTAATATTGATATGAATTTTTTGTGGGTCCTGTGGCGCAATGGATAACGCGTCTGACTACGGATCAGAAGATTCCAGGTTCGACTCCTGGCAGGATCGAGTTTCTTTTTTCTGTTTTTGTTTCTTAATTTCTTTAATATAAGAATGAAATACTAAATTAAACCCAAATCAATCAACATCAAACATATTTTAATGGTAAATTTCTTTTCCCTGCTAGTTTTTTTTTGTTTAATTTTAAATAAAAGACTGCGAACATTAGCTACAAAAATATCTAAAAGAATACTTAAAACATCACTCGCAAGCTGAAAGTATTTTTTTGTTTGGGTTTTGAATTTAAATTGTAAAGATTAAAAAAAAATTCCTACCTCGGTTTGCATTCGTAGCTTGTAGATTTTGTATACTCTTCGAAATTATATTCACATTATATCGACTGGGAGGTTGGCATCTCCTGTAATCCGGCTTCTCGGAGGTCAGATTGTAGAACGGTTTGAGGTTGGGGTTTCTGTGCAGTGGGCCAGGCCATGTTGACGGAACGTCCGCACTAAGCTTTCCATCAATATGGGTGCCATGGAGGAGTCCAAGGTATTCAGGTTGGCTAAGGAGGGATGAACCGGGCCAGGGGCGAAAGCCAGCAGCCAAGAGTTCCCGTGGTAAGCAGTAGTGGGATAGCGTACCGGAGTGTTCTGCCATTGTCAGCCTGACCAATAAAGTCGAACTTCAATCTTTTTTTAAATTTGTATAAAAAAAATTATATTTTATCGAAGAAAATAAAGATGAAAACCCGTTTGGAAAGATGATGACACATCAAAACCATTTTAGGTTAACTAACATAATACGTGTTATTCATTTGTTTGGTTATTAAAAAGTAAGTACGTCGTCGTTAAAGCTAAAGGTTTTAAATTGTATAGATATCTTTACGAATATTTTTCCAATGTTTTCCGTTTTGAACAAAATGTACCTCTGATTAGAAATTAGCTTAAATTATAGAACTAAATCATAGGATAGTCAGGATTAATCTGTGAAAGACCTACAAATGATTTTTCTTTCTTAATTTATAATTCAATTTAGTGAAAGTTTATAGTTTTAATACTTTTCCACAGCTTTTGGACAATCAGTTCGTGAGGCTTGGTTCTTCTTAATATCCGAACATTGTCGCGTATATTTAAGAAGGTCATCATTTTTAAATTAGTATAACTTTGCAGTCGCATGATTGCGTGAACCATTTGAACTTGAAGGTCATTATCTAGATCGCTATTTCTTATATACAGTGCTAGCCAAAACAAAAGCAACCTTTATTGCCTCGATTATTAAATAATTAAAAAACAAATTTAGGATTCAATTATTGTATATTTCTGTTTTTAAGATTTAAATATATATTTACAGTTTCTAATGGAAAATAAAATAAAATGGTTTTTATAATAGTTCATTAAATATAGCACAATTAGTACAATTCGTTCAATATTAGGCTGGTCAAAACACAAGCAACTTTTAAAAAATACATTTATTTTTTAGACTTACTAAAATATTGTTAGTATTTTTAGGCAAATCCCTTATTTTTAATCACTTCTGCACAACTTCGAGACATGGAATCAATTAAATTGTTGTTATGCCGTTTTAGATACTTTCCCAAGCCATTTTAATTTAATCAAGCAGATCATTTTTATTTTTACAACTAGTCCTTACAATTCGTCCATCTACAATTTCCCATAGATTTTCTATGGAGTTGAAATATGGGGACTGTGCTGGCCATTGTAACACTTATGTATATCTGGTTTTGGGTGTATTCATAAACGCAGAAAATCTGCGCTAGTACAATCGCATTTCTTTTCTGATGCATTTGTGAACGCACTCCCAATGCAGAATGTCTGCAGTAAACAAGGCATAGAGGAAATATATTATATTTTTATTCTTATGTACATCTTCTTGAGTTGGTAGTAAAGTATATTGGAGCAATCCATAGCTGAAACAAAGCAATATAAATATTTTTTTGTTTACGAGATTCTTTTTTTTAAACGTACCTACTTGAGCTCCGAGTAGAATAAGTCTCATTGTTTTCTTCTGGTTCCTGGTCTACCTATCGTTTTTTCAATTAAATGCACTTGTAGTTCTTAATCGTTAAGGTTTTTGATCTGAAAAGAAATAAATTCTGTTAAATGTTTAGACAAAACAAAATAATTTACAAAAACTTACTTGTAGAATCTCAAATTAAATGTTTTGTTTTTGAAATCGAAATTTTTGACAAGAATTCAATCTGACATTTTGCCTTTTTTCCACCACTCACATGTATTCACCGATACGGAATTTGAGAGAGTTCACCTCGAATAAATTTTGAGGGTGTTTCAGGTAGGACGGGTACCGGTCGGGACTCTAGATAATATATTTCCTCTATGAAACAAGGTCTGACTTAGTCCGATTTGTATGTAAACAGAGTTCATAAACGTCAGAAAAAAATGGCTGCCAAACAAATTTTGTTGAAAATGATTTTTGATTTGCAAACCGAAAAAGGAAAAATTTAATGTAGTTAGTTGTACACACAGTACCTACAGTACTTTCATCATGCCTTTAAAAACAATAATTTAAATTATTATTTTTTTCAAAAAATTAACAAAATATTTGCCATTACTCTTTACGAGCCAGTGCCGCTTCGTCCTTCTTGTTGTAAAAATTATTTTAATAATTCCCGCTCTTTCTGCAGCCAGTCTGACGTTTATGAACGGTAGGTACTGCTGTTCGACGTGTGGCAGAATTACATTTTGCAAAATGTCACGGTATATAAAACGATCCATTATACCATCTATTTGGTGAATCGCACCCAGTCCATGCCCTGAAAGACATCCCCACACCATTACCTTACTTCCTCCGTGTTTTAAAGTAGCTTTAGTGTGACGTGGATTTAGTGCCTCTTTGGCTTGTCTGCGAACACGAAGGAAACCATAGAACCATTTACTGGACTTTTAGGTCCAGTTAATGTGGTCATGAGCAAATTTTAATCTCGCCAGCTTGTTTATGGTAAAAATAAAAGGGTTTTTATAGCTTTGAAACATTTTAGTCCACCATCAACAGCTCGTCTCCGAATTGTTCTTGCGCTTACGTTTACTTCGAGTTGGGTTCTTATTTTTCTAGATGTATTAAAAGGGTCTTTTTTAATTGATTGTATCCTTTCGTTTTGTTGTTTTTCTTGGTCTGCCACCTCTATGAACCGTTTGGAATGACTTTTTGGATTTGTAAAATTTTGTGAATCGGCAAATCACTGATTTTGGAATGGAATATTTTCCCGATATTTTAATTTGACTCATTCCACTCTTATATTCTCTTATAATGTTTTCTTTTATTTCGTTAGAGTATTTGTTTCCGTCCATTTTACAAAGGTTAGCTAAAAACACTGATTAGCTTGCCCTTAACTGAATAACACCTAATTCATACATATATTCAACTGCACTTGTTTGCCAACACTTATAATATGAGCTATAGATTTTGTAGTTAATGAGCTAACTTTTCTATATTAATAAGAAAAAGAGAGATAGCAATACAAAAGTTGCTTTTGTTTTGATTTTGACCAACAAAAAATTGGGTTCACTATACTACTTAATGCATATTTAATAAACCGTTTTGAAAACTATTTTCTCTTGTGGTCTATTCAGAAGTAAATACATAATTTATTAAATCATAGAAAAAAAATAATATGATTAGTTAAAGCTATTAATTTTTGAATGACATTTTGGCCAACACCTGTACATACCAAGGGGCATTTATTATTCCACGAAGGACTTTGTTTTGGAATGTTTAAAATGAACTTCTTCGATGTAACTTTAAAAAAAAAAGTTTCCCTACTTCGATTACTTTTGTTATCAATTAAAAACACACATTTTTGTTAACATATTACAATTTTATTGCTTCATATTTCTTACAATTAAAATCACAAATTTATATATATTTTTTTTAATATCTTCATCATAAATGTTAATATTCAAACGAATTAAAATTAAAATCAAAACTAAAAATGCCAAAAAAAATGCTTCATAAACGCAAATTTTGTAGTTTTTTTTTTTCTTTTTAATAAACATAGGTAAATTAATTATATAAGATAATTAATTTTTTTTATCACAACACTATAATTCACATTTTACAAGAGTAATAATTATGGGTTGTTTTTAATTACATATATTTTTTTCATTTATTTTGTATTTTTGAAATATGTTTTATTATTTCATTTAAATACTTTGTAAATACATCAAGTTAATATCATACTGTCCAGTAGAAAAATATATTTAAATGTATGCATTTTATTGAATATTGAAATTATTTTGAATAATAATTTAATTTTGTTAAATTTAAAATGTTATATTATTTTCTTCTATTCACATTTTAATTTACAGATTAAATTTTTTAAGCAGATTATATTCAACTTCATGTTTTAAGCTTTTTTTTAATACATATTTCGTACATACGTATAATTTTAAAAACTCATATTTTTTTATACATTTAAGGCACTAAAAATAATGTTAATTATTTATGTATGTATGTGTTTGCACCACCACTATGAGAGAGATTTTTGTTAGTTGTTGTTTTGTTTTTTTTTTTTTTTATTTGGCTTACAAGATTTGTTTTTTGTTTAACTTTTGTTTTTTGTTGCTGTTGATTATACATATTTTGGCTTATATAGAATGTTATCTTATTGTTTATAAATTATTCGTTTGTATTTTCAATACGTATTGCAACTTTTCTTAACTCACTTTTTTATGTTTAAATTTATTTACTAGTGATAGTTCAAGCTTTAAAAAAAAATATTTACCTGCAATTTGATATATTTTAACAGTTTATTTAATTAATTTTAGTTTTCGTTAATTTTGTTTTGATTTATTTATAATCCTGATGTTATTTTCTTATGAGAAAACGTTTATTGTATGGAAGAAGGGTTAGTAAAAGTGTCATCAGTTCCACCAGTTAGAAATTTAAATTGATTAAGCTTGTTTCTGTAATTAAATAAAAGACATAGTGTTACAAGCATTCCAATAAAATTACTTGAATATAATAAAAAATAAATTAGCTGCTCTTACATGTTTGTATGTTAGATTTTTCATAAATTTAAAATAAAAAAAAATGGAAAATTGGCATTTTAAGAAAAGATTGATATTTTTCTGTAGAAAAATTATTTTATTGATGTATTGACTCAAGGGTTTACTATAAGAAAATATCTATATCAAACGAAAATCTTGAATTATTCGTTGCTAAATGGAACATGATTTACATGAAATTTTATTTTCAATGTTGGAATTGTTTTTTTTGGCAATCCCAGGGTCTTGCGATTTTTTTTAAAGTGTTCACTTGATACAAAATGACTGTTTTTCCAGGGAGCATAATATATATGGTTATGAATAACGAAATGAGAGCCATACAAATAATATCCAAACTGCTTATGAAATACTAGAATGAATCAAAACAACATTCGCAGAAGCTAATCCAAAATATTAAATGAATGTGAAAATACAAAATAAACCATTAGTTGGGGAAATTATAGCTATCATTGGTTTTCATCATTGAAACCAATCATTGGAATTTTTTTGACAGTTCGTTTATAGTTAGGTATCAGTAAAAATGTCTGTCATTGAAAAAGAAATTCTGATTGGAATCCACCGAACAATTTTTATTGTTTCACTTTTGAACACACAAGTATCAGCTGTTCAGGAAAATGAATTTTCCATTCATTTTCAAAACATTTTCCGGATCGATTTCAATGATAGCTATAACTGACCTCTAAATCAGAAGCAGTTGTAAATGAAAACGAGTATTGTTTTTAAAAAAGGAGTATCTTAAAACTTAATCATAGTATTCGGAGTTCTAGCCCTGCAAAGAAAAGAAATTTACTTCAGAATACAAATAAGAATCGAAATTAGAAGCACTTTTACAAGTTTATTCACTAAAACTTAACACGGTTAAATTTTATTTTATTTTTAAAACGGAGTTTAAATTGGATTTTTTTCTTTTTAACATTTTGTTATGTTTTTATCCTTCAAATAAAAAAGTGAAAAGTAGATGCAAAAAAATCATCTAGATGAGTAGCCCAAAGTGAAAAGTAGATGAGTCGCTTCAAAAAAGTCCAGTATTACGTAGAATTGTCACAATTAGTATTAACTTAACTGAAGAAGATACTAAAAAACTGTGTACGCATGAAGAAGCGTCTTCTGTCTTTATTGAAAAAATATCAATATCCGCCTATAATCGCTTATCATTAACTTTAAGGTTTTAGGCCAGCGAAAACAGCCACGAAAATTTAAAATTCTTGACAGCTATTTTACCGCAAAGAATTGGACAAATAGTCATGGAAACATGCGAAACCGTTAAAAATACCATAACAACGGTTCAAAAATATTATCTGCTCCAGAACCTGACTTTTGACTGCTTTTTACTTTCTTAAGCTCTTTCCGGTAATTTGCCCGGCAATTATTTATTTTTTTTACGGCTGTTTTACGGTCAGCGTTTGGATATTTTTGTTTTTTAAACGGTCGTGTACTTGATTTTTCATGGTCCTGTTGTTATATTCAGGACTCTTTATTTTCGAAAAAGGTGGAAATTCCGAAAATTGGCCTCAATATTTTTGTTCTTCATTCAAAACAAGTTCGCAAAATCAATGTGTACTCTAGAAATTTTGTTTTCAATTGAGCGGTCGTACAGATTTTCATATTCACGACACAGAAGATCTGTGGTGGAATCGGCTAAGCTGATAATTGACTATCATATTTTTGATAGTCAAATTTGACTATCATTTTCATTCCGTCTGTGTAAGATGATCCAACTCAATTCAATTCGTAACAATTTCTGATTATAATTGTCACAGTTCATTGTTGGTATGGTGAAATTTTAAAATCATTCCTATAAAATATCTAAATAAAAGTATCAAATTGGCTGTGTTTAAATAACATTCTTATTTCTCTTGTGTTTTTTCGAATTACGTAAGCTTTGTCGGTCACAAGAATGTGTTTTTGTACCTAAAAAGGGTAACTGAAAAAAATCTCCATTCGTTTTTTGTAAGCGTCTGGTAGCTCTATTCAGAAACGACATAATTGTAGGAAAATTACTATCAAATTTTTCTAGTGACAGCTTTTTAGGTATCAATTTGACTATCACCTTACACAAATCAAATTCGATTATTTTGACTGTCAACAATCAACAATCACCTTAGCCGATTCCACCCCTGTACAAGTTTACGAACTTGAACAATATAGAAATTATTTTATTATTAGTTATTTTGTGTCGTAAATGGCTGTACAATATTTTATATTGCACAATGTTATTGATCGTCTAAGGATAATATTGCAAGGTTGTGCAATATTATTGAAGAAAATTAAAAACGTTTTGATATTTATTGCACAATATAAAATATTGTATCGTCTGTGGGTACAATTGCACAATACTTGTATTTGTTCATTTAATTTTTTCTCGAGTGAAAATGAGGTTGAAAGAACACTTACATATTTTTATCGAATCAAAAAAAACTAATATATTTTTAAAAATCAAAAATAAAAACAACGACATTTTTGGTCATCAAATATTATTGAGACAGTATAAGAGCTTGTGAAGAAAAAAGCATTTTTGAAATAGGTTTATTGGTTTTTGAGAAAACTTAAAACGGAAACGAAATAACGGTTTTATGGGAGTATCCTTCTGAAGCAATACAAATATTTGTATTAAATGTATTAAAAGAAGCCAAATTAAGAATGAAAATGTTAGTGAAAATTTAAAATATCTATCGGTCTGTTTTTGAGAAGATTCGAATTTTCTATTTTTTACCAAAAAAATTGTATGGGGACTACTGTTATCTGTAGTCTTAAAAAATGAAAAAAAAAAAAAAAAGTCCAACGCGTCCACTTTTTTCGACTTCTCTACCATCGTACTGTTATGTTTGATTAAAATCTCGAGTTTGACATTTTTCTACAAATGCAATACTTCCTATATACAGTACTGTCCAAAACATTTGCAACTATCACCGCCTATAAAAAAAAAAACGAACATTCGTATGTTCCAATGAAATTATTTTTATTGCTTTAGAAGACTTTTGTATGTGTCACCTTACTGTTCATAATCTGCTTTTACAAAAACAATAATGATTTCAGCTGTGCAAAACATTTTCAACTAGTGGCCAATTTTCTTTGCGTCTCATTTTGATAACGGTTAATTTGATTTATTTTGAGGTTGGTAAGTTTATACGTGTAGCTTCATTTGTTTAGTTAGTTTTTGTCGGGACTTTGATCGATAAAATGGTTTTTTTTTTTAAATAAATTCTCTTTAAATTGAAATAAAAGAGATTTTGTTTTAAAAATGGCGGGAAATAAATATTCATCGCATTAAAATCCAGAATTTTGAGTGATTTCAAAAAAGTAGCATCACAAAAAGAAATTTCAAAGAAATATTCCATTCACACATCAACTATTTGTAGAATCATCAAAAGTGGAAAGGTGTTATGCCATCATAGAGGAGGAAGGTCTCGAAGCACCACAGCAAAAGATGATTGAAAAATAACAATTTTTTTCCGAAGAAACCCCACGGCATCATCCAGGGAAGCAAAGATTGAACTTAGGTTATCAATTGACCCATCAACTATCAGACGGATAGTCTCCAAAAATGGGAAACGGTCTTGTTTTCTGACGAATCAAAGTTCAATATGCACGGATCGGGTGAAAAACAACATGTCAGGAGGCCAAGAGGTGAGAGAATAAATCAAAAATACACGAAAGGGACGGTCAAACATGGAGGTGGTTCAATTTTGGTCTTAGGCTGCTTCTCTGGCCAAGGAATCGGGCAAATTCGACAAGTGTAGGGCATAATAAAGTCTGGGGACTATGTAGACATTTTTGTAACACCATGCTGCCTTATGCCCATTGGCAAATGGACGTTCCAACACGACAATGATCCCAAACATAAGTCGAAGTTGGCCACAAAGTGGATTACAGAAAAAAAGATTGCTGTTTTACCATTACCAGCCCAATCCCCAGACCTAAACCCAATATAGAACCTGTGGGAAATTGTGAAGAGAAGAATTGGGAGCAACATTTTTAAGAACAAAAGTGACCTATGCGCTGGAATTCAGAGGCAGTGGAATGACATTCCAAAAACGGTTATTAATAACTTTATAGCTTCGATGCCCGCAATATATACAGCAGTTATAAAAAATAAAGGGTACGCAATTAAATATTAACATTTCCCTGCCTTGAAGTAAGAAAATAGTTTGAAATTTAGATGTGAGGTCTAAGTTGCAAATGTTTTGCACAGCAATTTTACCAACTATGAAAGTATTTAGTTATTTATTTTTTGTTTAAGTGAAGAGTATTAATTTTTTTTTCCAACAATTATAACGTAATATAAAAAAAGTTTAGAAAACTAAAGAAAGAATTTGCCTGTTTGATTTTCTAAAATTTTTTTTTTAATGAAAAATGTTGGAAGTTCTAGTTGCAAATGTTTTGCACAGTACTGTATATAGTTCCGCAAGTCAAAAGTGAACAATATGAAAAATCACTTTTAAAATACAGAGAAAGAGATCCCGAAGCTGATAAACACAAACACAAGTAATACAGAAGTTTAATTAATTGCGCACCAATTATAGAAAAGAATTCAAACAAAATTCGGATTCTGAAAAAAATGGTGCAGTTGACATAATGTTATTTTGACGCGATGCACTTTCCTAGAAACTTGGAGGAATCATTCACGTTGCAAAGCAGCGCCCATAAAGAAAGAATCACTCAACATGTTCTCTACACAAAACAAATATCAGCTTTCAACTAAATTATTGTTAAATATTGAATCGCCTGGGGAGCCTAGCCAATAACATTGTGCAATATTTTACACAATAATATTGAGCGTCTAGGGACCGCTTTAATCTCAAAGATAAATGAAATTAGATTTAAGGCTGAACATACACGACTGAGCGAATTGCCTCAGAGTCATTTGGACCAGTCCAATTGGTCACGGTCATACACGACTCAGCCACAGCCACTTTGACAGATTTTTTATTTTACTATTTTTTATTTCTAGCACAAAGAAATATATATTTATTGGATAACAATCAACATAAAAAGAGTTTATTTTAAAAATAAATTAAAAATGTCCATATATTTGTTCAAAATATCTTAAAACGAAACTTGTAAGTACAAAAACATGACCGAAAATGATGACCCTATATTAAGAAAGTGGGTAACTGATCCAGAAGAAATAAAAAGGGGTAAAGAGAATTTGTTTCCTTAAATTGTTGTATAAGATAGTCGGAGATAGTTCGATAGTTTTTAGATGGCGAGATAGATTGTGTAAACAGGCAGGCTCGAGCCGAGCCTAGGCTCATTGGTTCGGGCCAGTTTATTTTGTACTTGCTTAAAATCCCAATGAATCGACAGAGCCAAACCCTACGCATGGTCGATTTTGGATCGGCTCGGGCCCATTTTGCTGTATACATATGTACATATAATGAAGCACATCAAATAAAACTGACAGATAGAATTTATAATGTTTTCAGTACGCCAAAAATGTTGATTATAAAAATTGGATTTAAAATCGAAAATAAATCATTGTATTTTCTCAATACAACACTAAAAAGGGAAAATTCGGCGTTTAACAAGATTTAAATACAAACTATTTTGAATTATTATACTAATGGAAACTGTGTAAAGTAACTATAGATAAAAGCAAAAATTATACAAAAAAGACTTAGCACTCATGTAAAAATAAAAAAATACACAAAAATTCAAAACAAGTCTTACCACTTTGGACAAAGTTGTTTAGTTGCTGTCGATGGCTTTTTGATGACAAAAATATACTTTTTATAATAATTATTAAATTTAGATAAAGATGCGAGTTTGCTGTTTTTGAAATTTAAATATTAACTTAACCTTATTCTTATTTAGATGCCGTAAGGAAATTTTAAATTAAAATGCACCAATGCAATAATACAATGCATAGAAAATCCAAATGAATCACAGCAAATATTTATAATGGAAGTATAATACCTAATTATAGAAAATATCTCTCGTATTTTGGAATCGAATTTTCGTTTGGGGTGAAAAAAAAATGTATTTTAAATTTGGCCGCAAATTGTTTCCTCTGCACTTCCCTCCTCCTCCTTCCCTCCCCCTCCGCATCATTCTTTTTTTTCTTCACTCCAGCAAATATCAACATTTATTATGTTGCTCCGACTTCATATCCCTGTCAATCGTTATACATTCCGTCGACCAAAAAGTCCATTCGACGATAATGACGAGTTGACCAGAAGTCTTTGAATCGACGATAGGCTACAATAACCATGCCCATTAGAATTGGTACTGCAAAAATAATGGAAACAATTGGGATAATGTAATCGCGATGATTGCGATAGAGTCTGCTATTCAATTCTTGAGAGGGTTGAGCATGAGGTGTCTCTGGATCTTCAACAATAAATCTGCCAGAAGAAGACTTTTTTTCGGAAGCGAATTTATTGTTTAATTCAGCATTGGCTCTGGCCAATTCGGGCAAGTCTTCAACAGCGGATGTAATAGTTGGCTTTTTAGGTTTTGGCGTTGTGGTAGTAGTAGTAGTTGTTGTTGTTGTGGTCGTAGTGGAAGTAGTTGTGGAACTTGTTGTTGTCGTCGTGGTCGCCTTTGTGCTGTTCGTAGACGAGGATTGAGCAACAACTATGGAAGTCTTATTTTGGGGAACTAATGTCGTTGGAGTAGTCTTAGTTTTATTCTCATTTGTCTCATGAGTTTTTATTTGAGTTGAATTGGAACCTCCAACAACTGGTGAAGGTGTCTTTGTTGTTGCTGTTGTTGTTGAAGTTAAGTTCTTTTGAGTGTTCACTTTCACACCACTGAGAACAATAGAAGTGGTATCATTTGGATTAACTTTAGAAACTCCAGAGCCTTCGGTGACAATTTTTATAAGTGGAGTTGGAATATTTTTCGGTTCGTTTACGGTGCTAGTATTAAAAATTTTACGACTCAGCACTACTCCCTCAGGTTTTTCCAATGACTTAATTTTTGGTTGCTCTTCTTTGGCTTTAAGTAGAAGAGCCAACGGAGCACTAGCATTGGTATTATTCTGACGGTTTTGCGTTTCAGAATGGAAAATGGTTGTTTGATTGACAGAGACTGTTGTTGCAAGGTTCATGCTTAGCATAAGCAAAAGCACGTAGTTAATTAACATTTTTAATGCTTTTCACGATAGATAGTTTGGAAGAAAAACAAATGATGGAATAATAAATCCGACGTTTTTAATTTAAAAAAAAAATCACTTAAAATGCAACATTTACTTCTTTTTGTCTGTTCTGCCCACTTTTTTGGTTTTTCTTTCTTTCATCTTTTCATTTGTTTTTATATTTTTTTAAGTGTTTTTGACAGTTTCTTTTGTTGCTGAAACGTCAAAAGAACACTTGGTAAAAACAGGGTGTGTATAAATTTCTAGTCTAATATGTAAAGTCTTTGTTTCCAAACTTAAGGCTATGTCTACATATAGCTACATTCCACTTTTGAATTAAGCATAAGTGTTTATTGTGTTTTATGCTCAACTCTTACCAACTTAACGGGATAATACTGGTCACAAAACTATTTTTTCATAAAATTCTTGTTTTTCTACCATTATCTTGTAAGTGGCAAGAACTGCAGAATAAATGTACATACATATATAAGTAGATAATTTTATAGGAAATTAAATTCAATATAAAATGTCTTTTTCGAAAACTAATCATATTTTATTTCATTGTAAAGAGGAATTTGTCAATAAAAAGTAAATAATGATGTCAGCCAAATGGCCACCAAGTCTACGGTTGCACGATCATATTCTTTTTCATGAAATGTTCCAAGATCACAATTCGTGCATTTACGGCTGTATATCCTTAATAATTTCACGAATTCGCTCTTTAAGGTCTTGATTCTTGTGGAACATTAGAATAAACCTCTTTCACTTGGCTCTGGGGAAAAAAGTCTTAAAGTTTGATAATCTCTTCTAGAAATAACACGGCGGGGAAACTTTTCTTGCAAAAGTGCAATCTGTGCATTTTAAATCTTTCTTTTTTATTTTAATACAAATATGAAATACTGTGAAAATAATAAATCAAAAGAAATGAACTAATCGAAAGAACAAACCATTTTTTTAGATTAGATAGTTTCCCGGTAATTCATATTTTTTGGCCGACTTATTTTATTACGCTATGAGCGGTATCAGAATCAGCTAAGCCATGGGATAAACCTTACCTCTCACCGGAAACAAAAACTCATCTCAAGAAGAATGTAATATTGGTTATCGAGAATTATTGGTTTGTATCTTTCCTTTTCCCGTTTTGGTTAGGGGTTAATTCAAATTATTTTTGGATGTTTCGTCAACACTTTTGTTTTTGTTTAAACTTTCGTTAGACTTCCCCAATGGGTATGTTTTATATTATAGGACCCAGAATCAAAAACAAATTTTGTGTTGAAAAGTAAAAATTATGTATATGCTCAGATTTATATAAGTTCGTAGAAAGTGAGAAAGTATACAGTTATACAGTATCAACCCAATGATGAAGGCTAATTTTTTGTGAGTTATAGAATAACCTGGGTCTTAGAATAACCTCGGTCTTAGAATAACCTGGGTTTTAGAATAACCTGCGGGTTATAAAATGATTGTGTTTAAATAATAACTTGGGGGAGAAATAGCCTGGGTTACAAAATATCCTTGGTCATAAAGTATCCAAGTTTACGCTGGGTGAATATAATCTGGATTAAAAAATAGCTTGGCTTATAAAATTACCAGGATTAAGAAATAACTTGGGTTATAAATTAATCCCTGCTATAAATTAACCTGGATTAAAAAATTACCAGGGTTAAAAAATAAGCTCAGTTAAGAATTAACCACGCTTTAAAACAATCTAGTACACGTGGCATGTTGGTTAGTGCGTAGGACTTTTATGATAGAGGATTTGGGTTCAATCGTTGCTTGTGCCAACTAAAGTTTTTTTTTACGGGTATTGATGCCTCTTGTGAGGAATTTACAAATCCTCCAAGAGTAATTCTTGTCATGAAAAAAGCTTTCTCAAATAAGCCGTTAGGATTCGGCATACAAACTTTAGTTCCCTCCATTTCTGAAATGACTCGCACACAGCAATGCTTGAGAGTTGTAAATCACAAGCTACTAGTTAGTTCCCTACGGGCTGTTGTGCCACCTAACTTATTTATTTAATAGAAGAATAAAATAGGTCCTAATTATAAAATTACATTTTTATAGAAAAACGAATCTTTATCTATTTTTTACCAAAAATTAAAAATGGGTTTATTTACTTTATAAAAGGCAAGACAAATTGAGACCAACTATACAAAGCTTGATACAAATAATAAATTGTGAACTTTGAAGCACGCGCTAGTTTATATATACATAAATACAAAATCAATCAATTTATTTCTAGCAAATCGAAAATATGGCAACAAAATCGTATGATATATTTAAATGTTTTTGGTCAGTTGTCAACTTTTGGCATTACCTGAGAAGGCAATGGTCGCTTTCACAAAGCTAGTGGCTACGTAGTCAAAATTCAACTAGCTTTGTGAATGCAAAATTGCACTACAAAGCTAGTCAATCCGGAACTGTCATATTAATGACAAATACAAATATATAAAATAAGAAACATTCGTGTTTTCAGAACTTTAAATAGTTTTTTTTCTTTTTAAATTCAATAAATACCAAAAAGAAGATACGAGTATAATATGATTGATTTATATTTGTATTTAAATACCGAAAGATTCATTTCATTTTGAATTCTTGTGTCCTTACCGAGCAGCTGATTGTGAAACGTCAAAACCAGTGTGCACTAGCTTTGTAGGCGAAAATGTTACACTACGTCGGAGGGGAAATTTCAACTACTTTTGTAGTTGGATTTAGCCAATCAGAATCCCTTGACTACGTAGCCACTAGCTTTCTGAATGCGACCAATCATAACTCCGACACTCTTAAATTTGACAATCTGCGTAATATATTACAATGTGGGAATTATTAAATAAAAACATATGTATGTACATATGTACATACTATGTATATGTTTCAAAACTCCAACTTTAACCTTTGAAAATGTTTCAAAACTCCAACTTTCACCTTTGAAAAAGTTGAAAGTTGGAGTTTTTAAACATATGGGTGATTATACAAAAGTTGGGTAACTCGATGTCATCAAGCAATATATACAAAGTCTGATTATATTTTATTCAGATTGGAATTTATTTTAAAACAATGGAAAGACCTTTATTTAGTCACCCAATTTCAGTTCTTAATTTTGAATACAAGTTATTAAAAAAAAAACAATTAGTTCTTAAAACGTCAGTCCTCTGGCAAGTCACAACCCTGAAAACCAACCATTAGGTGACTGTCTATTAAACATTATCAGTGATTTGAGAAAACTTATCAATTTACTACAATCTGTGATGTATATAGTTAAATATATACTACAACTTTCATAATGCAGTGTTCTCCACTTTATTTAAAAAAATAAGAAATTTTGTGTTCAGTTTTATTCGTCAGTTTCTTGTGTGTTATTTAAATTTAAAATTCGTGCGAAATATCGCCGACTCAACGTCAAATCCCACTTTGAATTTTAATGTTGGTAATAAAGTTAGTTGCGGGTCGCACAATTTGACGGCCACCATAACTGTACCAGAGTTTGGGTTATGTTTGTTGTCTATACACGTGCTTAGCCAGTCAACACGTCAGTTTTATGGTGAGTCGTTATTTTTTTGTTAATCTAAAGTTTATTTTTATTTATTCGTATTAGAATTTCATTTGTTAAAATGTAGTTTGTTGATATTTGAAATTACAAAAAAAAACATTAGTCCAGATTATAATCTCAAATTTCGTCTTTTTCGTCAGTCCTATGGCGTCAGTACTGTGTCAGGTAAATTGTTAACGTTCTTCATTTCTTGATCATTAGTACTTTTCAGATGAATATTGTTAGATTTTGTTTCTTGATTACTTTGAAATATTTAGTAAAACTATGTGAAAGTAGTAAAAGATAAGTGAATAACGTTACGTTAAATGTCAAAAGTCTGTTTTGAAAACTGATGTAGTATTTTCTCCTAGTATTACATATTAATAATTATTTTTAATTGTTACTAAGTGATTTTAAGTGATCATTATTAAATCCTAAGAGATTTTTACTTATTTGTTTTAAATTTCATTATAATACTTTCAAAACTGTGTATACTCGTCAGTCCTCTGGCAGTCAAATTCTGAAATTTTTAAATATCTTACAATGTACTCAAAAAAGTGACTGGCCCGATTGGGAACAATATATTAATTAGATTAGCTACCATATACACCCGAATTTATAGAAGTTTGATTTAAAAACTATCTTAAACAAAATATCCTCAACAGTTACCCAACTTTTGTATAATCACCCATATACATATGTACATACATATGTTTTTATTTAAAAATCCCCACATTGTAATATATTACGCAGATTGTCAAATTTAAGAGTGTCGGAATTATGATTGCCTTCTTAGGTAATTTAAAAGCTGACAACTGACCAAAAACATTTAAATATTTCATACGATTTGTTGCATTATTTTCGATTTGCTAGAAACGCAGCACTAAACATAATCTAAGTATCAACTTTAATAATATATAGTATGAATTTTTGATTTTTATTATTAAAGAAACCCCATTAAATTACTTACATATGTACATGTTTTTATGTTCATGAACTTCCCCATTTTAGAAATGTTGTTTTATCTGAGTGTTCTGATATTGACACTTAATTTATTGATCTAAGAGTGGGCTCACAGTGAAATTTTATTGAAACCATTTCAGAATTGGATTCTTCCTGATTTCAGTTCTACTTCTAGATTCTTCCTTCTAAAAAAAAGAACTTTATAATATTCAAACGTCTTTTCTTACCACTTTAACATAACATTAAAAAAAAAACACTTCACAAATGTTTTAACTTTTTATATTACATTTATTATTTTTACACTTGAATGCACGTGTTATTACATGATACAGTAGTATGCGAAGACTGGATCCCTGTAAAGGAGTGTTTGTGTCTTGTTTGTTTAAATTTGTGTTCAATGTTTTTTTTTATCTCTAATGCTTGTAAGTTATCGCTGCAAATTACACATTGTCTTTCTTAAACTATGTATATAATAATTATGTACGCTAAGATATCGATTATTAAATATCTATGTATATTTTATTTTTTAATTACAAAAAGTAAAACATTTCTATCACATTTTCGTTTACAGACATCACCGGAAATAGTTACACCATTATAATATTGACTCTTTGTTGCTGTTTTTTAATATGCATGCAATATGCACATATATTGATCCTTTCCAAAGATTTACAAAAATAAATATATAGATTACACAATAATAATAATAATGTAATAAAAATAAAGAATTAAATTAAATAAAAGTGTGTGTTTTTTGTTCATTGATCTCTACTGAATGCCCTCGCGTGGTTTTGTGAATTTGTGATTGGTTCTATAAATTAATACTTTCTCTAGAAACTACTCATGTTTCTAGTAAATCTTCAGGTTTGACTAAAAGTTCTGCTTGATTTGTTTGCTGCACTTCGTGCCTCTGAGACTTTTGTTTGCTTATTTTGATTCATCTGGAAATGCTTCACGGGGTGGCACCAAACTCAACATCATTATGTGTCTAGCATAAGCTTTCGTTGACCGGAACATCGAATCAGTCCCATGTAATCGATCAAGCACTCCCAAAACTCCAAAGCAATTATTAAACCTATAATGCAATAAATTGAATTGATTAAGACACTAATAATTTTATGAATATAGAACTCACTTAAGATGATGAAAATCATGGGCTTCTGGGCTTGGGAAAAATGGCAAGTGATATCCAGAGTGGGCATTCAGTGTTGACAGAATGGCCAAGGAGAACCACAGCCAAGCTGTGGCCACATGACTACCCATAAGGAAAACACCCAAAAATGGCGGAAACAGATTGCTAAAAACATGCTCAATCGGATGACAGTAGATCGCCGTTACTGCAATTGGTGCTGTCCATTCGTGATGTTGCTTATGAATGAATTTGTAGATATGTTTGCTATGCAACAGTCGATGTGAATAATAGAAGCCAATTTCTTCCATGAGGATGCACATTGTCAGTTCAAAACAAACCCAATGGAATGTCGGCAGGTCTCGAATAGAAGTGAGACCACGGAATTTCATCAATTTGTAACTTACAAAAGCAATTGGTGTACCAACGAATATTTGATTAGCTATTACTCTTGTAATTACCTGCAAATCATAGAAGAGTAAAATATAAACTTAATGCATTGTGAGTAATTTTTACCTTTGTCAATCGATGTCTATCGACTGGTTCATTTGTACCCGGTTGGATTTTATATTTTCTCAAGAATCTAGGGCGGTTTGTTAGATCCAAAAATGTATAGATACCACCAAATAACCAGTAAACGAACATTGTAAATGTCGTTGTTCCGACTACCCATAGTATAAGTGGATCTTCACCTGAAATTATTTTTTTTAAGAAAAACATTTCAATTTGATCAACAAGTTTTAGAAAAAAAGTTGTATGATTTTCGATAAAAAGAAAACATTGGGCGCATTTATAAATCTAGTGACTACGTAGTCAAAACTTAACTAGCTTTGTGAATGTAAAATTGCACTACAAAGCTAGTCAATCCGGAACTGTCATATTACTGACAAATGCAAATATATAAAAAAAGAAACATTTTTGATTTGATAACTTTAAATAATCTTGTGTGTTTTTAAGTTCAATAAAATCAAATTTAAGACACAATTTGAGGGATTTATATTTGTATTTAAATACTGAACGATTTATTTAATTTTGAATTCTTGTGTCTTTACCAAGCAGCTGATTGTGAAACGTCAAAATTTTTCTCTACTAACATTGTAGCCGAAATTTGTACACTACGTCGGAGGGGAAATTTTAACTCATTTTGCAGTTGGAAGTAGCCAATCAGAATGACTTCACTACATAGTCGCTGCTTTAGTGAATGCGCCCATTTCTATCAAAGTTTAGCATTTGCTTAAGCTAAGTGTACACGATTGCCAGATCTGCAAATATTGCCAGATCTGTCACTGAAAAAATTGTCTCGAATGGCTGACAATCGTGTACACACCAAATTAATTTGCAGACAAATGGTTTGGCTCCTAATTTGCAGACAAATATCTGCCAATTAATTTGTAGATATCTGGCAATCGTGTACACGCAAGCTGACAACCGTGTACACACCAAATAGATTTGCAGAAAAATTTGTTCATCAATCATTTTGAAGACAAATTAATTTGCAGATGTGGCAATCGTGTGTACACAAAATTCATTGGGAGATCACCAAATTTTTTTCATTTTCTGACGTTTCTGCAAACGTCTGACAATGAATAAATTTGCAGATGCCGTTTGAGGAACATTTGCAAATTTATTCATTGGCAGACAAATTTTCTGACTGATGCAATGTGTGACAATGAGCTGAAAATAAATTTGCAGATCCAAAATTTGATTTGGTGTGTACACGGTTGGCAGAAAATCTACAAATGTTTGCAAATCTATTGCTAATTGCTAGCTATTTGGCCAAATTAGTTTGTCAACATTGTCGGACAAATATTTGGCAACAGATCTGCAAACCGTGTACCTACACACAAATTAAATTTTCAGCTCATTGTCAGCTCATTTTCACACATTGTCAGACGTTTGCAGATCTGACAATGATTGTCAGACCTGGCAATCGTGTACACTAAGCTTTAGCGTTTAAGTGTTTTGTAGATATAAATCAATTTCAGTAAATTAACGCAAGACTCGAACAAATTGAATTTCAAATCATATGTATATGAACTTCGAACCAGGGTTAATCTTATTTTTCAACAAAGAACAATTAAAAATAAGCTAAAACGTTATAATCTTTAAACTCTTGAATCTTAAAACCATAAAACTAGTTGTTTTGTAATGTTAAACCATTATAATTAGTTTAAATTTTATTTTTGTTGTCGCTTATTTTATAAGAATAATTATTAATTAGTTCTAACAAAGTGTACTTGTTTTTAGACTTTACTTTCCTATTAATTGTATGAGCATATAATTGCACATCAAAGTAAACACGGTTAGAATATGTGGAAATTATAGCAAGAATACTAAAACTAAAACAATTTCATATGCATGCGTTTGCATTATTATACAAAACTTAAATTGAACCTTTTTAAAGTGTGGTTAATAGTTAAAAGGCTTTTTCTTGGACTTTTTAAAGATTGTGGATTTTTGTATGAATTCATTCCTTCTTATTTTATTATTGTGACTGTAATTTATTAAAAATCATTCATTTGGCTATAATGACATACATATGTATGTATATGTACTTAGAAATATTTTCAATATTCTGTGTGATTTTTAAGCCTCAAAAAGTAATTTGTAGAATGTTAACAAATTTTTTTGATTAATTTCATTAATGCATATTTAAAGGGATAGAGGTCTAGTAAATATATTAATGGCAGATTTTTTATACCAAGTTGAAGGTGGTTTCTGTTAATTATTGACATTTATTTCTTGGTTTGTCATCATTTATCACCATGTTTATGTTATAAACTGCAGTTAAAATTAAAAAAGAAACAAAATGAGATAAAAGAAAAACTAATTTTTAAATTGGAACTTCGCAATTTTGAACTTTTATTGTGAGCGTAGCCTTAAACAAATAACTAAACTTTCAACCTCAGTAAGTAAACCTAATAATTTCATAATTGCAAAATAATCTTTACTGATAAAGCATGACTTTTACAACATAGAGAACATGCATTATTTTTATTTTTCTAATGAAAAACCTTATTCTTTTCAATAAACACCTTCCAATATTTAAAAAAAAAAATAATGTTGAAATTCATATTCTTAAATGATTGGCAAGGACGGTTTGATTGAAAAAAATTTAAAGTGTAAGAGCTTCATCAAAATGATTGTCAAATACGCTGCAGGGGTATTTTGATATTTCTCGTTTAGAAAGGAAATTATGGACTCATCCATGTCAAACCTAAAGCTAAATTATTTTTGAAGTAAGGTGTCATACTTCTTTATTTTTTGAAGTGCGATGGTACTGAACATCGTAGAGAGAAAGTTATCAAAAATGCAACACCAATTTCAAAACTTTTCCCAAATCCGCTTGACGTTGCTGGTTCGTTGTGCAGCAAATTTGTACAACAGCTCATTTGAAGAAAAGTTTTATGGAGTACACATTAGATGTCTATAGATTTTCAGGGCTTTTTTTAAATAATAATGAATAAAGAACAAACAAATTTGTGCGAATTTTTAGAGCTCTACAGAGAATATTCGGCTCTTTGGAAAAGTAAAGAGTCCTGATTATAGCAACAGGATTATGATAAATCAAGGATATTACCGTTTAAGACAAAACTGTTTTTGCTAGCCAAATACCTTCAAGTTAATGATAAGCGATGATAGGCGGATGTCGTTTTCTCATGATAGTATCTTTTTTTCCGATTAATGGTGTGACTTCAAACAGAAGTTTCTCAAAAGCACGTTTCTCCAAGCTTACATTTTTTTTAAAATCTTTTAATTCTCTTTACAATTTTGTTTGGCCAAGTTTTTGTCTTTTTAAATATGTACATGATCTTAGACCACATACTTTTCTTTTCAATAGCCATATTTCTTATATGTATATTAAGAGCGATTTTATTTGATTTACATGCTCTCTAAAACAAAACTTTTTTAAGTTGAAAACTCTACAGTTAACTTGGATCGTGTTTTGCAAAAGCTGACTTGATTAAAATATTAATTTGCGCAGTTATTTTGTGTGATAAATGGCTGGCCTTTATACTCGTATTTGATTCGTCTGCTCTGTCAAAACTGAAAAAATTCACAGAAATCGTAGAAAATTAAACTGGCCAATTGTTGGTACCGGTTTAGTCAACTAATTTTGAAGGACTTGTTATATCGTTGAACACATTGACTTATTATTATATTGGTTGCGTTCAATCTCGTGTGGGATAAAATACCTTGTTGATCCAGTTGGATAACTGTATTGAGATAGCTGTCAAAAAATAAAAACAACTATCAGCTGTTCACAAATAGCAGAGAAACATTTAAGCTTCGAAGTCAAAATTGTTGTAAGATAAAACAAACGAGAACAAAATAAGTCAATAATAAGTCAACCTTCTAAAATTCGGAGGCAAATAGCTTCTTAATCGTCTATTATGTACAGAACATCCTCAAATACAACTTCAACTAACATTTTGTATCTTTTTGTTTAAAAATACAAAAAGCTGAAATCAATTTTCAAGTTTCTTGAAATTCAACCATGTGTTGAATCAGCTGTTCTGTCAGATACCTACATACCCCAGAAATTCTTGGATACCTTTGGATTCCTTTTTTGACATCTCAGCTGTTTTTGATCAGCTGTTATTTTACACGTAAAACATTAACAAAAATGTATCCGGATACGCTATCTGTCTGAGATTGAATGCAGCCATTGTATAGTTGAATAGCCACCTAAAAAAGAAAGAGCTCAGAGTCATTGTTGAAATGAACGGATATTTCCTAGCGTTCATTCATAAAAGTCAAAGCCATGACTTTGGAGAAATGTCAGTATTCTCTGTGAGTGAACAATTTGTTCAATGCTCCTTCTGTAACTTTTCATTGAAAAGATAATTTAACGTGTATTTCAACTTATTTTTTGCCAGAAAATTGAAAAAAAAAAATATTATTACAGTTTTTGAAAAGCTATTTTTTAATGGAAGAGTGCAATAAGAATATATGTAGGTACATACATTCGAAGGATCCTTTATTTTTGCTCGAAAATATAACACATTTCTGTTATTGATTAATTCGATGATAGACCTATTTTTTGGTCATCAGCTCACACGATTTAGATTAAAATAAATTATTGTGAATGTTTTTTGATAGTCACTGCCCTCTAGATTTATGTAAGCAAAACAAAAAATCTGACCTAAGTGGCTTCTTTGTTTAGTTGTTGAAGCAAATTTTTCAGCATCTCTGATTGCTTTTGTTTAGATAAAATTCAACAAATCTGATGATTGGTTGATTAATATTGCAGACAAAAACATTTGTTGATTATGTATAACATTTGCACTGAGGGAACACTGTATATAATACGTCACTACCGAAGTTTGACATCAAACTGTGAAAATGTTCACATAGATGCAACAAAATTCCTCCCAACCAAACACTTGCAATAAGTATTTATTTATTGTTTGTTTTTAAACTTGAGTTGAGATTTTTTTCTCCGAATTCATTTCAATAAACATCATATCGATGCAGGATTTATTCAAATATCATTAGGATCATATTAAAAACACTTTACCTTTCCTATGCAAATATGAATGTCAATAAGCGTGGGTGAATCAACATCACCTATCTTATAAATTATTAAGAACATATTCTTAAAAAAGAAAAAACAGATCTGTAAACCTTAAGAAAATTTATAACGTATATTACTATGAAATTCAGATTTTGGACCCCATATACATAATGTAGAAACTTTCAAATGCTTTCAATTGTTAGCTTTATTTTGTCATTTAATTTTTATTATCTAATTCAAAAGCGTAAGCACTGTAAATAAACAAACATCATGCACAGGCACACTGTGTTTTATTAACTAATTAGCCGTACCTACAAATATACGTACATATGTACATACATACCATGTCTACGTGCCAATTGTGCTAATTTTAATGTACGCTTTTTATTTAATTTCTTAATAATAAATAAATAATTAATCACTTATTAAAATAAATCTGAAATTGATCTCATAAAATATCTAAAGGGTTCAACTTAAGTCAAATTGAGGATTATAGGAAGTTTAAAAAAAGAAGATATAAGTTAATCCTCTTCAATTTATTCTAATACCCTTATAATTATAAAAAAATAATAAATTAGTAACTTTGATAAGCTTTGAAAACTATGACTTTCTCATTTTTTTAATTGATAAATAGATAGCTATCAATCAGTACATTAGATATTTGCCTACCTCTCTCAGACAATGTCAATTTATTCGCGCTTTGTCTGAGCAATGTCATTGCATAATCTGAATAACAATGAGCCGCTGCTTTCCTGTGACATAAGCACAAAACAAAAATACAAAAGAAACGACAAGTGCGAAAAATACCGCGATTTAGTGCACCTTACCCCCTCTTGTGAGTGATGCGAAACTATCACAGAGTCACTACAATAATAGTTACTGGCTGTTTTATTGAATGACCTGCTTGCATAAATTTCACTCAATTAAATTGTAATTTTATGAAATTATGGGTATGAGTGTAGAAAAAAACAATTTAAATCAAAATAATAATTGAGAAATTGAGCTGAATTTCTATTCTATTTATGTATTTTACTTTTGTATATCGTTGTAGGGTTTATTTATTTCATAAGTTCTTTTGTTGTTTTATAAATATTTATGCTTAAATAGATACATACCAGTTATATTGATGAATTTGTCCCATTGTGCTTGCCAAAAGTCACCGGATGCACCCCAGAAGCTTTGTAAATGCCTTATTGGAAAATTTAAATTTATTAATTCTTTTTCCATGTTTTGTTTTTAATTTTATTTGTATTATTATTTTGTTTGCCTTTGTTTTGTAAACAAACACAGAGATAAAAATAATTCAAAACAAAGGGAAATTTATCACAAAATTTATCAAAACAAAAATTCGTTTCCTATGCGTATATATTAGATACAACAGTTAAAACAAAAAAGAAAACATCGGATTCAAAAAGTAAACTTCGGTCAATAAACCCAAATTGCGCACTTTGAAGAACTCTTCCAACCATATAGTTCAGTGCGAGTGAACTTGCGAGGAAGGCAGAAAAATACACGCAAGACAAGATTAAACGTTAACAAAATGATGTATCTGCGATTGGCCGGACAAGAACACACTGCTCATTGCCCAGCACAAAATGTATGCTTGCTGCAGTTTGCAACCACTCGAACTACGATCGAAAATACTTAACGATCCGACTACGACGACGATCGTATCGCATATGGAGTGAATGGGGCTTATTCGATGCCAGAGTTGCCGGCAGGAAGTAAGTTTTATCACAATTTGTTATTATTGATTGACAATCTGTGTCAGAACCCACAAATTTTAGAGTTCTAGTGTGAACGGATACTAAAGTCAGTAATATGATCACATAATTATTCATGGATTCTACGTGCCACTGACTGCCTGTCAGTAAGGTTACTTTGAAATGAATACCTTACTTACAGCAGCTGTCAAATGTTTCTTTTCAACTCTAGGGCAAGACGCTCAAATTTAGTTTACGCATCTAGTTCACCAGCACATCTAGTAGCGAAAAAATAGACAAGTAGTTTATGTAGAATATTTGCTTTGAATTCAATTAATGAACTTGGTGAAATGTCAGTTAAAAAATGGAACAAAAACTTTTTTAAGACAGAGTTCGCATCGCACTTATTTGAATCGATTTATTTTGACGTCAAAGGAAGACACCCAAAAACAGTCCAATATTTTAAGACCGACTAAAACAAACATACACAAACTTCAGAATCAATTAGAACAGTTAAGAGAGTTCTATTGGATCTTTGACAACTTACAAACAAGAAACGTTTAATATTTTCCTCTGATGAAGCTTTGCAGCAGAAAGTAAGAAAAACTCGAACAAAGCTTTGATTAAGAGAAATAAAACTGAAATTAGAGTTTGATTACGATAAACTGTAATAATTGGCAACACTTATATTGCAATCTTTCGTTTGTAAATTCTGTATACGGAAGAAAAAGTTTAGTTTTGTTTATGTTGCTCCTCCTGCTCCCTTATAGCCGAGCCGATTGCTTAAGGTGTGTATTGTGTACGTCTTTGTTTTTGTTTTGAATTTAAAAGTTGCACATATGCACACAGCTCTCATGAAATTATTGGTATTTTAGATTCACATACGCTACTATAGAAAAAGAGCTTTTTTTATTTCTTTTAAATTGCATCCATGCGAAGCCTTGAGTAAATTAATGATTTTGAACTTGGGTATATTATATATTTTGAGGTTGTATTAGCCAAAAAGAAGAGTAGAATAATTTAGTTTTGAAAATAAACCCAACATAATGTTGTACGAAATACAGAAGAGGCCAAACAAAATTATCGATAAGGAAAAGAAAACTAATATAGATCATCTGGAAAAGGAACACTATGCATCGCTAACTATTTAAGGTCTGATCTATAATATAGAATTTTCCAATAATTATATTTTTGGTTAGAATAAAGAAGTACTTTTTAAAGAGAAATAAAACCTTGAGGAATTTTAGCAATTTCAATTGCTTTGTTAGAGAATTTATCGTTCTATTTTGAGTAATGGCATAGTTTTAACTTTTGCAAACGTCAGAAGCTGACAACTTCAAAAGTGGCAACTGTCCAAATAGCGGGCTTTTCAAATTGAAATCTCCTATTGGAAAACCCTGTATTTTATTAATATTCGTAGTACTATTGTATTTTTTACAGTGAACGTATTCTAATTAAAATGTTAATGCATTAAATAAAATTAACATATTCATAACGGTGAAGTCCAAGAACTTAAATTGTTCTAATGAAACTTAATCTAGGTTCCATTGTCAAGGATTTCTTCGAAGCATTTTCGAAAAATCTGTGTGTTTTATTCAAAGATCTTTTGAGAGTAAATAAAATATAGTATTGGTCTCCTGGGGTTGTTCTTAACTCTAAAGTGACAAACTCAACCTACTTTTTTTATTGTTTTTGAGATGTACAGTGGAGTTTAAGTTAGCCCTGATTCAGGAGCTGCAATTTTAGCCAACCCAAAATTAGTGTTGATGAAGTGCATTTTTAGAACCGAATTCTTCAAAAGGCAGTAAGGTAAGACTAAGATTTGACAAAAAAATAGTTGAGTAGTGTAGTTGGAAATCCCTTCAGTGGTGTTGAGTATTTATCAGCAAGAATGACAATGCTTACGCTCGATAACATCGAGCGTCCAGCTGATCTGGCTGTCTGTCAAATAATCTTGGACCCATCTATCATTCTTGGGAAACACATTGTCCATGGCATAACCTATATTATACTTAACCTAATTATGAATTCTAACTACCAATAAAAAGTGAATTAAAATTAAGACATTGAAGTCTAATATCTTAAACAAGTATTTGATTATTATTTCCGGAATACACTACAAGTGGCATACAAACGCATAGTACGTTATGATATGCAATGGCGGATCGAGGGGGTGGGGTGGTAGGGGTCAACAACAATGTGCTGTTCTGGTTGAATTGGAAAAGGCCTTTGACACCGTATGGTTAGAGGGTCTTTACCTAAAACTGAGCAGGCTTGGCATAAGCAAACCATTATTGTATATACTTTATGATATGCTTAACGGTAGAAAGTTTGTTGTCAAAAGTGGCAATGTAACTTCTACCACAACATTCCAAAATAACAATGGTCTTCAACAGGGAGCGGTGAATTCGCCGATTCTCTTCAACATTTACACCAGCGATCTGATAGGTAGTCTTACAAAGGCAATTGCGTACGCCGACGATCTTATTGCGTACAGAACGGCCCGAAAGGTTGAGGTTATTACAATTATCTTGCAGCGTGATTTCGACAAGATTCAGCGATATCGCAACAACTGGAAACTGAAAATAAATATCCAGAAGTCGGAGACAATTCTGTTCCGGACTCCGTTGACTGGAGCCACGAGGGATACGTGCAAGAATTGGCGCAAGATGGTCATCATTGATCTTCACGGGCAGCGATTAGCGAGCAAAAGTGTAGTGAAGTACCTCGGTATCTGGTTAGATCAGTATTTATATTTCGACAGACATATAAATGCTGCTCTGACCAGGGCCAGAGGAGCCTTCGCTCTGACGAAACGGCTGTTTTTTAGCAGTCGGCTTGACCCCAGAGTGAAGGTAATTTGCTACATGGCCCTCATATGGCCAATGATCGTTTATCGTTGTCCTGTGTGGTTCAATGTTGTTGAAGTTTCGGGTGTTCGAGCGGCAGTATTTACGACGCTGTACCGGCTTATATCGAACAGCCGAATCTTCTTACGTGCATTACTATTCTAACGAGGTCCTATTCAACGGGGCTCGAATCAACAGAATTGACAATTTCGTGATAAAACTCGTTCGAGGTCACATTGCAAGAGCTATGTATGTCTTCGACCAACAATTTAATTTTCGGGGCGTTCTATCCGAACGACGAGTAATTTGAGAGTGCACGCTTGAGCGGCTTCATTCCACCAGAAGCATTCCTCTTCTTAGATAGATGCGGTCTGATACAGGATAGATTGGCAGTTCCGCTAATCTACCACGTCAGACGACGCGACCGGCGTCCGGTCGCCCTAAAAATGTCTGCTCATGAGAGTACTATGGTTTTCATATACAAAGCTATAGTTTTCATATACAAAGACCGTACTCTACAACATATAAAATATATATATGTATACCTTAGTATACCGACCCTCGCCACGGCAAGCGTCGCCAGGCCAACAATTCGGTTTACAAGTGATCCTATAGAAGTTTCACATCATAAAATTAAAAAGTTATTGTTAAAAAATGGGATTAAATTTCAGACCTTATTTATTGAGATTAAGGCTGTTTGAACACGAAGCGTTCTTTCAAAAACGCGCTCTCGTTCTTATTCATATATTAACATAGAAAACCACACATGGGATGTGTGTCCCATGGTTTCAAAAACATTAGAATTATGTTTATTACAAAACGCTTTTGTGTGTATACGGAAAGAATGTTTTCCGTTTAATACGTGATGCTTCATTCGTACTATGCCTAAACTTTCTAAAGTTAAAACAAAATGTTCTAAAGTCTTTTGTTGCTTAAATTAATTCACTTGGCTGAAAATAAGTAAAACAATGAACCAACATAAAATAAAAACAACATAAAAACATAATTTCTTTGTATTAAACAACATAATAATAATTAGCAAAATTACCATGTAAGGACATTTCTGAATACAACAAATGCAGCCAAAGCACATGTCAGTATGAAAATTAGATGGTGTAAAGATGACAACCATCTGGGCTTTTGATGTGAATCCGTTACTGATGACGATGATGTTCCCAGTGGACTTGTCCCTTCCAATGAAAACGACGACGGCGAGGACGTTGTTGGAGTTGAAGGACATACTTTTAATATATCTTCATCTAATGATGCATTTCTATCATTCAAGGGCGTGGATTCATCATCATCTGATGTAGATGATGTTTTAGATGTAGTTGTTGTTAAGCAATTCCCATTCGAGATATGTATTGAATTTGATGCATTTCCTTCCATTATAACATCAAACTCTGATGCGTTTTAAAAAATAATCCAAAACAATTTAAATTGCAATACTATCAATACTATTGGTATTAAGCTGAATATCTAACGAAAAACAATAAAACAGGATTTTTATGTAAACAAAAATACCACGTAAACGATGCAATAAATCATAACTGTTCAAAAACGTTTTCATGTACAAGTATACAATCACATAGATCGCAGATAAAAACACTGACCTTGCTGCTGGCAAAATGTGCCTTTTTACCTTACAATGTTATGGTTGGTTTCTGTCTATCCTGAAGTGGAAAATAAAAATCGAAAAACACTTTAAAACCGCGGCAAAAGGAAGTTTGAAAACGAAACGATGACGGCGATGGGCTATGAATGTAATAATATCCTTTCTAAAACACTATGTACATATGTCAGTACTTCTTTATAACATCGCTAGTTATATTTTATTTTTTCTAAGCAAGAAAATATTATTGATTTTTCCGAATCGTTTATATGTCGATTTAGTCGATAGGATCTTCATAAATTAATTAATTTCTATTTCTATATACATAACTGCATCACGATTCACGAAAAATTATTTCGATTTGTTTATATTTGAAAATTTTGTTGTTTTCCTTGCGATTCTGTTGATTGGATAATTTTGAAAGAAAAAATTAAGAAACAAATCGTCACATGAAGCACCAAAGAAATAAGTTACACTGTATACGAGCACAGCAGGATACAAATATCCTTTGTTTACTTTCAATTTGAGGATTTTGTGAGATAACTAAATATTGACATAGACGTGTCTGTGTACTTTGATGAGCTTTTTTTGTGGCCATAACATAATCCAGCAAAATGCATTTGTAGCATGAACAGGACATAACTTAAAAGCTTTTGTTGTTTTGTTTTGATTTACCTACAAAGCTAATGTGGTGAAGGAATAAGGATTGTTTGTAAATTGTAAAAGCTATATTTCCAATAAAATACTAAAGTATAAAATATCAACTTTAAGGATGGTTCTACAATAACAATATGATCAATTAGCTTAGCTTATTATTTATTAATAGAAACAATTTTGTTCAGAGCAAGAGTTATTTTGATTTTGTCAATGATTCACTGAGGCGTATACGTAATATTTTAGATGTTCTACAAATATTTTTCTACCTTGTTGATATACAGTTCTCCAAATATTCTTATACTCCGGAGTCCGGATATGCAGAATCCAAATATTTGCATATCGGAAACAAATCAGGATTTAGGATAGCACATACCCGAACTATCCGACACTATTCATATATCCAGATACCTACAATAAATTTTAAATAAAAAAAAAAAGATATCCAAATTATCCGCGAACAGTGTAAAATTAAATACAAAATATTGGGCGCAAGTGTAAGTATTATTTTAATTTTTGTTTATAAACATTTGGATTAGTTGTAATCTTTTGCTTTGAGACTAGTGGTTTAAAATAGCTTTCGAAAATTCGGATAACCCATACAATTTATGTCTAATTCATGATCAGGTATTACAACTGTCCCAAAATCGTCTTTTCAAAGAGAATTAAAATTTCCAGAGATTTCCTAGGTAAGGCTTATTTATACAACGAGAAAAATATTTGTTTCAGAGAAAGATATACCTAATTTCCTTCTATACGTTTTAAAATGTTTGTTAAAATATGGGAATAATTTTGTTTAATGTTTTTTTTACGCTAACTTACGTTATTTAGGGTTTCGCAATAAGATGTTTCATTTTTATTAACTAGCAATTTTAGCAATTTTAGCAGCTTTCAACTTTTGATATTTGACAAAAATACTTCACCATTACTAAAAATAAAAAAACACGCTCTAACATACGCATTTCAATTGTTAAATTTCAATTCAAATATGCTAATCATATTAACGGGGCTATCCTTTTTGCGGTTTCAAAAGTATAAGGCTAGAATTCGACCTCTGTCAAACTAAGTTGTTAAGCCATTTTTTTTTCTATTGAAAGTCTGACATTTACGAAAATAGATCGCTTAACTATCGTATAACGTATGCAAATTGTTAAAACCTACAACAAAAATGGTGATTCTGCGACAGCCACATATCGTGCTTTAAGAGGAGATTATGGTTTGCATAATCGTCCTACTACGCAAGCAATTCGCAAAATTGTGAAGAAATTTTAAGAGACTGGATTGGTTACAGATATTGTAAGGCTTTTGCATCATCGTTTCGCTTGTACCACTGAAAATATCGCTGCTGTAAGTAAAAGTGTTGCCGAAGACCCGAATGTGTCGATTTCTCGTCGTTCTAAGGAATTAGGCGTATTTTGTATTTGTATCTACACCTACATCCATATAAGGAGCCACAGGCCACATAACTCCAGCGAATATGGCTTTATTGCAAGAGACATTTCCTGGCCGCCTAATTTCTCGTCGTGGCGAAAGAGCATATTTATGCAGATAAGACTTTAACTCTTGAGCACTTAAAAACCAACATTCGTCAAGTTATGGCTCAAGTGGTTGAAATTACTCCAAAAGAATCGATGCTTGCAACAATTCGCATGGTCCTCAATAAAAATGATGTAGTGTTTCGCACATAATGTCAACGTTAAAACTTTATAATATGAAAGAAATATCATGAAAAAAAAAATATTTATTGTTTTATTTACGTTTACTTTTGAAACCGCAAAAATAAATAACCCTGCATTTTCACTCATAGGGTCCTTGAAAACATCAACTGAACTTTTGAGGCTGTAACCCTACTGTTATTTTTTTGTCTTTACTATAAAATAAATTCTTTTTGATTTTTCTTTACAAAAATAAGTTTTTTCTTTATATCAAAATTAAAGCTTTAATTATAAAACCCTTTAGTATACTGCTTTTTTTGAAATGACTTAGAAAACTCAAGAAAGGCTATTGCAATTACTTCTGCATCAAGTTTATCAGATACATTTACCTAGTTTCTCAAATTTTCCAGGTTTCTTCAACTCCCCTTTTTTGCTTGCACCGCTTTGTAGATATTATAAGTGTTTTCCGCTTTAAACAAAGTATGAGTGAACTTAATAAACAAATCTAACTTAACTTTTCTCAAATAGGTCCACTCTTAAATCTGAATTTCAGTTATATTGGATTTTTCTCTAAATATGTATTTCAATTTGGTTTTTTTATATGGACAAGACCAAATTCGAAATAAGGGCAGTGTTAATATTAAACGCTTTTGTAGCACTTGTGCAAACACTTTTATAAATACACTTGTATTTATAAATTTCTAACTCACTTTCCTATTCCTTTTTTTTCACCATCCAAAAACTTAAAATAATAAGACGTCAAAATGATTTTTATTAAAATATTTCAATAATAACACCCAAAACTCCGAGAAACAACGACATATTCAGAATAAATAAAAACTGAGTTTTTACATTTTTTATAGCTTTATTTGCCACTTTTAAACATAAAATGTGTACGTGCCCTTAATTAATAATCGAACTAACCATCTCATCCATTCCGATTCCACCTTAAGGCGAAACTTGGCACTTACAGCTGACTTCCATCTTAGAAAAAACTACCAAAACAGTTCAGTGACAATTTTCGAGCAAAAACTAGAGTGTTTTTGTTTTCGAGAATCTTTTGACATTTCTTTCTGTTTCTCTACACCATGAACCTTGGCTGTTGGCTCTGTCTCTGAATGCAGTTCAGCCAGCGAATAAGAAAGTAAAAAATTGCGATTTATATTTTACTAAAAATATTTTTAAATACAAAAAAAGGCAAAAATATTCACTTCCCATATTTATAAATTACTTCCAAGTGTAAATCTTATCTCCCCACAACATATTTTAATGAAAATAAATCCAAAAACCATTGAAATCGGGAAGATTATTTAACTTTTTCCCTTGAGAGGTGCAGTGCAACTCAAAAATATACATAAACCTCCATAAGAAAAAAAGAATACCTATCATATTTGTAAATTTATTTTTGAAAATTGAAAGCAAAAGATGAAATTTGTGAATTTCAAGTGAAAGTGCGTTCGAAATGATTAAAACGCAGAGGTGAATGAGAAAAATTCAAAAAATCCTAAAAAAATTTACTTTTTTTGTCACACACAAAATTCCACGGCGCAGATAGGAAAATAATAAAAAAAAAAAAAAAAAAAAAACAACAAAAGAAAGGAATACACAAAAAGCTAGAGAAACAAATATAAAATAGTTTCATCACCAAATCAAGTCATCATCATCATCATCAGGCTCTGAGGCAACAGCAATTCACACAAAGTTGCATTGCTGCTGCACAAGTTCGTTCCTTTATTTTGTTTGTTTGTTTCTTTTTGTGATTATTTGTTTTGTTTAAATTTTGTTATGAACATTTAATCAATAATTGAAACTCTAATTAAGAACAATTTGTGTATTGTTTTGTTGTAATTTTCCATTTCCAATTGGTTTTTCTTTTTTGTTTTGTCAAAGAACGAACCAAATTTTCATTCACCTCTTCTTGTGATATCGTTGGGTGTTATTTTCTTCTTTTTTTTTTTTGAGAACTTTCTTGAGTGTTCGCCTATTTTTATTTAACATTTGCCATTAATTCTTAGTTTTAATTGTGGAAGTTGCATTTGAGTGACTCTTTGTTTTGAAAAAGAAAAATCGGAAGTGAAATCCATTGCCTTTTTTGTGTTCCTAGTCTTTTTTTTAACGTCTTTATCTTCCCCCTTTCTGTTCAGATTGTAGCTCTCGGAACAAAATTGTAACAAAAATACGACTCACAAAACAAAAAAAAAAATAAAACAAAAATTAATGACTTGTCCCGTCAACGTGGGTTTGTTTTTGTTAATCAATAAAAGTTAAATTAAACAACAAGGAACCGAACTGCAAAAAGAGAAGTTTTAAAGAAAATCGAAGAAATAAAATAATTAAAATTCAGAAAAAGAAAACAACAACATTAAAATAGACAAAACAATAAAAATAATATGATTGAATTCGAATTGGACTTTGAAGATGGAAATCGTCCGCGCGAAGTGCCAGAGACTCCACTCAAGGAATGGCGTCTCAAATATCAAGCTGGGACAATTGTAGCACAGGATTTCATTGAATTCTTTCGCAAGGAAGCTAAAAACTACTTCGAATTTGAATATGTTTCAGAAGCAGGTAAGTTCTAAGTTTTATTATATTTATTTTTAGGTCTCTATTGATTGATTTTTTGATGTCTATCTTGACTTGTGACTTCTTACACAACTTTCCAAAAACAACAGAAAAAACACCTGTCTACCAGTTTAGCTGAACGTAACAAGTTCTTATTTAGAAATTGGAAAACCTTTACCATTTTATCATCTACAATTAGCTACTTTCGAACCTCAACCTTAGGTACCTAGTTCTTCAAAGAAAAAAGTTGGGTGGTACCTATAGGTATTTTGATCTCCTTTTTTTGTTGTTGCTAAAAGTAGGTGCCTATATGTACATAATTATGTTCGATTGGAATGAGTTAAATTGATTTTAGTTGTTGTTTTTGTATTGACACGACAGCGATGACAACAGGAAAGAGCTTTGGTATTCAATTTAACTCCATTACCACCGCGACAACAACAACAACAACGATGTCTGATAGTGAGGGTGACGCAACCAAAATATAGATACCTACCGAAATACAAAAAAAATAAAAACAAAACTCCAAAAGGTGGTAAACAACAAGAAACTAAAATGTTTTGATTTTTTCTTCTTACTGTCTTAAGTGAAGATTTTGGAATAGGTGTATTTACAGAATAATGTTGGACTAACTAAAATAATGATGTTTCATATGTTTGATGCACCTTCATATGAAAATAAACCGTAAGGAATTTTTTTCTACTATAAAGTATTCTGCATACGATACATTACGTCATAAGTGAGCAAAATAGTTTTGATAAAGCCTTGATTTCTATGATAAAGACAATTCGTATTCAAAAGGCTCAAGTTGCCATTCCTTTATACCTAATACACCTCATAGTTTTGTTTATAAGAGTATAAAATAATATACCAATTGAATGTGAGTCTTTTTGATTGAAATTCTTTTAAATTTATTTTGTATGTATCGATTTATGAGTGTAATAGTTTCTACAACTTTAAACGTTTAATTAACAACTCGTCTTCTTTAACTAGACTTAATAATAAATTTGTACAGTAAGTCTTCATTTTGCAAGATCTAGATTACAATTTTTTAAATCTCTGCAACCCTAAAAGTTTGTGATTTTTTACTTACACTCTAAGCCGTAAATTTTGCTGCTACACGTACAAATATCGTATCGATTTTTTTGGTATGATTGGTGTTTCCAACAAGACGACAAGTCGAAGAATCAAGCTACATAACACGACAACACGTCATTTCACATTTTTGAGAAATCAATTAGCCACAAAGATCATTTGACTTGGCGCTCTTAAATTATGTTTTTCTAAACGAATTTATACCTGAATTCTAGCCATATTAAAATTAAAAAACGGTTAAATATTACCTAAAAAGAATTGGATAGTGTAAATTTATCAAAAGCGGGCGTTTGAATTGCACAGTCCTAAGTATCGCCATATGCATGTTAATTAGCTTTGCTTTCCAAACCAACAAAATTAGACCAATTCTGTTGGTTCCCCGGTCAGTTTAACAAGTACGTTTATGTTTAAGCATCTAGTAGTTCCTGTTGCATGATTTTAATTGCGTAAGACTATAACGCCAGAGGTCTGGATTCAATCCATTTCTTTACCATCTAATAGTGTCTTTCGAGAAACTTACAAATCTTCCGATAGTAATTTTTGTCGCAAATAAATGTTTTTAAAATTCAGCAATAATATTCTTTATGTAAAATGTATGTCCTCTACATTACTTTTACAGGAGTTGTAAAGCCACAAGACCACATTTCATTATATGTAATTTTTTTAAATTCTGAAAAAATAACACTGTCTATGATATAAACTTGTTCATTTCTGTCCTGCCCAGGTGCGTATGCACGTTCAAAATTGTATGTAATATTTTGTGAATTGTTTACTTCAACAAAGTTAAGTATATTCAAAAACCTACCATAATTAATTTAACTAACCATAAACAATTTGTATGTTGTTAATAAATAATAATAAAATGTTGTCTCAAGATCATAAAACGGGAAACGTAAGTTTTTCAATGACAAATTTTAATTTTACTGAGATATGTACTAAGTTAAAATAAAAGACCAACTATGAGCATTATATTTATTTTCTAAATAAAATTAATCAAAAAAAAAGAATACAAACTTATTACCTATCTAGTGGCATACATTTCGTGTGCATAAGATAAAACAGAACAATCAAATGATTTGCATAAAGCAAGCGCAATGATTTTAATTAATCGTTTTAAACAGATTGCAAATATGGAGTTAACAACAACAAAGGTGGTCTTTTTTGTACAATTAATGAAAAATAGATATTAATCAGGAATAGGGTAAATGAACCTTATATTGCCAGTTTAGCAATTCACTTTACAGTTTCATCAGGTTTTGATTTATTTTCCTTTTTTTTTAACTTTCACTTGGAAATGAGATACAATTGAGGAGACGTTGAAATGAGTCACGAAAAGAGTATACTGTCGTTTTTATATAGCAAACCGGACGATTTCTAGACTTTTAAAGTACAAGAGTTCTCGTTTTTTAAAAGAGATATACATATGTACATATTTGCTTCTAAATATAAAAAAATTTTTGAAATTGATAAAAAACACGTCCTTTGTGTTTAAGATATTTAAAGATAATAATCTCGAATTTTTATTTTTCGTTAGAAATTAAAATATAAATAATTCAAGTTACATAGCAAACTATTATAAACGTACAAAACAAGTACATACATATATTTAATTTTCAATTTCAAAAGAAATCAGAGCACAAATTCATAATTTACATACTTATATAAAAAAGCGTAACAAACTTCAGAATCAAACAAAAATTAAGCTCACTACCCCTTGTTTGATATTGATTCTGAACTCTCCGAAAGACGTCACCGTTTGTTATACCCGCTTTGTAGCATTTGCAATCATCCTGAAGTTTATTACGATCCTAACTGACTGTAACGTGACGGTCATTTTGATCGACAGATTACTATTACATAGTATATTAAAATACATAAGAGTCTTAACCTCACCAATATTATGTATAGTTATTGTAGAAGCCACTTAGTAAAAAAAAATGATAAAATAAGTTTTTATAGAGTTGCCTTTACCAAGTTATTTGTAAATATTTTTTGTTAAAATTAATTTAAAACAATATTCAATATATGTATGTCTAATACTGTTTTTAAAGTTAAGGCTTTTAAAAGCACATTTTAAACTATGCTGAAATTTAGAAGCCAGTAATCGCTTGCTTTACCCTATGGTTGTATATGAAGGTCAAGCTAGATATCTTGTCACATGTTCACTTGGTCGTGCCTCTTTGTTTTTTTTTTCTTGTTTAATATGAAGTCAACAACTTTCTTAAAGGAATAAAAGAAACAAATTGAAGGTTAATTATATATGTATGTATGTACATAAAAACATTTAATTAAATTTAAACAATGATAAGAAATTCAGCAAATAATCAAATAGAATAAAAATACAATCTAATACATCATGATTGTGTGAGACCTTGGTAACAATCAACAAGACCCAATGTCTAAAATTTTAGATTTTTCTTAAAAAACTTGAGAATAAGCAATTCCTTCAAACATAGAGAAAAGGAACATTGTAACGTACCAAAATGATTTTTCTGGCCTTCAAAATTAATAATCAGTCCTATCATGAATTCCATCGTAATCGGAAATTTTTACGAATCCCGAAAAACTGTATCATGAAATCCGTTCGTAGTGGAAAATCTCATACAATTTTGCATTACGAACGGATTTCATGATACAGTTTTTCGGGATTCGTAAAAATTTCCGATTACGATGGAATTCATGATAGGGCTGAATATGTACTACATATGTATGTCAATGAAATTGTAGCGTAAATTTATTTTAAATAAGAAATCAAAGATAACACTTTAATCATTTTTGTACCTACCTAAGAACCTTGAATATTTGTTCTTAATATGAGAATAACATTTGTGTTATTATACTCTTGTTTTGTAAATTGATTACAATAAAATTAATTTTTTCTTACTGCAATTTGGAACGACATCACAAATCTACTTATCTGTAGTATAAAAGTTCAAGACGGTGGTGGCAGGCTGAATCGCTTAAAATGAAAATAGTCATCATTTAGCATAACATCAAATTTTGGTTTATTATCGCCATCATGCAAAGTCCCATATTATCAGCTTTGACCACTGCAGTGGTATCCTACTCTACGATCATAATTCATAATTGAACGAGGTTAGAGGATTCGATTTCCTTGTCATGTTTAATTAAGGTCTCTGGGTAAAACTTCTGAATTACACTCAGACTGTAAGCTGTATCTAAGTAAAAGATCTGTATGCCTTTTATGCCATGACATTGTTACGCATTACCATAATCGCGTTAAGATGCTAGGTATTCTTAAAGTCGATAACGAAAAAGGACAAGGACCAACAAGCATCAAAAAAGCTTCAAGGTGTCTCAAAAGATGTTTGCTCGGTTTTAGGCCTTTTTCGTAACCAGCCACTTTTTTATTAATTTTTCCTCCTTCTAACAGTGCAGTGCTGGAATTGTATACATAGATGCAAAATATTGTGCGTTCATATGTTATCTCTTAATTACTACTACACATCTCCTTGGATAGGCTGTTTCAAAGACAATTACCTTTGTTTTATTGAAATGCACACAAGCTTTTGTCGAGGATGTTCCGGCAACGGAAATAGATTCACATTCATTCGCAATGCAATAACAAAAACAACTTGACAAAACAATCTCACCTAAGTATGAGAGTATGATTAAATTGAAAATGACGTCATAATCATTGCTTTTGTGCCGGGCCAGTTGTTAAAGCCACAGCCATATACAATACATATATTGCAACGTATTGCTCTGCCACAACCGACTCATATTGTGTTTTGAAAATATTTATAGATATATTTTTTTTTTTGCATTAATTTAATAAAGTTGTTAGTTCAGCTTTAATTAAGTAATGGAACAATTTGATTTTTAAAATCTACAATTTTCTGATATGATTATTAATTACTCATATATTTGAAAAACTTGTTTAGCTTCAAATATTATTTGTGGGTTGCAAAATTTGAAATTTCCTCGTGGCTACGAATCTATAGCTTTTAATTAAAATCAAAAATTGAAGAGAAGCATATAATGTTTTAATTTATTCGATTAAATTATTTTGCACCACATTAATTTTATATTCCTTGATTTTTCTTTGTATTTCGAAAATGTTGTCTGATTTTTCTTTTGATTTTCCATGCAAAAATTCAGAAACTGATGGGGAGGTCAACGAATTTTTATTTTTCCATTCGAGAAATAAATGAAAGTCATTTTGAATTTTTACAGATGTGTGTCTACATTATATTTCCTTTCATGTGTTTTGTTTATTGTTGCTGCTTTATGTGCTTTTCCATTTTTTTAACACTGGAAAGTCTTAAATTATTTTATTACCTACATATATGTATATAATGTTCAGGTATTTACCAACATACATACATACATATACATATATGTAATTCTTAAGGTGGTGATTTAATTTATTTTTATACATAATTCATTTATATCTTATTAGATTGAGTAGACAGTAATTTTTACTTGGGGAAGACAAAATAAGAATTTGAATTTAAAGGTCTCTCAATTTAAGCCCCAAGTTCTGTCACATTGTATGCAATAGGATTTTCCAATGGTAAAATAATGCAACTTATTTTGTATTTAAATCTGACAACACAAAGTGGGAAAAGTTAAGACTATTCATTTTTGATGTAAGAGCTCTGATTGTTTTATTGGTTACGTGAAATTTATTGATGTTTTTTTTTTTTAATTTACTTTTTGCTCTCAGGGCTTGTAAGAAAAACGGCTAACTTTTGGGAAACTTGGCAAATATTTTAAGTTACCAGTTGTTAAGTTTCTTTATTATTTTTTGGGTGGATGTGGTCGTACACAATGCTCTTGTTAAAAAAAAATATGGAATACAATAACAAAAATCAAGAGTCGATTACAATATCGAAAAATGAAATGCAAATAAGGAAATGATACAAAAAATCTTTAAAACCATTGAACTCGAAACAGAATGGAAATAGGGGAATACCTTAACATTGGGCAGGTTCAGATAACATAAGGGACTTCATTTGCAGTCAACTTCATTCTTTGAACGTAAATTTTGACCAAGGCAACTAGTTAGTTTTTCAAGTGTCATGAATTTAAAATTCAGAACTTTACTTCACAAACCTCTACTTCAAGTCCATAGTACAAAACTACCAAAATCATTATTTTCTACAAAACACTCCTCAGGCAAGCTACAAGTCCATCACGATTTGTATTTTGTATTTTAAAGAAAAATTACCTATTTCTTTTCCAAATTTACAAGGAACCTTTACAGAAAGCATTAAATGAAGTTGTGCAGAAAATAAATAAATCATTGAGTAATAAAGTTCAGCTTTTAGTTAAATTAAAAAACATGATCAATTGTCATTTTGACATAAGTTGACTTGACTTGATAGTTAGGGAGATTTTTCTTGACTAACTTTCCAGTCAACTTTCCAATAAAGTTGCCATAATTTAGGCAATTTTTTGGCAGCTGGCCAATCAGATGCTAGAAACTTGCCTTACTTTCAAGTCCCTTATGTCGGCTGAACCTGCTTATTATCTTAGGAACCCATGATTTTCATTAATGACGCGACAATAACTGGAACTCCATGTATATTTCCTTCCATAATGGGATTATGTCACTTCTGGGCTTTTTATCGGAAATTGTTCCATATTTTTTTGAAACTATAAACAGATATGATATTGTAACAATAACCACGCAGATGCCAATCATGATAATTCTAGTGAAGATGTCATATTTAAAGACTGCAACAGTTAAATACGTTAAGTGTGATTAGATTAAATTGGGTTGGGTACCCTAGCCCCAAAGCAAAAATCCCCAAAACAAAATCCACAACACGGAATCCCCAAAACAAAATCCCCAAATCTCAAATCTCCAAAACCAAAGTCCCCAGAACCAATATCCCCAAATTCAGAATCTACAAAATCAAAATCTTAAGTACAGATCCACCATATTTCGAGTATATCTACGAAATTATGTTTGGCGCCAAACATAATTTCTTAGATATACTCGAAATATGGTGAATCTGTGCTTAAAGACTTGTGATGAGTAGAATGATGACCAGGATTCGGACTTATGATTAAAAATTTCGAAAAAAACGAAGTAGGTCCAAAATTTCCGAAGTATTATGTATTTAGAAATAAAAGAAAATGTAAATTTATAAGAAAATGTTTAGTTTTTAAAAAAATAGCCAATCATTACTCAATTATTGAATTGAAAATAAAATTTAATCTCAAAATCATAAACTCGAAAACACTCACATTATCACATTAATATTAATACCCGAAGATCGTAATGACTGACGTTTAAAGTTTGTTAGAAACAATAGTGCTGTCTTTTACCCATGCGCTGTAGTTTACCTGTTGATTTCCCTGTATTGATTGGCATTTTTTTCAATAGAAAAACGAAGTAGAACTTGAAAAGAGAAGAAAATTCATTACCGAAGTAAATCTGCTTCGTTAAAATTAAAATAATTTTTAAGGAAATGCACTACAAAGCTATGTAGATGACTACCAACAGTATTGACGGCGATTTAGATTTGGGGATTTCGTTTGTGGATTATGTGCGTGGGGATTTAGATCCTGGGGATTTTGTTTTTGGAGATTTTGTACTTGGGGATAGCGAATTTGTGGATTTTTTAAAGTGTGGAGATTTTGTTTTTGGAAATTTTGAACTTGGGTTTTATGTCGGTATCCCGATTAAATTTAGACCTTTCCTTTATTTAATGAAAAATAAAATATATTTTATTTTTAGATTATTATTAAATGGGCTACAAAGCTTGTTGAAAACATTGCAACTCTGATAAGCCCTGTACATTGTCTCATGTGAGTAGTTGGCATAATTTTTTGGGAGCAGTGGTGTTATAATCACACCAAGACAAAATCATAATGATGTACTTCATTACTTTGGTCACCAGACTTATTACGTCCGTAAAATTTCCTTGGGAGGTATGGGACCTCCACTTCAGCTCTCTCTAACTCTTCTCGAGTAGTGCTTAACTTCTAAACCGGACAACTTGTCTGCCCTCCTGTGTAATTGGGTTTCACTTCATTGGTTGGCCTGCGCATGGCCAATCGACCGCCACTTTCGTCTTCCTTTAATAGAGTCTATCAGATACGACTGGGCCAGAAAATCATCAAGATGTTTCTAAGACATACAGGGTTATCCATTTTGCGGTTTTAAAAGTAAACGTAAATAAAACACATATAAAATGTTTTTTTTCATGATATTTTATTTTTAATATAAAGTTTGAACGTTGACGTGCGAAACACTACATAAATTTAATGATCACCACGCGAGGTAATTTTCGACCACTTTTTGATACATATCGGGCGGTATCTCACCCATAACTTGACGAATGTTGGTTTTAAAGTGCTCAAGAGTTAAAGGCTTATCTGCATAAATATGGTCATTCACTGAGCCCCACAAAATAAAGTTCAGCAGTGTCAAATCGCATGATCTTGGTGGCCAGTTGATATCGCCACGACGAGAAATTACACAGCAGGAAATGTCTTGCAATAAAGCCATATTCGCTCGGGTTGTGTGGTATGTGGCACCGTCTTGTTGAAACCACATATTCTCTAAGTCGTATTCTTCAATAGCAGGCAAAAAAAAAAGTCGGCTATCATATGATCATAACGCTCCGAATTGACGGTGACAGTCGTTCCATCGTCATATCGAAGAACTAAGGTCCAATCACAACTTCGGTCCAAAGAGCTTACCAAACTTACTTCTTCAATTACTTGATTCTCAGAATCCCAAATACTACAATTTTGTTTATTATCATACCCACCGAGTGAGAAATTTGCTTCGTCACTGAAGAAAATCGCTGTCCAATGCCTGTTGTTCAAGCACCCATTCGACGTATCTACGACCAGGCCCGGAGTTGAGCTGAGTTAGACGCATGGATTTAATATTTTTTGAGTTTAAAGTTTTGGGTTAATAGCGACTTAGGCTATTTGGGTTTGACTTTTTGGAGATACTAGCGAGTTGAGCTATGTGGGTTTAAAGTTTATGGAATTAATTGCTAGTTGGGCTATATGGGTTTAACGTTTTTGGGGTATATAGCTTTCGAGTTTGGATTTTGTGGGGTCAACTAATTTTGGTTTTTATTTTTGGGGTTTATTAGATTGTACAGTTTGAATATCGCGGTTTTACGGTTTAAATTTCTTAATGGGATGGGGCCCTCGTTTCCGCTGCAGTCCCCCCTAGCTTCCTATTAATCCGGGCCCAAATTCAAACCTAATTTCTAAGAACGACGAGGAATCAACACATTCGGGTGTTCGGCAACACTTTCACTTACAGCAGCGATATTTTCAGTGGTACGAGCGAAACGATGATGCACATGCCTTATAATATCTGTAACCAATCCAGTCTCTTCAAATTTCTTCACAATGTTGCCAATTGCTTGCGTTAGTTGGACGATTATGTGTAATCCATAAAGCACGGTATGTTTGCAAGGAATTATAGTCCTTTCAATTAAATCATTCACTAAACTTTCAAGCTTTTGGCTGTGGCAGTTAAATTATCGTTGGTAAGGCAATTCAATTTTTTGTTGGAACTGACAAGTATTTTTTTTTCTTTTCTGTTTTGTGACGTAATAATGTGTAAAATTAAATTTAATGACAGTCGATGGCGTATTTTTTTTTAATTGCTTAAAAAACGCCCTTTTGATTTGTTCGATACAAAGCAATATTTAATTTTTGCAAAACAAAATTTATTTGAAGTCGATGTCTCTGCCGATTCTTTTGATGAAAATGAAGGCATCCAGAATTCACGTAGATGCTTTGAAAAGTCAATTATTGACAAAGTTTCCTATTTAACTACTAAGTTTCAACGACTACTAGAGCAAGTTCATGCAATCTTGTTGTGGACTTAATTGTTTAAACATGCGAAACTTCTGATACTTGCTTATGAATAAATGCGTCAACGCAATTATTGAACGATCAATTCATTTGCGCTTATGCAAAAAGAAAAAAACTGGTTAAAAACAGAACCACAAAACGTGAAAAGAAAAATATTATTATTACATCGAGATTTATTCATTCATTGCAATTGTGATGTAATAAATTAATAAAATTGCATCATTTCATTACAAATGATCTCACAAACTTGTTTAATTAATTTTTTTATCACCATTATTGTTTCTACTGCCAACGACCCTTGTTGCATTTTGTTTTTTTTTTTTCAAGTTCTTACAAAATATGGGTGTTTTCATTTAAATGTGTACCTGCATATTTATAAAATATGCAAACAAATTTTAACTAGATCGAATTGATTAGCTTTAGTGAACCTAATGTCTTGTTTTTTTCTTTTTGTATTTTGAGATATTTTTATAATTGCACATTTTTCCTGTACTTACTTCAATTTTTGTTTTTATTCACGCCCAGTTTTTCAGTGTGTAATTTAACCTTGAACAACTTATTCGAGTTTACCTTTAAAACTCGGATAATTTCGCGCATAAAACTTATAGGTGTAGGTTTGAAAATATGAATAAGTTCTGAAATTTTGATCGAAATGAGTCTCTTAAATAGGACACCGCCCTTAACAACAATTCCTTATGTAATTTTGTATTTTCTTGTTTTGTATTTTTGTTTTCCTTTTATATATATTTATATGTACGTTTTGTTTGCATTTCAGACTCCACTAGGGAAAGCCGTAAGTATTATGTATATTGTAGATTTTATGTTGTTATTTGTTTAATAATCAAACTCTGTCGCATTGTTTCATTTGTTTTGTCATACTCATGTTAAGCACAAATTAACATATCATCTTTCATTACATACCTAATTGCTAAATTTGTATTATCCTCGCAATAAGTTCATCGATTTGTATCAATTTGTTATTAATACAGAAATATTATGTCAACGCATTATTTTTTTATCTATCCTTATTTAAATAATTCCAAAAAATTAGTTCTGCATCTGATCGGTAGAGTGCTATTGTTAATTAAAAATGAATGTGAAATTCTTATAATTCAAAGTCACAATGACGTTTGGTTAAGCTTACCATAAAAATCCTTGGAAATTTTAACCAAATTTTTTATAAATCACGAGATTAGGGACTTCATTTTCAGTCAATTGCATTCTTTGAATTTCAATTTTGACCAAGGCAACTAGTTAGTGTCATAAACTTCAAATTCGGAACTTTACTTCTACCTTCAGTTGATCGTGCAAAAACTACCAAAAGCATAATTGTCTACAAAGGCAAGCTAAAATTTCATTTCGGCTTGTATTTTTTATTTTAAGGAAATATTAATTACATATTCCTTTTCCAATTTGACAAGGAAGCCTTTTACATAAAACATTAAATAGAATTGTGCAGAAAATAAATAAATCACAGAGCAATAAAGTTCAGCTTTCAGTTGAATGAAAAATTATGATTTGCTGTCATTTTGACATAAGTGAAATCGACTTGATAGTTAGGAAGATTTTTCTTGACTAACTTTCCAGTCAACTTTCCAATAAAGTTGCCTTAATTGGAAGACAATATTTTGGCAGCTGACCAATCAGATGCTAGAAACTTGGCTTACTTTCAAGTCCCTTATGTCGTCTGAACCTGACCATTTATCATACAAAATTTGACATTTCCTTTACCAAATGGTAAGCTTAACCAAATGGTAAACTTGTATAGTGTCTTTTGTTAATATAATATAATTTGGAAATTTTTTGGATAAATTTTGAAAACAGGGTGGTCTTCTCACAAGTTCTTTTCAAAAAAGTAATAAATTGAGCAATTTTAATTTTGTTTAAATATTTTTACTTTATTAGTAAGAGCAAACATTGTTATTAATTATGAATTATAACGTTGTTTAAGTGGCTAGCTTCACAATAGTGCTTTATGGCACTCCAATTTTCCAAGACTTGGTTAATAGTTCGATTGTGGCGTGGGCTGTCTGACATGGGGCTTGCGCCGAATGATTTTTCGACATTACAACAATCACGTGCGGGTGTTCCGAACGCCAGATGCGGCAGTTTTGTTTGCTAACGTAAGCGCTGGCCGAGATGAATATGGTTTTTTACCCAAAATTGCTGGCCAATTCAACCTGCTCTAAGACCCAAACCGAGAAGTGAAAACAAACCGAACGGTTATTCTTTTTCAATTACCGAATCAAACTAACCTTTAATTTAAAAATAGTGCACAGATGGTTACGTTTCGTTTATATTTTTGGGATCTCAGAGATTTTTGTATTCTCAGAAATATAAACAAAATTTCTCATACCAATTTCTTAATTTGGTGTCAGAAATCCGAGAATAGAATTTTTATTCTATTTCTCAAGGTTTATTTACTGCACATTTTAAGAGGGAAGAAAAGAAATGCAAACCTATAATGGTAAGTGAGAATAAATTATCAGTTGTGTTTATATTTTTTTCATTATCCTAAAATTCTCAAAAATCTTTGAAGTATAAACTGACCAATTGTTATAAATTAACAATTGTCAAATATTTTAAATGTTAAATATTTTAAATGTTAAACTTCATAAAATATTATTATGAACAAATTATTTTAACCATGAACAAATGCAAGTCATTTCCTTTAAATTTAATCATCTCTTTTTACCATTTTTGAATTCTAATGTATGTAACTTTTATTTATTTATGTTTTTATTAAAATCAGATTTAGGTGAGATCTATAAAATAATAATAATAATACTGCAATTAAAAAAAAAAAAGAATTTTTGATATAATTTCGTTATAGAATTTTGATTGGTGGACCTAGGCGCCAACCCATCAACTAAACCCGAATATGTTCTGAACACTTTAACTAATTTTTACCTCGTACAAAGTTAAGCACTTTAAATGCCATGAAAATGGTTGACCAAGCTCATCTTCTGAGTCCGTGCTGATTTATCAAATATCTTAAATTCTAGAGGCTCTGATAATCATTTATAAAAAGACGGATTCTTATGTCAACTCAAACTTTTTGTATTTGTTAAAAAAAGACAAATTTAATCAAGTGACACGGAGTGTAGCAAAATCAAAAGTGATAAATCTGAACAATAACTCTTAAAAAAATTGAAGATTGTGTAGAAAAAAGATTACAATATTGAAATGAGAAATTATATACTATTTCAGAATTGATTTTATTTTATCAATTTTCTTTTATAAGCAATAATGACTCGAGTATATTGTTTGTGAACCAGCAAAATAATTTTAAATGGGAATACAGGAAAAGTGTTTTTATAACTACCATTTAACCAAATATGTATCCTCCTTCATTCGTGAAATTCCTCTATTTATTTTAACTTCTTTCAAAATGTCCATAACTTTGTCAGGTCAATATTACTTCCATGACTTTACTGCTCCATTCGTGGTTGACAGTGATAAGAATCGCTTAATATAAGTATAAATATTAAGACTGCATTTAAACCCTATTCATTCCATTAGTAGGTACTCCTCGGGGAAGGCTTTCAACTATCCTTTGAATTTTATTCTTTTATACCGAATTAAATTAATAAATATCAATAGTTTCCTTTATCTAAGAGGTGATCAAAAACGTCGGAAAACATTATACCCCACCTAAAACCACAAAATTGGTAGTGACGAGTTGCATAAACATTAGCTTCACAAGACCTATGCAAAAGTTTTGAAAATCTTAACACTCTAAAAAAATCATTAAAAATTCACCTGGTTTAAAAAACACAATCTACTAGGATAACCTTTGGCTTTAGCATTCATAAATGGTTCATGCGTTTAACCAAACTTACCTTTCGTTTAGTAGATCTTATGAAAAATAGCTCAACATTTATTATTTTCATTATTTGAACAATTCGCTCATCAAATAACGACTCGCTCATCACATAACGACTATGCCATATATTTAAAAATATTCATTGCTTCTAATTTTTATTTTTTTAACAAAGTCAAGTTTTACTCAAGTTTAAAAAAAAAAATCTACTCTCAATTTCAGTGAGATGTTCATTCAACGAAGCTGGTGCCAAAGCGGGTATTATTGATGTCCTGCTCGAATTCATACTCGGTGATAATCCCGAAACCATTTTGGATAAACTGCAGAAGGAAGGTAACACCGCTGCAGTTTGTGGCAAAGTTTTCAAAAATGGTGAACCGACTTACTGTTGTCGCGAATGTGGCATGGATCTCACATGTGTTCTGTGTGTTAACTGCTTCAAGCAATCCTCCCACAGGTACCACAAGTACAAAATGTCGACATCTGGAGGTGGTGGATGTTGTGATTGCGGTGACGAGGAAGCTTGGAAGAAGGATCATTACTGTGATGAACATTATGTAAGAAAAACTTTCTATCTCTCTTTCTTGAGCAATAATTCCATAGTGACGTTTTTTCTTCTTGGTACGTTTTGTTTAGAGAAACAAAGGACTGCCAGCTGAGAGTCCAATCATAACAGACGCCATAAAGGGTCGCTGTGACATCGCCTTTCGTGCGATTATTCAGTTCTGCATGAATATATTCGAAATCGAGTCGATTGCTAGTCTGGAGTGTCTAGACGACGGCAACGAAGACGATCGTATTTTCTGCACAGTACTTTACAATGACGAGAGTCATACTTTCGGTCAGGTTATTCAAACTCTGACTAAGATTGTCAAGTGTAGGCAAAAGGATGCAATGGACATTGTAGCGAGTATAGATCGAGAAGGTCGAGCAGTGGTTCGTTGTGAGTCATTCGCCGCATGCCGTCAGCTCAAGGAGTCAATCGAGAAGCAGTCAGTGCAGATTGGAGCCACCACGAGCAACAGTAGGGCCAATCAATCGTTGCGAGTATCGGTTCTACATAGACGGGCCGTTTCGTGCCAACAATTCGCCATCCAACTGCTGACGTGGTTCCAGGAGTTCCTTATGAAACACATGACCTTCCGAGCGATCTTTGCCACTGTGATAAGCGACAAAACTACCACCTACAACATCGGTCACATCCTCGAGTACGATGTCAAACTGTGGAAGACTGCGCGCAGTTGCTGGCACAGACTGCTCATATCGGGCATGTTGATGGAATACGATAATAAAATGGCACTTGCTCAGGAGTTCTCCAGACACTATGCGACTATTGTGCAAGATTTCATCCGCGATGATCATGATCACTCGTTTTCGATTGTATCATTGAGTGTTCAGCTTTTTACGGTGCCCAGTATTGCCCATTATCTTATTGCAGTCGAGGGTATCTTCCACAAGCTGCTCCATACGTTCTACCACGAATCAATAGACATGTACGTGCAAAACAAGACTCTGCACTTTGCCAGAAATATGGCAATTTCGGGCCAGTTCAAGCGTGCCGCATACATTCTCTATGATATGCGTTACATTTTGAGCTTTAAGCCGGAAGTTTGGACGCCAGAGCTTCGAGAGGGCTTCCTCGAGGGTGTGAAGGTCCTTTTGCGCTTGTTGAATGTGATGCAGGGTATGGAGTCGGTAACCCGTCAGACCGGTCAGCACATGGACTACGAGCCGGAGTGGGAGTGTGCTTTCAACTTGCACATCAAGCTGGCCAATACTATTTCCTTAGTTCTGGATTGGTGCGCCAGCGATCGGGAGATTTTACTTAAGGTCTATCAGATGACAATGCGTCACTTGATGAACAACGGGTTTAATCTTAACACCAGCAAAATTGAGGAGCAATCCGTGAACGATCACGTCGCCAAATGCATGATGTACGATGTGTCTTCCCGCCCTGTCTCAATTCACCTACCTTTGTCACGATTCTACGCCGGCATCTATCTGCATTTGGGCAAATACGGAATTACTTTCGACAATGCGTTCACAACAGGAGGTAGAACACCGGAGGAAATCATGGAACCCATTCTCTGTACTCAGGCCATGATTGCTCAGGTAAACTCGGGAATGTGGCGCCGCAATGGATATTCCCTATTGCATCAGTTGTACTTCTATCGCAATGTGCGTTGTCGTTCGGAAATGCTCGACCGTGACATCGTCGGCCTACAGATCGGAGCAGCCCTCATTGAAAGCAATCAATACTTAATTCATTTGTTAAATAAATTCAATCTTCTGGAATGGATACAAGCTGACTATGAGTCAAACAACACTAGCGCCGCAGACGATGATTTCATTCGGCAACTATCGATGATTGATGAATTTTTAGAGATGCTGATTGTGATTATTGGCGAGCGATACGTGCCAGGCATTGCCAATGTAACCGATGCTGACCGCATCAAGAAGGAAATAATCCAATTGTTGTGCATTAAGTCATATTCACACTCAGAGCTGAACAGAGCTCTGCTAGATTCTAATAATGAGATCATTTTAGAGCATGTAACTGATGTATTAGCCGATTTCAAGAAACCAATGAAGACCGATTCGAAAGGAGTTTACGTATTGAAGGATGAATTCTACGACGACTACAACATGTACTTTTATCATTACACCAAAGAGGAGAAATCGAAATCAGAGGAGAATCAAAGAGCACGCAGGAAGGCAAAAGAATTGCTGGTTTGCTGTCCACCGCCACAACTGCCTAAGCTTACGGATGGATTTGTGTAAGTACATATTTTTGAGATGATTGATTTTTGTAAGAATTGTGCTGAAAGATTAATTTAATTTTTAGATCAATTGCGAACCTTCTTCAGTGTGATGTTATGATGACCATTATTTCAACAGTTTTCAATCGTGCTCTAGATCTCAAGTCATCCAGCTTCACAGATAATCATCTTCAAAAAGTATAAGCTTACACATTTTTTAGCGAATTATCATATCAAACTAAGCGATCATATTTTTTCTTGCAGGTTCTTCACTTGATAGGATATGCTCTGCAAGAAGAAGCATCCGGAAATTATCCCTTCCTACAATTTTTCGAAAGATCGCAAAAATTTGATATTCTGCCGTCACTCGAGAAGCTGTCCCACAGCGCCAGGGTAATTTCAAATTAATTTTATTTTCCTATTCTCTGAATGCTTTGAATTTTTCTTGTATTTTATATAGGTTGAATCACATCGTGACTTCATCTTGTGGACATTGAAAAAATTCAAAGAACTCCAACCAAAAGAATCTACTACCGAGGAAGCAATGGAAACTCCTGCCGACGAAGATGAGGGTGTCGAACCCATGACTGCAGCTGAGGCTGAGAAGCAGGAAAAAGAAGAACGCTCCCGCCTAGCTGCTCAGCGTCGGTCAAAGATTCTCGCCCAAATGATGAACGCTCAACGGAACTTCATGAAATCCAATGCAGAAATGTTTGAAAAACTCGAGGGCGTTAAGGATGATGATGAGTCATCGATGGACTGGCAAACGGATCGCGATCGTTTCGAATTAGAAGAAGGAGCTGTAGCATATAGATCATTGGCTTGTTTGGGTGTTGATAGGCGTCATCAGCAACCCGTGGACAAAACGTTCAAGTGCATTCTCTGCTTTGAGGACTGCACAGTGACTAAGGATGGACCGTGTCTAGTTTATTCGGCTTATATTCAAAAGAGTAAGGTGCTCCCACCAACTGGTGACGCTCCTAATTCAATTTACACAAGTAGTTGCGGTCATGTGATGCACGACACTTGTTGGAATGAGTACTATTCGAATGAGGAGTCCAAGGAAATGCGTCGTCCAACTCGCAATCGCCAAGGATACTTCCTTCTCAGAAACAATTCGGACTTCCAATGTCCTTACTGCAGATGTGTTAGCAATGCTGTTCTTCCTTTGACAGCCCCAATCTCCAAGTTTTCTGTCAGCCCTGTGATACACACTGGCGATGAGGTGGTTCCCTTAGACAAGTGGTTCGATGTGATGACTGCTTTTACTGAAATCGTGACAACAGTGCCAGCACCTTCTTCTCCAAACGCAAGCACCGACGAGGACACCCCAAAAGACTCCGACTGGTTTATGTATCCAAACTTGGAGGAAATTCTGACTGGAAAAATGGTCACCGTAGATGATTTCAAAAAGCTTTGTGCTCCACAACAATCTTTGGAAATAACAAAAGAGTGGGCTTCTTTTGCTGATCGTTTTACTGAGAGCTTGAGAAAGTTTGCCCATACCCCGTTCGACTTAAACAAAAATGAGGAGTTACCAAAGTTGTGGCACACTTGTAGTTATACCATTCAGGCTTTGGAAGTGTACTTGCGAGCCACTTCGAAGCCTTTCAAGAGTGAGATGTCCATTCGTCATAGCAGTTGCTTGAGCGGCCTGATACGTGCAAGCTGTCTTCGTGCAGGCAACGTTGATGCTGAGGACTTAAATAATATTCTTAACCCCGTTCGAAAAATTCTTGAAACATTGTTCACACAGAAAGGCACTCCAGTGCTGCAGTGGAACTGTTTTGAGATGCTCTTATCTGTGATCTTATCAGTACCAAGTATGATGTTCGCCTATGACGGCAAGAAAGTCATCACATGTGGTAGTTTCTTTGAATTCTACGTGTTGCAGCTTCTCTTCATTGCAAATTTGGTCAAAGCCCTTTTGCTCTTCAATGAAGAGGATCAGACCTTCATGGATATTGATGAAGAGGAGCAGGAGTCAAAAGAAGATGAAGTTGCCGCTTGTTCGTCATCATCAGCATCAGCGTCAACTTCAGCATCAACATTGCAGAACTTAAGTACAGAAGTCTTTGAAGATATGAAAAACTTCTACCAGCGCTTCAATCTGCGACAACGAAAGAATCCCACACAAGAAATCTCACAGCGCAACATCCGATCCCTGCTGGAACACATGCGCACTGAGAGCAAGCAATTCTTGCGCAGCGCCTGTCTGTTCTTCCATTTCGTTACAGATGTAGAATTCACGGATGAGTTCCTAGAGCCGGACAGTGACACTTTTGCCAATATGTGCAGCTATCTAGGTCTAAATACAGCTGTTGAGAGTTATTTCGACAGTAAGCGGCCATCCGCTGTAATTGCAGAGCTTTTTGCTTCGCATCCCGAACTCGAAAAATACACAACGACTGCAGTGTTACCTTTGGTACCGTGCACGCTACCTGTGCCCAGCTTGGTAGCACTTCCCGACGACTATAGCGATCTGATAAATAGTGTATCAGAACTCACGTGCCCCAACAACGAACGCGAAGAGATGAAAACTCCCACCATGTGTCTCATCTGTGGTGATATCCTATGTGGGCAGTCGTACTGCTGCCAGCCCGAGCTCGAGCCAACTCGAATTGTTGGCGCATGCACCTACCACGCTCATTTCTGTGGTGCAGAAATAGGCGTATTTCTGCGTATCCGTGATTGCCAGATTGTCTACCTGGGTCGCAACAAGGGCTGCTTCATTCAACCACCCTACTTGGATGAATACGGTGAAACAGATGCCGGTCTGAGACGCGGCAATCCGTTAACCCTCTGCACACAGCGCTATAGGAAAATCCACTTGCTCTGGTTAGGCCATGGGCTTCATGAAGAAATCGCTCGTCTCAACGAAACAACGTCCATAACATCACATCAATGGTACGACATGTAGTCACGACTGGCCGTAACTCGCTCCATTCGTCGAGTGAGGAGGAGAATTATTAGTCGTTTGTTTTTCAATTAAACTAATATTAAATTGTTTTTAAATAGTTTTTGTCGCTATTTTGTTATAATGAACTAAATAAAATGATGTCAAGTTGTAAATTTCGTTATGCACACGATACAAATAAACAAAAAAAAAATAATAAAAGAAATGATGCGCGTGCAATAAAAACAAACGCTTAAGAACACTCGGAGAACCGAGTTTTAAACCAACCAACAAGAAACCATCATAAGACGATAACAATATTGTAGAGATGCCTTTTTTGCTCCTCTAATTTTTACAAAAGTCGTTGCACAATAAAAAAAAATTACTAAACATATTTGCTGCGAATTTTTATCTTTTGATTGCGCTCCCCTCTATTACACTTCCTTTTCCTTTTCATTTATTCTTCTACTTCTTCTTCTATGGTTGCATCACACAACTGAGGACAAAGTACTTTTTAAGATGAATCCTTAAGTATGTTATACTTGCAAATTGCAATTAAGTTAAGTAAAAGAAAAGAAAGTTTTAAAAAACCTTCAAGATTCATTCATAAAAATCTAGATATTATGTTGTAATCAGAGAAAAACAAAATGAAATAAAAAATATACATAAAATTATATTATACATATACATATATATTTAAAAGTAAATGTTATTATTTGAATAAGTGATCAGAATGTGTTTGAAATTCGAAATATACATACATACATAACTACAATAACAAAAAGAACAACAAGTTTAAAAAAAAATAAAGTAAATGTCATATTATGTAGATGCATACAAAAATTGATTGTTGGTTATTTTTTTAGGCGGCCTGCGATGCGATCGGGACATTACCGGAACTGTATTCTTCTGGTAAAAACGCGAGTTTCCGCATTGAATCTGTTTTTAATGGAAATTTGAAACATGGATCGGGAACACAATATTTCCCATTCAGAAATTGTTCTGATATCTTGAAACGTCCTTACTTTTGATTTGGGTACGTAATTCCGTTACAATATTTGAATCCTTATAAAATCTCAGGTTCACGTTTACGTTCAAAGAATGAAGTTGACTGCAAATGAAGTCCCTTATGTTGCCTGAACCTGCTCATTTTAAGTTCGGAAGTTAAGGTGTTTTCATAAACGTCTGCCTAACTAAGAACTGCGTTAGATATGTTCATATTACATCATAAATGACACCAGCGCGGCATCGCACAGATTGTGCATCCAGATTTGTTTGACTGCAGAAGCAACGGGAGGTAAAAGTAAAATATAAAGTTGGAAAAATGTAAATTTTATTGGAAAGAAGAAGCTGCTGCTTTTAATGTAGCTTCTAATCAAAAGAAGAATTCTTATGGAAAAAGAACTCAGGCCTTAAAAAAATCCTTATGGAGGACGGATATCTTGGTTTAAAAAAAAATCTCGCGGTGGCAATTTATGATTTTTGTCTGACGGTCATGAACATGCTGACTATTTAAAATCGGTATTAAGCAGCAAAGCAGAAAGACAGCAGGGACTTCATTTGCAGTCAACAGTAAATTTTGGCCAAGGCAACGAGTTAGTTTTTCAAGTGTCATGAATTACAAATTCAAAAGCTTACTTCACAAACCTCTACTTTAATAGTAAAAAAAAATTACCAAAAACATTATTGTCTACAAAACACTTTAGGCAAGCTACAAGTCCATCACGATTTGTATTTTGTATTGTAAAGACAAATTAATTATTTCTTTTCCAAATTCACAAGGAATTCTGTTACAGAAATAGGGATGCCAGATTTGAAAAATTTCTGCGCGGGACAAACAAATATTTAAGTGAATGAAAAAAAAATTGTTCTTTAGTTTAAAAACACTCTTTTATTTCAACATATATTGATTTACTTCCTTAGTGTAATTAAATAAATAAATAGAAACTTAACATTCTTCAGAAAAAAAAAACAGTTACGTAAAACTATGAAATATAACAAATAAACAATTTAAACATATTTTTATGCTGATGTAATCTTAGAAATTATTTCGTTTAAGCCGTATTTCGTTAAACAGAAGTCTTTATTCTTTACATTCTTTACAAGACATATCGAAACTTTGCTTTATCATAAGCTCTGCTTCTAACACAGACATTGATATTTTATTTCTTTCTTCCCGCCAAGAATTTTTCATTAAACTGAAAATTCTTTCAGAGCTTGCGTTAGAAATAGGCAAAGAAAAAACAAAATCACAAATTTTTTCAAAATTTTGGGCCTTGTTTTTCTTAAAAAAGTTTACGAATTTTTCAATACTATTAACATTATTATCATATTCTTTTTCATAAAAATTTTCGAGACTTACGAATTCCTGAAAAAGCAAATCAACGTCTATATTTTTCAGTTTAAAGCAGTCAACAATTTTTAAGTAATTATCAAAATCGGGTTTGTTTTTAAAACTTAACCCTGACAAACATTTTATATTACAACTAAAATCAAATTTATTCTCTAAATATTCGATAGCGTTCTTATAAAATGCATCAATTTCTTTGACAAATTGTCTTACAATTTGACCATTGTTGCATTTCAGTAACACAGAGCGAGCTAAGGCTCCAAAAAAAGTATGTTCTCTTTCTTTTTTTATTAAATTTCTTAGATCATTCATTATCTCATATAATTTAACAATAGATGTGTCTTCGCTCTCAAGAATTATTATTGCATTATTAAAAATTCCACCGACATGGGATATAAAAGCTAAATAAGCTTCGGCTATTTCGAATTCAAAAAAGTATTGAACAAGAAAAAATCAAGGGTATTTTAGCGGGATTTCCGGGACATTTATCTTCTCGGCTGGACAGAACTTTGCTGCGGGACACTTGCGGGACAAAGACGGTTTTCCGGGACAGCCCCGCGCGTAGCGGAACGTTTGGCATCCCTATACAGAAAGCATTAAATGAAGTTGTGCAGAAAATAAATAAATCATAGAGTAATAAAGTTCAACTTTCAGTTGAACGAAAAAACACGATCAACTTCCATTTTGACAGAAATAGACTTGACCATTAAAGTTGTCTTAATTGGAAGGTAATTTTTTGGTAGCTGGTCAATCAGATGATAGAAACTTCCCTAATTTTTAAGTCCCTTATGTCGGCTGAACCTGCCCATTGTCATGATATAAACGAATGACAGAAACAAATGAAAATTATTAAGTACTTATTATAAAACGGACATATGTATGTATGTAATATGTATGTACATAAGTACCACATTTAAATGACGTTATACTACGTCCTTTTGATCTTATTAGTGGTACAAAAAAAAAACACTATAATATCTAATTTTAATGGGATTGACACAGAATCCCGAAAACTCAAAATCCCGAAAATTCAGAATACCCAAATTTTAAAATCCTTAAAATTTATATAAAATGAAAAATTTTGCGCAAGTATCCCGATTTTACTACATTTCGTTGCAACTCAACACTAAATTCATTTTTGAAAAAAAAAAAATTGTTTTATTTAATTTAATTTTAGTTGGTTAAAAAAAAAACACTTAGCTTCATTGAATAAACCAAGTATACTGTCTTAACCGCATGGTTTACATTTCAAAAATTTTTCTCTTAAACAAATCTTTCTAACGTTGTACATATATCTCAATTGTATGCACTAGACGCACAATTATTCCCATTTATTTGATTCACTGAATCGAATTGAAGAAAGTTGAATTGTCAAACAGTTAAGCGTATTATTCGCCAACCATGATGTTATTTGTTATTATTGGCCATATTGATATAAAAGTTAATTTATTTTGAGGTCTATTTGGTTCATCAAAAGTAACAAACGATGTCATTTTAATGGCGCACTTATGCAATTGATTTTACACTACTTGCAATCTGTTTTGCTATAATACTGCCTCAACCATAGTTTACAGCTTTGTTTTCCAAAATATAAAAATGATGCACTAAAGCTTACAGTTTTTGAACCCAATATATTACAATTGTGAGTAATAGGTAGAAACAAATGCCAATTCTCCTTTATATATAAACTTTATCTAGAAAGTGTATTTTAAATATATCCAGTACCTCTGCTCCTTTTAGAAAAGCCTTTATTAATTATTACATAATTACTTTTAACATACCCTACAGAAAGCTTAGACCTCAAAAAAACACTAGTGAAGACTCACAACCCATGAGATTTAAAAAAAATTAAGTGAAATTACACTTATTTCAAAAACCTCAAATGTAAAAGATTCCAATTCAACCAACAAAATCCTTTGTAATAGCGTTGATTGGCGATAACCAGGGCAAGGATTCTTATGCATTTTCATATTTTTTTCCCCCATAAATAGAAGCATTCAAATAAGACAGTTTTGCGAATCAAATAATTTCCTTTAAAATGACATTTATATGTTAGTGCATATTTTAATAATGAAGACATGTTTTTGCGACATACATATTTTTGAAAAAGGGAAGAATTTTTGTAACCTTAATTTTAATGTCATTTAAGTGCTAACTACTTTCTGAAAATTCTGAAGTGTAAAAAAGTGCGTACGAACCTTAATCATTTTAATTATGGTTTTCTCAATGAAACTTTAACTAAGCTTCAGGGTTGGAATACATTAAAACCCAATTGGATTTAATGGAAGATGATTTTAAAGTCTGTTCAGTGACGCTGTGCTGGACTGTTCTAGACAGAAAAGTACAGGTTTTTGCTGTTCATTGAGGTTTTTTCTGTGCTGAACTGTTCTACTTTCCTGTTCATTGACAAACCTAGAACAGTTTAGAACAGGATTTTCTGTTCTTGCTTTTGAGTCAGATCAGGTTAGAACAGAATCGTGAGAAATGTCAAAATCGAAGTTGTCATTTTTTTTTGTTTACGTTTTGATTTGGCTGTGCTTTGTGTTTTTTTTTTCTCGTGATTTAAAAAAATTAAAATAAAGTTATTTTGCCAATTTGTTTTATTTGTTTAATTAAATAATTATAAAATATAATATAATAACTTTCAAAGCAATTTCTTTTACATTTCATCAAAGAAAAGGTAATAACATTCGTCACACTTTCATTCCAATCATCTGAAGAGGAATCCGACGAAAAATCACTATCGGTGTCTGAACCACTAACATTTTCATTTAGTATTATCTTAGCAATCACTTGATTTTCCATTTCAATAATTTTTAATAATATTTTTCACAGTAAAGACACAAAAAATGAAAAAAATAAGCGAGAAACGAAAAATTCACACAATTTGCAATTTGTTTTTTTTTTTTTTTTTTTGACAACTGACGTTTAACTGACTGTTCTAACTTGATCTGACGTTTCTCACGAAACTGTGCAGTCCTGTGCTGTTCTGATCTAGAAAAATCCTCACTGAACAGACTTTTAAAAAAGTATGCGCAGTTGAGGGTTCCATTGGTAAAACCATTTTTAAGAAAATTGAAAATGTTTTAAACAAAAATGAAGGGTACTTTAAACTTAAAAACATTTCAAAAATTTGATCAAATCCTGAACCTGAAGAGGTTTTAGAAAACTTGTCGGGTATTTTAGAAAACTGTCGTTCAAAAATGCTCCAATGACATCGACTAAAGTTGAACGAACATTTTCCATAGGCAGAATTTTACTTTTGAAAATTTCAAAAAGTACTCGTATTTTATAGTGTACGCCAACAAAATTTATAATAATGATTAGGTTTTGTATTTGTATTTGTGTAATTTAAATTTAATGGTTTTTTGTTTTGTTTTACTCTGAAAGATTTTGTGTTTTGTTTTCTTCTGAATGATTTATGTATGTTTTGTTTGTATTGTTATTTTGTGTTTAATAAAATGCTGAATTGTGAATATAATAAAACCTGGTTTTTAATGAACATATTTTCATTTTTTAAGCGCATATTTTGAGATTTAAGGAGCATATTTTATACACATAGGTATTTTGGAGTTTTAAGTGCATAAAAATCCTTTCTCCGGTGAGAGTGAGAGGTGGGGAGAGTACGATAACTTTGGCGACAAAGTTTAATGACGGATTTGTATAGAACAGTTAAAAACAAGCATCCCATTTACTATGGGAGGGGGTCTATCTCCCCCCGTTTATTCAAAAAAAATATGTACATTAAATGGAAAAAAATAATTAAAAAATAACGGTTATACTTACAATTAAGTATTATACCTTTTTTTAAAGCCAACATTTTGGTCTATTAGCTTGTTTTTAAATCAAATCAAACCTATGCATAGTTTTTGAAAAAAATTGTTTTAAAAGTAAAAGTTTAAAGTGTAGTTTTTTAAAACTTTCAAATTATCTACTGTTTTTTTTTAGAATTCATTGCTCTTATTTGCTTTTGATCAAAAACTGAAAACTAGATGACTTTATGTCTTCTAGTTCTTGAGAAAACTCAAAATTACCAAAAAAAATATTTTAATTAAATTACTTTTTCCTTGCTTAAGTATTAACGTAGTCTTATTTTGATAGTATCGAATAGGGATTAAGATATACCTTACCTAGGATAAATTAATTTTTCTTAAATCCAGCTTATTTAAATGCAAAAGAAACTTTATGCACACTATCTTGCACCCACCGAACCTTGCCCCCTCCCCACCTTGCACGCACTCCAACCTGCACCCACCCCAAATCCTATAGTGTTCCCAAACAGGGGGGTTGCAGGGAGGGCAACATGCCACCCCTTACAGATCCCACTGTTGCATACACCCAAACTCGCACCTACCATTGTTACTATCAAAATAAGACGACTCAAGCAAAAAAAAAGAATTAAATTAAAATAGTAGTTGTGGTTATTTTCAATTTTCTCAAAAACTAAAAGACATAAAATCATCTAGTTTTCAGTTTTTGATCAAAAACAAATAAGAGCAATAAATTCTGAAATAAAAACAATGATAGATAATCTTCAAGTATTGAAAAAGTTACACTTTAAACCCTTTTTTAACTTTTTTTACTCAAATTTTGAGTTTAAAATTAAATTTTTATTTTCAATTTTCTCAAAAACTAAAAGACATAAAATCATCTAGTTTTCAGTTTTTGATCAAAAACAAATAAGAGCAATAAATTCTGAAATAAAAACAATGGTAGATAATCTTGAAGTATTGAAAAAGTTACACTTTAAACCTTTTTTTAACTTTTTTTACTCAAATTTTGAGTTTAAAATTAAATTTTTCAAAAACTACGTATAATTTTGACTTGATTTAAAAACTGGCTAATAGAACAGAATGTTGGCTTTAAAAAATAATTGTAAGTATCACCGTTATTTTTTAATTATTTTTTTCCATTTTAAATAATAATTTTTTTAAATTGCCCCTACCGCCTAAACGGGGGGAGATAGACCCCCAAAAAATAATAATAGAAGCATCAAAGGCTAGTTAACATCATTCTAGTAGATGAGAAACACATATTATGGAAATCTATAATCGATATTTTACAGACCTCTATAATATCCACATTCTTTGTACTTGTTGACAACATGTCAGCCGACATTTTAACAATCTGTTAACTTTAAAATTCTTAAATAAAGATTTTTTCGACAAATCGTAGGTTCCCTTCCTGGTCTACTTAGTAAATCAAAAGTAAGTTACAATTTAAATGGATAACTATTGCAATTAATTTTTGTTTAATTTTTGTAAAGGGGTTATTTTTGTTGGCCCATATTGCCTGGTTCAGAGCTTTTTGTGTTCCTAAAAAAATATGATAAATTTGGGCGACATATACATATGTATGTACATATTAATTTACATTAGTGGGCAATAGGTTTAGACCAAAATTCTTATGTGAATAAAATCTGATGAATTTTTTCTTGAGTTTGGCTTTTCGCAATTTTGGACTTTGTGGGATATAAGGGGTGAAATCAGCTAAGGTGATTTTTGATAAATGAAAATCAAATTGAACGAATTTGATCTATGTAAGGTAATAGTCCAATTGATAGCTAAAAAGAAGTCACAACAAAACTGTAATGATCATTTTCCAACAAATATGTTGTTTCTGAATAGAGCTACCATACGCTTACAAAAACGAGTGGAACATTTTCTCAGTTACCTTTTGCTCGTTAAAAATTAAAAAAAACATTCTAGTGACCAACAAAGCTTACGACACTCGAAAAAAAGTAAAAATATTACTAAAACACAACCAGTTTGATATTTATTTAGTTTTTTTATAGAAATCACTTTAAAATTTCACTTGTCAACAATGAATTTCTGATCGAAAATTTTTACTGGAGCAATATGTTTATTATGCATTTTTTGAACAAAAATCACCTAAGTCATAAAATTTGAGTGGAGAAATGGTATTGAATAAAAATGGATATCTTAAAACTGAAACAACACATGTATTTATTAGGCCTTTTCTTAAATCCCCGATGAATAATATAAACTTTTGAAATGTGGCCTTACTGAAGAATGGCTATCTTGCAGCATATACCCAAGAATCAACGCCTATATTATTATTGACGGATTAAGGGACACCCTGTATAGTAAATTGGAAAGAGTTGTGATATCATGATCTCTACTCGACCAATTTTGCTCCTAAAGTATGATCAGTAATATGATACAGAGAACACTGCGTAGCAACGTTTGTTTCGAAAAGCTTTAGGGTTCGCCAAATAACTTTTTTTTTTGAAAATGCTATAAAAACATCGAGTGTAGCTTCGGCTGTGTGGCACAAAGCGCCCGTCCTGTTGAAACCAAATGTTGCCAATATCCTTCTCCTCCTTTTGTGAACAAAAAATCGTTCAACATGGCCCGATAACGATCGCCATTGTAACGGCTACTTCTTGCTCATTTTCGAAGAAAAATAGCCCAATTATGCCTCTGGACCAAAATCCGCAACCAAACAGTGACTCGTTTTGGGTGTATCGGCTTTACAATGTATGCGTGCGGTTTTTTTGTGCCCCAAATGCGACAATTTTGCACGCCAAGATCAAAATGAGCTTCATCTGAAAAGATTATTTTTTTGGCAAAATCGGCATCTTCTCTAAGCGTTGTTCAAGCGTATACACAACCATATTCGTTCAGCGGAAGGATAAAACTAATTATCTGTCAAATCAGACATGAGCTAAGTGTTACCATTCACGAAATAAGCACTAGTTGAAAAAAATGTTAGATATAATATTTTATAATTTAGCATATTATTATTTAATTTTTATTTACGACGTATTGTATATACACATGTATGTACATATGTATGTGGCAAGTAATGTATTTGTACAAAATTTCAAAATCGAGATTTTAATCAAATATGACATTACGATGTTAGAGAAGTCGAAATAAGTGGGTCCCCGAATTCCGTCCACCTGTCCGTTTGCCCCACAGCAGCCCACACCATTGGGTCAAATGAGAGGTGTTTTTTTTTCATCTTTTTAAGACCAAAAATAACAGTAGACCCGATACAAATTGTTTAGTCAAAAATCAAAAATTTGAATTTTTTCCAAAACCAACCCATAGATTTGTATTAAATTTTCTCTAAAAAATGTTTCTTAAAAAAAAATCTTTTAATAAAATATATCGGGTGATTTTTTAAGAGCTTGAGAACTTTTTTTAAAAAAAAAACGCATACAATTTGCAAAATCTCATCGATTCTTTATTTGAAACGTTAGATTGGTCCATGACATTTACTTTTTGAAGATAATTTAATTTAAATGTTGACCGCGGCTGCATCTTAGGTGGTCCATTCGGAAAGTCCAATTTTGGGTAACTTTTTCGAGCATTTCGGCCGGAATAGCCCGAATTTCTTCGGAAATGTTGTCTTCCAAAGCTGGAATAGTTGCTGGCTTATTTGTGTAGACTTTAGACTTGACGTAGCCCCACAAAAAATAGTCTAAAGGCGTCAAATCGCATGATCTTGGTGGCCAACTTACCGGTCCATTCCTTGAGATGAATTGTTCTCCGAAGTTTTCCCTCAAAATGGCCATAGAATCGCGAGCTGTGTGGCATGTAGCGCCATCTTGTTGAAACCACATGTCAACCAAGTTCAGTTCTTCCATTTTTGGCAACAAAAAGTTTGTTAGCATTGAACGATAGCGATCGCCATTCACCGTAACGTTGCGTCCAACAGCATCTTTGAAAAAATACGGTCCAATGATTCCACCAGCGTACAAACCACACCAAACAGTGCATTTTTCGGGATGCATGGGCAGTTCTTGAACGGCTTCTGGTTGCTCTTAACTCCAAATGCGGCAATTTTGCTTATTTACGTAGCCATTCAACCAGAAATGAGCCTCATCGCTGAACAAAATTTGTCGATAAAAAAGCGCGAAACACATTTCGAACCGAACACTGATTTTGGTAATAAAATTCAATGATTTGCAAGCGTTGCTCGTTAGTAAGTCTATTTATGATGAAATGTCAAAGCATACTGAGCATCTTTCTCTTTGACACCATGTCTGAAATCCCGCGTGATCTGTCAAATACTAATGCATGAAAATCCTAACCTCAAAAAAATCACCCGATATTTGTGTATTGCTCCAGAAGGGTACCAGGTACTCATGAATCGTTTTCAATAATTTTTGTATGCGCAAGCTCTCATATTGTCTATTATAATATTTAATGATCAACATTTTTAACTGCTCCAATGATTTTCAAAACAAAATCTGAAAAATTAAGGTGTTTTTGTGAAATCAAATGACATTTAAATTTTTGAAGACAAACTTATTTTGCAGGAGCTTAGTTTTTAAATTGCTACAATTTCTTACGTTAAAAATGTATTAATTCCGCTACAGTGCCCACCAACGTTTTTATAAATTCTAAATTTTTCATTTTTTACATTTTTATTGTATATGTATAATACGAAATTCCTAAATTAAAAAAAAAAAATAAATTTCTTTATTATGTAATTTTCATTTGATTTTTTTCACATAAATTATAGTCTATAAATAATTAATGGAATGAATGTTAAAATATAATAATATGCATGTAATAATAAAAATTTAAAACTTAATTTTTAACGACCATGGTATCTTGAATTAAATTTGGATTAAAAAATCAATGCAACATGCCATATCCCTCTGTTGCTGGACTAGAAAACTTTATTGTGTTTTTGTTTATGAAAATAAGAAATAAAACTTCTTAACAAAGAGTTATGGTCTTTTTTTTCTCTTCCAGAGTTCCAAAAAAAAAAAACAGAATCTTCAGAACTTAACAAGAAAAATACTCTAATTTCGTTGCAAACTTTTTCTTCGATCAGAGGCTTTTCTTATTGTTGTAGGCCTATATGTTGGAAGATCAATATGCACAAGTTCACGAACTTCGTCAAGAGGTTTCAGAGCTCGTGATTCTGTCAAGTCGTTGGCATAGTATGACACCTCATTGGAGGATTGTCTTGAATCTCTGTTTGGCTTTGGACGCATAAAGTCAAATATATTTTGATGGGTTTCAGTTTCTGCAGGTACTAAGTTGTAAGTTTTGTTTTTTTTCTTCGAAGAATGTGTTGCGTTTAGCTCACGACGGAATTTTTCTTCTTCAATACGGGGAATATATCTGGGCTTTCGTTCGTCTCTACCTTCTTCTTCTTTGAAGCCCAAATTAAAGAACTTTGGGGCTTGAATTGATATCAGGGGAAGAAGTGTTTCTCTAGCGTATCTTTCAGCTCGTTCAAGTAATTCACTGAGTCTAAAAGGTAGAAGCTGAACTGTCATAGTTTCTGGAGTATTGACAATTATATCTTTATTCGATCTCGAACCATCAGTTGAGGTTTTCACTCGTTGACGTGGAGTAGTCGAGCGCAAAAGGGGCTCAACTATTTCATCAGGAACATCGTCGGATTGCATTTTTCGCCCACTGCTCACAACTGAACGTGGATCCTTCAATACCGGTTCAAATATTTCCGATAAGCTTCGACTCGTTTCGGTGGCATCTTTGTCTAGTGAATTTCCCTCCAAAATTGAATGCCATGGGCCTTCAGTGGTGTCGTTGAATTTTTCAGTTTTGTTGATATCTTTTAGAGCTTTGAGAATTACTTCATCTTTTCTTCTCTTAATTGCCTCTACGGCATCTGGATAATGCGGACCTTCGGTTGATATCCTTTCTGTGGTGTCTTCGGAGACATAGGTCCCGTAATCCTCCTCGTTAGGTATTTCACAGTTTCCCGCATCGAGTTTAAAATGCAAGGGACTGCCTGATGACAATTTAACCTGCGGCTTACAATAGGAATGACTTCTTCCAAAACTATCAGTCAAAACGATCTTATCAATGTCCCAATGGGGTAATCCTTTAGACAACCAACCACTATAGGACTTGTATTGAAGACTTAGACTTGTAGGAAAGCCTAATGCCGGATGAGGAACTATTATTTTTGATACAATATCTCCAGCAAAAAATTCAGTATCTTCTTTTCTATAAAATAGAAATAAAAAATTGTAATTTGTAAAGAACTTTCACAGAACTTTTTTGAACTTACTCAGATATACGAAAAGTTTCGTTAAGGCCACCTTCTCCCTCGAGAGTGGCTTCAATGCGCCCAATCGTCCTCAAAGGTAGGTCATTAAAAGAATTGAAAATCTGAATTTGGAACTGATGTGCACAAAATGGCTCTTCTTCACGAGTCACCAAGTACAATTGACCGCGTCCAGTCGATCGATCTGCGTAATAGCCCATGTTGCCACATTTCGCTCCATTGCTTGTGGCATTTGTCTCGTATTTCGAACAAGGAAAACAGTTTCCGTTCAAAAAATTGTCATAGCTGTTACATGGAAATGCCGGAAATTGACATCTTGGAGCCACTGAATCAATGAAAAACTTATAAGCACGTCGATGATTACACAATGAGCGCCCTTCCTCATCTTCTACATTCTGAGCTGAAGTACAAAAAGTTTCAATTAAAATGAAAACTTGAAATGAGAATAATACTCACACCAAATGAAATCCGTCACAGCACCAACAAATAAATTCGAACATCCATTTTGAACTCTACCCCCGTTCGGATAGAAGTCTACATCGCCCATTGGCTGCCAAGAACCCAGTCCGCCCAAAATGAGATTTTCGCCATTCGAATGAATGACATCGACAAAGTTTGCATCGGTGCTATCCAAACGCACCTTAGGATGCTGGGCTTCAAAAAGCGGTCCCGCTGGATCTAATCCAGTTATTCGACTCAAGCCAGGTAATTCAGCCCCGGCAAATCCAGAGACATGAGCACCTAAACTGAATCCAATTAGATGTGTCTTCCCCAGATCCAAGCCATTGTGCTCTTTAAGGTTGTTTATAAGCATTGCAACTTGTTTCCCAACAAGTCTCGTATTTGCAGCTGCTTTTACGTAATTCGGAAACGTTGAACCGCTTGCCCAATCGACGCATATAACGATACAATCTTCAACAGCCATTAAAGCGGTTTTCATCTCGTAGATCCAAACATGAGGACATGCTGACCCAAAACCATGAACTATAACGCGGATAGATAAGTCTTCTAGCCCACGCAAATTGTCAAGGGTAAAAGGCGATTTGGTTAGTGGTGTCGTTGTGTCACTCGTCATATTTAGATTGGTTTGATTCTGTTTGGCAAACATTGACGTCATATTGACAAATGGTATTTCCATCAAGGGCTGTTCACTCCTGTTAAAAATTTACATTTTTTAAATTTTAGTAAAAGCACTACTCTAGAAAAATTAATTTTTTGATTACCTATTTTTAGTTGAATAAAAGTAAAAACTTGTATTTATTTCTTCTGGGGATGAAGGCAACATTTCCAAATAACTAAATGGTCCAGAATCATCGAAACAGCCTACATCGTTATAGCATACTCTTTTAACTGCCCTCTTTTTCCTAAAAAAAAGTATTATTTGACGAAAAAAAAGCATTAACACAAAGAATTTAAAACAATTAAATCGAATTATGTTATTTCAAACCTATGATGTGTTTTCTTATTTAATTCCCATTCCTTGACTGAATCTTGAACAGCTTTTAAAAGCTCTTTGTCGTTAATTTCATCTAAGGCTTCTCTTTGAGGTTTCCGCCATTTAAAGTTAAAATCTTAAAATAAATTAAAACAAAAAATACAATTAAAACCGTAATATTTGTGGGGATTATTTCTAACTATATGTATGTACAATACAGAATAATTCAGATAAAGTTCTACAAAAAAAAACGGCTTTAACCAATGATCTTGTTCCTACACACAGGGCTTTCCAATAAGAGCTTTCATTAAGAATGGGCAGGTTTAGACGACATAAGGGACTTGAAAGTAAGGCAAGTTTCTAGTATCTGATTGGCTAGCTGCCAAAAAATGACCTTCCAATTAAGGCAACTTTAATGGAAAGTTGACTGGAAAGTTAGTTTAGAAAAGTCTCCCTAACTATCGAGTCAAGTTTACTTCTGTCAAAATGACAGTTGATCATGTTTTTTCATTAAACTGAAAGCTGAACTTTATTACTCTATGATTTATTAATTTGCTGCACAACTTCATTCAATGTTTTCCATAAAAGGCTTCCTTGTCAATTTGAAAAAGAAATAAGTAATATTTCTTAACAATATAAAATACAAATCTTGATGGACTTGTAGCTTGCCTGAGAAGTGTTTTGTAGACAATAATGTTTTTGGTAATTTTTATACTATGGAATTGAAGTAGAGGTTTGTGAAGTAAAGTTCTGAATTTGAAATTCATGACACTTGAAAAACTAACTAGTTGCTTTGGTCAAAATGTACGTTCAAAGAATGAAGTTGACTGCAAACGAAGTCCCTTATATTGCCTGAACCTGCTCAATAGCTCGCTATTTAAGCAGCTGTATTTTTTGAAGCTGTCATCTTTTGACATTTGGGAAATAAAAACTACGCTATAACTTTAATAAGTGAACGTTGTACAATTCACTATATAAATGGCGCTACGTGCTACTCAAGTAACGAAACAATCGAAATATGGGAAGACAAGGTTTAGGGCCGTTTCATTTCTCGAAGAGATGCCCATAATTGGCATCCGCGATTTTGAAACTTAACAACTTTATACAAAATCTATGCCAATGCTCTACAGTCAATTCAAACCTTTAAATGTGTGGTTCGTAAATTTATTGACAACATACTGCGTAGATGATTCTATTGTTTAAGGCATACCTTCCTCTTTACAATGAAATAAAGCATCCATTGATTTACAAAACAAGTCTTTTTTTATATCAAAATAAAACTTCTTAATGGAATACCCCATATTATGTGTTCTGAACATGAACTCTGTTCCGAAGTGTTGCTATTACAGCTTAAATCTTCTAAGACATTTATTGGGAAACGATATACAATTTCAATAATCTTCTAGTCTCATTGACAATAGGTTCACAGGAATAATTGTGGTAATATAATGAAAAACGACAAGCTTACCATAAGATAAGAAACTTTATATATCAAGGTTTGCCGTTACATTTTTACTTCTCTCAAATGGTATTTTATAATGCAAAATAAAAAAAAAGAGGCTGGGATGCGACCCACACTGATAACTTCCCATCCCGTCTGTCGATTTGTCTTGCTTAAAAGTTTCTAGGGTTGGGTTAAAAAAGTTGTTAGTTGAATTATTCTTAAAAATTTTAAAATTACCAACAATATTTTTCATATAAAGAAATAGTTTAGTTTGAAAGTCTAGTTTTGTTCAATTGACTTTTAAACGAAAACAAATTTTTACCAATTTGAGTAGCATTTCTTAAATATTTACAAATTGGATGCATGAAATTAATTTGAGAGATATCAAGAACCGATCATCAATTTTTACTAAATTTGCGTACTATTTCTTGTAAATTTTATTTTTTTATGAAAAAACGGACTGTTGGATTTTTATAAAAAAAAACTACTGAATATCGAAAACAATATTTTCTGTGAAATAAAATAAGTTTGAAGCCAATATTTGTAATTTTTGAAAAGCTATTTGGGTCGAAAATAAATTTTTACTAACTTTTAGTATTGTTTTATTTTAGGTTTTTATTTTTTGTAAAAAAAACTGTCAATTCGATTTTTCTCAAAATTTTCCGTAATGTTGAAAACAATATTTCTTATAAGTTAAAATTAGTTAGAAGACATTATCTCAATTTTTTGAAAAGATATTTGAGTCGAAAATCAATTTTTACCAACTTTTGTTAAATTTTTTGTTTAGGTTTTTGTTTTTTGTAAAAAAAAACTGTCAATTCGATTTTTCTCAAAATTTTACTAAATGTTAAAAACAATATTTCTTATAAGTTAAAATTAGTTGAAAGCCATAATCTCAAATTTTTGAAAAGTTATTTGAGTCGAAATTCAATTTTTACCAACTTTTAGTAATGTTTTTTTAGGTTTTTATTTTTTATAAAAAAAACTGTCAATTCGATTTTTCTTAAAATCTTACCAGATTTAACATCTGGTTATTTGTCGTTGCACAAAATTGTTTTGGAGATAAAATCATTTCGTATTCGTAAAATTTTCGAGGTGACAAATTTTTTTTTTCAGTTTTTTTTATTTATAAAAAAACCGTTAATTGGATTTTTTTCAAAAAAAATATATTTGTTTGGTATCACGTTACAATATATTATATAAAATTTAATTTAAGTCTCTAGCGTTTTTGGTTCATGAGATATTTAGGGCTAACCAAAATTTTCACCTTTTTTTTAAACTGCTATGGTAAAAAAACGACCCACGCAATTTTCTTGAGAGCCCTTTCTACCTTATTATCTGTATAACAAAATTTATTTGAAGTCGATATCTCTTCTGGTTCTTTAGCTATGGACGATGAACGAGCGCATATACATCTTTCTAAAAATCTTTTATTTCGAATCTAGGGACCTTGAAACGTCAAAAAATGTCAAAATTTTCAATTTGACAAATCGGACCCATTACAATAACTTCCTATGGGAAGTTAATAAATGAGTATATTCATTTGGTAGTAATTAAATATTTTACTTTTTTTAAAACTAGTCTTCCGGTGTAGGTAAGGATTATTTTAAATCATATTTAAATTCAAAATTATTGAATGTTTCTTATTATATTTTTTTAGTAGTTGGAAAATATATTTAACTTCCTATTTTATTATTAACTTATAATTTCCTCTTAATGCGGATATATCCTAAAACTCCATTTAAAAATATAAAACATTTCTCTATTTCCACTCACTTACCTGCACTTAGTGATTGTACCACAAGGCACGCGATCAATACCACCATTATTATTGTTCCGTGCATCTTTAACCAATGAATTAAGCTTTGTAAGTTTTATTTCAACAAAATTATGTGCATATTTTTATTTTCTTTTTGTTTGTTTTTAATCAGCAACAAAACGATCCTCTGCAAAATAATAATTATTTTACTTCGCACCGAATAAGTAATAATATCGTTAAGTATACGCCCGAGTGTACTCGTATATCATTGGTTGGCATTATTTGGAGATATTATATAATTCAAACTTTCGTTTTCAAAATAAAAATAAACAAAATGTTGAGTGATGATGTTAATTGCAGGTAAATAAAAGCTTTTCAATTTTTTTTTTGAATGATTTATTACCCGGTGAGTTATCGCTTGTAAATACAAAATTCACACCATTGATTGACTTTGAAATGGAAGAAGAAGATACACAGATATTAGATTCATCTTATTTTAGTTTGACGTTTTAAAATGTAAACAAACAAAAATAACACAGGCGATCCGAATGATGCGGTAGGTACTTTAAAAATGAAAGTGTCACTTTCACGCAGAGTATAGCGGTTGCAACGCACGGTGGCGCGCGCGGAGCGACGACTTGACGCGACGCGGTGTATTGGTGGTTTGGATGTTTGATTATTCGGCGTTTAAGCTGCCGAACTTGGTTGACTTTCACTTGCTCCAGCTCCAGAGTATTCCGCTCAAACTTGTTTGGTTGTAGCAAGTTTGACGTAGGACTGAAAATGGAAATATAAAGACAAAAAAATAAAATTTGTATTTTATTTTGTCATAGGAAATACATTTTAAATATTTATAAAACAAACATTTTGTACTTTCTGTTTATATAGTTCCTATAAATACTTCATTAAATTACTAGCTTATATCTACATGACTGCCCATACGAGCCAATTGCCAAGCAAACTGTTACAAAATAATTTACCTTACACTGTTATACCTTACTTATGGGCTTCGCGCCAAAAACAAACCGTATTTGTTATGACTTGATAAAATTTATACATTTTGAATACAGGGTGTTTTCTTAAAAATTTTACATTATGTACGAGCATATTTTGTGTTGTGTTCAACTAAAAAATTACTTTTTTTCGTGTTAAGGGGATTTTATTACTAGGAAGGAAGTATAGGAGGAAGGAAATAATAGATAATTCCTGCAATTGATCGGATTTATGATTTTGGAAATTGAAACTAAATTTCAAATTATATCAATATCACTTTTTATTTAAACCTTAACTCTCTTATGATGCTGTTGCCTTAAATGTTGTCTAATTAAAACATACGGGTTGTCTGTTTTCAAGTATATTCGTGTATGTGTCAACCCTGTCTAAATTTCAGAGTAGATCGAAAAAAAACTTAAAAAATTTAAAATGCGTAAGCTCAAAAACTTGCACATAATTGTCAAAACACCGAACAAAAAAATTAAAGTCTCTAATTTTAAAAGATAACTGCTATTTTAAAACTATGTATGTTAGCATCTTACTATATATTAAAATTTTACTCAATTCGAAATTAAAAAATGGCAACTTTAGCTTTTAGTAATTTTTCAAACCCATATTACGTCTAAAGACACCTCGAGAAAATTCCCATCTAGTGATTCTTTATCGCACACGTTTCGGGTTATTTTGTGTCTAGAGCTCGGAGATTATTTGTCTTAACACGATCTAATGGTATCAAATCACATGCGTGAAACTACTCTACTAGTATAAACTTCGCACGCAAAAAACCCATAATTGGTCATGTTGTTTGGCTTTTTATACCTTCCTGTTAAAACCATAGATCGCCAAGTAATGATCTTAAATCGTCTGCACAGTAGTCAGGTTTAGGCGACATAATGGACTTGAAAGTTAGGCAAGTTTCTAGTATCTGATTGGCCAGCTGCCAAAAAATTCCCTTCCCTAGTCAAGAAAAATCTTCCTAACTATCAATTCTACTTATGTATGTCAAAAAGACAGCTAATCATAATTGTTCATTCAACTGAAAGCTGAACTTTATTACTCTATGATTTATCTACGAGTATTTTATGCACAATTCCATTTAAAGTTTTGTGTAAAAGGGTAAAATTATCAAATTGGTAAAGGAATAAGTAATATTTATTTAAAATACAAAATACAAGTCGAGATGGACTTGTAGCTTGCCTAAGGAGTGTTTTGTATTGTTTTCGATTGTTTTTGTACGATGAACTGAAGATAGAGGTTTGTGAAGTAAAGTTCCAAGTTTGAAATGTATGACACTTGAAAAACTAACTAGTTGCCTTGGTCAAAATGTACGTTCAAAGAATGCAATTGACTGCAAATGAAGTCCCTTATGTTGTCCCAATATAAGGTACTTAAAGGTAAGGCGTTTTTTTAGTATCTGATTGGCCAGCTGTCAAAAAATTTGCTTTCCAATTAAGTCAACTTTATTGGAAAGTTGACTGGAAAGATAGCCAAGAAAAATCTCCCTTGCAATCATGTTAATTCTACTTATGTCATAATATCAGCTTATCATGTTTTTTCAATAAATTGAAAACTGGACTTCATAACTCTGCAATTTATGTCTTTACAGGAAAATTTTGTTTAAAGCTTAGTGTAAAAGTGTTCCTTGCCATAGTTTACATCTGAAAAATTAACTAACAGCATTGGTCCTATTTTGCAGTTAACTGCAAATAAAGTCCCCAATATTAATTCAACCAGCCCAATGTCAAATATTCAACCAATATTATGACACTTCAAATGACAACTCAGTTTGACAGATGTCAAATGAATGACCCTATGAATATATCTAAAACAATTACTGAATTTAATTTCGTTAAGAGAAAAAAAAACATAATTAATGACCTTCCTTCGTTCAAGTATAGATACTTTATTTTAAATAAATGACAATGAGGCATTAAAAATTCAACTGCAAATAGGCTGACCTGGCGTCCTCTTTATGGAGGACATGTCCTCTTTTTGACCTAAAAAACTTTTGTCCGGTGACTTTTTTTTAAAAAAGCGATTTGTCCTCTTTTTCGATTTTCTTTCAGTTTTTCGATTTATATTAAAAAAAAACTCACCTATTCCAGTCGCTAATGGTGGAAATAGAAATGAAGTTTTGAACATTGAACAAAATTTAATTGAGGTTTATGCTAGGTGCTTTAAATATCTTCAGAGCTGGTGTGATTCTCTGGATGAATTTAATTGCTTTATTTGGATGAATTTTAATAAAATTCCGGAATGGAACGATATCTAAAATTCTTTGCTCTATTTGGGAGAGAAAGGCGTTAACATAAATGAAAATAAATTGTTTGACCAATTATGTAATTTAAAAACGTTTTTGGAACAAGAAATAAAAAATATAAATTTTATAAACTCACCTATTCACGAGAAATGGGTAAATTATTTTGAAAAAATGTGCAATCTTGAATTATATAGTGAACTTTTGATGATAGCCCAGTTTGTATTCGCGATTCCTGCTCATAATGCTAATGTTGAGCGCATATTTTCATTAATAAACAATCAATGGACTGAGGAACGCAATAGATTAAAAATAGAAAACGTCAAAGCAATAATTCTATTTTGTAAACATAAAAAAATCCCGAAACTTTAAATAAAATAAGGTCTAATGACAAATACAGCCAAATTGAAGTTAAAAATGATAAGAAAAAAAACATTATGAAATGTTTTTTCTTAACTATTTTTATTTCCATGAAAATACGGTGCTAATAAATAATGCTAATGCTAAATATATCGATCTTTTATTATTTTCATGCAAAATAAGCCATGATACTATGATTTTTTTATTAACTGTTACTTTTTTGTTAGAATTAAATATTTTGTTTTGTTTTATCCAAATAAATTATAAAAAAAATTTAACTTAATTTTTTGTTTAGATTTTGGTAAGTGTCCTCTTTTCTTTGACTCTATATCTGGTCACCCTAATCTGCAAACAAAGTCTTTGTTTTTTACTATCCACCAATTTTAATTTTATATAGATTGTTAAAAATACATAAATGTACATTTTACAGAATGTAAAGATAAACATACAAATAAACGTTCACCAAACATGGGAAATGCAACTTATTTGATGTTTATTCAAATGTCAATTCTGTAACTGAAGATTAAAATTCTAATAAGCTGTTTTATTAAAAAAAGAAAAACACCTTCTACAGTTATACAAAGAATACAAAGCCATATTATTAAAAATGTGTGCATGCAGCTAAAGTTGTTGGTACATATCAATCTCCATAACAAAGACAAAACATTATGACTCAGGGCTAACTTCTTTAATAAAAGGTTCGGTATTTTTAACCTTCGGCCCTAATATGATCAAAATGGGGTTTGTCCGATTATATCTTAATAAAACTGGTACCTTTTGAGTTTTGACCCACAGAACATGGCAACAATAACTGATGATGCTTTCAATGGAACCTCGGTTGGTGTTGAAAATTATTTTGGCTTTAAAACCCTAGAGATTATATTAACATAATCTTTTTGCATGTTTCACCATAAAATTTATAAATTTACCATCATAAATCTACTGTGCGTGACTGTTATGGTTCCCTTGCTATACGAACATATTTTAATATTCTTAACTTCGCATCTTTAAGTGGATAAGTAGATACAAATATAAAATAAGATCTTCTCTAAATCTGAATGCCACTGATTTTTGGCAAAGAACTTAATTGAGGTCAAATCAGATGCACCGCCAAAAGAAGATGATAATAAAATGATTGCTTAGAAATACAATTACGTATTCAAAAATGTTGTCTTAATTGTTTGAGGAAATGTTTATTTGTAGATTTCCGGTTAAGAAAAAATCAATGATTTGTTTATTCTTATGGTCAAAAAAGAATTCGAAAAAAATTCCGATTGTGGTCATAATATGCAATGGCGATGAAGTTATTTGAATTTAAATAATATGTTCCCATAATGGTTAATTATTATTCAAGTTCTTCAAGAACCTGAAAACCTTGATTTAGATATTTTTTAACTTGTTCACCTCCTTAAATGTTCATTGTAAAGTTAACCAATTTATAAATAATATTCTTAGCTAAGATTCTTGTGCTCATAATGACTGATGGCATTGAATAATGTTGCTACCGACAATAATTTGCAGTAGTTACCACAGATACGAGGTTATACTATTTAGCATCATGCATGTGAATAAGTTTTACTTTCACGCAGTTTACTTTATTATCGAAGAAATAATTGGTCATGATCATAACATACAACAAAAAACAAGTTGGTCCATTAAAGAAGTCTAATAGGTGTGTATTTTATAACAAATAAATGCTTCAATTAAATTCTATAAACTGATCTTGTTAACAACAATTAAATGTTATGAAGAAATGTAGGGTTATTCATATCGTGGTTTAAAGTAGGTGGCGCTGGCATTTGACACATGTCAAAACTCAGTTGTCGTTTGAAGTGTTATAATAGGTCCGTTCGCGTACCCTCCTAAAACAGTCAAATTTTACTAAAAAATACGAAATTTAACCAAATCCTGTTCGCGTACTCAAAAATTTCGTAGTTTTTCGTAAAAGACAGCGCTCACGGGAGAGTATAATTTATTTCATATTATTTATTTTTAATTTTAGCCCAAGAAATTTCTTTGGGCTGATTTGTGAAAATTTCAAATTTGATAGAAATTCAAATAAAATAAATAAATGGCTCGCTTTTGCTGTCAGTTATAAAATTTAAAAACAAATGTTCAAAGAACAGCAACAAGACAGTAATATTGTGTGAAAAATTTGTTGTTTTCCCGTTCGCTTACTTTTTTGTAGTTTTTTTTTTGGTGAGAGAATTTTACCCCCACTCTTTAAAATATTTCTTTTTACGAATTTTAGTGCAGAAAGTACGCGAACGGACCTAATTAGCTGGGTGTTTGACATTTATAATAATGGATCGGTTAACAATAAAGCAATACGTTATTACATACAACAAAAGTGATGATCCAAAAGTAGCCACTTTTGGTGCATTACGCGATGGTTATGATAAGGGAGTTGAGGCCAGCCCAGGATTTACACTTAGGCCAACCAGGCCCAACCCTCTGGCACCACGAAAAAAGGGGCCACAAAAGTAAGTAGAAGCTACTGAATCTTTGTTCAATATTGAATATTGAATATTATTATACGAGCAAAATGGATAATAGATAATAGAATGAAGTTTGAGTGTATGTATTGAGCTTATTCAATAAGAAAATGTGAAAATTATTTTTAGGTGACACAATCTTTGACAAAAAACTAAAAGCTTTTAAATTAAATTTTTACACCACTAGAAGACGATCAACATAATTGTGATGGTTTTGATTCAGAAAAAGAAATATCAATACCAAGTAAGTTTTAAGTAATGGAGTAAGTTTTCCGCTGATGATATTGAATATTGGATCGTCTCTGGACCTACATAGCAAATGGAATAATCATGATGGTCCTTTTTTAAATCTCGACGAACATACGCAGAAGGTAAAATTAGAGTTTGCAATCGTCTTATTTTACTGGTAAAAAAGCAAATGGCGAGAATTATCAACGTGAATGGATTTTGTATTCCATCTCAAAAGGAGCGTTGTTCTGCTTTCATCGTAAGCTTTTTCCTGATCACAGTAGGCCAGGAATAACTTTTATAAATCTTGAAGGTTTTTCTGATAGGAAAAATGCGTATTTAATAGATAATCATGAAAAATGAAGCTCTCATAAAGAAGCGATGATGGATTACATTACACGTATGTAGATCTCACCACGGAATTAAGACAGATTTTGACAAACAAATGCAAGAGTCATGTTCATACTGGAAACATGTACTTAAAATGGTGGTTGCGTTTGGTGTAAACTATATATGTATGTACATATGAAGAATTGATTGAAATAATGGCTCAAAGAGTTCGCGAGGAAATCATTAAACAAATAAATATTTCTGGGTATTTTAGTTTGTCTGTAGATTCTACTCCAGATTTGTCTCATGTGGATAAATTGAGTATTGTTATGCGGTATGTTAAAGATGGCCAGCCTATTGAACGCTTCTTAACGTTTTTGGAGATGCATTCTTATACTGGATCCGGTTGTATCTGAGTGAACATAACATATGTATCAATTTTGAAATGCAGAGGGCAAACATGCTCCAAATATGTTCGGTCAGTATAAAGGGATGCAACAGCAAATTCTTCTGACAAATCCATATGCAGTCTATGTACCATGTCCATCACACTTTAAATCTTGTTGGTTGATTTTTTTTCTGTCGTACAATCGCTTTACATTTTTTTTTGCATCAACTAATAGGTGACAAACGTTAAAATTTGCTCTTTAAAATGATAATGTGATAAAATCACTCTCAGATACACGGTGGGAAGCTCATGCTGCAGCTACTTTTGCCATCATTGAATCATATAATAAATTATTAGATACTTTAAACGACATTTCTGAAGGTAATACATAAAAAGGAGATGCTAGGAGGGAAGCTGGTGATCTACTAAACAAAATGAATAAACTAGAATTTGCCTTAATGCTTGTGATTTGGAACGATATTTTACAAAGTTTTTAAAAAGTCAGTAAGGTTTTGCAAAGCGAAGACGTAACACTACTGAAATGCGCGAATTTGTATAGATCATTGTCCGATCAACTAGAGAAAATGCGTGATAATTTCGGCACTATTGAAATGCGCTCTAAGAAACTTCTACCTGATGGCAGCTTCATGATTACACGAAAACGAATTCGCAAAAAAATAGCTAACGATGGTAATGCTCCCGGTGTAGATTTAAGCCCGAAGTATAAGATTCTAATAAACGCTTTTTATATTATTATCGATAAGTTAAGAATACAAATGGATTCCAGAGGTCAAATATATATAAAGAAATTTCTGAACAAGCAATGGAAAAGTCAACGTTTTAGCATGTGCCCAGCGTTTGGTGTCAAATTATACGGAAGATTTAAATTCGGAACTTGCTGAGGAGTTAATACAATTCCATCGTTATGTGATGCATAAAAATGGCCATAATTTTAAATTTTTCAATCAAGCTAATTTATATAAGATTATGTGGGAAGATAAAATGACATCAGCGTATCCGAACGTAGACACGGCATTACGTTTATTTTTAAACCTGATGGTGACAAATTGTTCTGCGGAAAGATCATTTAGTCAATTAAAACGCTTAAAAAGGCCTTGTGGAATAATGATAACGCATGAAAGACTTGATGCACTTTCTCTGCTCTGTATTGAGAGAATTCGCTGCTAAAAAAAATGAGAAAACAATATTTCAAAAATTAAGTAAAAATCTGTAAAAAAAAGTCGTATACATATGTACATATTCTTGTAACTACCATTATAAATAAAATTATTTTTAGTTTTATGGAATTCGTTGTAATTTGTTTTCTTAAGTAGGTATTTAATTTTGTATGAAGTAAACCATACAATATAAGAGAATATATGCAAAGGGGGCACCATTTACTCTTCAGGCCTAGGGCCCAAAAAAGCACAATGCTGCTCTAAATGCAACTGTCGATTTTTGGCGCCGTACACATTCTTTTTAGCAAGAAATGGAAATTATGTGGTTCCAACAAGACACACTAAACGGTTAATTATGGCTTTATTACGTGGACAAATTTCTGTTCCTGTAATTCCACGAAAATCAAGCCAATTGACACTGTAAGATTTGTTTTCTTTCTTTAGAAACCGAAATTCGTTTAAGAGAACTGTGTTTTTGGAGGCAGAGCACTTATGGCCACGGGTCAATCTTACAAAGTTATGACACGATTCCAGGACTGAGGGAGACCACCGATTATATCCCCCCTTTACTAGATTTTGACAGGAAGTTTTCTATTTTCATACCAGACAGACAGGGTTGGGATCCTAATTCACTTATAAGTAAACAGGGTATCCCTTTCTACACTGACGGTTCAAAAATGGAATCAGGAACATGTGCTGGAGTGTTTTGCCAATCTCTAAACATCAGAGCGTCATATACACTCCCGGCTGACTGTAGTGTCTTTCAGGCCGAGATCTTTGCCATTGGAAAAGCAGCTGAACTGGCACATCAAGAAAATCTAAGCTCTTCGGAGATTACTTTTTTCGTCGACAGCCAGGCTGCTATCAAAGCCTTAGCCAGTGAGACCATAAGATCAAAAGCAGTTTTAAACTGTAGGTAGGAATTAAACAAAATCTGCCACACTAACCAGGTAAAGCTTTGCTGGGTTCCCGGACATAGCAATATAGAAGGGAATGATATAGTAGATGAACTAGCCAGGAAAGGGTCAGAAGCAGACACCAGTAGTAGCGACCATTCAGTCAGGGGACCACTCGTCCCGATTGGGGTACTCAAGAGGAAGATAGACCTTAAACTAAAATAGAAAATCAATATCTCCTGGAAATCCAGGGACGATTGTGTAATCTCTAGAAGTTTATGGCCTAACACAAATTAAAAGGAAACTCGGTATATTCTATCGCTGAGTAAAAAGAACATTAAAATCCTGATAGGTGTACTAACAGGTCATTGCGCCATTGGCACAATGGCTAACAGAATAGGGGCATTTGCACCCGATTTTTGTAGGAGCTGTCAGGATGAGGAAGAAATGGAAACCATTTAACACCTGCTCTACGACTGTCCGAACCTCCAAACCAGCCGACTCCGTCATTTCGGAAACAGGTTTGTTAGAGAACTGGATGATCTAGCACAGGTCTCAATGGCAAGCATGAGGAAATTTATAGATAGCACAGGCTGGTTCGTCAACGAGCCAGTCTACGCTAATCGACAGAATTGAGGAACATCGTTGCTAAATTTTTACTTTTACAGGGGATCACAATGGACCAGTAGGCCGCCGTGTACGCAACAGTTTCATGCTGTGCACTGCACACCCCTTGCAACCTAACCTAACCTAACCTAGAAACCGAAAAATTAATCACCCTGCACATAACTAAAAAAATTAACGCATGTGATAGCTACTTTAAGGTTAAGAGCTAAAGATAATCATTGAATCTTAAAAGGAATTAGAAATTTGGGTTGAAAAATGTTGAAACTGTAATCTATTTAGTATAATTCACAAATACAAATAGTTCCAATACGTCGCTATAAATATCAAAATATTGTATGTAAAATCACAAAGAAAGTCGTCCGGTTAAAAATATTAAATATTGTTAAGGGAGGAACAAGAATTGAGTTATAGATTTAAATATACTAATAGTCAACAAATACAAATATAAGGCAGTGTTCATACTAGACTCTTTTGAGGCGACTTTAATTGACGTTTCATAATTGTATCTGCCAATAAAATGTTACGTTTATGATAAAAATATCAACGATATCCTCCAATGCTTCATTTTTTTGAAATTATTTATTAAAGCGGTATAAAAAACTTATTTATTAAGTATAATATTATTTTTTACAATATTATAAAAAAATACGTCTTTGTATCAACAAAAGTTACGGTGTGATTTTTGACATTCAATAAGAAAATTAACATCAATTTACCTTAAAATAACCAAATTACACAAAAATTTGTTGTTAGAGTATATATTTAATGGGAAAATACATTAAGTTACTTCATATGGTATTTTTGGTTTGGCATGAAAACCTTGGTTATAATTTAATAATTTATCGCTTGTTTCCCAATTTAATGTTAATTTTTGTGTTTATTAGACGAGAACCAGTAAATGTATGTGTACGAGTATTATGAATAAGTGTAGAGATATTATCGTATCTGGTACGCTTAAAGTATCGAAGTGTTACATCTTTTTGCTTAAAAAAACTTACTTCGTAACAGATTTTTACGTGATTTTTTTTTTGATATCGAAAATGTATCGTTTTTAAAATGCAATGATGATTTCTTATTTGTGTTCCCACTGTCCTCCTTGAAAGGAAAAAAGTTTTATAAATGTTCACGTTAAGTCCTAAATTAAAATATTGCATCTTAGGAATAACTCTAAAGACATTTTTAACCAATCTTCAGTGTGAAAAATAATTATGAAAAATCAGTCGTCATTAGACGAAAAATAAAATCGTCGGGCAAATAAATCCTGCACGAATCCACTAATGTCCAAAGTGACACAATATACTTCACATAGAACTGTCAGATGGCGTTTTGGGGTTAGGATCGCTGCATTTTTGCATGACATTGGTAAACTCCAAACAATAACATTTTTCCACTACCGATGCCCGTTACTTTTTATAAATTGTATGGAAGAACCACTTCTGCAGACTGTGTAACGGCAAAGACTAACCGAATTCCGCTGTCAGGCAGGACGATCCATTCAACATAGACGACGAAAGGCTACAATCCCGTCTTTCCGACTTAGAAGAAGTAAAGATTGACATATCTAAGCTAAAGTCTAACAAAGCCGCTGGAGCAGATGGCTTGAATGCCGAGCTCTTCAAAGCAGCTGCAGAATATTTAGTTAGGAGCATGCCCGATGAATGGAACCTCAGTATTGTTTGCCCGATACTCGTCTGTTTGTGCAGGATGACCATGGAGAATTCGCGCTGCTCCGTAAAGGTTGGAGAAAACTTAACAGACCCTTTCGATGTCAAAAAGGGCTTTAGACAAGTTGATGCGCTGTCATGCGGTTTTTTCTCCCACGTCAACATAACATAATCGAAAAAACTCAGCGTGATGTGAATTTAGCATTTGCGAGTATTGAGGCAGAGGCCGCAAAAATGGGTTTAGCGGTTAATGAGGGCAAAACAAAGTACATGCTGTCGTCAAAAAAGGACACCGACGACGTCTCGGTCAAAACGTCACCATTGACAGACATAACTTTAAGGTAGTCAAGGACTTCGTCTACCTAGGCTCCAATGTAAACGCAGAAAACAACACCAGCGCTGAGATCAAACGAAAAATAACTCTTGTCACTGCTGTTTCTTTGGGATAAGAAAGCAATTGAGTAGCAAAGTCCTCTCTCGAGGGACCAAAGTGCCGCTATATAAGGCCCTCATCATCTGCGTCCCGTCCTGCTATACTGTGCAGAAGCATGGACTATGACAAAAGTGGATGAAAGCATCTTAGGTCGTTTCGAGAGGAAAGTTCTTCGTGTGATCTACGGTCCCGTATGCATAGAAGGTGAGTGGAGAAGAAGATGAAACGACGAGCTATACAGCGACGTAGACTTAACCAGAAGGATACAAGTCCATCGACTGAGATGGCTAGATCACGTAGAGCGCATGGGAAACCAATGCTCCGGCACGGAAAGTCTGCATCCTCACCGACAGGACAACGCAGTAGAGGAATACCTCGGGATCAGGTGGCGTGCAGAAGAAGACAGCGACCTCACCCCAACTTGGAGTGAAACTGAAGATCAAGTTTGTTGTTACACAGGAATTTAGCACCACTTTAAGTAAGTATGTAAATAAGTAACAGACATTGGCAGTGAAAACCTTTTTGGTGTTTGAAATTTTCCAATATAATTGATATTTTTCGAGGTCTATGACTCTAAAAAAAAAAAACTTCAGGTGCAGCGATCTTGAGCTTCATGAAATAATAGAGACACATTTTAAAAAACGTCTTGTAATGGATTCAGCATTTTACTGGTTGGAAAGTTTTTTAATATTTGAACTGTGAGACACACACAATTGATTGATTCATTGATTTAGTAACTCAAACTTAAGTCAACTAAGTCGACATTTTGTGATTTTAACTTAAGGAAACTGTTAATAGATATTGAGATACTGAAATTGTAGCAAAAGTATCTTTAATTCATCGATAAGTTCTATTTACCATTAACAGTAATTGTGTTTAAGATGAAAACAAGTTCAATAATAATTATACCACTCTTATAAAGTCGTATATTGACTACTTCTTGACAAACCTAATTTTAAAAATATATTTTAAACTGAGAAAAGTTAAGTATTGTCTTAAATTAAAGTTAATAAAAAAATAGTATCCAAAACGAGTAGATATATAAAAATTAAACTTCTTTTTAAAAAAATTACAACAAATTTTTCAACACATTTTTCTTCAAGGTTAAACTCAATTTGGACAGAATATTCCACTTAAGAATAATAATGTCTTTTTTAATATTTTTCAAAGATACTTAAAAATAAACCTAATGAGTAAAAATTCCCCTTATAAAATTGTTTGACTTATAGGTTAGAAAACAATTCTATTCTTGGACATTCAAGACGTGATATTAATTTTAAAAACAATAAGAAAAAGTGATAGAATCTCTAAATGATGCAGTCATCCAGTAAGCTCAAAAACATCAAACAATGTGTTTTCGTATTGTCGGTAATACATTATTAATTAATTTTGTTTGAAGTTTAAGTTGGTATATTTTCATAGCTTCTATAGACAGTTAAGAATAAAGAAGTCATAACAATAAGTTATTTTTATTTATTTTTTAAAGTCAAACAGTCGTTTTTAATGCTCGAAATGAAAACTTAACGACTTGTGTTCCTTTTTGGCGAAATGGAAAGAAAATAACGAATATTGTTTTTTTTTTTTAATTAATGCAACTTATGTATATAGATTTATATTTAAGGTTATAATATTAATTTACAAATTAAAATTTGTGTACGATTATTAGCTGTTTTCAACATAAAGTAAGCATAAAAATAACTCATAACTCATATACAGGGGTGGAATAGGCTAAGGTGATTTTTGATAAATGACTGTCAAAATAATCGAATTTGATCTGAACAAGGGCGGATCCAGACTTTTCATCAGGGGGGCGTTCACACACTTAGATGAGTTCTTACTCACCGCTTTAAAATGTTCTTTAATGTTTTGTAAAGGAGGCTAACAACATTAAATAAATGCTAAAATTATTAAATTATTTTAGAACACTGTTGTCCAGCAAGGTATGGCCTAACTTTTTAATTTGGATGACTCCCTACATATAAAAGCATTCCTAGATTCCAAAAGTTTTCTAAATATGCCATATTTAAGAGCTAAAACACAATAGTTTAGAGGGTAGGTTTGTAAGAAATTGTTTTGAAACGTAGCTTTTTTTCAAAATTAAAATATTCTTTTCTTATATCCATTTCTATTTATGGTTAGAACGCTAAACAAATTCAAAAAAGAGGCTGGGATGCGACCCACACTGATAACTTCCCATCCCGTCTGTCGATTTGTCGAGCTTAAAAGTTTGTCTATATGTATCAATTTTTACCAAATTTGCGTACTATTTTTTGTAGATTTTATTTTTTTTATAAACAAACGGACTGTTGGATTTTTATAAAAAAAATTACTGAATATCGAAAACAATATTTTCTGTGAAATAAAATAAGTTTGAAGCCAATATTTGTAATTTTTAAAGAGCTATTTGAGTCGAAAGTAAATTTTTACAAGTTTTAGTATTGTTTTTTTTTAGGTTTTTATTTTTTGTAAAAAAAACTGTCGATTCGATTTTTCTCAAAATTTTATAGAATGTTGAAAATAATATTTCTTATAAGTTTAAAGTAGTAAGAAGCTATTATCTCAAATTTTTGAAAAGATATTTGAGTCGAAAATCAATGTTTAACAATTTTTGTTATTTTTTTTTTCGGTTTTTAATTTTTTGTAAGAAAAACTGTCGATTCGATTTTTTTCAAAATTTTACTGAATGTTGGCAACAATATTTTTTGAAAGATAAAAGTATTTTAAAGCCAATATCTCAAAGTTATGAAAAGATATTTGAGTCGAAAATCAATTTTTACCAACTTTTATTAATTTTTTTTTGGTTTTTATTTTTTGTAAAAAAAACTGTCAATTCGATTTTTCTCAAAATTTTATAGAATGTTGAAAATAATATTTCTTATAAGTTTAAAGTAGTAAGAAGCTATTATCTCAAATTTTTGAAAAGATATTTGAGTCGAAAATCAATGTTTACCAATTTTTGTTAAATTTTTTTTTTCGATTTTTAATTTTTTGTAAAAAAAACTGTCAATTCGATTTTTTTCAAAATTTTACTGAATGTTGGCAACAATATTTTTTGAAAGATAAAAGTATTTTAAAGCCAATATCTCAAAGTTATGAAAAGATATTTGAGTCGAAAATCAATTTTTACCAACTTTTATTAATTTTTTTTTGGTTTTTATTTTTTGTAAAAAAAACTGTCAATTCGATTTTTCTCAAAATTTTATAGAATGCTGAAAATGATATTTCTTAAAAGATAAAATAACTTTGAAGCCTTAATCTCAAGTTTTTAAAAAGATATTTGAGTCAAAACTCAATTTTTACCAACTTTGAGTAATGTTTTTTTAGGTTTTTTTTTTATAAAAAAAAACTGTCAATTAGATTTTTCTCAAAATTTTATCAGATGTCAAAAACATTATTCTTCGTTGCACAAAATTGTTTTGGAGATGAAATCATATTTTAGTCGCAAAATGTTCGAGGTGACAAAACTTTTTTTTCAGTTTTTTTGATTTATAAAAAAACCGTTAATTGTTTTTTTTTTCCAAAAATATACTTCTTTTGTATCACGTTACAATATATAATATAAAATTTGATTCAAGTCTCTAGCGTCATTGTTTCATGAGATACTTAGGGTTAACAAAAATGTTCACCTTTTTTTTAAACTGCTATGGTAAAAAAACCACCCACGCAATTTTCTTGAAAGCCCTTTCTGCATCTTTCTGCCTTATTATCTGTATAACAAAATTTATTTGAAGTCGATATCTCTTCTGGTTCTTGAGCTTTGGACGACAAAAAAACGTCGCGAACGTACGTACACACGCACGCACAGACATCTTTCTAAAAATCTTTTATTTCGATTCTAGGGACCTTGAAACGTCGAGAAATGTCAAAATTTTCAATTTGACAAATCGGACCCATTACAATAACTTCCTATGGGAAGTTAAAAATCCAGAAAATGAGAGGGGATCTGATATGAAGAAATGTCGGGCTTTTTTTGACGAAGTTTTTTCGAACTCAATTTGCGGGAGTCTATTATTACTATCGCTATCAGTCTGCTTACTCGTATTTTGATCTTAAAGGAGTCAACAAAACTTAAAAATTTTAGAGAGAAAAATGTTTGGTTCTTGAATTTAAGAAAATAAGTGCATTTAAGTACATAATTTCTATAAAAAATTGAGTTAAAACAAATTAAGGTAAACAAATAAGTTGGGAAGAAACGTTTGTGTGGCACTCACAAATTACACGTTTCAGAATCTCTTTTCACTTCAAATCTCAAGAGATTCAAAGCTTGTATATCAATAGATATGACCCGTTTATTATGTTTTTCACTTAGCCATTACTATAACAAAAGTGTTACTTGATTTTTTGGGAAATTTGTATTATTGAAATTCGTGTTTAAATCTCTCTCTAGAGCATCCAAAGCAAATTCACATCAAAAGTAGATTTATTTAATTTTTTAAGATCTTTTAAGATCTTTTGTATTCAACAGAAAACCAATTTTGAAATAAATAAAATGCACGACTGGGTCGCTAGAACTTGCTAATTTGTTCCAAAAAGTCTGTTTACAAATATTTCCTATATTTTAAGATTTAAAAATGTACCTGCAAAATAAGTTTTTCTCAAAAATTGAAATGCCGTTTTATTTATCAAAATTTAAATGCCATTTTATTTGTCAAAAATCTAGATTAAATGATTTTTTTTTCGAAAACCATTTTAAATTTTAAATTTTGTCTTAAAAATATTTTTGGTAAGCACTAAATAAAAAGCTTATAAATATATGTACATTTTACATTTAAATTTCGTCAAAAAATGTTGTCCCCTTTCTGAGATATCGAGTTTTGTAAACAAAATTAGTATTTTTTAAAAAATCAAAAAAAAAATACATTTTTGATCATAAAAAAAACATTATCAATTTGATCATTTCATAATTGACAAAAGCTTGCACAGAAAGAGAAGAATTTTGAAATCGGTCCATTAGTTCTTGAGAATACTTAAAAACAAAATAAAGGTTTTTTGAGGGTACCCTTCTGGAGTAATACGAAAATATGTTTTTCTTGTAGAAAGAAGCCAAATTAAGAACACAAAATTTGGAGAAAGTTTTAAAAAAATCACATGTTTGAACCAAAAAATTTGTATGGGGATGGGGACTGCTGTTATTTTTCGTGTTAATAAAATTAAAAAAACGCCTTACACTAATCGGTTGAAAATCTTAATTTCAATCAACACAATTGTTTGGACTGTATAGGGGCCAGGAAAGACCGGGGTACCCACTTTTTTCAACTTCTCCACCATCGCAATGTCATATTTGATTAAAAGCTCTAATTTGAAACTGTTTACTAATGCAAAACTTGCTATATAGTTCCTATATGTCGCAAGTAAAACTCACTTCAATAATCACGATTTATGTGTGTTAAAAAAATGTTAAATTAAAATTGAAAGCTAGTTTAAGGAATTTAAAGGCAACTTAATATAAAATTGATGATCTCTTATTCAAGGTTTCTTCTTAAGAACCTGAATATTTGTTTTTTTTTCTTAGAAACAATTTTTATGAAAATACATAATTTAAAGCATGACTAAAGTTTTGTTCAAATTCTAAATTGAGTAAAAATAAAAGTTTTAGTTGTTTTTGACAGCAAACCACTTTTTGGTGAATGTCGTTAAATTACTTATAAATCTTTAGATGAAATGTTTTCTTATACAACTTAACTGTATAAGCTTTATGGCTCATATGACCCCCCCTGGATCGTTCATTGGTCAAAAGTTGATGAATTTGAATAGGGCTGAATATCCGTTTCATATTATGTTCTTGGTTCAATATTCAGTCAAAAGTAGTACTTTTGGCAACAAAGTTTAAGAAAGTAAAATACAAATGTTGTTTTTATATACAAAAAATAAATAATTCAAAATATAATGGGGGTCATATTAATGGATATGACGCAATAGGATTAGTTTTGAATTGAAGGGAATTCCTAAGAAAAAGCAAACAAATTATCTCCCAGGGGGGGTCATGACCCCTACTACAACCCTCCGCCATTGGATCTGAATATATAAGGTGATAGTCAAATTGATGGCTAAAAAAGTGCCACAACAAAAATTTGATAGTCATTTTTCAACAAATATGTCGTTTCTGAATAGAGCTACCAGACGCTTACATAAACGAATGGAAAATTTTCTTAGTAACCTTTTTTCGTTAAAAAAAGATTCTTGTGACCGACAAAGCTTACAACTTTCGAAAAAGTACAAGAAAAGTAAAAATGTTATTAAAACACAGCCAATTTGATACTTTTTTTAGTTATTTTAAAGGAATCATTTTAAAATTTCATCATAGCAACAATGAATTGTGACTATTCTAATCTGAAATTGTTCAATCGAATTAAACTGATTTGAATCATCTTACACAGACGGAATCCTCGGTCATAGTCAATTTGACTACCAAAAATATGATAGTCACTTATCAGATTAGCCGATTCCACCCCCAGATCTCTGCGGTTGTCATTGAAAATTGGAACTTTAAGATCAGTTGTTCAATTAATGGACATTTATAGGTATCATTGAAACCAATCATTGAATTTTTTTTGACAGGTCGGTTATAGCAATTATTAAAAATGTCTCTCATTGATAAAAAATTACTAATTGAAAATGTTTAATTCAGTCACTATGGCCATTATTCTATGATTATTTTATTTTTGGAATAATTAAATTATTGGAATAATTAAATAGATCGCTGGTAGTGTTTTTGTTCTTTACTATCCTATTCTCAAGAAATCTTGACCCCGATTCAATATAGTGTCAATGGATCCGTTACACCTAATTCACACGAATTTAGCTTTAAGTATCTTTTCCGATTGAAATTATAAAGAAAAGAAGAAAAATGCCTAACAAGAATCATGAATTCGCATTTAAAATTACAATGTAACTAAACTATACGGAAAATGCTTGGCTAACTTTTACTAGCCAAGCCATCAACAATAATGGTAGATGTAAAGTGTATAATAAGCCTCAATCGATGGATCGCTATGTTGTGTTATTATGTTAAAATTAGTCTTCTTGTATCTATTCACGAGCTACCAACTAAGTATTCCCTACTTTCGAAGCTACTTTGTATTTTTGTTTATAATTAAAGTATTATATCTAACAATAACCATTGGCCGCCAATTATGACTCTATGCCTTAAGTTTTGGTTGTCAAGGCTTTATAACTTTTTGATAGACACTTTTACATAAAAAGTAGTCAGGAAACATTTTAATAAATTTATAAGTCAACAAACGCACTATTTCATAATAATTTATGTTTCCACTTTCATTCAGTTAGTCACTTAAATTGAGCAAAAACAAAAAAAAAAAAAAAAACAAAAACCAACCCAAAGAACTCAAAGTATTGACCCACATAATACACACTCACAATTTTTATATACAGTAGAGTTCATTAGATTAGATACATTTCTATAAAAAAAAATGTAAATGGCGACAAAATTCGAAGAGTTTTGAAAATAAAGAATATGTACTCTAGCTTTTATCAATAATTTTTAAAATTCCTATATGGTCGTTGTAATAAGCTGCCAACGCGAAATTTTTAAAATCATTCAACACCAAACAAAATTACAGTTTTGGAAACATTAAATTTTGATTATTCATTAGCTAGTTAATTTTAAAATACTTTGTAAAACAATCTAAAGGTGTTAAATCAGAAGAACTCGGTAAGTAAATGTAATCGCCTCTTCTATCACTGCCAAGAAACTTTTCTTACCAAATTGCAATTTTTTCGATGTTTGTGTGGCACGTAGACATTTTCAACTATTTCAATGCATTGTTAAAGCGTTTGGTAAATGAAACTTTTGAAGCAATCATCAAAAGATGACCAAATAGCAGGGAGTTAAAAATGAATGCTCTTATTAGAAAACCCTTTATGTTTGAGTATCGATGCAATTTTAAACTTCTTCAACAAACAGTTCCAAAACGCTTCAAATTTGTATGGTTCACGCAAAAAAAGGATTTTTTGGTATTTTATTTGGCATTTGAAACCTAAGATGTTTTATGGGATGTGAGAATGCTTTTAAAAGAATTGTATTCACGGAACGTGGTAAGTTTACAAATTATGTAAAATGATAAGTTTACACAAAATTTTGCGTGAACGCCCTTTCAATTAATTTGGTTAAATGCTGTGCAATTGAATCGGGTTTTTGTTAAACACAGAAAATAGTTTTTTGCACTCACAAAATTAAAATAAACTCGTACAAAATTTTATCAAGTTAATATTCAAAAATGGCAACAAGAAGCAAAAGAAAAAATTTTTTGATAAATAAATCGCTTTTAATCATTTACTCATTTTTGAACTATTCGGAAAAAATGATGGTTTGTGCATTTTTAACAAAAGTGATTATAATTAAAAATCACAATTACGTTTGGTTAAGTTTACCAGACAAATTTGAATAATTTTATACACCAAAACCCTTGGAGAATTTTAATTTTTAAAATTTTGTAAATCATTTCTTATAGAAGGTCCGCCATCTAACGTTTTTGTTCAACTAGTGCTTATTTCGTGAATGGTAACAGTTAGCTCATGTCTGATTTGGCAGATAATTAGTTTTATCCTTCCGCTGAACGCATATGGTTGTGAAATTGTGTATACGCTTGAACGACGCTTAGAGAAGGTTCCGATTTTGCCAAAAAATCATCTTTTCAGATGAAGCTCATTTTGATCTTGGCGGGTATGTAAACAAGCAAAATTGTCGGATTTGGGGCACAGAAAACCCGCACGGATACATTGAAAAGCCGATACACCCAAAACGAGTCACTGTTTAGTGCGGATTGTGGTCCAGAGGCATAATTGGGCCATTTTTCTTCGAAAATGAGCAAGCAGTGGCCGTTACAGTCAATGGCTATCGTTATCGGGCCATGTTAAACGAATTTTTGTTCACAAAAGGAGGAGGGTATTGGCAAAATTTGGTTTCAACAGGACGGCGGCGGCGCTACGTGCCACACAGCCGAAGCTACAGTGGATGTTTTTATAGCATTTTCAAAAAAAAAAAGTTATTTGGCGAACCCTTTACAAAATTTTACAGTTCATTTACCAAATTGTAAACTTATTGTTGTTTTACAATGGAAAAACATCAATGTAGCCACAAAAATTTTACAAGGAAATTTATTCAACAACGACTTATCTTTTATGTGACAATTGGTACAAATCCTATCCTAAGCTATTGGGTGCATTCATAAAGCTAGTGACTGCGTAGTCTAAATTCAACTAGCTTTATGAATGCGAAATTGCGCCAAAAAAACTATTAGCCAATCCGGAACTGTCATATCCCTGACAAATGAAAATATATAAAATAAGAAACAATTTTCGATTTGATAACTTAAAATAATCTTTTTTTAAAATTTAATCAAATCAAATATAAGACATAATTTTAGTGATTTATATATTTAAATAAAAATTTAAATACTGAACGAACTATGTAGTTCATTTTTAATTCCTATGTCTTTCCCGGGCAGCTTATTGTGAAACGTCAAAATTAGTGTTAACTAACTACATATGTAGCTGAAAATTGTACACTACGTCGGAGGCGAAATTTCAACTCAATTTGTAGCATTTAGCCAATCTTCTTAAATCCCTTTTTAGCTGTTTTTCAACTGCAAACCTTTGAAAGCAACCTTCATTTGCAATTAGAGAAAAATCTAAGTTAGTGAGATATAATCTTGCAAACCGGACTGTATGGAAACTACGACACCGCATCAGACAAACTTTTTAAAGTACATAGCATGGAACATACTAAAGCCCCGCCACCACTGTCACTCTATATGCACTGTCACAATTGAAAATCAATCTGAAAGCAAATTCGTTTGGCTGACCGTGTATGTCGTGGTCACCGCGCCACCAATTTCGTCGCGTCCCATCGTCGCTATTTATGTGTTCATACCGTTTTTTCGCACTTAAATAATGCACTTGTCCCACATTCAATCCAAACAAACTGTAAATTTTGTATTATTTATTTTCAAATGGTTTTCTTTTTTTTTTTGTTACTTTTATTTCAACTTAATAGATACATTGCACAATATGAATTCAATGGAGATATCTCAAGAAATGTATACCTTTAGTGTAATAATGATAAAACAAAGACAATCGCTTGACGGTTCTTAAACAAAATTGACCATCACTCTCGTATCTCCTCCGTTTCCACGCCACGGAACTTGTGGTAGACAGACTTTCGCGCAAAGAGTATCTTTTACATTAGTTTCGAAATCTCGCCTCGATCCAACGCAATATGAGCAAATGCTATTAAAGCTTCTTTGAAAACAGATTACCTACAAACAGTAGATACGGATAAATATTTTATACTTTTTTTGTTTTATGTACCGAAAGTTGCCGCGGCAATGCAATTTTTTTCAATTCAAGACGACCGACCGACGAAGCGACGAATCAAACAGAGCCAAAAACAACAAAACTGTTTGCAGCTAAGACTTTTTTAAACTATGGAAGAGTATCCAGGGGAGATTTGTTTGAAAACTTTTGAAAAATTCACTCTTGGACACTGGACTGGACAGCCCGTCTGTCTGACTGTCGGATAGATCGGAGTTTAATGGCTTCGAGTTAAGATGTCAAGTTATTTTAAGGTACCATCATCATGACGATGGACTTCCAATCAAAATGTAAGAGCGATTTGTACGGGAGCCGCGGAGTTACTAACTTGATGAAAGTGGAAACTCCATGATGAATTAAAATTGTTCGTTCGAGCTACGGCTTCAATAGGTAGATACTTGTATAGACAACTTTTGAGTGGGGGAGCTTGGAGCAAGTTACAATGAGTAACTTTATGCCACCAAAATAATTATATCTTTTTTATTTTTTGTTTTATTTTGTTTTCTTGCAATAATACATATCTACCTTAGGCTACAGGTAGGTAAACATAAAATGGTATAAAGAACAATTTAAACAAAAATAAGCAGATACATACATAGATGTAGATATATTTGTACATTGTAATAAGTCGTGATAAAACTCTTTGAATGTTGAAGCAATGAAAAATATAAAAGAGAAGCAAAAGGGAGCATCTTTATAATATGATATGCGTTTTTGTATCTTGAAGAAAAAAAAAACTTGAGAATTGTTGTAGTTGTAATATTGTCGTGCGAAATTAAACGCACTGATGAATCTTCATATTTATTTCCTGTTTATTACGCGGCATTGTGCCATAACGATCATTAAGGTCGTCACAAAAATCATAACAGGTCAAATAATTAAAAGCAGCAGTAAAATAACTAACTTCTGAAGAATTTGTTTAAATAAAATTATTTATTCTGAGTTCATTACTATTTTAAATTTAAATAAAATAAACAAACTATAAAAGTGTTACAGAGAAGTTCCCTATTTCTCACACATTTGCGACTTTTTTGTTTTTATAAAAGGAAATTAACCTTTGCTGATACTTTCCCCATTTATCTACTTTTTCTTTGTCTGACTGCTGGTATCTACCTTGACCTGATGTTGTGAAGTTTATATACTTCACACATAAAACTTATGAGAGTTTTTACGAAGAAACGATCGATTAAAGCGTACTTTTTTGAACATTTATAGGTTACTTTTGAAATTTAAACTTTATATAGATACTATAAGGTACATAACTAAAATAAAAGGCAGGTTCAGACAACATAATGCAATTCATATGCAGTCAACTGCATTCTTTGAACGTAAATTTTGACCAAGGTAACTAGTTAGTTTTTCAAGTGTAACAAATTTCAAACTCGGAACTTTATTTAACCTTTATGTTCAGTTGATCGTCCAAAAACTACCATAAACATAATTGTCGACAAAACACTCCTCAGACAATCAACAATTCCATCTCGACTTTTATTTTGTATTTTTAAAAAAATATTACTTATTCCTTTTGCAATTTGACAAGGAAACCTTTTACATAAAACATTTAATGGAATTATGCAGAAAATAAATAATCACAGAGAATTATTATTATTATTATTATTATCATCATCATCATCATCATCATTATTATTATTATTATTATTATTATTATTATTATTATTATTATTATTATTATTATTATTATTATTATTATTATTATTATTATTATTATTATTATTATTATTATTATTATTATTATTATTATTATTATTATTATTATTATTATTATTATTATTATTATTATTATTATTATTATTATTATTATTATTATTATTATTATTATTATTATTATTATTATTATTATTATTATTATTATTATATTATTATTATTATTATTATTATTATTATTATTATTATTATTATTATTATTATTATTATTATTATTATTATTATTATTATTATTATTATTATTATTATTATTATTATTATTATTATTATTATTATTATTATTATTATTATTATTATTATTATTATTATTATTATTATTATTATTATTATTATTATTATTATTAATATTATTATTATTATTATTATTATTATTATTATTATTTTTATTATTATTATTATTATTTTTTTTTTTTTTTTTTTTATTATTATTATTATTATTATTATTATTATTATTATTATTATTATTATTATTATTATTATTATTATTATTATTATTATTATTATTATTATTATTATTATTATTATTATTATTATTATTATTATTATTATTATTATTATTATTATTATTATTATTATTATTATAGAGTTTCTAAATTTCTCAACCTCTATGAGGTTGGAAAATACCTATCCCGGGCTATGCCAAGGGATTAGGCTCTGTTGAATTTATGTTTATTATAAATTAATCTTAGGATGAAAGTTGCAGGAACCGTCTGACTATATTGCACGTGCTTAGAATAACGGCCTTTTGCATTTTCTCCAGCTCATCCTTCAGGTTTTCTTTTTCCAATTGTGAAACAAGGATTTTCGTTATAACTCCGGTTGCCGAAATAACTATTGGTACAATGTTGACGCTTTCTGCACGATACATAGCTTTCATTTCATTGGCTAGATCAGTGTACTTGCTTATTTTTGCGGCGTATGTTATCTGAAGATTGTGGCTCAGAGGGATCGCGACATCATAAATAGTGATCTTGTTACTGTTTTTATGAAACACAACTATGTCTGGTCTATTTGCTCTGACAGTTTGGTCCGTTGTTATTGACCTATCCCAATAGATTTTGAACTCATTGTTTTCCAAGACTGCAGAAGGGTTGTACTTATAGTAAGGTTCATTAACTACCGCCAACTTTAAGTCCTTAGCTATCCTCATATGCACAATTTTGGCAACTTGATTATGCCTTGCCGTGTAATCATTGGCTGCTAGAGTTGTACATCCGCCTATTATGTGGTCTATTGTTTCTGAGGAAGCTTGACAGTGTCGGCAGAGATCGTTCGCCATTTCTTCTTTAAGTATTGTTCTCCTATAGTTTTTAGTGGCAATAACTCTGTCCTGGATTGAAACAATAAATCCTTCAGTTTCAGCAAACAACTGTCCTCTGCTCAACCAAAGGTTTGAGTATTCGCGATGGATATTTTCTTGATCCAGAACTTTGCGGTGTGTTCCATGCAAGCTTTTGTTGTTCCAAGCTTCTATTAGAGCTGCCTCAGTTTGCACGTTTGGTGGAGTTTCATATACTTCAGAGCGGAGATTGAGGGGTGTGTGGTATTTGTCTGCTAGGCACACTGTACGTAGTAGACACGAAGTTTGGGATTTTGTATGGAAATAGGACCTTAGGTTACAAATCTGCGCGTGTTGCAACCGGTTGACGTCCGTGAGTCCTCTGCCTCCTTGACTGCGTGGCAAAACCATTCTTTCAACAGCACTTTTAGGGTGGTGATATCGGTGCTTAGTCAGGTGGCTTCTGATCGACCTCATGATGTTATTCAAATCCGTATCAGACCACTTGACTATGCCAAAAGAGTAGGTCAGTATTGGGATTGCCCAGGTGTTGACGGCCTTAAATAGGTTTCCAGCATTCAGTTTGGATTCAAGAAGAATTTTAAGCCTTTTGTTGAGTTGTTTGCCTAGACCTTGCTTAATTGCTGTGTCGCAGATACCTTTCAACTGAATTAGTCCTAAATACTTATAAGATTCGCCATCAGAAAGGTTGCATATAATGCTTTCCTCATCAATACTGTATCCGATTTCATCATTTTGAACTTTTCCTTTCTTAAGGTGGACGATCTTACACTTGTCCAGCCCGAACTCCATGTTTATGTCATCACTGAAACGCTTTACAGTATTTAAAAGTCTGTGGACTTTCTCTTTGCCATTTGCGTAAAGCTTCAGATCATCCACATAGAGCAAATGATTAAGCGTTTGTGTACCCGTTTCTGCCTTGATGGTAAATCCAATGTTCATCGACCTAAGAAGATTACTCAGTGGGTTTAAGGCCAAACAAAACCATAGGGAGCTGAAAGCATCTCCTTGGAGGATTCCTCTTCTGATGTTGACTGTAGAGCTCGTTTTACCTCCCAGGTGTAGGGTTACACACCACTTTTCACTGATAACTTTCAGGAATCTTCTTGTCTTTGGATCAATTTTGTATATCTCTAGCACCTCGTGCAGGTACGAGTGAGGAACTGAGTCGAATGCCTTCTTGTAGTCCACAAACGCCATACTTAAGTTCCGTTTTCCTTGAAGTGCTTGTCGAACTGCAATTGAGTCGATGATAAGCTGCTCTTTACAGCCTTGTGACTCTTTGGCACAACCTTTTTGCTCTTCAGTCACAATATTGTTGTTTTCGCAATGGCTATATATTCGGTTGGTGAGTATTTTTGTAAAGAGCTTGTATATAGTTGGCAAGCACGTGATAGGCCGGTATCCTGCTGGGTCTGTAGTTGGACTACCCTTTGGAAGGAGGAAAGTATTCCCTTGCATAAGGAATCCAGGCATTTGTTCAGGTTCATCGAGCCAAATGGTGAAGTGCTTAGCTATGACTTTGAGGAGAACAGGCAGTTTTTTAATCCAGATGTTTTGAATCCTATCGGGCCCAGGAGCTTTCCAGTTGCTGACGAGTTTTATAGCTTCTGCCACTTCCTCGCCAGTAATCGCACTTGATGTCATTTCGGTGATGTTTTCGCTTCTAATCCGTTCATTCGTTAACCAGGATGCTTCGTGTTCATGGGTTTTCGACCTGTCCCAAATTTCTTTCCAGAAAGCTGTAGCTTCTTCTATGTTTGCCATTTCGCTATTTGTTGAGTTTGCGCTTGGCTGAGATGCATCTCTATAGAAGCATCTTTCATTCATTGAGAAACGCCTATTCTGGTTTTTTCGGTCTCTGGATTCTTTGTACCTAGCAAGTCTCTTGGCTGAAGCTGCGAGTTGTTGTGTCTTCGTGTCTTTTAACTCAATAATTTCAGCAGATGTTGGTGGGAAGTATTGTGCTGGAGGTCGTAGAGCTTTTATTTGGTTTTTGATCTTTTTGGATCTACACCCAGCCAAAAACGCAACGAGTCTACCTATGTCCGCCCTTAGCCTATTAATCTTATTTTGTAGACGTCTCTCCCAGTATGGCATTTTTGGAATCCTTGCAGATGTTATTTGTTGGGTGTGATTTACCTTCTTTCCTAGGGCATTAGCGACAGCGACTGCGGATGCATAAAGAAGCAGGTGTAGTTTTTCGAAGCTGATTTCGTCTGTCACATGTTGTGGAAGAATCCTGTTGTTAAGCATGTTGGTGAGTCGTTCTATTTGCCTAGATGAATTCAACTTTGGTATAGTTCCTCTATCTAGTGGGTTGATGTTATTATTATTATTATTATTATTATTATTATTATTATTATTATTATTATTATTATTATTATTATTATTATTATTATTATTATTATTATTATTATTATTATTATTATTATTATTATTATTATTATTATTATTATTATTATTATTATTATTATTATTATTATTATTATTATTATTATTATTATTATTATTATTATTATTATTATTATTATTATTATTATTATTATTATTATTATTATTATTATTATTATTATTATTATTATTATTATTATTATTATTATTATTATTATTATTATTATTATTATTATTATTATTATTATTATTATTATTATTATTATTATTATTATTATTATTATTATTATTATTATTATTATTATTATTATTATTATTATTATTATTATTATTATTATTATTATTATTATTATTATTATTATTATTATTATTATTATTATTATTATTATTATTATTATTATTATTATTATTATTATTATTATTATTATTATTATTATTATTATTATTATTATTATTATTATTATTATTATTATTATTATTATTATTATTATTATTATTATTATTATTATTATTATTATTATTATTATTATTATTATTATTATTATTATTATTATTATTATTATTATTATTATTATTATTATTATTATTATTATTATTATTATTATTATTATTATTATTATTATTATTATTATTATTATTATTATTATTATTATTATTATTATTATTATTATTATTATTATTATTATTATTATTATTATTATTATTATTATTATTATTATTATTATTATTATTATTATTATTATTATTATTATTATTATTATTATTATTATTATTATTATTATTATTATTATAATTTATTAACTTATAATTAAAATTATAATGCTAATATACAAAAACAAGCACAAGTTATAAGACTCCCGGCTCTGAGGTAAATTAATAGAAAAAAGAACTAATATTTAGTTAATATACATATGTATGTACATACATTATAAAAAATATGGGGCGACTTTCGATTACCGCAGCACGAATTTCGTTCTGATTTTTTTTGTACAGTTAGGTAGGGGTCTCAATAGAACATGTTTTAAATTTTAAGGCGAGGAAACACCGTTAAGTCATAAAAAAAATATTTTCTTTTTCGGACTTAACCCTACTTTTTTGTATTGCGTTTTTTGAGCCTAAAACAAGTTTTTTTTAATTGATACTACAGTATACTAAGAGCTAGGTATGTAAGGGGGGGCATGCTGCCCCCCTGCAACCCCCCTGCTTGGAATCACTATAGGATTTGGGGCGGGTGCGAGTTTGGGTATTGCAAAGTACTTTTCGCATTTAAGCACTAAAAACAAAGAAATCCCCAACGAAAAAAAACAAGTATGGCAACACTGAACAAAAAACAGGGAAGAAATGTCAAAATCAACCATTTTTGCGTGTTTTGTATGTAAAAAAGTGAACTTTGAAAATTAATTTAAAATAGAAATAAATGTTTCCTCGCTATAAAATTGCTATAATTATTATTTATTTGTGCATATCTATCAAATAAAAAAAACCGCGTGTCGAAATTCGTGCTGCGGTAAGGAAAGTTGAGCCAAAAATATAAATTATAATCAAAATTATTTACATGTTAATTATGAAAGTTAAATGTCAATTTTTAATTTAATGAATAAAATATGTATATTTTGAATGTTTACTTGACTAGAGTAATAAAGTCCAGCTTTCAGTTAATTGAAAAATCATGAATAGCTTTCTTTTTGACATAAGTAGACTTGACTTAAGTAAGGCAAGTTTCTAGTATCTGATTGGCCAACTGCCAAAATAATGGTCAGGTTCAGACGACATAAGGGACTTGAAAGTAAGGCAAGTTTCCAGCATCTGATTGGCCAGCTGCCAAAAAATTGCCTTCCAATTAAGGCAACTTTATTGGAAAGTTGACTGGAAAGTTAGGCAAGAAAAATCTCCCTAACTTTTAAGTCAAGTCAACTTCTGTCAAAATGACAGTTGATCATGTTTTTTCATTCAACTGATAGCTAAACTTTATTACTCAATGATTTATTTATTTTCTGCACAACATCATTTAATGCTTTCTGTAAAAAAGTTGCTTGTAAATTTGAAAAAGAAATATGTAAGTAATATTTCTTTACAATACAAAATACAAAACGTGATGGACTTGTTGCTTGTCTGAGAAGTGTTTTGCAGACAATAATGATTTTGGTAGTTTTTGTACTATGAACTTGAAGTAGAGGTTTGTGAAGTTAAGTTCTGAATTTGAAATTCATGACACTTAAACAACTAACTAGTTGCCTTGGTCAAAATTTACGTTCAAAGAATGAAGTTGACTGCAAATGAAATCCCTTATGTTGTCTGAACCTGCCAAATGCCTTTCAATTAAGGAAACTTCATTGGAAAGTTGACTGGAAAGTTAGTCACAAAAATCTCCCTAACTATAAAGTCAAGTCAACTTACATATGTCAAAATGACAATTGATCATTTTGTTTTCATTCAACTGAGAGCTAAACTTTATACCTCTATGATTTATTTATTTTCTGCACAATTCCATTTTAATTTTTTGTAAAAGTCTGATGATGGACTTGTAGCCTCCCTGAGGAGCATTTTGTAGACAATAATGTTCGTACGTTGAACTGAAGGTAGAAGTTAGTGAAGTAAAGTTCCAAGTTATAAATTGATGACACTTGAAAAACTAACTATCTGCCTAAGGCGCCAGTTATAGCTATCATTGAAATCAATCAATTGAAATTTTGAATCGATATTTGACGGTGTTTCCCTTTGATTAGAAATGAAAAAAAGAGGCTGGGATGCGACCCACACTGATAACTTCCCATCCCGTCTATCGATTTGTCTTGCTTAAAAGTTTGTCTAAATGTATCAATTCTTACCAAATTTGCGTTCTATTTTTTGTAGATTTTATTTTTTTTTATGAAAAAACGGACTGTTGGATTTTTATACAAAAATTACTGAATATAAAAAACAATATTTTCTGTGAAATAAAATAAGTTTGAAGCCAATATTTTTAATTTTTGAAAAGCTATTTGAGCCGAAAATCAATTTTTACCAACTTTTATTAATTTTTTTGTTTAGGTTTTTATTTTTTGTAAAAAAACTGTCAATTCGATTTTTCTCAAAATTTGTCCTAATGTTGAAAACAATATTTCTTATAAGTTAAAATTAGTTAGAAGCCATAATCTCAAATTTTTGAAAAGATATTTAAGTCGAAAATCAATTTTTACCAACTTTTGTTAAATTTTTTTTTCGGTTTTTAATTTTTTGTAAAAAAACTGTCAATTCTATTTTTTTCAAAATATTACTGAATGTTGAAAACAATATTTTTTGAAAGATAAAATTAGATTAAAGCCAATATCTCAAAGTCTTGAAAAGATATTTGAGTCAAAACTCAATTTTTACCAACTTTTTTTTTATTTTTTTTTTAGGTTATTATTTTTTGTAAAAAAACTGTCAATTCGATTTTTCTCAAAATTTTTCCTGCTGTTGAAAACAATATTTCTTATAAGATAAAATTAGTTAGAAGCCATAATCTCAAATTTTTGAAAAGATATTTAAGTCGAAAATCAATTTTTACCAACTTTTGTTAATTTTTTTTTTCGGTTTTTAATTTTTTGTAAAAAAACTGTCAATTCTATTTTTTTCAAAATTTTACTGAATGTTGAAACCAATATTTTTTGAAAGATAAAAGTAGTTTAAAGCCAATATCTCAAAGTTTTGAAAAGATATTTGAGTCAAAACTCAATTTTTACCAACTTTTTTTTATTTTTTTTTTAGGTTTTTATTTTTTGTAAAAAAACTGTCAATTCGATTTTTCTCAAAATTTTATCAGATGTCAAAAACATTATTCTTCGTTGCACAAAATTGTTTTGGAGATGAAATCATATTTTAGTCGTAAAATTTTCGAAGTGACAAATTTTTTTTTTCAGTTTTTTTGATTTATAAAAAAAACCGTTAATTGAATTTTTTTCCAAAAATATAATTGTTTTGTATCACGTTACAATATATAATACAAAATTTAATTCAAGTCTCTAGCGTCATTGGTTCATGAGATATTTAGGGTTAACCAAAATTTTCACCTTTTTTTTAAACTGCTATGGTAAAAAAACCACCCACGCAATTTTCTTGAGAGCCCTTTCTGCATCTTTCTGCCTTATTATCTGTATAACAAAATTTATTTGAAGTCGATATCTCTTCTGGTTCTTGAGCTATGGACGACGAAAAAAACGTCGCGAACGTACGGACGTACGGACGTACGGACGTACGTACACACGCACGCACAGACATCTTTCTAAAAATCTTTTATTTCGACTCTAGGGACCTTGAAACGTCGAGAAATGTCAAAATTTTCAATTTGTCAAATCGGACCCATTACAATAACTTCCTATGGGAAGTTAATTATATACTGATCGATCGGAAATCACACAAAGAATTTTTTTTTGAGAAAAAAAAGTGTAATTACGCATTTATTTTTTTCTAAAAATGTATTTTTCTATTTTCCGGACAGAAATTCATTTTCCTGAACAGCAGATACTTTTATCTTTGTATATATAATCCACTCTATATACAAAGATAAAAGTATCAGCTGTTCAGGAAAATGAATTTCCGTCCGGAAAATAGAAAAATACATTTTTAGAAAAAAATAAATGCGTAATTACACTTTTTTTTCTCAAAAAAAAATTCTTTGTGTGATTTCCGATCGATCAGTATATAATTTTAATTTCTAATCAAAGGGAAACACCTTCAAATATCGATTCAAAAATTTTTCCGGATCGATTTCAATGAAAGCTATAACTGGCGCCTAAATTAAATAAAACTTTAAATGCATTGTTTCTTTTTGAAAAAAATATGCGATGAATCTTCCTGAGACCGCAATTTGAATCATTTAAAATATTTTGTTTTTCACCCTTGATAACAAAATCCAACCTTTAAGATGAAATTCATTTTTTTTTTAAATATTATCGCTGTGTCTGATTTATTTAGCTCTTTTCTCGAAGCCGAAAAAGTGATCAAAAGACTTTTATGAAACCCTATAATCTCTTATAGTAAATTCTAAACTTGCAAGAAATTTAACATTAGAAATCTGAGTTCGGTTTTTTTCCTACAACCAATATTTTAAAATGTGTTACAAATATTGAACTATCATGTAAAATTTGACTTTTTAACGTTGACATCATTTTTTTCTCGACATAGGGGTTTTTCCCCTAATATATTCAGTTCTCGTAATTGCAACAAGTACAAATACTTGTATCTACAAACTTCTATATTTTGAAAAACTTTAAACATTTTTCCCTAAAAATAAAAGCTTCTCAAAATGGCTTGCAAAAGAAAACTGCAAGTGTAACATACTTTTTCCTTAAGCCTTCTTTAAACTATCACAAATTTCATCGTTTAAAAATAATCTGATGCCATTTTTTGTAGTCATAAACATAATCTCTTAATTGATCTTTTCATTCTAAAGACTTAAAATAAATATGTATCCCTCAAAATGTACACATTAACATTTCATTTAAAAACACCAAAAGGATTTGTGGATAGAAATTAAAGTCCTTGTGTCTAATTCCTAAATATTTATCTTAAGAAAACAACTAAATTTTTAACCGACACCCCAACTCTCCAACTAAACACAAACTGACTAACTTCATCCACAAATATTTATTTCTGTTTTTAATTTTAATTTTTAAACTCTGTACAATAATAAACAAATTGTTTTGTTTTTGCGTTTTTGTTTATAACTTCCGACTTCCTGCGAACGGTCAATTAATCAATACATAGGAATTCAAATGTTTCCAGTCAAATAACTTCGATGTGCAAAATGTGAAAGCAAAATTGCTAATCCGCAACTACATATATGCATACATGGTTAACTTCAAATTCTATTATCAAACGCTAACCACATAGACTCTCCCCAAACATACGAGTATCTGTAGTTGTAGGTAGTTTTTGAATGATGATGAATCTGTCATCTCCACAATTAATTTACATCACATCACCAGATCTTTAACTTAAAATTCAAACTTAAAAGCCCACCGTTGAATATTTACATATATTCAATTAAAAACAAACATTCAATCCAAACCAAAAATCAAAACAAAAACCAACCAACATTTTGTTTGCATTAAAAATAATTTTATTTCCTTTTATTGAAATTCTTTCAAAATTCAAATAAAAACGTTTAATTTTTTTTTTTATTTTTGAACCAGAAAAGCTTTTAAATATTTTATATTTTTATTTTATTTTATTTTTTTTTAATATTAAAACAAAACCAGTATTAAATTTTATTCTCTTAAGAATAAGAAAAGAAATGTATATAATGTTTCATACATAATGAAAAGTCTATATTACAAAAATTTTAATAAATCAAACTACATAAATATTTACATTATGAAAATAACAGAAAAAAATATATATAACAATATTCCAATAAATTGAAAGGTATTTGCTTGAGAAATAGTTTATTTAATAATTAAAACATAAGTTGTTATGTTTTAAAATTAATATAATATATTAAACAATGTCCTCTTTTTCAATGGAGGACAGTAAATACATACATATATGCCATGTATCGCTAATTTAAAAATCAAATTGCAAAATGTGTTATAACTTAAATTATCAAAAACGTTTCATTTTTGAAAATTAAATTATTGAAAACAATCAAAATCAAAAAATGGAAAACAAAATTTTAACACTTAAAATAATATAAATAAACAATTAGTCTACCAAAATTGCCAATTAAATAAATAATAACAAATAAAAACTGAAAAAAAAAATAAATAGTTTTTTCACAAAAAAGAAATGAAAACAAATAAATAACAAATCTTTCCTAGGGACTGGATAGATCGAAACCAATCAATGTGTCCGATCGGGAGCTGCGTGTGAGCGGCTTGTGAAGCTTAAAATCATAAAACGAATGCTGCCATTGCCAGCAAGTCCGGCAAAAATAGCGAAAGCAGGCCAGCTCCCTGCAAAAGTACGGCCCATGTTGTACGCCACACAATGCGCACAAAGTGTCCTCCAGGTAGGGGTCAACTTGAATGGTCTTTGTGAAGATAGTTGTCTTGATCTTAATAAAGCCAGCTGATACAGCTTTCATGTAAGAGCGGCTGTTATTGAAGGTCACGCGACCCGATCCGATGGGATACTTGTATTTGTCCGTATCGATGCCTGCGTAAACAACTCCGTCAAACATGTCATTCATTACCATGGCCAGTCCCATGGCGGTCAGTTTGCCATGTAGGGCTCCCACAAACACAGTCTTGCTAGGATTCAGCTTCTGATGAGTGGACGTGACAAAGTTCGAATCCGAAATGGTCCATGGTATGATCTCTACCTGCTTGGAACGAATACGACCAGACGATATGTGAAAGTAGTAGTTGCCAGCAGTTTCTGAGCAAAACTTTGATGTGGTGCAAGCTGCCAGCAGCTCCCTCACTTTTGTCTCCGCCTCGAATATGATGTAGGCATACCCTTTCGGCTGGACAGCGTGTTTGTCTCGTCTGGGCCATTCGACTCGTATTCTGCCAAAGGGTTCAAATAATTTATTGAGTGATTGCTCACTAATGTCCCATGGAATGCCACCGATAAAAACTTTCTGCGAATAGGTCGTAATGCAATTGCGAGGCTGAGGCAGGATCCCATTCCATAGATAAGGAATGTTGTGAGCACTCGTGTATTTCTGGTCCATGTCCTCTTGCAGCTGAATCTCTGGATCAAAGTTGAAGTTCACGTCATTGGTTCCATTGCAATTGGACAATGGTGACGGAGGGGGAAGTGGCATTTTCATGTGTGACCTTGACCTTTTAAACGGACCACGTGTTTCCAAATTGGCATTGCCATTGGAAGTCGACTCTCCAGTAATATTACACCGAATTTCTGGAAATTTATCAACAGACGATGTTGGTAATTGAATTGGCCGTGGGGGTTTCCGCGGTAAAAACTGTTTTTTATTATATCTCCGGTTCTGGTTCTGGTTCTGGTTCTGGTCAGGCAATTGGTTATCATTATATTCCAACTCATAGTTTGTTGAGGTTAAAATATCAATCATATTCTGGATATTATTTTCGATATTATATTTATTTTGTCGAATTAATTTACTTGTGTCTTGGCACGAATTATACCAATTTAATAAAGCCATATTTGTAGGTTATAAAAATAATGAAAATTCAAAACTTACACAATTCCAGAACTTTTTTTTGTATTGTTAAAAAATTAGTTAAATGTTAATGAGACCAGGACCACGACCAGTGATCTACTATTCGAAATTTGACAAAGACCATTTAGGAACTGATGACCAGCTCAAAGTAACAGACGATTAACGGAGGATTTTATCATTGGAGTAAACAAATGTGTAAAACACATATAGTGGAGCTCTTAGGAGGAGCTTATAGTGTAGCATAGAACTTGTCTTAGAACATACTCTGGGTTCTTTTTCGGGGCAAACTTTAAAAATTGTTAAAAACATTGAATTTTATTAAATTGTTTGTGCAAAGTGTATGTTCTATGATTAAAGCTTACAGTGGGGTAGATTTATTTTAAAATTGATGTTTAAATATGTAAATATAAAGATCTTAGAAATGTAGAGCACTTTTTGAAAAAATTATAGCTATTTCCACAAAACTCAGCTACTCACTTGTTTTAAGCCTATTTAAAAAAAAATGATGTTTTTCTCAACTATTTAGCTTCTAGCTTTTTCTCACTTTTGTAATGTTTCTAAAAAGTAAACAAACATAAATTTACGTTTTAAAACTTTTGGCGGAATAAATAAATTAGGAAGCGCAACAGTCCGTTCCAGGGACGGGCTGTGCCCGTGAACAACGTGACAGTCCTTCTTATGGTTATGCATATTGTTAAAAGCCTATTCCACCCTGTCAATACATTTCCCAGCAGCTCCTACCTAAAATATGTACACTGCAAGTCTTATTTATAAACGCTGTATTATAGAGACTGCTTAAAATTACAATGCTTTCAAAACACCACAAAACTATTTAGAATGATAATGTTACGTTGAGTATAAACTATTTACCCGTTGAGATTTGATATGTTTTTAAGGGAATTTCAATAAATATGATGTTGTTGCTCTTGCTAAGTACTGTTAAGTCTTTTATTACTAACTTTGACTTTTTACGCTGACTCATCATCAGCAGGCAGAAACGATTAGAGCGATTTTATGTCGTTTTCGATTGGTCAACTAAGATTTGGCAAACATTTCATAGTTCATACTAAGAAAAAAGGTTGTGTTTTATTTAAAATTTTTAATGCTTTCATGATGGCTATAGCACCATATCTTTTTCACGAAATTTTCCATAACCAATTTGCAGGTTTTCTACTGAAAATGTCCACGATAACTTCACAAACGTCATTCATTTCTTTAATGCTTTGAATCGATTGTGGAGCATTGGATTAGAGCTCCTTAATGTGGCCAACAAAAAAAGAGCGGTTACTGCAAAGTTTTCATCATTTATAAAATTAATTTTAACAATTTCAATGCGTTTTGAAAATACGACAATTTTAAAAATGACAGCCGCAGGGTTTTCCATGGGTAAATTTGAATTTCCTTCAAAAATTGATTTTTCCGTGGCGCATAGAAAACTATTAGAATTGTTTTCTTTTGTTGGCATTTTATTTGTAAAGAGCTCTCAAATTTCCAGCTAAACATTTTTTAAAAATTGTTTTAGTATTGGTGCAAAAAGGGTTAAATCGGCCGAAAAATCCAGATCTACAGATTTGATTTTAAATCAAAAGTAAATCAATTTATTTGTCTCATGGAATGCAAAAACAGGTGAAATTTGTGTTTTTGACAGATCTAGATCAAGAATAAATTGGAATGGAAAACCGCATAAATCTCTTGTCAAATTCCAGCACTTTCACACACAAAACGCAATAATTGCATACTTATAGGAAATGCAAGTAATTTTTAATTTTAAACACAATCACTCAAACTTAAATCTCATACAGTTTGACAGCCATTACCATAGACGAATTTAGGTATCGAACGCTGCCACTGCACAAAAACATAAACGTCAAAATCGTCATTTTCATTAAATTTCGCAAAAAGTGGTGTAAACGCTTCGAAATTCGACAAAAAGAAAAGTCCGTAGTAGTTTTTCGTTTCTTTTTTTACGTTTTTAATATAGTTAATTATAAAGTTAAGAAGGTAAATATCATTGAAAATCTATAATCTCTCTCATGGGTTGCTCATCGACCAAATTGTGTTGTGATTTATCAACAAAAACCCGTCTGTCTGGATCGAATATCCGTCGTTGGATAGAATCCCAACTTCTTTTTTGTTTTGGAAAATAAAAATCAAAGCTAAATTCTTCCCCAAAAATTCCTTCATTTAAATGCAGTGATTAGAAAATCCCCAATTGAATACAAAGGTTTAAATTCTATTCCAAATTCTGAATCTTCCAAAAAATCAATTAATTTTTTTCGTTTTCGTTTGTGGTATTTCAATCAGACGAATGGGTTCTATGACATCACAACAGCACAATACAGCACACTGCCCATCATTTGAGTCATTCTCATTCGACGAATATAAATTATTGTACTCTACATTAACAACAACTTTTCTAACCTTTTTGTTATATGTTTGGTGTGGATTTTCTTTTAAGATCATCATCCAGATAAATGGCTGCTGGAACAACACTTCAAAAAGCCATCGATTTGGTGACTAAAGCTACAGAGGAGGATCGCAATAAGAACTATGCTGAAGCATTACGCCTTTATGAGCATGGAGTAGAATACTTTTTGCATGCTATCAAATGTATGTTGGTTGTTTACAGAGGAGTTTTAAATGGAATGTCTGTCGTTTTTAATTTAATTCTTTGTTGTTTTGATTTTTTTCTTCCAGATGAAGCTCAGGGAGAGAAGGCAAAGGAATCGATTCGGGCTAAATGCCTTCAGTACTTAGATCGTGCCGAAAAACTGAAGGAATACCTTAAGAAGGGCAAAAAGAAACCCGTTAAGGAAGGTGATTCTGCGTCCAAGTAAGTAAATTCTTTCTTTTTTTTGAAACTTTAACGAAATGAAAATGTGCACACCAGTCCATTTAGTAGGACGGCTAATTGATTAAAAATTAAAACTGATAAGTCATAGATTTTTTACTGTGCTGCCATCAACGATAACCAATACGATATTATCACAGGCTCTGTCCAGAAAGGTCATACCTTTGATCCCAATAAAAATATAAAAACCGAATTTCAGACTATATATACATACTTTTTACGAACTCCAATTTCTTGGGCAAATATTTGTGTTTGGATGAAACTATGAAACTCTTTTGTTGTAATTTATAATTCGAATTTCCCTATGATAAAAATATTTTTTGGGTACTTATGTATAGCGTAATTTAGCACTTTTGTGACTATCCATGAGTTGAGTGACACTTTCATGAAGGTAAATAAAAATCTCGAAATTGTCGGTATATGCCTCACCATCCACTTCTTGTTGAACGAACACATACGAATTGTACCTTTTCATGAGACGATACAAGACGTTCTTTCTCATCTTCTGGTAAAGTTATTATCTTTAGGATTTTATGCTGTCCGCATGATTATAACACTTACTCTGGGCTGGTGCTTTATTGACTTACTAAAATCTTTTGCATAGTATTTAAATAAGAGGTTTATAGCTTTTCCAAAGCTATTTTAAAAGATTTGTTTGTAGTGAAATTTATTTCCTTATGTTATGCAACCGTAATCATCAATATACCCGCGTTATCAAATACAGAGATTCGTTTTGTTTCTGTCGACCTACTCGTATGTGGAATGCATTATAACATCCTGTCCATACCTACAATTGCAATATTCAGAAATTCAAAACCAATATGCAGGGGCACCTTTTTGTGTCTATGGCATAGAAAGGGTACTAAAAACCCCTTAACAAAAAAACTATCAGTTCCTCTGAATTTCAAATTGGCATTACTTTGTTTGATATTTCAAAATGATTGGCATACAAATATACTGTAATGGATATTCATAGTTTTAAGTAGACTTTATTTAATTCCTTGTATTCGAAGGGCGGTAGTTAGTAATGAGTTGTTCTAGCTTATTATTATTAAAAGTATTGAAACCAAAAGACAGCTTCAAATTTTATAAGAAAGTCTTTATTGAACAAAATTCTTCATTTAATTTATAAACTGACAAAATCATATTATTTAAACTCACTCATTAATAATCTAAAAATTGGGATACATGTTCTATCTATGATGAAGCTTTGAACAAGTCGATGATGTTGAGATTCCAATCCCATTTTCCGCCTCTGATTTATTACTGCCCAATACACCAATCACCGATCGCTTGCTCCGCCAATTATGTCCATGTCATCTCTATCGCCAAGTAGTTGAACGGAATTACGATATATTGTACCAGTGCTACTGTCTTTCGATCTGCATATAACTGCTTTAAAACGAAGTTAAACAGATAGACCTTTGCAACCATTTCTCTTTTGTCATCCCGGAAAATCTTACGAACTTAGCAGATATGCCGAGATACGACACGGCTCTATCCACGATATGTTACACGACTTTAAAATCGATAAGGATGTGTTTTCTTTTCCAAAATCTGTTCGTCTCGTCTTGAACCACATTAAACGGGGCAAATCAGATTGGTCGAATACCAAAGGCATCCCCAAAAAATAAGTTGATATAGGTTCAGTATTTGAAAAATATTAAAAGCAACACACTATTGGTTTATAACTTTAAAAACTCATGAATAATTGTAACCATCCATTTTTATTTTCTTTAAAGGGAAGACAAGGATAAAAAGAGTGATAGCGATTCAGATGGCGAAGATCCGGAGAAAAAGAAGCTACAAAGCAAGTTGGAAGGTGCCATTGTCATCGAAAAACCCCAAGTCAAATGGTCAGATGTTGCTGGTCTAGAAGCAGCCAAAGAAGCTCTCAAGGAAGCTGTAATTTTGCCCATTAAATTTCCACATTTATTCACTGGCAAAAGAATACCATGGAAAGGTATCTTGCTCTTCGGTCCACCTGGTACTGGTAAATCATATTTGGCTAAAGCCGTTGCCACCGAAGCAAATAATTCGACATTCTTTTCGGTGTCGAGTTCTGATTTAATGTCGAAATGGCTTGGTGAATCTGAAAAGTTGGTCAAAAATCTATTCGAATTAGCCCGCCAACATAAGCCAAGCATTATATTTATCGATGAAGTTGATTCAATGTGTTCGGCACGTTCGGACAATGAGAACGACAGTGTGAGGAGAATTAAAACAGAGTTTTTGGTTCAAATGCAAGGTGTTGGCAATGATACGGATGGAATTTTAGTTCTTGGAGCTACCAATATTCCTTGGGTATTGGACTCAGCTATTCGGAGGCGTTTCGAAAAGCGTATTTACATTCCGCTGCCCGAGGATCATGCTCGTTTGGTTATGTTTAAAATTCATTTGGGTAATACAACACATGTGCTCACAGAAGATGATTTAAAAGTTCTTGCCAGCAAGACTGATGGGTAAGCTTTATAAATTACGATGATTTTGATGAGTTGAGTTCACAAATTAATTTTGTGCATTGTAGATACTCAGGAGCGGATATATCAATTGTGGTTCGTGATGCTCTAATGGAACCTGTCCGAAAAGTTCAACAAGCTACTCATTTCAAGGTAATAAATAATAATTTAATATATTGAAAAGAATTCAGAATGAAAGTCAAAGCTTAAATACAAAGACAAAGATGCGCACGTCGCAACAGTTGCAATTAAGAAAAAGTATGAAATAATCAAATTTATTTTGTTTGTTCTTACAGAGGGTGAGAGGCCCATCACCTCTTGATAAAAATCTAATTGTTGACGATTTGCTAACTCCGTGCTCACCAGGCGATCAAGGAGCATTTGAAATGGCATGGATGGATGTCGAAAGTGATAAATTATATGAACCTCCCGTCACAATGGTAAGACTAACATGAATTATATTTATCAAAAAAAAGAAAAATGTTACTAAAATTTTTCTTTTTTTCTTTTTGTCTAGCGTGACATGTTAAAATCACTATCTCGTACCAAACCAACCGTCAACGAAGATGATCTTAAGAAATTACAAAAGTTCACAGAAGACTTCGGTCAAGAAGGGTAGTTGGTTTTTCTCGTTTTGTTTGTTTTATTAAAAAAAGAAACAGCCCCTCTTATTGACAAAACAAAAAAAAACAATTGTTATCCATATAAAAATATCAAGAACAAAACAAAAAAAAAACTTTATCGAATTCAAAACATTAAAATTGTTACAAGAACTTTTTACAATTATACTTTGTCCACATTTTAATTTTGTCTTCTTTTTTTCTTTTGTATTGAATATTAAATAAAAATGTAAATGTTAGGTTATTTTGTTTTGTTTTTTATGATACCCACATTATATGCCGAACCATGCAAAGTTTTTTTTTTATTTTTTTAAGTAAAACAAGAAAGAAGATAGCTTTGATTTTTTTTTTAAATTAAATTGCAGCCTGTTTGTGAGCTTCAAAATGAAAAATTTATGTTAAATTTATGTATTAAATAACAAAAAAGAAAATCACTTAATTTTAATAAAACAAATATAATACATTTATCTATTTTCGAATTTACACCAGATTTTGTCTTTTTGAAGTTGGAAAATTCTCATTGCAGTAATTTATTTTCACTTTTTTGTTGTAATTGTTGAAAAATCTTATGATGGATTTTACAAGAAGTAATTTTAAATAGTTTCTCATAAAGAGCGAGAACCTATTTATTTCCCGTATAGAAGTAGAAGTAGCAGGAAGGGAGGGCACCTTTAATTTGTTGGTTATACACCAAATGGCTTATTTGAGAACAACTTTTTCTTTGCAAAAATTACTCTTGCTTTGATTCACAATGGTTCACGCATTTTCTAATGGTCGAAGATTACTAAACGTGGTGACTTTTCGAAGAGGCAGACACATTTTTTTGTAACATGCGTTTCCGCTAAAACAAATACTGTCAAAGTTTGTCATGAACTTTTAACATTTGAATCGTCATCGTGAATTAAACTGACCATAAATTCTTTGCGATCTTGTTCCTATATTTTGTATTGTAGTTATAACGATCGTCATTATCACTAAATAGGGTAGCGGATCATGAATTTTATATAGTGCAATCCTTCAAATTCTTTCTTACTTAAGGTGGCGCTACAGTCCGAGCTGTTCGAGACCGAGAGACGAATTTAGTACTCAATTGCCTTCTAAGTCCAAAAAAGGAGCGATTTGCAAGAGTTATTCTTCGTTTGATTTCAGCGATGGTGTCGACTGAGTTCATAGCGGTGCCTAGGTAGACAAAGTCATTAACTAACTCAAAATTATAGCTGTCCATGGTGACGTTTTGTCCAAGACGTCGTCTCAATCCTTTAAATGCTTTGGGTTCATATTAGTAGTCGATAACAATATTGAAGAACAGTCAAAAATCTTAAAACTTGGACACTCCTACCGATTTCAGGCCGCGTTCGAGAGAAAATTCCTACGGATAATTATTTAAAAACAAAACTTTTTCAAGGAAACCAAAGAGGGGAGGGAGGTGGCAATCCGCCACGGTTAACAGACTAATAGGGAGTGCCATCAGCAACAGCAAAATTAATTCTAGCACACTACACAAAATAAAAACAAAAATAAAACAATGTAGACTAAGGCCCCCCTAGTGCCCGTGGCATAATGGTTAGTGCGTTGGACTGTCATACCAGAGGTCTTGGTTTCGATCCCTGCCTGTGGAGGGATAAAGTTTGCGAGGAATTAACAAATTCTCCAAGAGTAATTCTTGTCATGAAGTGTTTTTTCAAATTAGCCGTTCGGATTCGGCTTACAACTGTAGGTACCCTCCATTCCTGACAACATTACTCTCTCACACAGGGATGGTTGAGAGTTGTAAGGCCCTAGTTCTCAACGAACTGTTGCGCCGCCTAATTTATTTTATTTAGACTAAGACCCACAGCTATTTTTTGTGTGAGTGATAACAAAAATTAATTTAAGATAAGTCTTTACTTTTCATATCTAAATATTAAAGTCTTGCCTGCCGTAGCTGGGGCCCTTTTCTGTAAAGTACATTATTTTATTTTATGTGATGAATATGAGACCCCATAGAAATAGTCTTGAATTAACATAGTATTTTATCAGAGGGGAAACTTCTTAGAGAACAGGTTTCACACACATCTTTGAGTTTGTTCTTGGTGCAGAAGACCACTGCAAGACTTTTTGGAGCCCAATTTCCATGTTTAGGGTGCTCAGATATTTTATAAAATATAATGATTTAATTACTATACTTTTCACCTGGGCTTAAAAATAAAAATGCATTTTCATTGCACTATTACCGACAAAGTAAGGAGCTAGAAATATCAATTAAAAGGCGGGGAAGATGCTGGTTTAACGATGGAACAGGAAACAAGAAGATCCATGATACAATGCCAGGATACATTTTACACTGAACTTGTGCATCGTTCTTAAGCTAAGTATATTCGATAAAATCTTCCAATATTGGCCAATTTTCTATAAAGTGAAAATTGTCCGTTAATACGGTTGGTTGATATTATCCAAATCTTAGACAATTTTTCGGTAGAAAATCGGCTTACAATTTCCGCAAAACTAATGAAACAATAATGAAGCAGACAATAACGACTACCTTTCAAAATTTATTCATGCGTCCAATCAACCTTCTTTTGTATAACTGCGTACTGTGGTTCAAATGCTTACCTCGAAATTTACAGAAGTAAAAATAATAGTATCACATTGGAAATCGGTCACTGAAATTTAAAAGATGCAGACATTTGGACAGCCTTTGAAATTGTAAGCTTCATTTTTAAGGGGTCGTCTACCTACGCGCTCAAATTTCGGGCTTATTATTCAATGATGGATTGCAAAAAAAACTACACATGATATTTGAACGCGTCGTTGAATACACTACTGCCCTTGCAACGGCTGGTAAGATATCTCAGCTTCAGAGCCTTGAAACAACAACAACATTTTTTTAACTTAATTTTTAGAACGTTGATTAGGTCTAGACACAAGTTTGTTTGTAGTTATGTATGTCTACATTAGAAATACCTATGCAAAATTTTAAAACCTCGCAGGTAGACGGCTCCCCTAAGTGGGACTTTTCAGACTCTACCGTGTTTGTCATTGGCGTTTGAACAAAGCTTTTTAAAATTAAAATTAATAAATACTTTTATTAGATCAACGATAAGCCAAAATAAGTTGCCTAATTTGGCTATACTCGAGACATTCAGTGCAATAAAAGTTTGAAAGAATTTTTGAAGAAGTATAAGTTTACTTTACCGCCCCGGGTGTCATTGCCTCTTTCTGTCCCTGGATGTAGAAAAGAAAAAAAAAAACACAGATTTAAACATTTCTTTATATTTAATCCTTAAAAACAAAAACTGAACTATAACAACACCCGCATCAAACATCTTGTTCCATTGTATTATCAAGTGTAAGCATCGGTTCTTTGATATCATAAAAATCTATCATTTCCTTTAAATAAATTAAAAAAAAAAAAAGTTAATAGACCCTCATTTTAAGTAAGGAAACAAGACTAAAACATCAAACTTACTTTGCAAAGCTGAAAATTAACACTGCAAACAGATTGACTTGTATGTTGAACCAGATCTTTCTCATTTGTAATTGTTACTCGCACATGGGGCATATTATCATCACCAGTTTCGATTGCAACAATGCCATCGCGAGCGAGAAACGAAACTTGAAAAATATTCTCAACAGTATTCATAAAACTATTTGGATCTATGACAAGTTTATAGAATGGAACTGGATCTCGATTGTTTTCTTCAAATGCCTTTTTAAATAACAAAAATGCCAACATAAGAATTTGTGTTAAACATGTTCAAATTGTTTTTACATACCCGAACAATTTGTTTATGTATAATTTTTACTTTCTTAGCTCCTTTATCTTGTTTCTCTAATTTTGTTACTTCTTCAGGTTCTCGTTGTTCTGGGTTCTAATCCATAACAAAAAAAAGGACGAAAATGATTATTAAAATTTCTTTCTCAAATTTTAAACAAACAAATTGTGAACTAACATTTTTGTTCTTTTTTCTTTGTTGTTTTTCTTTGTTAGCTTTTTGTGTTTCGGTGACATTCATATCAAATGATCCTAGCATTGATGTTGAAACTTTACATGTTCGGCACATTCCAATTGCTATATCACTCAAAGCATTCCAATTATCATAATCGTCCTTGAAGACAAGGCCAGCCTGCATTAAATGGAGAACTTATTTTTGTTAGTAATTTGTCTAAAATTTAAATAAATATTGGTAGACTCATACAATAGCGTTTTGGTATATGCCATCATTGAACTCAGTGCTAGCTTCTAGGACTTTTGCCACGGCCTGATGACTAAGCTTAAGAAGCTGAGCGTCCATAACTATTTCAGTTGTATGCTCAGTTCGATCGCCAACATTTCCCTCTCCAATAATCTCATCCGATTCAGTGATGATTTTTTGGAGTGCAGATATTGTTTCAACAGTATCTTCGGCTTCAGCATTTGAACCTACAAGTAGTTGATTTAAGTAGCATAAGTTCTAGAAAATATCATTGACAGACGAATACTGAAATTGTTCCAATGTAGGTATCGATTTTAAGACAACACTCAACTGCAAGCCAAATATTCTAAGGAATTTTTGGGCCCAACAAGAATCTGGACTCGCAGTCAAAAGCTCTTAATTGTAACGGTAACAACACAATGTTTTGTTGGAGAGCTGATGGGCATATCCAAGAATCTTGTTTTATTAACTATTATCATTTGATTTGAGCCTTTTTTTTTATAATTTAGAATCTAAATCTATTTTAACTAAGATCAAATAAAAAATACAAAACATCTTAAAAATTAATACCAATAGCATTTCCCTTGTCTAATAGATTTTTTAGACGAATTTTTCGATCAGTTGGTCCCGACCCCGAGCTATTTAAGTCAGCCATTGTAATTGTTTATTTTTAATTGATTGAATATTAATTTATTTTATTATTTGAAACAAATTGAAAATTATCAACCGAAGATTATAAAAAGATAAACACAAATTTGAAATTTGAAGTTTATCCAAACGTCACTTCTCAAAAAAACATTTTTGTTTTAAAACATTTTCACTGAATGCTTCCAAAATTTGTGTGCGTTCCCTTAAGGTTTACTACACATTACCAAATGATAGTGATCGCAATAAGGGGTCTATTACATATGTATATTCAAGACTTTTTTCAAAAAGTACAAAGTGAGTAATAAAAAATAATGCTAATGAAAAATCCTTTTTAATTTTGAAATTACCGATACTTTGGACCTTAACAGTAACCAAAATTAAAGCTTATGCAAATGTTTAATTGGGATCTAAATGTTTCACCATTAACACATATTACTAGCTGTCTCTTTGACAGCGAATGTAGCAGATAGTAAAAGGATAATTAGTAAAAGACGTGTTTATTTTTATATAATTATTAATTATTATACATGCAAATTATATATTATATTATAATACTCGTTGTTAAAATGTAATTCGATAATACCTAAACGTGTGTTTAGTGATCTATTATTGGTAAAGTCTTTTAGGAACATAAAGGTATCTCTCTGAGTTCCTCAACTTTGAACTTATTGCAAGAAGTGGTAATTTTTACAAAAAATGTGGTATTTCAATCATAGCTTGAGTAATGTTTGTTTCTAATAAGTCTAGCGTTCAGCAACCAGTCAACAAAACTGGTTATACAACCATATAGTTCTTAACTGGCTTTCAACATCTTTGTTGGACCAGTTGGCATCTTTGAAGAAATACGGACTAATAACACCTTATCATAGTCATTTTGTCTGGATTGAAAATGGCACCTCTGTATATAAAATATATAGCTGATTTTTTTACATTTGCCGTAGACTAAAGGTGGCGTTGGAAGTTTTTAATACAATGTTAAGTATAAAAAACTGCAATAGCTTATGACGTCGTGGCCACTATGTGCCGTCTACACGAGAGGTTTTTATATAAAAAGATGGCACCTCCTCTACTGATTGTGGTTTTTTTAGCCCTAAATGTGGCAATTCTTGCGTTTAATTATGCACCGACTATGAAATATGTCTCATCGCTAAAGAAATTGTTCTAAAGATAGGTGTTCATTATATGTTGTTTGAGCAACCATTTAGCTCATCATTGTGAATGTTGTACAGGCTTCAATTGTTTAATGTTCATAGAAAGGGAAATGCAAATTCAAGTGCAAAATATACCATAATAAAGAGTAGTGTGCGTATAATTGATGTGAACGCCAAAAATTGACCAATTTAATCCAAAGTCATGTAATTTTAATTTAGTGTTTGTTTGAAAAACTACTAAATGACCGCATCTCATTCAAACAAACAATTTTCTTATTGGACATTGGCTATACTTTTTGGGGATCGAAACAGACACCATATCTCATAAAATCGTTCATGACTGACATAAGGTTATTAAGAGAAGGTTAAAAACATTTTCAGACATTTTTAAGTACCTTCAAAGTGCTCGTTCATGTGGGCTCAGGGTTTGTGAAATTCTGTTTAAATGCAAAGGACTTGAAAATAGCCCTTAATTAAAACAGGTTGGTATACAACCTTATGGTTTGCCAATTTCATTGAATTATTTCATTCGTATGCGAAAACGCGCCAAAGCAAAATCTGTCAAAACACAAAACGCCAAAAAAAGGTCAAAGCCAAAAACGCCAAAAACCGGCCCGTGGCCCGTGTTTCTGTTTAGTTTTGTAAAAGTTTAATATTTAATTATTTTCAATATACAAAAAAACTAAAATTTATTATCCTAGATGAAACTTGTTAAACCCCATTGGGTTCATCATGATGGCAAGTCTCATAGAACCCAAACAAAAGATGCCTAATAATGGTTTCCTATGCAAAATTTTTCTTCCTGTAGATAAGCCCATATTTTCAGTTGACATTCACCAAGAGTGCCTCAAATTTGCCACTGGTGGACAGGGGAATGATTCTGGTAGAGTGGTCATATGGAATCTACTTCCAATCCTATCGGAAAAAGCTGAATTGGATAATTCAGTGCCAAAAATATTGTGCCAAATGGACAGCCATTTATCGTGTGTCAACTGTGTAAGATGGTCCAATAACGGACAACTTCTAGCCTCTGGCTCGGATGATAAACTTGTCATGCTCTGGAAAAAAGCCAAGGTATGTGTACGAAGTGCCCTGTTGTTCACGTAAGCTGATACAATTTTATATTTAGGGTTCAAGCGGTGTTTTCGGCACGGGTGGTATAACCAAAAACCCTGAGAGTTGGAAGTGCATTGCAACTTTAAGAGGTCACTCTGGGGATGTTTTGGATCTAGCTTGGTCTCCGCATGATCGATGGCTAGCAAGTTGTAGTGTTGACAACTCGATTATTGTGTGGGATGCCCAGGCGCTGCCCTCCATGGTGGCAATGCTCAAAGGGCACACTGGGCTTGTCAAAGGTGTAACCTGGGATCCAGTGGGAAAGTTTTTAGCTTCCCAAAGCGATGATCGAAGTGTAAAGATTTGGAAAACCAGTGACTGGACGTGTAGTAATACAATAACGGAACCCTTCGAAGAGTGTGGTGGAACCACGCATATTCTTCGATTGTCTTGGTCTCCAGATGGTCAATATTTGGTGTCAGCACATGCCATGAACGGTGGTGGTCCCACTGCTCAGATAATCGAACGTGAAGGTTGGAAATGTGACAAGGACTTTGTTGGCCATCGAAAAGCAGTCACGTGTGTACGCTTTCATTCGTCCATACTTAAGCGACAAGCTCCGAAAACAAATAAACCTCAGCAATATTGCTGCTTAGCAGTCGGATCACGCGACCGGTCTTTATCGGTATGGATGACTGCTCTGCAGAGACCACTAGTCGTTATACATGATCTATTTGAAGACAGCATCTTGGATTTATCATGGGGCGCTGAGAAGTGTATTTTACTGGCGTGCAGTGGAGATGGTACTGTAGCTTGTTTGCAATTTTCCGAAAAGGAACTAGGAACATCACTTTCGGAAGAAGACAAAGTAAGTTTATTTCGTAAATTTATAAATTTATGCCCATCATTTATCGAAAGGGTACAGAGAATTATATAATAAATCGTCCTATTTTAGGTGTTTACTATTATCCAGCCTATTTTTAATGTTTTCAAGTTTAAAAAATTATTAAAAATTGTCTTTTTTATTAGAACTTACTGTATCAAAGAATCTACGGAAAAGGAACATCCTTTGAAACAACCACTTCGGCTAGAGATACACTTATTGAAAATGCTGAACTATTAAATGCAGCACCAGAACAAGTTTTTCCGCCATCTTTTCCAATTGATCTTAAATCAGAAACTGTGAAAGAAACGATGAATCGTAATATAACATCAAACTCTGCTGGTATGATCTACCAAGCTAAGGCCATTAACAAACAAACTGAGACTCGAACAAAAGATGGAAAACGAAGAATAACTCCTGTTTTTATTCCTCTAAATCAGGAACCTGGGTAAGAAATAGACCAACCAAAGATTCTTGTTGAATCTCGAACGACTCTCTTGCAAATAATTAAGTTTAATTCTAAATATTACGTTTCATTTTTTTTTCATTTTAAATAGGGAAGTACCAGCCGCGGTTATAAGCAGCAGTTCCCGTCCTAAAAATGATGCCATTGTAATTGACGAGAAGCAATTTATCAGTTATACGGATACTTCAGTATTAAAACCAATCATAACAGAAGCCGAACAAACGTAAGTCACTGTTAAGGTTTTAATGTTTTTGTCTTAGAAAACTAACAAATGTTTGCTTACAAAATGACGCAGACGTTTAGATAATCGATTGACAAAAAGTACACTGGCAATATCTCCTTCGCATGCGAGTCAAACTGTGTTGAAATCGTTTCCAGCTGTCTCAACATCGTCCAATTTAAATCCGAAGTCTGCCATTTGCAATGGTCCTGGTTCGCATCCAAATAAAAATGAACTTAATAAATCGGCTCAAGATTATAGGGTGCATGTGCAGAATGGAGCTCTTACAACATCAATGGGTCCTCTGACGAAAGTTATATGCTGGGCTGTCAATGGAAATGAAAAAATTTGGGAAATATTTGTTGGTAGGTTAATTATTAATTGATTGATTTTATTATTGATATTTCCATAACTTTTAATCTTGTTTTATTTTTAAGGGTCACATGTTGCGTCATCTTGTTTATCTTCCAAATACTTGATAGTGTGCAGTGTTGATGGAACTCTGCGGATACTTTCATTAAGTACAGGCAATACGGTGTTTCCCATAATAAACTTAGCTTCCACCGCAGTCCAGTGTGCTTTTGTAAGTAAAATTTTCTATTACAAGCCGAACCTAATAAATTACGGCTAAAATTTCAAGCTTTGGATGAAGAGTTTATTTTTATAAATATTTGTATACCTAAACTAGTGCCCCCTTGGAAATTTGGTTGGCGTGATAACAGAATGCGGTTTACTCCGAATATGGGATATTGCATTAAAAAAAATTGTCATTTCAACAACCTGCACAGAAATATTTGGAAAACACGGTCAAGTTGTTCAATTCAGCATCACAGAAAATGGAGTTCCTTTTGTTTTGTTTTCCAATGGAAATTCCTATACTTATTCAAGCAGCATGGAATGCTGGATGGTATTGAACTCCAAAGATCCCGCAATACGGCATGGCTTAAGGACAGCAATACCAAAAGATTTTCAAAAGAATTTCCGATCTTATCCTCTTACAACTATACAATCCTCATCAAATAATTACACTCCTAATTCTTCAGAAATGTAAGTTCATCATTCAATTTGATGTAAATTTTATGCTTACGCTATTTATAAATATTATTATAGAAACAAAGATGACTGGCAATCAGGAGCTAAACTGCTTTTCATAGAAAACCAGATAAAGCTTTGTGAAGTTATTCATTCGCCAAAGGAAATGCAACATTGGTATTCTTCGTTGGCATATCATCTGGCAACACACGGTGTAGAAAAACAAATCAGATTACTTCTCGATGAATTGTTGGGTACAAATTGCGCACAATCAAGTGAAGAAGATTTTCAAATTTTGGTAAGTTTTAATTTTTATTTTTGAAATCTTTAATAATTTACTTATATATATATATTTGTTTTTTTTTCTGTTACAGGGAATTCCTAAAAAACATCTTTTAGATACTGTCCTTAATGTTCTAAAACTACATCCAAAATGGCAACGTCTTTATATGGAGTATCGAGAACTTATAGATTGTAAGAACGATAATATTAACAAGCTTTGGAATTAGTATTTTTTTTTTGTATAAGAAAACAATATAATTATAAGTCACAAAACAATATTTGTTTTTAAATGTGATAAAAACTCAAATACAAAAAATTCATAATTTAAATTTGTAATGATTTATCTTGTTAATGATTATCATTTTTATTATTAATGAAAACATTCTGACTTTTTGTATCTTATTCGATATTGATAAATTGGCTCATTAGAAGTAAGTGCTTGCATATAAAAACCCACGACATTTTTAATTAATATGAACCAACCAAAAACTAAATACCACAAATAAAGGAATATGATGATCGGTTGGCATTGGCACCCGTGAAACATACATATGTAATTCCAGCCTTGTGGTAGCACAATCAAGGTGTTGTTTTGGTATTCAAACCTTACTTAGAGTCATCGTATGTAAATAAAATTTGATCGAAATTTTTCTGAGCGACAAAATTTAGAAACGCTTTGTTTCTTGTAAATAAGACTTTGGCCTATGAATGGATTTCTAAATGCCCAAAATTAAGACACTTCGCCTTTTTAAATACATAGATTACTGACGCAAATCATTTGTAAGTACGTATTAGACCTAAATTTAGGTACATTTTTTTCACCGGAACTTCTTTGAAAAATTGAAATTGAACTGTTCTGACTGTTCTGACATTTTGTATTGTAACCTTATTTAATCGGTTTCGGTTTCAATTTTTTTGGAAATTGGAGAGAATTCCTTGTGGCCTTGGCAAGTTTTTCAATGTTTCGCAATAAACGGCTTTACAATTATGTTTAAATTTTCTCAATACTTGATGAAATTTGGCTCAAATCTTTTTTGTATTAGTAAAAGGAAAGGCGGCGGCGATGGTTAAACCCAACCCTTTCCGACATTTTTACATACAACCCTAATCTGATATCCGACTCGATTTAATTTTTCAATTCATGTGAATGTTCCATAAAATATTGCTTGAGATTATTCCTTCAAATGTGTGATCCATCAAAAAGAACAATTTTTCTATATTAAAAGAAGTTTAATTGTTAAAATTTAGTTTATATTGAATGTTTTACTTTTGGTGGATAGGAAAATATTTATTTTCATGTGAACGTTTTGCAGAATATATGTAGTTGATATCTTTCTTTTTTCAAAGCTTAAAATACTATAAAAGGTTAATTTTCAAAAACAAATAATTAATTTATGAAATGTTCTGATTGGGTTCTATGCAGCAGTTAACTGCAAATAGTGGTTCCAAAGTTCCCTAAAATTAAAATAAATGTTTTTTTTTTTGGACGCATTTAAAGATTGAGAAAAGTACATATAGAAAGGTGCAAGTAGGACCAAAAATATAACATATTTTTTTAGGTTAGTAATGAAATAGAAAAGTTATACAGAAAATAAAACATTATTAAAAAACCTTTTAAATACGACCAAATAGAGCAAGAAGATGGCCTTATAGTCTTAGAATATTTCAATCTTCCAAACCTGATCTGGACTAAACCGACATATGGGAACTACATATGTACATATATGTATATCTCCTGCTAATTTGTTCTCTACCAATTAATAATTCTTGACAATTGTTGTTTATGCCTCATTTTGAATAAGCCATTTTAATAGGATTGTCAACAACTTTCGCAATATATTGGATCTTATTTTTATCTCGGAAACACTCAATGCTGCCATTGTTGTAAATCCAGCCAATACCCTGTTAGTCGAAGAAAACCGACATCACCCATAGTTAGACTTATCACTTAAATTTGTGCAACATTTCTAGTTACTACAATGAAAACCTAGAAATCAATTTTTAAAAATTCAGACTAATGGTGTTTTCCATGGGCAAAATAAATCAATTTATTTCTGATCTAGATCTGTCAAAACACAAATTTCACCTCTTTTTGCATTCCATGGGGCAAAATAAATTGATTTATTTTTGATCAAATCTGCAGATCTCGATTTTTCGGCAGATTTACCCCTCTTTGCACAAATACTAATTCTATTTTTAAAAAGTTACTTAATTACAATGAGAACAAAAAAAACAGATCCATGCGCCCATGGAAAAGCCCATAAATGAACTGGAATTTATTTATGAATTGTGGCATTAATGCTACATACATACATACATATGTATGTATGTGTTCTTAATTCTCCAATATTCGCTTTAACGTTTTTCTTTGAGAAAACCTAGAAATAATTCATAATATTCGCTATGGTTTGACTCTTGCCTAAAAAATAAAAGAAACAAGGCCTGGATTAAATATACTAAAACAAAAGGTGATGGTGACTTACTTATCCATAACGAGTTAAGAAATATGTTTATTGACTATTCTGGTATACATTATCATAGTTTAAGAACTGAGGGCTAAATTTTTGGCGTAAAGGGAAACCTGTTGATATTCAAGTTGCAGTTAGTTTTAGTAGCGGTGATAACAGAAACTTTCGTCTGCCAGCACGTAGTGACTGCCTTTGAAGCACAAGTTTTCCGAAAATTAAAAAAGTAGGTGAACTCGCTGATATAGGGCAGGTTCAGGCAACATAAAGGACTTGAATTTAAGGCAAGTTTCTAAAAATTACCTTCCAATTAAGGCAACTTTATTGGAAAGTTAGTCAAGGAACATCTTTCAAACTATCAAGTCAAGTCAACTTACGTTAAAATGACAGTTGATCATGTTTTTCATTCAACTAAAAACAGATCTTTTTACTCTAATGATTTATTTATTTGGTGCACAATTCCATTTAAATATTTTGTGTAAAAGGGGTCAAATTGAAAAAGATATAAGTAATACGTCTTTATAATACAAAATGCAAATCGTGATGGACTTGTAGTTTGCCTCAGTAGTGTTTTGTAGGCAATAATGTTTTTTGATAGTTTTTGTACTATGAACTAGAGGTAGAGGTTAGTGAAGTAAAGTTCCAAATTTAAAATGTATAACACTTGAAAAACTAACAAGCTGCCTTGGTCAAAATGAAATCCTTTATGTTGTCTGAACCTGCCCATAGTTTCAACAAACGTGTAGGTGGCCGAGTTTGTCCTGCAAAGATCGCCGAAAACGCGCTCGTTTTTAGACTTTTGGGAAAGCCCTCGACTTCCTAAGTTTGAATATGTATGTTCATGACAGACGCCTAGGTTCCTTCATTTTCTTTAACTTTTCGTTAACAAAGTTTCATAGCTTGACGTTTGCTATAGCCCTGGTCCAGATGGTGTACCTTCTTATATTAAAAAAAAAAAGAGTTTCCTATTTATCCTATCCTCTTTACATTATTTTTAATGGATACCTCAGATCCTCAATTTTTATAGAACTTCGGAAAATTCTTACATAACGCTATCCATAAAAAGGGTAGTAGAAATGAGATACAAAACTATCTTATCATTGCAATACTCTACGTTATTCCTAAGCTTTTTAAGTCCATTATTTATAAAGTCCTGTTTTAATTATTGTAAATCTATAATTTGTAACAGTCAACTCAACATGGCTTTGTTCAAAATAAGTCAATAAATTTTATCTTTCTGTCTACATTCATTCGAAAAACGAAAACATGTTAGCTGTGTGTATCTTTACAGCCTTCGGGAGGCCTTTGTTAAATTGTTTAACAACCTAGGTTTAAACGATAAATTTATTATGCGAGTTTCATCTTACTTAAGTATGTATATAAAAGGTCGTATAAACTTCATATTTAGGAATGTGCGGTCAACACAATTTTACAGCAACTCTGGCGTTCCACAAGAAAGCCACTTAGGACCTTTATTATTTATTTTATATGTAAACGATTAAACTTCGGAACCCACAAACTAGAATCATCAATGACAGAAAATACGAACTGGAATTAGAGTGAAACAACAAATAAAAAATTACCTATTACTAGGTTTTTAGATTATTTTCACCATGTCAATGGTTATTTTATTTTTAGTAATTTATTTCTTTTATATAACGGCATGTTTAAAAACTTATTACATTTTGTTTTTTGTTTTTTTTTTTTATTGTTGGAAAAAAATAATATTATGTTCGAGAGTCGTTTATTATAAGCGAAAATAATATATATTTATTTATATATTTATTTTTTGTTGTTGTGAATATGCCAAACATTTATTTATTGGTATGAAGTATGCATTTTTTTGTTGTTTTAGTTTTAATTAAACACAACTAACAAAGAGAACACGTCTTTCTTTTTTTTTAATTTAAGTGTTTTTTTGTTTTGTATTTTATACCTTATTTATACCCAAAGTTAAGAACAATCATTTGACCAACATTAAAAAAGTATTTAAATAATGTTTAAATACACATAACAATTCTGTAACAAAATACACATCAATTGTGTGAATTGTCAGTTTGTTGGAGTATCGTACAGGAGGTGATAGAAAACAGTATGCATTTTGTCGCCGAGTTATATCCAATTGTTCATTCAGTGTTAATATAACTACTTTATCCAAAGCTATTATATACGAAAGGAATAACGAATTTAAAGCATTTATATTCAAACGTCCCTATTCTTGCTATTTGATTCAATTGTAAATTAATGTTTCATTATAATTAATTAAAAATTGTCAGTACTTTTAATTTTTAAATAATGAGCATGAGACGTACAAAAGAATAAGTAGCATATTAAGGCTCATAGCACGTTACGAACAAGAAAGATCAAGCAGTAAATGTCTATATACAAAAATTGTATTGGCATTTAGCACACCTCTTAAAATGGATTTTTTTATTATAATTTGTTGAGCTAAATGAAAATCAACAATTTATTAAATGAAGCAGCCTTAACAAGATACATGTCCCTGTTGTAAGAACTTTTGTAAATAATGTGTTCATAGATTATTTTTTCCATTACAACAAGAAATTTATAAAACTTTAAAAATGCAATTTTTGTTTCGAAAAACAAAATAATAAGATGTAAGTTACTTCAAAGCAATGTAATGCAATAGTTTATTTATTTATTTAAAACAAATTATAATTTTTCTTCAAGCCTTCAACTCGTAGTAAACAGCAACAAAACAAAAAAGATATATTTATGTAGGTATGTATGTATGTATTATAATAACTTTTTTTTTCGTCTAAATTATTATCTTAAACTAAAAAGGCATTTTTAAAAACAAAAACCATACAAAACAAACCATCAAGATGTGAAGATATTTTCAAAGAAAGAAAATAAAAAAAAAAAAGGTTTCCCATCACCTCCTGTCATTTAAGTCACCCATCTTTAGAGTTATTATTTGTTTTCTGTGATTTTTTATGAAATAATTAGCCATAAGTTGTATCTTAATAGCATTTTGTGTATTCTTTTGTTTGTTTTGTTTTTTTTTTATTCTTTCTTTTTTTAAGCTATTTTTATGAAGAACTCAATCACTGGATTTGTTGTATTTTGAATTATAATCTAAGTAGATGGTTTATTTTTTTTTTATTTTATTCAGTTGAATTGTATTTTTTTATTTTCATCACTGTTTTTGAATTGATTTGTTGTTGCTGTTGTGTTTGTCTAAAAATTATATATTTTTAGGCATTCATTTACTTTTTTTTTATTTTTGATAGGTATTAATTATTTTTTTTTGTAGTTTTTTTGTATCTTGTTTTAATTTTTTTTTTTACTCATTGATAATAACATAAAATTTTAACTCCATTGATTCAGAGCAAATATTTGCCCAGAAATATGCCAAAGATTGCTGTTACAATGGAGAGCGCTATGTAAAACAATGGAATTTGTTTCTCCACCGTCGGTGAATATGGTTCGTCCATTCTTTGCTGCGACGTTGTGTATTTTATGCGCATAAGATGATTCTGTATTTGAAAAAGAATTTATAATTTGTTTATACTAAAAAAAAAAATGCAAATAAATTGTGTTACCTTAAGAGTAAGATTTTCTTCCCTTAATTCACTTCCTTCATTTTTAAGTTGCCTTATTTCTGATAAGAGTTGTTCTGTCTTATTATCATTTTGCTTTATAAAATGAACAAACAAATTATTATTATTTTTACATTTGGTTTTCTAGACAAGTTAGTATAGAATTATGGTAAGACATACCTTCTCCTCACTTGCTGGAATAGGTGAAGCTTCGTTAGTCACCACTTCTTTTGGAGCTGCAAAAAAAATGGTAATAAGTTTAGAATGATAGTTAAACTATATAAGAGAAGATATATTATGTTGAAAAAATTGGGACTTGAATAACTAGAGAATGATTATTATCATATATATCAATTACAGCGTAAGCTATTTCACATTTCATCCTTTGAAGAAAGGATTGACTTATAAAAAGTTAAAAAATAAACATCGATACGTAGAAAGAATGAAATAGTATTGTTTACATTCTGAAAGCGTTGAATAATCAAATTAACACAAAAGTTGTTTTAATACAGTAACTATTTATATTATATATTAACATCATGTGTTGGCCTGATTTTCAAGTTTCTGACTTCAGGGAAAGAATGCACCATGACAAAAAATTGCAAAATATACACGGTTTTTTGTTTGTTGTTTATGATGATTTTAAACCTAGAACCAATTTTTTACAAGCAGATTTTACAGTTTTAAGGCCACTTAGTTGACTTTCGTGTGTATATTTAAGGGTTTCCAAATTACAGCTATTCAAAAATTTGCTAAGATTTTATTTTGACAGAGTTAAAATAATTATAGTAACATGATTGCACATGATTAGTTTTTCGCTTAGATTTATTTCTTCTCCAGGGTTCTGAGGTTTAGTCATGAAGGCGTAACAGGTAGACAAAGTTACTTTGAGACCCGGAAGGACTAATTTTTCTGAAAGTGAGTAGTACAACAAATCTATGATTGGCATTTATTGGTAACGTCTGGATTAATTTCTTAAAGCAAGAACTCAATTTTTGAGTGATTTTTTTAAATAGATTATTTCTGTTCTTATGAAGTGGTCAAATAACTGTTTTACAAAATTTTGTTTGACTAAAATTCTTTATGATACTGTTTGGTTATAATTCTGTGTTTCAAAACAATGAATCACTATACAAAAATCTAAAAGTAAAAAAAAAATTCTCTTAAAACTTAAATACGAACAACTTTGAAGTTTATTCAAAGAAAATGAATACATTTTATTATCTTAAAATGTTTCGTAAAGTAGTGTTGCTAAAAAATTATTATGATAACGTTAAATTAAAAGCCTAGAAAACAATTATTTTTTTTTTAATTTAAATTGTATACAATTTTTGCTTATTCATTATAATTTTTGTATTTCTTTTTTGTTCAAATTTCTTATCGATTTTCAATCAAATTCAACAAAAGAAATCTAAAAATAGGTATTTTTTTGATAGAACTGAAAACAATGCAATTCCGGATGATTCATTTTTTTAACCTTTCTCTTGTCAATAATAAAACATTGAACATCATCATCATAACCAATTAAGCACAAAACCAAAAATACCGGATTTAATGCAAGACAAAGTTACCGTTTTAATTTTAGTAATTTAAAAAAAAAATGAATTAATCACAAAAAAGGTAAAATTAAAAAAAAATGGTCAGGTTTATTTAACTATTGTACTATGCATTCACATTAGAATTAAACAATTTAAAATAGGAAAATAAAATTATCTTTAGTCATGTCTAGTTGTGTTCAAAAAAATAGGAGTGCCTGTTCTTTTTAGATTAAAACGTGCCTCAAAAGTTGTATAATTTTTTTAAATTTATTTTTTCTTTTGTACAAAATAGGTAATCCAGTCTTTTATTATTATGCTTAAAGACTACTTTGTTTAAAACAAATAAGGTAGTAAAAACATGAATTTTATCAAAATAAAGCCAAAACGAATTGTTCAAAATAATAGGAGTAAACAAAATAAAGTATAAAAAACTAAAAAAAATATTCAATATTAAGATTTTTTTGTCAGTATTTTGTGGAAAATCCTTTGTTTTTTATAATTGCTGCACATCTGCGTAACATAGAGTTCACAAGGGCCTGACAACGCTCAACTGGAATTTGGTTCCATGTTTCCTCGACAGCGTCCCACAACTGCCTCGAATTCAAGGGTCTTCGTCGAGAAACACCCTTTTTCACATCTGCCCATAAATTTTCTATGGGATTGAGGTCAGGCGACTGAGCTGGCCAGTCCATGACCTCAACCCCATTGACCCGAAACCATTCCTTGGCAGACTTACTGGTGTGTTTCGGGTCGTTGTCTTGTTGAAATACCCATTTAACCGGCATATTCCAACTCGCATAAGGCAGCATCACTTACTTACTTAAGGTGGCACTACAGTCCTGTGTGAACTAGGGCCTCACCCAACAAACTTCTTCATCTAGCTCGGTCCCTAGCTAGATGTATCCAGTTTCGCGCTCCGAGTTGGGTGAGGTCACCTTCCACTTGTGCGCGCCACCTGATTCGCGGTCTTCCTCTACTGTCCTGTGGGTGTGGATTCGAGGACTTTCCGGGCCGGAGCATTGGTTTCCATGCGCTCTACGTGACCTAGCCATCTTAGTCGTTGGACTTTTACCCTTCTGGCTAAGTCTACGTCGCTGTACAGCCCGTACAGCTCGTCGTTCCATCTTCTCCTCCACTCCCCTTCGATGCATACGGGACCGTAGATCACACGAAGAATCTTTCTCTCGAAATGACCCAAGGTGCTTTCATCCGCTTTTGTCAAAGTCCACGCTTCTGCACCGTATAGCAGGACGGGGATGATAAGGGTCTTATATAGCGACACTTTGGTCCTTCGAGAGAGAATTTTTCCACTCAATTGCTTTCTTAACCCAAAGAAACAGCGGTTAGCAAGAGTTATTCTTCGTTTGATCTCAGCGCTGGTGTTGTTTTCTGCGTTTACAGCGGAGCCTAGGTAGACGAAGTCCTTGACTACCTCAAAGTTACGTCTGTCGATGGTGACGTTTTGACCAAGACGTCGGTGTTGTAGGTCCTTTCTTGATGACAGCATGTACTTTGTTTTGCCCTCATTAACCGTTAAACCCATTTTTGCCGCCTCTGGCTCAATACTCACAAAAGCCCCATTGACATCACGCTGAGTTCTTCCGATTATGTCAATGTCATCAGCATATGCTAGTAATTGGACAGATTTTTGAAAGATAGTGCCTCTGGTGTTGACGTGTGAGCTTTGCACTATTCTTTCAAGTACGATGTTAAAAAAATCACATGACAGCTAAAACCTTTTTTGACATCGAAAGGTTCAGTTAAGTTGTTTCCAACCTTTATGGAGCAGCGTGAATTCTCCATGGTCATCCTGCACAAACGGACGAGTTTGGTAGGGATGCCAAAACTAGACATGGCTCTATACAGTTCGTCCCTGTAGATACTGTCATATGCGGCCTTGAAATCGATGAAGGCAGCATCACACTGGGCATTATATCCACATAAACGCGCTGGTTCATCGTGCCAATGATTTGATGTATGGGGCCAATACCAGCGTATGAGGAACTGCCCCATGCCATTACTTTAGCACCTCCATGCTTTACCGTTTTAATGGTGTACCGAGGCTTAAACTCGGAATTTTCTGGACGTCGCGACGCGTCGGACGTATTGCCTAGAGCCAGTTCCACCGAATAAAACAATTTTGTTCTCGTCAGTCCACAAAATGTTTCGCCATTTCTCTGCAGGCCAATTAGCATGGCTTCTTGCAAATTTCAAACGAGCGGCTACATGTTTTTTTTGTAAGCATCGGCACTTTTCGTGGACTGCGAGCGGAAATATTGTGTTCCAACAATCGCCTTCTTATTGTTACGCTTCTTACTGCCAGTCCTAGATCTTCCTGGATCATCTTAGAGGACGCAAAAGGATCCTTTTGACTGTAGCGAACAATACGACGATCGTCATTTTCACTCGTTTCTCGTTTCCGTCCCCGGTTTTCGACTTTTTTTTTCATACTTTACATTTGGTCAGAGCATCCCAACATCAACTTTATATCCTTGTACGTTTTTCCTTCATTTCGCAACTTTTTTATGATTTCCCGTTTTTCGTCGGTGCAGTGCTTTCCTCGGCCCACTAAATAATCAAACTTGTTTAGATATTCGATATTCCAACTATTTAATATTCCTATTTTAATTTAGTTACTTATTGTTTATTTTTTTAAGTTTTTGATTTTTTTTTTACGTACAATATAACTCACACTCCTATTATTTTGAATAGCCTGATTGAGAGTAAAGATCATTTGATTTCTGGTTACAAATGTAAACGGTTATGAATTGCAAACCAGTTCATTGTTTTATCATCTTTAATGTCCCGTTATACTTACCGGTAGAGAAATGGGCTGATTACCAGTATACACATGGTAAAAAAACACTTGAGCAAATTTTGTAAAAGCACTCCTATTATTTTGAACACAGCTGTACATACGTACTGAAAATCAGTTTAGACCCTTTTGACTATAAATAAAAGGCGAGCGGTGTAAAGGTGTAAGACTACCTATACATTCTTTCGAAAAGGATTTTAGAACGTTTTAAATTGTTGGTATTTTTTAACAGAAATTTCCCAAATTGCACATAATTCAATAACAAAAAATCTATTTAAAAGGTTGAATTTTAAATCATTTCAATAAATGCCTTGGATTGAAATACAATACAATACTTTCAAGAAAAAACAAAATATTTTGTTAAAATAATAAACTTTGACAGAAAAAAATAATAACTATTATAATATAATATTTTTAAAAAATTACCAGAATTATCCGCTTCTGATGCCTCAGCTGGCATTTCAAATACACACTTTAGTTTAGCATCCATCAAGTTGTCAGGTTCAACCTCTTTCCACTAAAACATACAAATAAAAAAATGTTAATTTTTACGTTAAGTACTTATATGTAAAAAACTTTAATTTAATAATTAATTACCAGTTTTCCAAAGTCATCAACACCCTCCGGAACAACTAAGCTCTGAACCATGAACTTATGTTTGTTCTTTTCATTTGGATCGTAAACAAATGCCTGTAAACAAACTTAAAAAAACACGGAAAAAAGTATAAACATCATGGACATAACTATATAAAAAATTATTTACTTACTTTCAACTCTAATAGTAGTGTGTGGCGTAACATGGCCAAAGTTTGGACGAACACAATATTTTTTTGGAGCTGTTGTTTTGATTTTGAAAAGAACTAAATCTTCTGTTGGATTAGTCAATTTCATTACAGAAATAACTGGTTTCGTAAATGGCCCTGCAAACAAAAACATCGAAGAATTTAAAAATATGACAACAGCTAAATGCTTACTGGTTTTGATACATTTATAGTGGACTAAAGTTTTACAAGAAAAAATTATATCAATTGAGGGAAAACTATGTAGTCAAACAAAACTTGTCCAAGGAGATTTCTTTAATAAGCTGATAATTTATCAGCTGCACGGGAGCACTGGTCTAGGTCTCGTCTGATAACTCCTACAATGACGGATTTAGGCTGATGGACTTTACTGTTAAGCTAGCTCCTTTTTTGATTAGGATAAAAGATCTTCTAACGGTCTACCAACGATTGCGGATTTTTCGGTGCAAGCCAAAAAAGAAGTGTTTTGAGAAAGTTTGACTATGAGCATCTCCATCTCCCACAGATAATTTTCTATTCAAAACATTTCTATTCATATTCATAAATATGTTTAAATGAGATATATGTAATAATTACACAAGACAAGTCATTTCCAAACGTTCGACTTTAAGAGAACTTTTAATTCGCTATTTATAAAATGTTACTCATTTCTTGGCTTAGCTTTCATTTACAGAATGCTGCCACATTTCAGGCATTATCCATAATCAAAATATGAAGAGAGTACATTAACTCTACACAAGTTCGCAGCCGACAATATTGCTGCTGCAAGTTCAAGTGTTGTTGATGATACCAATTTATCGATCTCCCGGCATTCGCCAAAATTCAACGTGCCACACAACTCCTTTTTGGCCGGCAGTTGACTTCATAATCATGACTTGGACGATATGTTGTTCCAAAGAGAAGTCAATTGGCTACTAAGATCGCATAAGACAATTTTTACCCAAATAAGCACTCAACACTTGACGCATTAAAAACCAATATTACTGAATTTATGGACAACATACCACTCTAAATGTACGGAAATGTTTAAAAATAACTTCAAAAATTTACTTCGCCAAGCAAACATTTGTAATACATATATTGATTTTCAAACTTAAGGGTAAAGTTCAAACTTTATAATAAAACAAAATTTTCATAAACCATGTATTGCTGCCTTTTATTAAGCTTTAATTTCGAAACCGACAACGAATAAGCCGCAATACCCAGTCATAACTATAATAAGTTGATTAGCAATGGATTATTTGTTGGAATAAATAATCTTTTAGTATTTAAAGAAGAATTAAGTTCTAATTTCTAATCAACCATTTTCTGAAAATGTTCTAACCCCATAGTTTGTCTTTAAGCTTGTCTGGGTACGTCTTAATTCATTAGTCCCAGGTCGTAAGTTGATAAGATTTTAAGCTATAGGTATTCCTTTTGATTTGTATGCGCTGTCATTTTACAACATTATATTACATTCATTTTTTGAAACAAAACAAAACTTTTTGTTAACCCAAATGTAGTATGTTATGCGAAGTAACTATGGCTTTCTATTAAATGAAGCCTTATAAGTTATAACACATGAGAACACCTCCCTACTAGCTATAATATAAACCCATCAGAAAAGCGAGCAATATGATCCAAGTCAACTCAATAAAAGATTTACATATATTTACAACTCCCAACTTATACCTATAGACTGAAGTTCTCTCCTGTTTTTCTTTTGTTTAAACAATAAACAAAGAAAATTTAGGAAATGTTTTTGCTCCACATTTTAGGTTTAGTATACTTACACACACAATGCATACCCTACTTCTTGTGTGGTGTCCTTTCATAGGAAAGTCTTCAACAAAAATGTATGTCAAACGTAATAACATTGCATAGCGGCTCACTCCGAACCCAAAGCACAAAGGTGCACAAGTGAGGTCAATAGAAGTTTAATGAAAAAAAAACTCATGTTTTTTTTTAGGAATTGAAATAATTGTAGTTGCCTTATGTTGATAGCAATAATCCATTTTATGATGCGTATAACCAAAACCAACCCACTTTAGATTCATTCATTTATCGAAGCGAAAAATCGATTTTTCTTTAGCAACAATGAAATGAAACGAATGTATGAGAAATTGGGCGACTGTCACCGTCGCGGTCGTGGCGAGGCGAGGCGATACGTTGCAGAATTGCACATTTTTTTTCTTTTATATTCATATTTATTATTTTTTTCCTTGGTTCCACACTTTCGTTTCACCAAAAAAATACTCCCTTAGCCATCGAGACGAGGCTCACTATCGCAATACAAATGTTTTAAGAAAAAATGGTTTTTCGATTAAGCCCAAATCAGCACATTTGCTGCAACCATTTTAATTGTTCATTAATATTACTCACTTTTAGCGAATTGGGCGATTGCATTATTTAATTATAAATTATTGAACTTTGACAGTCAAAGAAAATATTATATCGCAATGGGACCCAAGAATTTTCTCTTCAAACTATAATCCATAATTAAATATGACAAACTAATTTTAACCCTAAATATTCAGTCATAAATATGGAAATACTGAATATTTTGATGAGTATCTATATTTTTATGTTGGTTCAATGAAAGAAAATATTACGTACCACGGAATCGCAATTCATTAGGTGGGTCAATTACTAAAAGTTCCTTTTTATTATTAAGCATTTTGGGGCTTTTCTCGTCTTTTTTTTCTTTTCTTTCCTTTTTATGAAGTTCTTGGTGTTTTTTTCTCTGCAGAATGGTTTGTTTGTTTATATTGTTTTCTCGTTGTAATATTTAGCGTTGTGGCCGTTGATTTAAATTAATTTCAACTCTGGATTTAAGGAGAACAGTTTTGCAAAATAGTACTTTTAAGTTTTTTTTTCAAATCTGAAAATTTACTCCGGCCTTCCGTTCTATGCTCCAGCTTTTTGGCAAGAAATCCAACGCATGCGTCATATTTTAGAAGAAATTTCGATTTCGATAAAGTAGTGACGTAAAAAAACAACATGGAGTTTCGAAAATGTATGCTAGTGATGCCAGTATTCATTTTTAATTCTGGCAGGGCCAACTCGACTACCGAGCAAATTGCATCTTGTGATTCGATTCGATCAAGTCATTTGGTGTTGGAATAGTTGAAAAATCAATCAATGGAGCTGAAAAGGCTTAGCTGAGTCATTAAATTTCAAAAAAAATCTTATAACTTTTGTACACCAAAAACAAAAACTGAGTTCTGGGCAAAAAAAGTTGGCTCAACTTTCCATTGCCGCAGCACTAATTTCGACACGTGGCTTTTTTTATTTGATAGATATGCACAAATAAATAATAATTATAGCAATTTTAGAGCGAGGAACCATTTATTTCTATTTTAAATTAATTTTCAAAGTTCACTTTTTTACATACAAAACACGCAAAAATGGTTGATTTTGACATTTCTTCCCTGTTTTTTGTTCAGTGCTGCCAAAGTTTTTTTTTTTTTCGTTGGGGATTTCTTTGTTTTTAGTGCTTAAATGCGAAAATTACTTTGCAATACCCAAACTCGCTCCCACCCCAAATCCTCTAGTGATTCCAAGCAACAACTTGTTTTAGGCTCAAAAGCGCAATACAAAAAAAGTAGGGTTAAGTCCGAAAAAGAAAATATTTTTTTTATGACTTAACGGTGTTTCCTCGCCTTAAAATTTAAAACATGTTCTATTGAGACCCCTACCTAACTGTACAAAAAAAATCAGAACGAAATTCGTGCTGCGGTAATCGAAAGTCGCCCAAAAAAGTTTTCAAAAGCCCGAAAATCGTTCACACTGAACATTTACACGTTTTCGTTTGACATTTCAATTTTTGGAACAACGACTTTAAAATTTTATAGTGATGCAATATTTGTAAGTAAAAGTTTAGTCCTTCAATTATTATTTATGAAAATTAAATGAATTCTGATAAATTGAAATTTGAAAGTTGAAAACATAAGAAGATTTTATTAAACTTTTTTTCATTATCTCAAGCATCTATCATAAGAAAAAAGCCTCGTTTTATTTTGCAAATCCTGGAACTTCAAAAGCAAAGAAAAGCTCTAATTCATGCAATTAAAAATTATAATCGACAAACAAATATTTAGAAAATTCAAATAAAATTAGACATTTACCTAAATATTGTATGCAGATTCGTTTGAGCTCTTTTTGGGAATGATGAGTATTTTAAACAACATTTCGGAATGAGCCGGAATACTTTTAAAATACTCTGCAATGAACTGAAGGATGAGAGAGCAGCCATCAGCTGCTTTGTTTACATTTAATTGAACATTGAATATTGAACTAATTTACGACATGTTTTATACAAAACTTGTAGTTTAGGAAAACTTGTGGTTTGATGATGATGATGCCAAAACCGATAATTGCGAGAAAACTGGATTTTGGGTTTAGTGTGAAAAACCTATTACACTGGCCTATACTTTGAAATCTGTATACAAATAAAAAGATCTTCCTAAATGCCTTATTGATGTGTCATGATAAGTATTTGACAAATCTTAAGTTATAGAACTTTCAAAAGAGAGTATGGAAAATCAAATAATTTCCGCTTTCCTTTAACGCAGCACGAATTTTCACATGCGCTTTTTTATTTTTTTTATTTGATTGACATGCGCAGATAAATAATAATTATCGCAGTAAAAGGGCGAGGAAACATTTATTTCCATTTTAACTTAATTTTCAAAGTCGACTTTTTCACATCAAACACACGCAATCAAAGTTTATTTTGACAGTTGTTTTGTTTCAGTGATGCCATAGCTCAATTTTTTGGGAATGTTATTGATATTTTTATTTATTTTAAATTTTGTTTTCAAATTATTCTTTAAATTAAAGATTTTACGATCTTTTCGACGAGTCAACAATAAATTATTATAAAAATTCGTACAAAAACTTTAGAGATTATTTAAAAATCACTTGTTTTTCCAAATTTTAAGTTATTCATATACATATATTCTATTGTTGAAAAAAAAAACTGGGCGAGCGAACGCAATTCCAAGCAAAACAATTTTTTTGAGAATCTCGTCTCCTTTTACTTTGAAGTGCTACTTCTTAAAAAAAAATACTTATATTTTATTAAAGTAAATTTGCCAGAAAGTGTAATTTTCCAAAATTTTTAACTGGATGGTTACATTTAAACCGATTTTTCCTCGGATTACAATTGTTGCACGTGCTCTTGGCTGAAGACACTGCAATAGCTGTTGCCCACAGAAGCGTGGAATATTCAGTGTTCTTACCATCTTTCACTGTTCCGGTACATTAAAATGCGATAATGCATAACTTGACGGATTTTAAAGCCATGAAAAAAACGACCCAGTACGAAAAAAAACTGGAAAAGCTTGCTGCTGCCCAGCTGCTCCTACATCTTGGCGAATCGCCCAGCTGTTCAAACACGACACATCCTGCTTCAGAGTCGATTGAAACGGGCTCACACGAAGAGCCCCAATCATCCGCAAATATATTTCCATCAATTGATGTAGAAGCGCAAGAAATGACGACTGGTTAGCAAGTGCCGCCAAAAAACACACTACTCCGCTTGCTTCACCAAGTCATGAAATGGACTATACTGCGAGTGAAAATTCCTTTGCTCCGTTGGGTGTCAAGATTACACTCAAAAATCGCAAGAACTCCAACAACATCAATAACCAACTTCAACAACCAACCATCAACGATGACGCTCCTGACACCGAGGGAAATCACATTGATAACACAACCACAGCCAAAACAACTGACGCTTCGAACTCAGAGGACAAATTGTATTCGGGTAAGTACTGCCCACCAATCATTATGAAAAATGTAGACATTAGAAAACTTATTTCGGACTTTAAAGATAGTCCAATAAAATTTACTTACAAAATTGTGAACAGAGGTAGTAGTAGTAAACTATATGTAGATAATTGCCAAGTACATAGGGGGTTGATGCATATTCTCAGGAATACGGAAGACGCTGAAGCGTACTCTTTCACCCTAAGAGAAGACAAGACTACCAATGTCATCCTTAGAGGCCTCACGTCTGATTATCCTACTTCAGAAATTCTCAACGAATTAAAGGCAAAATTTAAAAATATTTCCGATGTTTCAGTCTTCGAAACCTTGAAATCCAAACAGGAAAAAATAAATTATAACCTGTTTTTAGTACGTCTTTCTCCGGGATCGAGCGCGAGTGAGTTAATTAAACTAAAATATCTGTTCCATACTAGAATTTACTGGGAAAAACCGAGAGGCAACAGAGGTGCCTTACAATGCAGAAGATGCCAGCAATTCGGCCACCTAGCCAAAAACTGTGCCTTCCCTTACAAGTGTGTCAAATGCACCAACCGACATGACCCGAGTCAATGCCCTGTTGTAAGGGAGCATGGGAGTAAGGCGGTTTGTGTTAACTGCGGTGACAATCACCCCGCCAACTTTAGAGGATGCAAGTTCTTCAAATCGTATGAAGCACGCAGAAAACAAATTCTATACGAAGCTAGCCTCAAAAGAGAGCAGTCAAAAAAAATCTCTCATGCAATCTCAATGGGTGCCTCTGTTGTCCCCGGAATTTCCTACTCTAGTCATTTTACTCCACAAAACCTCAATACTAATAAAGTGCCAACAACTCCTAGCTCTCCCGGGCCCAATAAGAACGGAAATATCATGAATAAATTTATTTTACTTTCCAACGAACTGTTTGGTGTTGACCTGAGAACACTCATTGGTAAAATCAGCAATTTTATGTCAAACCTTGGAAACTTCCGTTGTCTAGAAGACAAGCAAATGGCCTATTTTGAACTCCTCACCGAGTTAATCTCCTGCCCATCCAAATGATGTTTTTAAAAGTGTTATCTTTCAACATTTCGTCCCTCGTTGCTCATTCTCGGAGAATAGAACTCTTGAAAATTCTCCAAGAAAACAATTGCTCCATTGCTCTAATACAAGAGACACACTTATCCAGTAAACACAAAGTTTTCTTGGATAATTACAATATATTACGAAACGATGTCAATCAGGGTGTGGCTTTGATTATCAAAACTAATATTAAATATGAGTGTGTGGAAAATGTTCCGTCAGAGTTTCCTGCTATATTCATCAATATTAACTGCAACGTAAATAACACCTTAAAAAAAATTCTACTGGGTTCTGTGTATTATCCCTCCAACGTTCCCTCCCCTTTATTAACTTCTGAGTTAAACAATCTGGAGAGGCTTGCCAACCGTTTCGATGGGGCAGTTATAGGCGGCGATTTCAATGCCAGGAGTCCTGGCTGGGGTGGCCGATTGTCCAATCTCAACGGCAGAACTCTGGAGGCGTGGGTTCAGACTTCTCTCCCATCATTATCGAACTTCTGTGCTGATTCTCCGTCGTTCATTAGAAGTGCATCATTTCTGGATCACTTTTTGATCTCCAGTCACCTTGTCAACGATCTCGATCAGAATTTCACAATTACAACACTTCCGACGTTCACGGAACATTGCCCTCTCCTCCTTAGGTTTAGCCTAGAGGAAGCAAACATCTGTTTGAATGAACAACCTTCTTCTAGGTCGTTCAAAAACACAAATTGGCATACCTTCAGACTTAAGCTTGACCTTCGTCTGTGCAATTCCTTTCCTTCGGAGTTTTCCTGCCTCTCAAATGATGAGATTGATGAATTCATCAACATCTTCAATTATGCACTTACAACCACCCTAGTAGAATGTTCTACACCCTACAACGCTTCCTTTAAAAAATACCAGAATCTGCCCGTAGAGATTGAAAACCTCTACAAAACAAAACATCAATGGCAAAGACGACTGAAGAACATTTTCCACAACTCATACAACAGAACAAGCGTTCAATACAGAGAACTGTCCTCTCAAGTCTCCCTACTGAACAAAATAATCAAAGACAAAGTTAACATCTGGCTCAACAAGTCTCTAAGTACTCGACTTTCGAAAATAACTCATGGGCCCTTGGGCTTTTAAAGAAGCTTTTAAACTGGTTGGAAATAAAAAAAAGGATTCCTGCAACAAGGTTAACATAGGCGATCAAACACTATGCAGTGAATTGAACATTTTATCGGCCTTTGAGGATCATTTCAAGAAGGTTTATGAAGAAGTCATTCCGGTCTTTGACAACTCTGTCACACAAGAGTCTTTAGCAACTGCTAACTCTATTTTGCAAAATATTCCCCAACATATCTTCCTCTTTGGTTTGAGCAACTCCTCTCTGAATCCAACAGCTGACCACATCTTCACTAATGCAGAAATTGTTAAAAACATTATAAAGCAGATGAAACCTAAAAAGTCCACTGGCCCGGACAATATTTCGAATTTCGCGCTGAAGAAACTGTCTGATAAAGGTATCAACTTCCTAACTATTATTTTTAATAACTGCATCAATAACGGGTATTTCCCAAAATCTTGGAAGGTGGCTAGGATAATACCTATTCAAAAAAAACAAAATAATTTTGACATAAACAATTTTAGGCCGATTTCATTGCTTTCCAACACCGGCAAAATATTAGAAAGACTCATTCTAGACAACTTAAACTCTCCATCTGAGAATCCAATCGACCCAATCCCAGACTTACAGTTTGGCTTCCGCAGGAAGCACTCCACCCTCCACGCACTGATCAAATTCCATAATGACATTACCCTTAATCTTAGGGAAAAAAAATGCACGGTGGCCTGTTCCCTCGACGTGGAAAAGGCATTCGACAGTGTATGGAGGGCTGGACTCCTCGCCAAATTGTCATCCCTGAACATTCCACCTCAAGTGTTGAATATTCTCAGCAACTTTCTGACCGACAGACTCTTTTATCTCCAAATTCAAGGGTCACAGGGTAACCTTTACGAATGCAAAAGTGGCGTCCCTCAAGGATCCATCCTGGGTCCCCACCTCTACAACATATTTATCCATGACTTCCCACACCAATTCTCAGCACAAAATACTACCTCGACCGGTCTTTTATACGCCGACGATACAATTGCCTATGCTTGTCATGAATCTCCTTTAACTGCTTTGAGGATACTTGAGCAACACCTAAATGTCATTAACAACTTTTACAAAACATGGGGAATCAAGCTCAATATCCCAAAATCTGAAGTCATATGTATTCGAAACGCGAGCGGTAAAGGACCGGCCGGGGTAGTAAGTGAAAGCAAATCTCTCCAACTCAGACTTGACAATTGCGTCATCCAGGCTAAAAGCAGTCTGAAATATCTAGGCGTTAACTTTAATCACTTATTCAAATTTAACCATCATGCTAAAATCACGCTGGAGAAATCGCGGAAAGTCACTAATATGTTCATGCCCTTTTTCAAACATAGTGCGCTTAACAGCAGAATTAAGCTTCTTTTCTATAAAACACTCGTAAGACCGGTCATGACATACGCATTCCCTATCTGGTTTTCTATTTCCCCCTCGGTAGCCCAAACCTTGGAGAAACTAGAGAGGAAGATCCTCAGATTGTGCTCCGGGAAGAACTTTGAAAATCGGACTAAACGTTATTCCAACACCTATATCTATAACATCACCAAGGTCATTCCGCTATTGAGATATAACTTATCCCACATGGGAAAAACTATCTCGAGCCTCGAACTCTCGGAAAATGAATTGATAAAACATGTCATTGATTCTCAGGCTGGGGTATCTTGGGATGACACAAACTACTTGTCCCCCTTGGGAATTCGCTCGCTCTCTCTGGATTCCACAGCAATATCTCCTCCTATGTTCTATACTGAGGCCATTACTGGCCAAAATCGTGGCTAATCCTATGTTCACACAGAAATAAATAACTAACATGTTATGAATTAAAAGAAAAACACTTCTCTGTTCACCTGATTGTAAATACATCATAACAAATTCTCGAATTCAACATCAAAATGTCAACGTCAATTTTCATATTATTGGTGGGCAGTACTTGCCCGACTCGTATATATTTAAGCAAATTTCAAATTCATATGCCTAGTATTATCTTTAACATACGCCTTAACAAATGATTGTAACTAAACTGTGATAATACAATGGTACAAAACTTGTAATTCCCAATAATTCAAATTCAAAATTACTTATTTCCTTATTATGACTGTCAATTGTAGTATAAAGTATATTTTTATATCCGTCCTACTCATAATGTACGTTTCGCTTCGTATAACATTGTCAATCTTTCTTATATGTATAAATTCCTGACTACTCGAATTGAAAGTAACAAAAAATATATAGTAAAATTCAAAACTCTTTTAAATGTTATATTCATCTCACTTCATTATACTCATCTAAATGTTATTTACAATGAGATCAAATATAAAAAGAGTGGTCTCGCTCTTTAATAAAAAAAAAAGAAAAATACATGTCATGTTTCATAAATGCTATGAACAATGAAGTCAATAATAGAGCGTTCTCGCTCTCGTAAAAAGATACACAAAAAGAAAAATCAAAATGTATTTCACTGGCGTTTGTATTTAATTAATTTTAAGTTAGTATTAGTATTTCTGTATATATGTATATATGTATAAATGTATATTTTATTTTTATCTGACATTATAGTCAAAGCAAAAGCAATGTATACACTCTCATGAGCAAGAGTAGTTAAACTATATTATAACTCAGCCACGAGGCTTCACAAAAAAAAGCAACTGATAGAGCAGGCAATACATTATAGCCGCAGTATGACTAAAATAGCAATAAGTAATAAGCATTTGTAAACGAAATCAAAGTCTCAATAAAGAATTCAATTCAATTCACTTTAAATTAAAGGCAGTTGCTTATTTAATAAAAAAAAGTGTTATGACTCCTTCAAATGCAAAATGAACTTTGCATATACCCAATCTCGCAACTATCCCAAATCTCCCCAAACAAGAGGTTGCTTGCGGCAGGGTGCCCCCTCTTACATACCTATCTGGCTGAACTCCGTACTATCTGTTAAACAAATCTGTTTTAGGCGTGTACGGTGAGTAACAAAAAAAGGAAATTACAAAAAACGTAGGGTTAAATCCATAAGAGATAACATTTGTTTCTTGACTTAACGGTGTTTCCTTGCCTTATTTTTTTAAAACCTGTTCTTATTAGAACCCTAACTAGCTATAAGAAACAGAAGGGATCAACTTTCCATTACCGCAGCACGAATTTCGACATGCGGTTTTTTTTTATTTGATAGAAATGTGCAAATAAATAATAATTATAGCAATTTTAGAGCGAGGAAACATTTATTTCTATTTTAAATTAATTTTCATCACTTTTTCACATACAAAACAAGCAAAAATGGTTGATTTTGACATTTCTTCCCTGTTTTTTGTTCAGTGTTGCCATACTTGATTTTTGTTTTTTGGGGATTTCTTTGATTTTAGTGCTCAAATGCAAAAAGTACTTTGCATACACCCAAACTAGCACCAACCCCATATCCTATAGTGATCCAAGCAAGGGGTTGCAGGGGGGCAGCATGCCCCCCTTACATACCTAGCTTTTAGTACGCCGTACTATCAATTCAAAAAAACTTGTTTTAGGCTCAAAAAACGAAATACAAAAAAAGTAGGATTAAGTCCGAAAAAGAAAATGTTTTTTTATGACTTATAGGTGTTTCCTCGCCTTAATATTTAAAACATGTTCTATTGAGACCTCTACCTAACTGTAAAAAAAAATCAGAAGGAAATTCGTGCTGCGATAATGGAAAGTTGTCCCAACAGAAGTATACTCGTGCTGCTGTTATGGAAAATCACCCCCGAGTTACATATGTGTAAGAATACCGAAATGTTTGAGATCATCGAAATAATGTAAACTGCAAAATTCCTCAATTACATCCCTGAAAATAAATTTAAATAGTTCAAAAGGTCGAAGCTGGCTTGAAACTTTCGACAACCCATGTAAATCAAAATGGACAACATGACAGTTGATTTGAAAACTTAAATTCAAATCAAATGTCTAACAAATTACAAAAATCTTGACGACAAATAGGCGCGTTTTTTTGTTTTCAAACAATCGGTTTATAAAATTTTATTTTTTTATTTATAATTTTAAATTGCAATGCCTAGAAGGCAGTCAGGTCGTGCGACTGGACCTGGACCTAAATCAAAGACAAAAAGTAAAACTAAACAAGCAGCCTTTCTGGGCGATAGTAGTGCCACAGAAGACTCGGAAGCAGAAAGTTTTCAATCGGTGGAATTGGAAGCTGATCATACAGATTATGGCTTCAACTATACCAATACAAGTCCTCACCATTCCAGACGAGTATCTCAAAGACATGCTACACCTGCAGCAGCTGCATCGCCTGCCAGAGAAGCCAGGTCATCTCCTCTAACAAGATCCACTTTTATACCTCGAAATACTCGGAGTCCCACTAGGCCATCAACAAAGTCTAGAAGTAGGAAGCAAATTAATCCAGCGAGAAGAGAGCGCATGATGTGGAATCAAATTAAACAACTCCAACAGCGCACTGGTATAATTGCAAGCATAGAAAATGTTCCTAAATAAATACTAACTGCAAAATGTTTTGTGATTCTAGATAATTTAACACCAAAGGCTCCCTTTGGCCGACTCATCCGCGAACTATTGATACAGGAATCTAGTAGTGCCCATAAAATAACTGTTGCGGCATTAGAGGCCTTACAAACATCAGCCGAGATCTATATTACGAGTTTATTTTCCGATGCTTACCTCTGCACATTACATCGTGGTCGAGTCACACTGGGAGTGCAGGACCTCCGTTTGGTAAGATTCCTCAGAGGATCATCTGATACAGGAAATAAATAGTTAGAATTAAAGGAAATTATTATGAAAGCTTGGTTTAAGAATTTTTAAAGACACATTATTATATAGTAGTTTTATGTTTGTTATATATGTATGTAGTTCAAGTTAATAAAATGTCAACATTGTTTTGATTGTTTTTTTAAAATGATTTTTGTTAGTTAACTGTCTTTATACCTTTGAGTGGTTGGATTTCCTTGTTGAACTTTATTGTATAGTCCGGTCAATTATATGTAGACAAATATTATTCTTAAGAATCTAATGTAAAGTAAAAATGTAAATCTTAATAAAAATGACTACTACCAATACTTGTGTGTGTCTATAAGTCTGTTGGGTCTATATAACGATTTATAATTAACCAACAAATTCAAGTTTTGTTAAGTTGACATTTATCAGATTCCAGTCGATTTCACAAATCTCGAAAGCAAACATTCAAGCGAGGACTATCGTGAACTTCGAAAATTAAACAAAAAAAATAAAGTAACTTTAATTTCAAATCAAGTTTGTCAATTAAAACGAAATTACCACCCTGGAACTTTCACATTCAATAAAAAAAAACATAAAATTTTATATCAGTTCAAAACAATACATTTATTATTTAGCTTAGATTTTCTGCGACGAGTGCATTGTATTTTGTTAAAAACAATTCCTTGCCCTTACAATCTCTCATTTTAACAATATTTTTTCGTATATTACTTGTTATAGTTTCGTCAACTGGTGCAACACATTGTTGCATTACCTCTACCAATAGCCGTTCAAAGCTCATGAACATTTCCTCATATATTGCAGCCGGTGCAAATTCGATTATTTTCAATAGCTTTGTAATAAGTTGTTCCACTTTGGTTGTATTGTTAGCTACCGCAGGTATAAGATATTTTTTAACTATATTTGCATAGTTAACCATACAATTGCGGTAATTAAGGACAGCATTTGGATTTTCCGTTTCATTGACAACAACTCCCAGAGTAAGAATCATATCGGACATATGTGGTAAAAGCCGATCACTGCGTGCTAGCCAATCGGTTTCTTTTGTAGTACAACGTATGAAATTCTATTTGTTAATTAAGAAAGATTTCAATATTAAATTTGTAAGGATTAATATTTGTGGTTCTTACACTTATTAGAAACATTTCAATATCAGCAGCAGTTTGATTTTCTGAGGACATGAGAAATTCATCGAATTTTTTTGGTGGTTGATCTGGAGTAAGTGAAAATCTTTGGAAATAGTATTGAGTAAGTGGTCTGTATGAGTCTTTAATTGATTTTTTAATCCATTTTTTATCTAAAAAACAAAATAAAATAAATGAATCGTTATATTTTTGTATGATATTAATTCATTGAACATTTTTTTTTTAAATTAATTTTTTTGGAATGTAGTTGCAATAAAATATTCCAAAGGCAAAAGCAAAGTCATGGGATTACTTATGGGACGATTCCATGACACAAGAGAACTGAATTCCTAAAGAAATCACTTGAAAAAAGTACAAAGGCTATGAGAACACGTCCCATTGGACGTGGTAGTAGAAAATTCGGCTAAGATTGCCACATTGAGATTTGTCAAGGAGGGAACGATTTTGGAGAAAGAGTAATATAGAATTAAGTTGTAAACGGATGTGTCGAGTTTATCTGAGAGGACCAGTGCAGGAGTATAATGGGACAGTCCGTCCACCATCATTTTCCAGGCAAAAGTTGACGCCATAAGAAAAATGTCCATCATGTCAGATCGCAAAGCACTAAGCTGATATGGAAATTTGCCGGTATACTAGCTGAGCTAAGCATTACTTAATTGGGTAACAGAACATGTTGGAGTGCAGGCTACTCAAATAGCAGATTCATTAGCAAAAAAAGGAGCAACTGCACCCTTAAGCTCGAGTCCTATTGCCATATAGGAGAAAATGTGGTCAAAAACAAGAACAAATCATAGGAGAAGGCCAAACAGTAAAAGCTTTGGAGTGAACTTCCCAGACTAAGACGAATTACTGCTAGAATTAATAATAGGCCTCTACCCTAGGATTTGGAAGCAGTTATTATGACGTTATTACTTATGAGAATATAAAGAGTTATCCTCTTTTAAAATACCCAAAAAACTTATATTCCTGAAAAGATATTATTTAGAGGGCATACTGCAGAATGAATATTCTCATTCATGACCTTAGGTACTCAGTACTCTGTTAACCTATTTATTTATCCGTGCATTAATTCGTTAATTCAAAAACCCTTCAATTTTCGAGCTATGTGAGTTAAAGCAAGAAAGATTGTCAAAAGAGAGTGCCAAATGTAGGTGCTTCGGAGATAACTTCGCTGGTTTCTTTAATATCTTGAATATTGGAATCGATTTTATATAATTAATCATTTTAAGTTTTTTTTTTAATTTTAGACCACCTCTAAGCTCCAGAAGATGGTAGTAAGATTCAATTTTGGCGAAACTCACAAGCATATCAATTTTCTTAATCTAAAAGTTCTTATTCTTCTTTTTACCATCTGAAAGCTGTTTTATCTAGGCTTGGGGATCAACAAAAACACAACAAAACAAATCAACCAAATCTTAAAAATCTTACCCTTTTCTCTGGCCAAAGGCAAAAACCCTTTTATAGTATTTTGCACAAATTGAGCACACTCCTTGAGAACTTCATCTTTTTCATCCGAATATGTTAGCAAATCCCAACGAACATTTTCCATAATTTGGGCTGCCATCAACAGAACCGGTGCAGTTGCTGGCCCAAATGGTATACCTTCCTTACTGCCCTTTGACACCATCATATTCAGACATTTAACCAATGGAATCAAATCACCATAACGCTCCGAATCCAATATCTCATTTACACTAGAGTTAAAGAATTGTTTGAAAAATTCGGTTTGTCTGTCGAAGCACAATTCAAAATAAATACTGCACAACAGTTGGCTAAAGAATTTCTGTTGTATTCTTTCATCTCGTAGAGCACTGCTCAAAAGTGGATGGAAGTAATCATTTGACAAAGGACGCATCAATTTGACCATGGAACAAAAAATTCCAATGTGCTCTTCGGAATTACATGCAACGTCAAACATCTTGCTCCACATTGCTTTGGGATTTTCAAAGCACAAACAAAGGAATCCTTGTTCGTCAAATTCATTTGAGAATTTATTGAGAAATTCTGTGGCTCGTTCGGAAAAACGTTCGCCCTGAAAATGACTCAAATCTTTGCCAAATTTTTTCACCTCGAAGTTAATAAGCTTAATAATATCTGCTGAATTGAAATTATGCACTGCAGCAAGGAGTATTGTGGTGAGATCGGGCAATGAATCGATATCCATGCAGTCATATGCTGCATTATCCTCTGTTTGTTCCCGTACTTTCTGCTCTAGTTCGATATAATCCAGAATTTCCATGCAATTATCCAAACTCATCAATTTGATATTATCCTTGATGGACTGTAGACATTCTTCATTCCCTAAGGATATAGTGTTTTTGACGAGTCCATCGAACCAGGCCTTTTTAACATGCCGTTCGAGAGGCTCCCGCAACTTGCCCAAGATATCTCCAATTGTTGCGTCTGTAATTTGCTCTTCCAAGGTCTTTGGGCGAATGGCAATCGATTTAAGTTGCTGTTCAACATCGTGATGGAAATCTCGATTGGCTAGCATACGCTCACCAACAAGGAACGACTTGACACCGATGACCGACTGAAGAGTCTCTTGGCTGTTCAAATCGACCTCGACCCAGTGCATGAATACATCGATCTTAACCAACATTACGTTATACTGCAGCGAGTTTAGAAGTGCAGTTATTACTTTTAACTGAAACTCCTTGACCAGTGAGTGTGACTCCGCTTCAGATGTTGGATTTTGGCTGGAAATTGATGAGCAGACGTCATAAACACCAACATCAAAATCAGGCTTCAAATTGATTTTTTCTTCGTAAACATCAAAGACAAAAATTATCATCTCCAGGATATGATTGATGGCATATCCTGAGTATGTGAAGAATTCATTTTTCTTGAATGTCTTGAACTTTTCCGCATCTGGGGTGTAGAATTGTCTCAAGAGATTCATTGTAAAGTCATATAGTTTGCCGAGTATGATTTTTTTGTCAACAAAATTAATACGTTGAGCTTTCGACTTAGTGATGCTCGTGAAGATGGATCTTACCATATTCTCGACTTTGATCAACACCTCATAGGGATCCTTGATGTGTTTGAGAGAGTCAGTTGCAATTTCAAAGTATTGAAACGAAAACCAACAAGGACAATGCGCCAAAGCTTCATAGAAGAATTGATCGAGGTTCAGTTGCCAAATTATGGCAACTAAGAGATACTTAGGTAGTAGGGGGCAGATTTCTATAACATGTGCCAGCCCAGGATCATCTTTGAGGTTGTACTTGTAGGTGGCATCAGTATTAACAAGAAGAAACATAACCATCTTACGCAGTTGGCGTTGCGCTTTCGGTAGTGGTTTTTTAGTCTCCCCATCTATGTAGTCCATTTTGAGGAGGTAATCTTGTAATCTATTGCAAATCTCATCCACAACATCTTCATTACCTAAAAAAGAAATTCCACCAAACAATATTATAACAAAGATTTAATTTCTATGGATAAATTAGGTACCTCCTCGGAAACGAACTTTATTCAATGATTTTACGTTGTTATTGCAAAAGTCTAGAACAGATTTTATGGCATCAAATTCTTGACAGTAATCCATGGCACATTCGTTGGAGAAAAGTTCAAGAATTTTGTGCAAATCTCGCATTATATTTTAATTTTATTGTTTTTTTCTTCAAATTGTGGTTCAGTTTATTAGAAATAAAAAACAGTTATTCTCGAATTTAGCGGAGTTGACCGGTGGTGACAGAGGTAAACAGATTTTTGACATCCAAATTTTGAAAAATCTTCGCCGTATTTCGCCGTGAGCAGTGTAGTTCTGCTTATTGAAAAAGAAAATAAAATGTCCGTTTAATAGCCTGAAATTTATTTTATTTTTGCAAAAAGGTTATGTAGATTTGGTGTGAAATTTTTGTTTAAGAAATTATTTTGCGGTCCAAGTTTTATGAATTTTCGCAGTACTATGCATTAGATGCTTCAGTAGTTTTAAAACCCAAACGAGTTGCATTTACATACCTTTAACACAAAGGGATTCTTGTTCCTTTTATTTTGTTGACGTTTTCCTCTATGGTGGATTAACACTGTTCTACACTTTCAAAGCTAAAGAAGAAGAGTAGTTTTCTTTTTTTACCTATTAACTGACAAAAGACATCAGTGTTATACACGAGCTAGCCAACTGCCTCCAAGCCAATAGGCTTCGAGCCAATTTGGACTACGTCCAACAACTGCAATTGACAATAGAGAAAATCATAAGAGGGAAAGAGACATAAAAGATTTGTTTCCTTTATTACTTAAAAATTGCATGACACAGACCGAGATAGATAGTTGTTAGATGGTGAAATTAAATTGTATAATCAGACAGAACTACTTGGCTCGTTCATTTACCATCCACGACAGAGTCTAGCCTTGGCTCATACTCGTTGATGTTTGACTTACTAAAAATCCAAATACATCGACAAAGCCAAACTGAGCCAACTCAGCATACCCACAAATGGTCGATTTTGGTTTAGCCACTTGGCTTTTTGGCTCGGTCATGTACGGCTGGCTTTTTACATTTAAGCTAGCTCAGGGCTTGAACCCTCAGAGTGAAAGTGAAACCAAATTCACTTAATTTTTAGTGATTTTAACAAAAAAATTACATGAGATGCCTGTGTTCAAATCGTTACTCGGATCTTCAAAGATTTCCTGGGATACAGAGAGTAGAGTAGTAAGCCAAATAAACCGAGAAAAGTTATTTAAACTTTTTGACTCAAATAAAACATAATTAGTATTTTATATTTCTACCATTTCTTAGTAATAGTTTTCATGCAAAAGTCTGTTTAAAATATTTTTGCCTGCACAGCGGAAATTCATGTTGTTCCTTACACATCAATACAAACAAATTGTTTGCCGTGTTGTATTTAGGAACATTGAAAAAGACTTCTATTTAATTCTCAAACTTTTCAACGTTTTTCGCATATTTTCGAATTTTTGGAGAAAACAAAAAATATTATTGATGAAGTTTAAATTGGTTTAAAGCCTTGGGAAAACTGACGATTTAAATGGATGGTCTTCTTCTGTCTCCATTTTGTATTGCGATCAGTCATTTGCATTGTATACACCAACTATAAAAACTGACGAGTAGGCTATGCAATGAATAAAATATCAATTTTAAATTGTTAACTAAATTAAAATTGTCAAAAGAATCGATTCCATTCCATCCGCAACTTATTCATTGGATTCTATGATCGCCATGAATTATTAAGCGAATGTAAGCGCGGTGTAATAGGCCATTTAGTCTTGTGCTTCCACCTTTACTAAATAACTTCGCCGTGTCCTTGCGCTTTGTCAACCACCCCCATACTGCTACTTTATTTTTCCAAAAATCAAAAATAAAATGGTGTTGAATGTGTTGACGAATCTTGTTATCGCTTAATATTTTTATTTTTTCATTAAACTTGGTTTTAATAATTAAACGCGATTGAAAAAAATATAAAAAATAGAGTGATCTGATAAACCAAGTAGTGTGATACTGCTTTTAAAGCAGAGGTGCTTCAATGTGCAATTAATAAAAATAGAATCTTAAAAGAAAAAACAAAGAAAAACAAATTTCTTTTTGTTTTTTCATTACAAAACTAAAAACAAACAAACAAATACAATTTATTAAAAATGATGAAAGTTATAAATGCAATACGTTCCAGAAAGCCACAAACAACAACAATGCCAGGAGCAATTCAAGTTTTCCTTTATAAAGACAAGGAATTCAAGATATTCTTAGATTCGGACATTACCTGCGAGAAGATATGCATCGAATGCTGCATATCACTTAAAATTCTGCCAACGACTCGCTTGTTATTTGGACTGCGTAAACTGGATTCGGAGGAGTGGCTTTTTCCATGTCAAATACCAGAAAGAAGCGATAAATACGAATTCCGGATGCGATTTAAGGTGCCCGATTTGGATAATTTGTCTACAATTGATCCAAATGCATACGAGTATTTGTATCATCAAATAAGGCATGACATGTTTCACGAACGCATCGATGAAATTCGGTATCCATTGCACAAGAATAATGTTCTTGGGTTGGGGGTGGTGGATATGTATATTGATTTGGCGGAAAAAAAGGGGTCTGTGGAGAGTATTGAGAAGAACTACAGAAAGTATATACCTCCAATAATCCTGCAAACGCATCAAATGTTTGCTAGGAAGAGGATTCTAGAAGGTTTTGAGAATCTTCGCCGAACAACAAAAGGACTGAATTATGTGAAGAGCTCTTACATGCATACCTTGGCAGATCTAGCTCCGAATTATTTGCGAGAGAAGTATAATGCCACAGTTACTAATTTTCCCGAAGGTGGCGATCAATTGGACCGGAGTAATAACTATCCGGTTAGTGTGGATTTGGATCTGTTTGGAGATGAGGGCCCATCAATTAAGGTTTCTCTATTTAAAAAGCAGGTAAGGCAATATGTTTTTAATTTGTTTCTCTTACCGACGCACGACGAGGGAAACAAAATATTTTTCCTAACACTTATTATAAGTAAAGATGGATAAGATCTTAATATATACTCTGTCAAATACTTTAGAATCGATTTTTAGGTCATTAACCTTCTTTTATTACGGTTTTATGGCAGGTACCCTTATTTTTGTAGCTAATGTCTGTCTGGAACTTTTAAACCAATTACTTGTTTCGCTGATAATCGTACACTCTTAGTTTCGTAGTTCATATTCGTTTCCTGACTCACACCCCTTTATTTTGGATGTGCATCTGCAACGACAAAAAATAATAAACTCATTAAATTTTGACCTTAACAGCATATTACAATAGAGAACAACAAATCAGAGGGATTTTAATGCTTGGAAAACCCAATACTGCTCGTTCAAACAGGGTATTCCACTATCTAGAAGTAGTGTAGTACTTAGTAGTAGTAGTAGTTGCACCAATGAAACTGAATATCTTGATATTATCGGTATGTGTATCACCACCAACCTCTTGTGGAACGATCACATAAGCGATATCGCCAATGTAATAAGATACAAGAAATGTTTCCCTCTTTCTGATCTGGCTACAATCTAAGCTGGTGTTATAGAATTTTACTCAAGTTTCTTTCACAGTATTCAGAGAAGAGCTTCTAAAATAATTGTTAACAAAAACACTAACAAACTTTACTCTATTAAAATAGCTAGCTGCATTAACTTCCTTAAACGGTTTTACTGAAATAATCGCGCTTCTAAGAATGCTCATTATCTTACTCTTAAACCCTTTTTAGGCTGTATTACGCAAATGTGAGTATATAGAACGCCTATAATGGGTTGGGCGTTCTCGTCTATCTTTCCATAGTTTCCGAGTTGTCTTCAATCAACGAATGAACTACAAAGGTTTTTTCAAAGCGGATCCTCTTCGATTACGATTGCTAGTTAACCTGTCTACCGAGCTTTATTTTTGTGATAATATCTATTTCGAGTTAGATTTCCTACAGTTTGAAGCGTATTCAGAATTATTGTTCCTCTCATACGAGGCCAGCAATTCTCTGTAAGATTTTTTTCTCAAACATGTTTGAGTGTTCTTTACCAAACCCCCAAGTCACAATGTGTGTTGCTTTGTACAGCAGCAGCTTAGACTTAAAGAGCTCGGACAGACTCTGTTGAATTTTTGAATTACTGACTGCCACTATTGGCCCAAAGTATTTCAAAGTTGCACTACATGAAATTCATGATCCGTTACCCTGATTGTTTTCCTAACTTTATTTTTAAATTATTATTTAAACTACTACATAATTATTTCTTTTCTTTTTATTTTAGTGGTTATTGGTAACAAAGTTAGAAAACCTCAATGCATTATATTTGGATGAAAACCAACTTGGCGTTGAATTAGATATAAATGGACATCTAAGAAAATATCATTTAAAGTTTAATCATCCACATGAGTCAAAGTCCTTTATGACCTATGTTACCGGATATTTAAGGTAATTCAAATATAAAAGCTATCCATTTAGCTTTGGATTAATTATTTTTTTGTATTGTATTTTGCTAGGCTTTCAATCAAATGGATGTTTGATCCTTGCGTAAATTTCCCAACACCGTCTCTTATGGAATTGAAAGAACTTAAGTGCCATGGCCCCGTAGGGTAAGTCCTTGTTGTTGTTTTTTTTTTAATTTATTTTTATTTAAATAATTAAAACTATAAAAGATCAATTAGTTTTCTCTTTTAAAATATTGTATGTATGTGATTTAATTAAATATCAGCCATCTAGAGGACAATCTTGGGATTGATTTATAGATTAACTGTGTCAATAATTGTCAAACAGTTGAGATCTTTAAAGCACCGATTTTGGGGTGCATCTTTTTACTATTTATCTTTAAAATATCCTATTAAATTTTATATTAACAAACTTTTAATTCGAAGCACACAAAGCTATAATTATTATATGTATATTGTGTGCTCCCGTTTTATTAGCACCCCTATCAAAACTAAAATTGTCATTGACCCAACTCAAGTTTCCAAACAGAAATACTTTTTTTTTTTTGTTTAAACATCATACCGTAGATTCCTTTAAAATTTGACATTATTAATAAAACATTCAACTATACATGCCACCATCGACAAATAGAGACAAATAATGCATGTGTATATTAATGAAAGATAAAAAAAATAGAAATGACCTCGATTTGATGTATCCGTCACATATAAAATCTACATCGCGTAATTCATTGGAAAATGTTAAAACGCTAAGAGTTTATTATAGACTTTAATTATTATTTTTTCCTTATTTATATTATCTATACATTTTCTAAGGAAGTCCAGTGATATTTAATATTTCCCTCTTATCTTCCCTAGACAACGACAATTTGTAAAGTATTAAGCAAACGAAATGCAAACGAAAGACTAAAAATGTATTGTATTGCTATAATTAAGCAATTTTACTTTATTTAAATTATTTCTTTTTATTTAAACAGATTAAGTTTTGGTTCAATTTTAATTCAATACCATTTTGTTGAAGCGATTGATGTCCAAACATTTTAGTAGCCATTGGCAAAACAGGCAGTCTCCTCTTATAAGAAGGAACGACTATTTTTATTTGGGTTTCAGTTGGGGTGATTGTGATTGTATGTTTTAAGTTCCACATGACAAATTATGTATGGTTTCCTGAATTTTTCGAATTAAGAACTTTAGATAATTTTATTTTAGAAGTTAATTTAAATATATCTTGAGATTTTGATTTACTTATCGCATGACCTTGTAAAAACAATTCATCTAGTTTAAAGCTTAACAAATGAAAAATATATATATTTCCAATCGTGTAATTAGAAAGTCTTTTCAATACGGGTTTTTTCTAGTGGTTTCTTTGTAAGCCATAGGTTAGTTTGACATTAACCGCTGTTTCATGCTCGACATCTTGAAAAAAAGTCAGAATAATAACTCAGCGAAACGAAATGAGTTGCTCTATTCTTGAACAACGTTAATTAATATTAAAAACGTATTAATGAAGTGAGTGCTGTGAATGCCAAATTTTGGGTATTTTAGAATTTTGGCTGAAATGAAGCACCTTCGCACCTGCTGTCAGCAAGTTTGTGAAAATAATATGCTTGTGGACTAGACTCAAGGACTTTATTGTCATGCGGTGGGCACAGACGATATTTTACGCCCTATGCATTCTATGCAAAGATCTCGGACTATTCGATTATCAATCTGGTAACTCTGGATTTCCAAAACAAGAGTTGTTAAAAACAAAAAATTCTGCTCTACTGGAACCTCCTTGGCTCATCGACTCCAAATCCTTTATAATGAACCTCGCATCTCAAAGGAAAACTCATACAAATGTGGAGATATATCGCAAGATCTGAGCTCAAGTCCAAAAACTGGAAAATCACTTTTACGGATGGTCCAAAACCTCAGAGACTACAACTTTTGCAATCACAAATAAAGACTTTTTACTTTTTGGATTACTTCCACAAACCGCATTCATTTTAACTGCTGAAGCCTTTACCATTTTTACTGCCATTCTCTCTACGATCAAAGCTGTCAAAAATACCGACAGCAACTCCAACAATCTCATCAACAAAGAAAGAAATAAGCAGGTTATATGTCTCTCTTCGATCATAGCTGTCAAAAATACCAACAACAACTCCACCAATCTCATCAACAACATCCGCTCCTTATTAGTAAATTCAAACCAGTACATAAAACTAATGTGGACCCCTGGACACGTTGGCATCCGTGGCATTTTCTATTTCTACAGAAAACACAAACGTTGTTGTGACCGTTTGGTGCAGATTTTGAAGTCATGTCATCATTACAACGTGTCCGTCAACAGTGGGCCTTAAAGAACCACATTAATTGACTTTTCTTTACTGAAATTCAAGCTATGGCTTTGGACGATCTTTTGTTCATGCAGGTTGCCACATAGCTTTTATTTTACTTTATTACGATTACTAAGCTAAACAAAGATTTTGATTTCGTTTAAAAAAAAAATAACTATTGTAAAGTTTTAAAATTTGTATTTTTTGTTTTAAAAAAAAATATTATTTCCTTCTTTTTAATTTCAGGGGTGATTTTTCATATGCTCAAATTCGAGAATCCGGTAAAGGTCGTGGAACTTTTATTGTTCGACAATGTGAAAAGGAATATGATACATATTACATTGATATTGTTGCAAAAAAGTAAGAAAAAAGAAAAACATTTATAATTAATAATAAAAAAAACATTGTACAACTTTTTTTTTTTAATTCGATTATCCTTGCAGAAAGCATCCAGAAACTTTTAAAATAACAAAAATAGACAACGAATGGTTGCTGCACATGGACGAGGTTAGCAAGTTTGCTAATCTTAATGATTTAGCCGATCATATTCCAGCTGATATCAAATTTAGATATCAGATACCAGCTTCTGATTATGGTAAATTAAATCATATTAACATATTTTTCACAATTATTTCCATTATCAATTTTTTTTAAAGAAAATATACTTCTTATAAATATATAGTGAGCTAAAAAAAACTTTGAAATTGTTCTAAAAAACATCAGGAACAGTTAATTTCTAACATTATTTATCTGCATTTGAAAAAAAGGAAATATAAACAAATCATAGTATAGGGTCATTCATTTCGTGGTTTCAAGTTAGTAGCGCTTGCAATTGACAGTTTTCAAACTCAGTTGTCATTTCCGGTGTCATGATATCAGTTGAATTTTTGCCACATACGATATTTTTGTCGTCATAATCCATCGACTTGGGAAGCAATCGGTATATGAACAAAAATTTTAAGAGATTATAAGAGTTACTAATGTCGCAAGTGCTTTGCGTCATCAATGCATGTTCATCCGAAAATACGGGCGATGCAAGTGTTGCTGATGATCTGAATTCACCGGTTTCCCGGCATTTGCAGCAATTCAACCTGTCAAACACCTCAGTATGGTGTATTTTGCATATGTGTATTATATATATATATTATTATATTATATATATATATTATTATATTATATGTAAAGTATTGAATATAAAACGTTTATATCTGTAAAGATATTTCAAGTCCTCTTCGATTGTTCCAGAAAATAATACGCAACAATTAAGGAAAAACAAATACAACTAAGTTTATTCAATGAATATCTGATTAGGAATGAAAATAAATTATGCATTTAATAGAGTAGACAAATGATCAAACTACTATGATTGATTTTAAACAAAAAAAAACAAGTGTTGTGTGATACAGTAGTGTAGTAGGTACATAATAGAAAGAATATATACAAAACTCTATATTTTCAACACTCCCACTTTTTGTAGTAAATTCTTGTTAGTATAAAAAAAATAAAATTAATTGCAAAACAAAAAATTAATCTTGAATAGACACAACTCCCAATATTGTACGCAAAAATTGAAATCGCTCTCTTGGCAGAGCCTTGGTAAAAATATCTGCAATCATACTTTTTGTTGACACGTACTGAAGATCAAAACAGCCTAACTCGAACTTCTCTCTAATGAAATGGTATCTGACATCAATATGTTTGCTTCGCTTATGAAATTCGGGGTTCTTGATCAAACGAATAGCGCTTTGATTATCCATAAAAAATGATGTTATTTTATCAATTTCGAAAGGTACCAATTCGCTTAACAACCGCTGCAACCAAACAAGTTCTTTTATAGCTTCAGATGCTGCTATGTATTCTGATTCAGTTGTAGATAGTGAGACACATTTTTGACGAGTGCTACTCCAACTTATAATGCCTTTATTATATTTGAACACGAAACCTGATGTTGATCTTCTTGTTTCGACATCACCAGCATAGTCGGCGTCACTAAAGCCACACAGACGATGATTACCACCGTTATTGTATAGGATCCCGAGGTCAATTGATCCTTTGATGTATTTTAATATTCTTTTAAGTGCATTCTCATGAGTCACTGTTGGCTTTTCTAAATACCGACTAACGTTTCCAATAGCAAAGCTTATGTCTGGTCTTGTTGCAATTGCTAGGTACATCAGGCTTCCAACCAACTGACGATATGGAAACTGACTTCGTTTGGAATCATCAGAAATGGAAAGTACCTGATTCGGGTCGCTAGGAACAGAAACTGGATTGCAGTTATCAAATTGAAATCTTTCTAAAACCTTTTTTGCATATGATGTTTGATGCATGAAAATTGAACCATCATCTCGATGAAGGATTTCAAATCCGAGAAAACAGCCTACATCCATAATTTTGATTTCGAATTGATTCTGTAGATGCTCGAGAACCGCCAATACCATTTTCTCATCATCGCCTGCGATAACCCCATCGTCCACATAAATAGCCAAAATTATTGATTTCCCTTCTTGATGGCTAACGAAAACACAGGGATCGGAATCACAAACTTTAAACCCAAAGATCTCGATAAAATATTTAAATTTGCGATTCCAGCATCGCGAGGATTGCTTCAGGCCATAGAGACTTCTTTGTAGTCTGCAAACTCTTCCACTATTATCGTTGAAACCAATTGGTTGCTCCATAAACATGGTTTCTTCTAGGTCACCATAAAGAAATGCGGTTTTTACGTCAAACTGTTTCATGTGCATTTTCTTCTCAGCACAAATAGCCAAAATTGCTCGAACTGACGTAAAACGCACCACTGGACTAAAGGTCTCCAAATAGTCGATACCGTACTCTTGGGTAAACCCACGGCATACTAACCGTGCCTTGTAGTGTTCAAATGGATCACTTGGATTTTTCTTAATCTTGAAAACCCATTTATTGTCAATGAGCTTTTGGTCTTTTGGTCTGTCAACCAACACCCACGTCTTGTTTTCTTCCAGTGAACCCATTTCTTCCTTCATAGCCGTTAACCATTTTTCGCTTTCTGGTGAGTTGATTGCATCATGGTATGATCTTGGTTCTTCACTTAAAGATAGCAAAGCCATTGCTATTGATGATTGCTCCTGAGTACTGCGCAAACGAGCTTTCAGAATGTTGTTTTCATCTATGTCTTGCAGTGCTCTTGGGCGTCGTTGAAAAGATGCGGCATTTTGTTGAGGATCACCTTTCTGATAGTCATCATACTCAGCTCCCACTGATTCATGACTTGTAGTAGGCTCATACTTGGTGTCGCTCTCATCAGTAATGGTAACTGTGGATGATTCTTCTGCTAAGAACTTGACATCACGGACAACGATAACTGTGTTTGTACTATCTATGACACGGTAACCCTTTTTGTTTTCATCGTATCCCACAAAAATGCATTTTCTAGATTTTGCATCCAGTTTCCTGCGCTTTTCTTTTGGTATGTGCACATATACCTCGGAACCAAAAATTTTAAAATTGTCAAAATGTGCAGACTTACCATGCCAGAGTTCAAATGGTGTTTTGTCCTTTATTGTGCTCGTCCCTGTCCGGTTCAGGATAAAAACCGCTGTTTGTACAGCTTCTGCCCAAAGTTTCACACTAAGACCCTTTGCATGGACCATGGATCGAGCCGATTCCATTATTGTTCGATTTTCCCGCTCAATGCAGCCATTTTGCTCAGGTGTGTATGGTACTGATCGCCGATGATGAATTCCATTTTCTTCCAAGAGTTGCTTCATGCTAGAATTCACAAATTCAAGGCCGTTGTCCGTCTGAAGATTTCTAACAGGATGCCCACAATGTTTCTCAGCAATTCTGAGAACTATCTTAAACTTTTCAACTACCTCAGATTTGTTTTTCAGAAAGAAGACAAAACGAAATTTTGACATATCATCTTTGAAAAGTACAAAATACTTAGAACCTCCATAAGAACTCTCCTCCATTGGACCACAAACGTCTGCATGAATGATTTCACCACATCGTGTTGATTTCTCTGGTCGCAAACTAAAACTCAATCGGTGTTGCTTACCAAATGCACATCCGTCACAGTCAAAAGTTTCATCAATGAAATTGATATTGTGTTTTCGTAGAAAACTTCGCACATGAGTCAGATTTTGGTGTCCCAAACGCTCATGCCAGACGCGTAATGAACACTCCTTTACAGCAATCATTGACTGCTCGTATTTCACATCAGGCTTGATAACTTTTAGAAGCATTTGGAACATGCCCCCTTGTCTTGCTCCGACTGCCACTACTCGTTCACCATCAAAAAGTTTAAACGTGTCTTTGTCTGACCAACTTGTGTGTCCATTGTCCATTGCCTTGGTAGAAGAAAATAAATTTGCGAATAAGCTGGGCGCATACAAAACATTTTTCATCCTTTTTTCGATCCAGGTTGTCCCATCATACGAAAGCACATTCAAATCTCCACAACCAGTCGCATGCATTAACTTGCCATCTCCGAGTAGAACTTCAATTGGTTTTTCTAATTCATTGAATGAAATAAACCAATCTCGACGCTTACACATATGGTTTGTGGCACCCGAATCAACAAACCAGGAATCACTTTTAACTAAAGACTGCACGATGTTGCTAAAGAAAGCCTTGTCTCCATCTCCATAAGTTTTCTTCGGTTGAAGATTGTTGGATCCAAAGTTTGCTTTGCAGTCTTTTTTCCAGTGATCAGTTGACCCACACTTAAAACATTTGCCTGTTCGCTTCGGTTTAATTTTCTTCTTCTGGTTCATTGGATTTTTTCTTATAGCCCCCGTATTTTCTTTCGCTAGAAGTGCTTCACTTGTTGATACTTCCCTCATACTCATGCTCTGGAATCCTAAACGGTTTTCTTCAATCATGAGACGATTAGTTAGATTCCTTATCGTCCTGTCCGCCTTTGCTGTTGAGTCCCATGATGTGGAAAAATGCCGATATTCAAATGGTAGTGTCATCAGTATTTTTGTAATTAACATGCTATCTGGAATATTGACACCTGCTGATTTCAATTTAAGCACCAGATTTTCCAGCGTTGAGATATGAGTAGCAATGTCGTGCGCTGGATCCTTTCTGTACGCATAATACTGCTCTTCCAAAAAATGCTTAGCAGAATCATGAATCTGCTCATAAATGGAATGCAATTTATCCCACATTTCTTTTGATGTCAAACATGTGCTGAGATGAATAAGAATCTTGGATCCACAGGAATTCACGATGAGTTTTTGTGCTCTCGCATCCATTTTACACCAATCAGTTAGTTGTATTGCATAGGTAGCTGTACTGGGATCCTCTGGTTTCTTTTTTGTTCCATCAACCAAACCATAGAGCTCCGATGCCATCAGATTGACACGAATCTGAAACTTCCATATCATCCATTGCGATGGATCAATGAACTTTTCAATTGTAGATGACTCTTTTTCCATTTCAACTCGATAACCAAAATAATTTATTGTACACACAAAATCTTCTTAGCGCCTCCAGCAACAACTTCTTATAGTATACTTACAGAAAAATATTGTTCACTATATTTTATTGCAAACGCAGAAACTTTGTCTTGAAAATGGTATCTTCTTTTTGAAAATTCGTCCGTTCGTATATTTTCACAATCAGCCAAAATAATCTGAATCTTTTTCAGCGTTGACCTGGGCCCATAACCTATTGAATATAAAACGTTTATATCTGTAAAGATATTTCAAGTCCTCTTCGATTGTTCCAGAAAATAATACGCAACAATTAAGGAAAAACAAATACAACTAAGTTTATTCAATGAATATCTGATTAGGAATGAAAATAAATTATGCATTTAATAGAGTAGACAAATGATCAAACTACTATGATTGATTTTAAACAAAAAAAACAAGTGTTGTGTGATACAGTAGTGTAGTAGGTACATAATAGAAAGAATATATACAAAACTCTATATTTTCAACATAAAGGGTGTCCCAAAATTAACGCAAGATTTGAATTTGCCGCCATTTGTGCAGTGAAGTGTTGGCAACCCTGAAAAAAATCCAATTTGACAGCTAACAGTATAGGGTTATTAAAAATGGAGCGTTACACGATAGAACAACGTGTCTTCATTATTAAAGAATATTTCAAAAATAGTGAAAGCTTGGCGGCTGCAGTTCGAAAATTTCATACAAAATATGGTCGGAATAGTGTTTTAACTTCGTCAACTGTGAAGAGATTAATTGAAAAATTCATGGAGACTGGATCCGTTGGAGACGCCAAACACACTGGTCGTCCAAAAACAAGCCGTTCAAATGTGAATGTCGAAGCAGTGCGTGAGAGTGTTGCTGACAATCCAGGAACCTCAATTCGACGTCGTGGACAAGAATTGCAAATTTCAAGAACCTCTCTACAGCGTATACTCACCAAAGATCTGTGTCTTCATGCTTACAAAATTCAATTAACACAACAATTGAAGCCTAATGACCATGGACAGAGAATATAGTTCGTTGAATGGATTATTGAACATCAACAAATGGACCCTGATTTTTCGAGCAAAATCATCCTAAGCGATGAAGCACATTTTCATCTTGATGGCTTTGTCAATCGCCAAAATTGCCGCATTTGGGGTTCGGAGAACCCACATGTGATTGTCGAAAAACAAATGCATCCACAACGCGTGACTGTATGGTGTGGATTTTGGGCTGGAGGCATAATTGGGCCATATTTTTTTGAAAATGATGCTGGTCAAGCAGTGACTGTTACTGGTGCTCGATATCGCGACATGATTACACAGTTCTTTCTGCCAAAATTGGATGATATTGATCTGTCCAATATGTGGTTTCAACAAGACGGTGCCACATGCCATACAGCCCGTGAAACAATTCAATTACTGCATGAGACATTTCCAGTTCGTGTACTCTCTCGTTTCGGTGATCAAAATTGGCCTCCTAGATCGTGTGATTTAACACCATTAGACTTCTTTTTATGGGGTTATTTGAAATCACAAGTCTATGTCAACAAGCCCACAACCACCCGTGCATTAAAGGAGGAGATTCAACGCTGCATCAACGAAATTCAGCCACATTTATGCAGAATGGTCATGGAAAATTTCAACAAAAGAGTGCGCATGTGCATGCAAAGCCGTGGAGGCCATTTGTCCGATGTGTTATTCCATACATAACCCTATCCTATGTACTTTACGAGTCCATAAAAATATAACTATCAAAAGACTAAAAACGGCGTTTTCTATTTAATTCAAATCTTGCGTTAATTTTGGGACACCCTTTATATATTATTATATTATATTATATATTATATATTATAATTTTCAAATTACTTAATAATTGAAGTCTGCTTATCATCCACAACCACACCTTTTCTTAATTATTATAACTATAGGCATTAAACGCTAATTTTAAGAAAACCCAAAAGTGATCAAAGATGTGCCGTTGCATCCAGACATGCAGTGATTTATAATCGAAAGATTTGGATGTTCCTTATATTGTCGAAGATGCCAATAGCCAGACGATTACAGATATTTTTGGGTGTCGGTTAAAGATGAAGAAGAACGAGTTATAAAACACGACCAATTATGACTTTATTGAGTCAGAAATTTCTTGGCCCTGTAATTTAACGTTTTGGTGAACTCAGTTGTTCCATAAGACCATACAATTTCGTGAGGTACGCAAAAAAACGTGTTTGCTAGAATAAGTCCCGAACTCAAATTCTGATGCATAGCTTTTTACACTTTACGGTAATTTTCAATCTCTATAATGAAATAAAATTTCGTCTGAAAGACGACAACTTGTACCACCAAAAATATTATTATTTAAAATAAATAAAATACAAATAAATTGGGTGGCGCAACAGTCCGTTGAGAACTAGGGCCTAGTGACTTACAAGTCTCAACCATTCCTGTGTGCGAGTACTGTTGTCAGGGATGGAATGGACCTACAGTTTTAAGCCGAATCCGAACGGCTGATTTGAGAAAGCACTTTTGATGACAAGAATTGCTCTTGGAGAATTTGTCAATTCCTCGCAAGAGGCAGTACCCGTGAAATAAACTTTAGATAGCATATGCAAGGATCGAACCCAAGACCTCTGGCATGACAGTCCAACACACTTACCATCATGCCACGGGCACTGCCATTATTTATCATCCTTTATTTAAAAATTTTTTTTGTTAGTAAATACTTTTTCCGAGAATATATTTAAAGGAATTTTAAAAATTAAGTGTATTTTTCATTTAAAAAAATAAGTATCTTTGACGTTGTGTTAAACAAATTTAATTAAAATTGAATATTGACGTAAAATAATATCATTTTATTAAAACAGATAAGCCACAATTGTTGCTATTATGTGTTTCACGAAATCTTTTACCAAAAACAACTGGAAACGAAATTACCCTTGAAAGACTGCAAGAAAATCGTCCACAAATTTTCGAACCAAAAAGAGATCTTCAACGATATATTCGTAAGTTATATTATAAAATTATTTCCTATGTATTTGATTTATTAATTGAGTTGATTTTTTTTTTTGAATTAACAGATTCTGAGACTCGAAGTGATTGTGGTAGAATGACATGTCACTTAGCCGAATGGATTCAAAAAAGTGGTATTAAAAATATAAAAGTGACGTTAAAAATGTTAAATAACGAATCTGACTTTGGGGTATGTTGCAGAACTTTATCTTTGTGCATAATTAAATTATTTATTATTATTATTACTTTTATTATGAAGGCTTTTATGGAATTATCAAATACATGGAGCGGAATATATTCGGCTGATTTTCTTAAAATGTACGGTCTTACTTTGACAGCGCCATATGCAGTGATAGTAGAACACTCTAAATACGGACCACTTAATAGGTTTTTGTCTACAAGACGTAACGTTTCATTCAGATGTTTATTAGAATTAGCGAATGGTTTAGTTCGTGCGGTTGCGTTTATGGTAATAAATTTAAGCGTTACAACCAAAATATTAAGTTTTAATTATTTATTAATACACTTTTGTAGCAAGAAAAAAGAATATATCATGGACGAATTCGATGTAGTTCCTTGATGGTAACGAGTTATTGTCCAGAGAAAAATGTTATTGTTGCCAAACTTGCTGACTTTGGAATTCGAAGAGAATACGATAAGAACAGAGAGTAAGTTATTCTAATTATTGATAATTAAAGCGTTTTTTAAAGTTCTTGCACACGAGTAAATTGTAATGTAAGATTTTTTAAGTTCTAAGTTTAGAATGGCAAAAACCTTAGGTCCCTTTTCCAAATTACATAGTTAAAACAAACTCGTTGGTAATAAAAATGATAAATGTTGACATTGGGAACAATTGTCGCTAAAATTAAGCTTGTTGTTCGTAGAATCCTCACATAATCAAACTCCAACAACAAAGAGAAGAAAGTCGCCAGCTTTTTTCCCGTGTAAAAGTGGGATGAATTATTATATCTGATTTTTACAATTGTTAATTATATATTGTTTATAATAATAAATTATTTTTATAGCTTGCCTTGGATACCATCGACGTTTTATTCAAATCTTTCAAACAAACAATTATATGATTTGTCTTCAGAATTATGGGCATTTGCCACAACTATGTGGGAAATATTTTCTCGTGGTGAACCTATTCAAGGTTTGACTGTTAAGCAACTCACATATACTCAAAGAGAGACTGGAGGAATCTTAGAAATTCCACGTGAATGGCACGACGATATTCGTGACATCATAATGAATGGTTGGAGTATAAACGAAATACGTTTCGATAAAATGAACATATTAAGAAAACTCAATAAACTTATAAAGAAGGATGAGGCGTTATGTTCAGAAATAAGTCAACCTTTTACAGATGATGACATTGAACCATCGACTAATTCAACGTCCAGTAATGAAACTGGGAATATTTGTAAGAAATATTTTGTTTACATATTCATTTTAGGTATTAATGGCTATATAATTTCACTTTCTTTAGGTGACGACGAAGAGGATGCAGCTATGTTCTCTGATATGTTAGAAATGGCGACAGTACAAAGAATTACCCAAGGTAAACTAATAAGAAAGGTAAAAATAGGTGAAGGTCATTATGGAGTGGTGTACCGTGGCGAAATTGAATATCACAACGAAACAAGGCGAGAAGTTGCAATCAAAGTACTGAAAAACAGTGACGGCGGTTGTATCGGTGAAGATTTTAATAGAGAAATTGATATTATGCAGGTAATGTGTTGTCTACTGGAATTCTTACTTGTTCGTGTTTTTCTTCAATTTAATTTTATTTTAACTACCAACAGGGCTTAAATCATCCAAATATAGTTAGAATTATTATGTTTACCGAGCAGCCAATGTCCATTGTTATGGAATATTTAATGGGTGGATCTTTCGAAGTCTACTTATTGTCTCGGAAACCAATTTTAACAAACGAAAAACTACTGAATTTTTCCTTACAGATTGCAGAGGTAAGATAAAACGAGTGTTTTTCCATTTATAGTTACTTATTGTTATATTTTTCTAGGGTATGGCATATTTGAGTGAAAAGGGTATAATCCATAGAGATTTAGCAGCTAGAAATATCTTAGTGGATGGTGAAATTGTAAAAATATCCGATTTCGGTCTAGCACAGCACGTAAACACCAATGGCTATTACATAACGCAAAAAAATAGGAAAATTCCATATAAATGGTACGCGGTTGAATCTCTAATATCGAATAAATTCTCAGCCTCTTCGGATGTTTGGTCGTACGGTGTTACCTTGTTTGAAATATTTTCACGAGGAGAAGAACCTTATCTTGAAGGTCTCAAAAAGAACACACCTTTAATGGATTTAGAATTTGTTGCCAAACTAAAAGAAGGAGAAAGGTTTGTATTTTTGTTATGTTAAAAAAAAATTGTAATATTTTCTAATTTTCTCATCAATAGGCTGAAAAAACCTGATCTTTGTCCACAAATTGTATACGATCAAATAATGAAACCCAGTTGGCATGCCGAAAAGGAAAAGCGTCCAACTTTTAAACAAATTATTAAAATTATCAAATCTATTCAAAATTCAAATGAAGATCTTATTTAGGAAAATTTAAAATGATGTCAAAGCATTTATTTAGGTTTAAGATTAAAATGACTTTTTTTTATATACATACATATATAAAATTAGTAAATCGAATATTCATATGATACTAAATAAGCCACATGTTTATTCCATGTTAAAATAATTTCTTAAGTTATTCTTTTTTTTTGCATAATTTTTGTCGTTCATAATAATATACTCGTAGTAACTTACTCGTATCTCCAAAAAAATATTTCATATAGATCTTTAATTTTGAATGATAAGATAAATGATGAAATTAATGAATTCCATTATATTCTCAAAAATAATTCTATTTAAGCTCGAAACACGAAACGACCCTGTTACAATGAACGATAAATTTTTTGAAATATAACATAAAAAAAGAATAAATCTTAAATGTCTTTTGTATATATTTTTCTATGAAAATTCTGAATTTCTTCTTTTTTTATTGCATTATTTTTAAGTACGTTTTATTTAGTTAAGAAAATAGTTTTAATTTATAAATGTATGAAAGAAATTTGATTGTCTTGCTGTGTAAATTTGTTGTAAATAATATATTCTTGTGTTTATATATATAAAAATATATAAAAAATAAAATAAATTGTTTTAACGCAAAAAAAAATCAACGTTTTTTAACTATAATTTTTCATGGACCAAAAAGAGATTGCGTCTAAACTGTTAATAGAAGGTTCTGTTTGAAAAGGAACTCTGTTTATTCACATAATAAAACAAATAAATATTATTATGATTCAAATAGTTAAAGGTCTTCTTTTAAAATCTTTCCAAAGAATTTGGAAATCAAGTGAAGCTTCAAGTGAATTGAGGACACCTTGTAAATTAAATAATTTTCTAGATCAGTTGCTTAGCTGAAATGAAAACATTTTAAAAATCTCTGGAATCACTTGGTCACGAAAAATGAATAAAAAATGTAGAATCGTAGTCGTTGCCGAAAGTCTAAGAGCAAATTTTAGGTATGTTGAAATATCCAAATTGGTGTACGATTGTAATGAACAATCGTTTTGATATGGAATACAAAAGACATGCAATTTTTTTTCTCAGTGTTTGGTAGGGATTAGGTGTTTTTCCCAATTTTAAAGAATTGTTATAGCCAAATGCGCTGTATGCCAAACAATTCAGAAAAATATAGTGTCAGACTTCTTACTTTAAGCTTTTTCCCTGTCAAATGTAAAAGATGGGAGAAAGCAACTTTTTTTTTATTTCAACGTATAACCATAAGTTTTGTACACAAATCCGTTATAAATAAGGCCCAGAAACTTCACTAATCACTTACTTCACTCTAAGAAAATGAGTTCGACATTTTTTCCTTTTCGTGCTTTGTAAAAAAGGCGATGTTTTATTTTACAAAAAAAAATTATAAAATTTTGAGTATGAATTTGGTACCGTTATTTGATATGGCCTTATGTATTTCCATTTTGGTTTCTCACTTTCTTTCAATTCTTCGGAGCTGAATCTAATACACTCGCTTTTTGTAGTAATACATATGTAGGTACATACCTACATAATGTACATTTATTTTTGCCATTTTAAGTTCAATTTACAGCGGTATTAAATATTTTGAAATTGTAAAATAAAGTTGTATTCATCATGTATGTACATATTTAGTATCATTGAATAATTACGTAGTATGTACATACGTACATACATACATACACATACATATTTCGTTCATAATTTTTCTGATTTTTGGTAATCTTTGCGTTGGATGTCAATTGCTGGTAAACTATAAATACTTAAACTTGGTTCAGTAAAAAGTACATCCCAACCTTCTTGAAAAACAGACTTAAAACTTCCTTATAGATTTACTCACACAGGACGTACCAAACTGTGTTTTAGAAAACAAAACATAACTATTATAACTCAAACTCATAGTTAACTCATAATTAAAATTATAAAACTAATATTTATTGTTGATGATAAATAAAGCACAAGCTGCTATGACGCGACGGAATGAAATTGATATACATACATAAATAAAATGCAAGCATGAGAATCTGTTTTAGCATATGGCATACGATACTAAATATTGTAGGTACGCACTTTTTTGGAACTTAAAATTAAAAAAAACTATAAATAAGAACGAATATGAATGAAAGCGTTATTTTTGGGATCATAATTACAATAGAAGGTAAATGGTAAATTATTTTAATTCATAAACCGAATAATAGCAATTGGTACAGGCTTCCAGTAACATAATTTTTTAATCTATTATTGAAATAAAAAAAACCGAATGTACATAAATGGAAACCATTGCCAAGTTTAAAAATATGTATATATGTACCTATACATATGTATGTATATACATTTTATAATTAGATACATTGTATTTAGAAAGGAATCAATAAATGATTTATTTCCATGTCTAGTGTCATGACCGGACACTGCCTAATAGCAGAGAGAAAAAACTAAATTATTAGTTCTTTCTCGATGCTAATAGAGGAAATAAACAGTTCTTCACCTCCTTCGTACATGCCCTACTCTAGCCTAAAAACGTAAGACTTACCTACCTAGGAGAATTAATACATTTGGGCAGGTTCAGCCGACAAAAGGGACTTGAAAGTAAGGCAAGTTTCTTGCATCTGATTGGCCAGCTGCCAAAAAATTGCCTTCCAATTAAGGCAACTTTATTGGAAAGTTGACTGGAAAGTTAGGCAAGAAAAATCTCCCTTACTATCAAGTCAAGTCAACTTATGTCAAAATGACAATTGATCATATTTTTTAATTCAAATAATAGCTGAACTTTATTCCTCAATGATTTATTTATTTTCTGCACAACTTCATTTAATGCTTTCTGTAAAAAGCTTCCTTGTAAATTTGGAAAAGAAATAAGTAATATTTCTTTAAAATACAAAATACAAATCATGATGGACTTGTAGCTTGCCTGAGGAGTGTTTTGTAGAAAATAATGATTTTGGTAATTTTTGTACTATGAACTTGAAGTAGAGGTTTGTGAAGTAAAGTTCTGAATTTTAAATTCATGACACTTGAAAAACTAACTAGTTGCCTTGGTCAAAATTTACGTTCAAAGAATGAAGTTGACTGGAAATGAAGTCCCTTATGTTGTCTGAACCTGCCCAATTGAGTGCAGAAGCGGTGTAACACTCATTTTATCAATTTTGAATTTTTAAGCCAGAATGGTTAAAAATAACTGTTCCTCCAAGGCAGAAGTGATGTTACTTAAATTTGCTCTTACATGCAAAAATGCTGAAACATTGCTTTTGCCCGGAACTTTTCTTAGACCAAAATAACAACCTTTTTTTTTTCTTTAATTTTTAAGATCTCACAGTCTGGCGAATCTGCTAACAACTGGTCTAAATGTGTCCTACTCCATCACGGATAGCCATTTCAACCTAACCTAGGTTTTTTTTAAGGCTTCGAGGAAAAACGGGACGTGAGTTTAGTTCTTAATAAATAGAATATTTTGTATAGCAGATTTTGCAAAGAGCCCATACCAATGTGAATGCTTGAAACTTGGGAGATTTTCGACATTTTCTGCAAGAAAAGTACTCAATGATTTTCTTTTTAAAAATTTAAGATTATATTTGACTATGTACATTTATGTACATACATACATATATGAAATTTGTATTCCATTATTTTGTTTTACGTAAAATTAGAGAATAGATTTCAAAATAGTAGGAAAAGCAAAAAACAAATTATTTTTAAACATTTTAGAAAATTATACCAGCGAATAGCGACGATAGGGCAGGTTCAGGCGACATACGGGACTTGAAAGTAAGGTAAGTTTCTAGTATCTGATTGGCCAGCTGCCAAATTAAGGCAACTTCATTGGAAAGTTGACTGGAAAGTTAGTCAAGAAAAATCTCCCTAACTATCAAGTCAAGTCTACTTCTGTCAAAATGATAGTTGATCATGTTTTTTCATTCAACTAAAAGCTGAACTTTGTTACGCTGTGATTTATTTATTTTCTGCACAGCTTCATTTAATGTTTTGTGTAAAAAGGTTCCTTGTCAATTCGGAAAACAAATAAATAATATTACTTTTCAATACAAAATACAAATCGTGATGGCCATGCAGCTTGCCTTATGAATGTTTTGTAGACAATAATGCTTTTGTTAGTTTTTGTACTATGAACTTAGAGTAGAGGTTTGTGAAGTAAAGTTCTGAATTTGAAACTCATGACATTTTTAAAACTAACTAGTTGCCTTGGTCAAAATTCACGTTCAAAGAATGAAGCTGTGTAAATGAAGTCCCTTATGTTGTCTGAACCTGCCCATAGACTTGACTTAATAGTTAGGGAGATTTTTCTTGACTAACTTTCCAGTCAACTTTCCATTGAAGTTTTCTTAATTGGAAAGTAATTTTTTTGCAGCTGGCCAATCAGATACTAGAAACTTGCCTAACTTTCAAGTCCCTTACAGCGTTGCCGATTTTTTTTTTGAAATTGGGCCACTTTTGAAAATAAATCGGGCGGGGAGAGTACGATAACTTTGGCGACAAAGTTTAATGACGGATTTGTATAGAACAGTTAAAAACAAGCATTTTTTACTATGGTAGGGGGGGTCTATCTCCCCCCGTTTAGGCGGTAGGGGCAGTTTAAAAAAATATATACATTAAATGGAAAAAAAATAATTAAAAAATAACGGTAATACTTATAATTAAGTATAATACCTTTTTTTAAAGCCAATACACTTTTGTCTATTAGCTTGTTTTTAAATCAAGTCAAAACTATGCATAGTTTTTGAAAAAAATTGTTTTAAAGTCAAAATTTGTGCAAAAAAAAGTTAAAAAAAAGGTTTAAAGTGTAATTTTTCAAAACTTTCAGATTATCTACTATTTTTTTTATAATTCATTGCTCTTATTTGTTTTTGATCAAAAACTGAAAACTAGATGACTTGATGTCTTCTAGTTCTTGAGAAAATTGAAAATTACCAAAACAAAATATTTTAATTAAATTACTTTTTCCTTGCTTAAGTATTAACGTAGTTTTATTTTGATAGTAATAATCGATAAGATATACCTAGGGTAAATTAATTTTTCTTAAATCCAGCTTATTTAAATGCAAAAGAAACTTTGCATGCACCCCATCTAGCACCCACCGCACCTTGCACCCTCCCCACCTTGCACGCACTCTAACTTGCACCCAGCCCAAATCCTATAGTGTGCCCAAGCAGGGGGTTTGCAGGGGGGCAGCATGCCCCCCCTTAGAGATGCCACTGTTGCATACACCCAAACTCGCGCACACCTTACTGTTGCATACACCCAAACACGCATTACGCATACGCAAATACCATTATTACTATCAAAATAAGACCGCTCAAGCAAAAAAAAAAAGAATTAAATTAAAATAGTAGTTGTGGTCATTTTCAACTTTCTCAAAAACTAAAAGACATAAAATCATCTAGTTTTCAGTTTTTGATCAAAAACAAATAAGAGCAATAAATTCTGAAATAAAAACAATGGTAGATAATCTTGAAGTATTGAAAAAGTTACACTTTAAACCTTTTTTAACTTTTTTTTACTCAAATTTTGAGTTTAAAATTAAATTTTTCAAAAACTACGCATAGTTTTGACTTGATTTGAAAACTGGCTAATAGAACAGAATGTTGGCTTTAAAAAAATGTATACAACTTAATTGTAAGTATCACCGTTATTTTTTAATTATTTTTTTCCATTTTAAATAATAACTTTTTTAAATTGCCCCTCCCGCCTAAACGGGGTAGATAGACCCCCCCTCCCATAGTAAAAAATGCTTGTATTAAGACCCTCTACCAAAAACCGTTATTATATCTTGGCGCCAAAGTTATCGTACTCGTGCCCCAACTGTAAAACATGAGAATCTGTTTTAGCATATGGCATACGATACTAAATATTGTAGGTACGCACTTTTTTGGAACTTAAAATTAAAAAAACTACTATCATAATTAAAATAGAAGGTAAATGGTAAATTATTTTAATTCATAAACCGAATAATAGCAATTGGTACAGGCTAAAAAAATTGCTTCCAATAACATAATTTTTTAATCTATTATTGAAATAAAAAAACCGAATGTACATATCGGGTGATTTTTTAAGAGCTTGAGAACTTTTTTTAAAAAAAAACGCATAAAATTTACAAAATCTCATCGATTTTTTATTTGAAACGTTAGATTGGTCCATGACATTTACTTTTTGAAGATAATTTCATTTAAATGTTGACCGCGGCTGCGTCTTAGGTGGTCCATTCGGAAAGTCCAATTATGGGTAACTTTTTCGAGCATTTCGGCCGGAATAGCCCGAATTTCTTCGGAAATGTTGTCTTCCAAAGCTGGAATAGTTGCTGGCTTATTTGTGTAGACTTTAGACTTGACGTAGCCCCACAAAAAATAGTCTAAAGGCGTCAAATCGCATGATCTTGGTGGCCAACTTACCGGTCCATTCCTTGAGATGAATTGTTCTCCGAAGTTTTCCCTCAAAATGGCCATAGAATCGCGAGCTGTGTGGCATGTAGGCCATCTTGTTGAAACCACATGTCAACCAAGTTCAGTTCTTCCATTTTTGGCAATAAAAAGTTTGTTAGCATTGAACGATAGCGATCGCCATTCACCGTAACGTTGCGTGCAACAGCATCTTTGAAAAAATACGGTCCAATGATTCCACCAGCGTACAAACCACACCAAACAGTGCATTCTTCGGGATGCATGGGCAGTTCTTGAACGGCTTCTGGTTGCTCTTCACTCCAAATGCGGCAATTTTGCTTATTTACGTAGCCATTCAACCAGAAATGAGCCTCATCGCTGAACAAAATTTGTCGATAAAAAAGCGCGAAACACATTTCGAACCGAACACTGATTTTGGTAATAAAATTCAATGATTTGCAAGCGTTGCTCGTTAGTAAGTCTATTCATGATGAAATGTCAAAGCATACTGAGCATCTTTCTCTTTGACACCATGTCTGAAATCCCGCGTGATCTGTCAAATACTAATGCATGAAAATCCTAACCTCAAAAAAATCACCCATTACATAAATGGAATCCATTGCCAAGTTTAAAAATATGTATGTACCTGTACATATGTATATACATTATATAATTACATTGTATTTAGAAAGGAATCAATAAACGATTTATTTCCATGTCTAGTGTCATAACCGGACACTGCCTAATAGAGGAACAGTTCTTCACCTCCTTCGTACATGCCCTACTCTAGCCTAAAAACGTAGGACTTACCTACCTAGGAGAATGAAGACATTGGGCAGGTTCAGACAACATAAGGGACTTCATTTGCAGTCAACTTCATTCTTTGAACGTAAATTTTGACCAAGGCAACTAGTTAGTTTTTCAAGTGTCATGAATTCAAAATTCAGAACTTTACTTCACAAACCTCTACTTCAAGTTCATAGTACAAAAATTACCAAAATCATTATTTTCTACAAAACACTCCTCAGGCAAGCTACAAGTCTATCATGATTTGTATTTTGTATTTTAAAGAAATATTACTTATTTCTTTTCCAAATTTACAAGGAACCTTTTTACAGAAAGCATTAAATGAAGTTGTGCAGATAATAAATAAATCATTGAGTAATAAAGTTCAGCTTTTAGTTGAATTAAAAAATATGATCAATTGTCATTTTGACAAAAGTTGACTTGACTTGATAGTAATGGAGATTTTTCTTGCCTAACTTTCCAGTCATCTTTCCAATAAAGTTGCCTTAATTGGAAGGCAATTTTTTGGCAGCTGGCCAATCAGATGCAAGAAACTTGCCTTACTTTCAAGTCCCTTATGTCGGCTGAACCTGCCCATTGAGTGCAGAAGCGGTGTAACACTCATTTTATTAATTTTGATTTTTTAAGCCAGAATGCTTAAAAATAACTGTTCCTCCAAAGGCAGAAGTGATGTTACTTAAATTTGCTCTTACATGCAAAAATGCTAAAACATTGCTTTTGCCCGGAACTTTTCTTAGACCAAAATAACAACCATTTCTTTTTCTTTAATTTTTAAGATCTCACAATCTGCTAACAACTGGTCTAAATGTGTCCTACTCCATCACGGATAGCCATTTCAACCTAACCTAGGTTTTTTTTAAGGCTTCGAGGAAAAACGGTGACGTGAGTTTAGTTCTTAATAAATAGAAGATTTTGTATAGCAGATTTTGCAAAGAGCCCATACCAATGTGAATGCTTGAAACTTGGGAGATTTTCGACATTTTCTGCAAGAAAAGTACTCAATGATTTTCTTTTTAAAAATTTAAGATTATATTTGACTATGTACATTTATGTACATACATACAGTGACGAGCATAAGTGAAGGTACTCTATTACTATTTTAGGTAAAATCAAAAAATATACCAAATGAAAATAAAAATGTGAGTCAATATTTTAGTTTTAATTTATTTACCATGAACAGAATATAATAAGAGACAAAAACAGAAAAAAAAGTAATTCATTACAAGAAAAATACATTAAAAAAAATACGCCTTATTTTCACAGAGCAAAAGTGTAGGTACCTTTAAATAAAACATAATTTTTTGTTCATTTTGTTTAATTAAAATAGTTTAAAGTCATACCTAGTACTTAGTTGGAAATCCCTTTAATCTCAGAACTTCTCTCAAACAATTTGACATTGAGTACCTATACTAGTTTTTTAGTAAAATCTGGAGATATCTGTTGCCATTCATCAATAATAATTTGTTTCAATTGAGTTTTGTTTCGTATCTCATGGTTCCGAATGCGTTTTTCAAGGTGTTCCCATAAGTGTTCAATGGGATTCAAGTCAGGACTTTGTGGTGGTGTAACAAGCATGTGGGGAATATTATAAGCTAACGCTATCCACATCTTCACGGTTAAAGCGGTGTGTTTGGGATCGTTGTCCTGTTGGAAATAAAACGTGTCCCTGATCCCCAGATTATCGGCGCTTTGGTGCAGGTTTTCTTTAGAATGTTTAGATAAACAGTCTTATTCATTATTTCCTCAATTATCACAAGATTCCCAACACCGGCGGATGACATACACCCCATACCATTACTCCACCACCCCCATGCTTCACAGTTTTAACTGTGTTTTCGGGATTAAGAGCTTTTCCCTTTTTTCTCCAAACATTGTGTTTACCATCAGAGCCAAAGATATTGAATTTAGACTCATCTGAGAATATGACGTTATCCCAAAAGTCGGTGGTTTTGTTTTTGTATTCATTGGCAAAAGTTAATCTTTTTTTCTTATTAACATCACTGACAAAAGGTTTTTTACGGGCAACGCAATTCTTAAATTCAGATCTATAGAGCGATCTTTTAACGGTCCACTCAGAAACTGTTTTGTTGAAGCTATTTGCAATCTCGGTGGCTATTTTAGGAGCACTCTTAAAGGGTCTTTTTGAAATATTCTTTTTATTTCCCTCTCATTTAACTTGCGAGGCCGTCTTTGTTTATTTTCTACCCTTTTTTCATTTTTAAAACGATTTATTACCTTCTGTATTGTTGATTTCGGCCTGTTCACAATTTCACCAATTTCTTTATAAGATTTACCTTTCTGGGAATGGTTTATAATTATATTTTTTTCTTCCACTGTTAACTCTTTTCTCGTCATTTTGCTTAAACTATTTGCACGTTATAAATACAAAATAAGACACAAGAAACAAAGCGCTAACGGCTGATTTTGTAAAATGCATTAAATGAAAACAAAATAAATGACATAGTGATAAGATAACTGTTTAATAGCAAATCATAAGGTACCTACACTTTTGCTCGATTAAATTAAAGTAATTTTTTTAAATATGCAATATTGCTTGAGAACTTTTTTTTACGTTATCCATGTTATGTAATAAATAAAAATAAACTAAAATATCCATTACTTTTATCAATTAAGTTTTAACATAGGGTACCTTCACTTATGCTCGTCACTGTATATGAAATTTGTATTCAATTATTTTGTTTTACGTAAAATTAGAGAATAGATTTCAAAATAGTAGGAAAAGCAAAAAAAATAAATCATTTTTAAAATTTTAGAAAATTATACCAGCGAATAGCGACATTTTATTATTTGTTTAAATAAACCGTGCAATTTTTGATTTTGCATGCTTGTATTTCTTCAATTTTTGTTTTCTTCAGAATAGCTTCCTATATTTTTTTGACCGCCTTTATACCTACGACGCGGCATGGACTCAATAAGTTTTTATAATTGGACAGGTTCAGGCAAGTTTTAAAAGTAGGCAAGTTCAGACGACATAAGAGACTTTAAAGATAGACAAGTTTCTAGTATCTGTTTGGCCAACTGCCAAAAAATGACCTTCCAACTAAGCCAACTTTAATGGAAAGTTGACTGGAGAGTTAGTCAAGAAAAATCTCCCTATCAACTATCAAGTGAAGTCTACTTCTGTCAAAATGACAGTTGATAATCTTTTTTCATTCAACTGAAAGCTGAACTTTATTAAGATATGATTTATTTATTGTATTTTGTATTGTAAAGAAATGTTAGTTACTTCTTTTCAAATTGACAAGGGACCCATTTACAGAATGTATTAAATAAAGTTGTGCAGAAAATAAATAAATCATAGAGTAATAAAGTTCACCTTTAAGTTGAATGAAAAAACATGATCAACTGTCATTTTAATAGAAATAGGGCAGGTTTAGGTGACATAAGGGACTTGAAAGTAAGGCAAGTTTCTAGTATCTGATTGGCCAGCTGCAAAAATTTGCCTTCCAATTAAGGCAACTTCATTGGAAAGTTGACTGGAAAGTTAGTCAAGAAAAATCTCCCTAACTATCAAGTCAAGTCTACTTCTGTCAAAATGATAGTTGATCATGTTTTTTCATTCAACTAAAAGCTGAACTTTGTTACGCTGTGATTTATTTATTTTCTGCACAGCTTCATTTAATGTTTTGTGTAAAAAGGTTCCTTGTTAATTCGGAAAACAAATAAATAATATTACTTTTCAATACAAAATACAAATCGTGATGGCCATGCAGCTTACCTTATGAATGTTTTGTAGACAATAATGCTTTTGTTAGTTTTTGTACTATGAACTTAGAGTAGAGGTTTGTGAAGTAAAGTTCTGAATTTGAAACTCATGACATTTTTAAAACTAACTAGTTGCCTTGGTCAAAATTCACGTTCAAAGAATGAAGCTGACTGCAAATGAAGTCCCTTATGTTGTCTGAACCTGCCCATAGACTTGACTTAATAGTTAGGGAGATTTTTCTTGACTAACTTTCCAGTCAACTTTCCATTGAAGTTTTCTTAATTGGAAAGTAATTTTTTTGCAGCTGGCCAATCAGATACTAGAAACTTGCCTAACTTTCAAGTCCCTTACAGCGTTGCCGATTTTTTTTTGAAATTGGGCCACTTTTGAAAATAAATCGGGCGGGGAGAGTACGATAACTTTGGCGACAAAGTTTAATGACGGATTTGTATAGAACAGTTAAAAACAAGCGTTTTGTACAATGGGAGGGGGGTCTATCTCCCCCCGTTTAGGCGGTAGGGGCAGTTTAAAAAATATGTACATTAAATGGAAAAAAAAATAATTACAAAATAACGGTAATACTTATAATTAAGTATTATTCCTTTTTTTAAAGCCAATACACTTTTGTCTATTAGCTTGTTTTTAAATCAAGTCAAAACTATGCATAGTTTTTGAAAAAAATTGTTTTAAAGTCAAAATTTGTACAAAAAAAAGTTAAAAAAAAGGTTTAAAGTGTAATTTTTCAAAACTTTCAGATTATCTACTATTTTTTTTATAATTCATTGCTCTTATTTGTTTTTGATCAAAAACTGAAAACTAGATGACTTGATGTCTTCTACTTCTTGAGAAAATTGAAAATTACCAAAACAAAATATTTTAATTAAATTACTTTTTCCTTGCTTAAGTATTAACGTAGTCTTATTTTGATAGTAATAATCGATAAGATATACCTAGTAAATTAATTTAATTTTTCTTAAATACAGCTTATTTAAATGCAAAAGAAACTTTGCATGCACCCCATCTAGCACCCACCGCACCCACCGCACCCACCGCACCTTGCACCCTCCCCACCTTGCAGGCACTCTAACTTGCACCCAGCCCAAATCCTATAGTGTGCCCAAGCAGGGGGGTTGCAGGGGGGCAGCATGCCCCCCCTTAGAGATGCCACTGTTGCATACACCCAAACTCGCGCACACCTTACTGTTGCATACACCCAAACACGCATTACGCATACGCAAATACCATTATTACTATCAAAATAAGACCACTCAAGCAAAAAAAAAGAATTAAATTGAAATAGTAGTTGTGGTTATTTTCAATTTTCTCAAAAACTAAAAGACATAAAATCATCTAGTTTTCAGTTTTTGATCAAAAACAAATAAGAGCAATAAATTCTGAAATAAAAACAATGGTAGATAATCTTCAAGTATTAAAAAAGTTACACTTTAAACCTTTTTTTTAACTTTTTTTACTCAAATTTTGTGTTTAAAATTAAATTTGTATTTTCAATTTTCTCAAAAACTAAAAGACATAAAATCATCTAGTTTTCAGTATTTAATCGAAAACAAATAAGAGCAATAAATTCTGAAATAAAAACAATGGTAGATAATCTTGAAGTATTGAAAAAGTTACACTTTAAACCTTTTTTTAACTTTTTTTTACTCAAATTTCGAGTTTAAAATTAAATTTTTCAAAAACTACGCATAGTTTTGACTTGATTTAAAAACTGGCTAATTGAACAGAGTGTTGGCTTTAAAAAAATGTATACAACTTAATTGTAAGTATCACCGTTATTTTTTAATTATTTTTTTCCATTTTAAATAATAACTTTTTTAAATTTCCCCTCCCGCCTAAACGGGGGGAGATAGACCCCCCTCCCATAGTAAAAAATGCTTGTATTAAGACCCTCTACCAAAAACCGTTATTATATCTTGGCGCCAAAGTTATCGTACTCTTGCCAATCGGGCCATTTTCGTCATTTCGGGGCCAAAAACAGAAATGAAGGAGATGCACTACTGTATCTTTTTAAATTCATTTTTTAGGCACAATTTTATTTATAAAAATAATTGTTACAAAACATAAATAATAGAATTCGTAAAAACAACAAAAATAAATAAGTTAATAAGTAAATATTACATTTACCATAAAATAAACCACATTCATTTAATGAATCCAAGTAAAGTTAAACACAGTTTAGTTCATGAAAAGTAAAAATCAATTAAATTTATGAAACCTACAAACATTTTGTGATGATTTATGAATCTGGGTAACATCCTAAGTGAAAAATAAATAAATCGAACTCGTCCTCGTCAGTGAAGGATTGAAATCTTAGTGTATATGAATACATGTTCTGTATTTGGTTCAAATAATTTTAAGAGGGCCATTTTCAAATTTGTAGGGCCACCGGGCCATTTCAATTAAATAGGGCTGGTCCCTTATGTCGTCTGAACCTGCCCATTCTCAAGGGGGGGTCTGGAATTTAAAAGATCGGTCCAACACTCAACCAAGAAAAGAACCCAACAATATGATACTACTGCCATCATGTTTCACCGTTTTTTTGTATGACCGAAATAAAACTCCTTTCCTTGATTAGCGACGACTAACATTTCTTACGCAGTCAGACCCACAGATTGTGGCGAAACATCGATTGCCTCATTAAATTAATTCCATATTATTTTGAACAGCGTAATACTTAGTTGGTAGGACATGCCAGATGTCTTGGTTTCAATCGATGCTTGTGCCAACTAGTTTTGTTCACGGGTACTGCCTCTTGCGAGTCTTGCGAAGAATTAACAAATCCTCTAAGAGTAATTCTTCTCATAAAAAGTGGTTCCTCAAATTAGACTTTCTGATCCTTGACTCAACACATAAATGGTTGAGAGTTGTGGGTCACTAGATCCTGGGTTGTCTACGAGCTGTTGCGCTCTTAATTAACTTATTTATTGTGAGCTTTTATTAACGGCTGCTTTTCCGCTGTTTTCGGAGAGAGAAGCCATATCTTCTCCACAGCGGCTATGATTCCAGTCGATATGTAGTAGCTAAAACTAAAAAATAATGTATTTTAACTGCAAGTTATTTCCTATACGATGACTTGAGATTTTCAAAAAATTCCAAGCAAAATCAAGTCTTTTCTATACGATGACTTGAGGTTTTCAAATTTTTTTTTCTTTTTTTTTTCTTTATAAAAAAGTCAGTTTTTTGTATATAAAATGGTCGTTTTTTTAAGCCAAGCCGTCCAAGATACCTAGACACTGATAGTCGTGTAGCGTAGACAACATGTTGAGTGATACTGAAGTTTGTTGTGTGGTCATTGCACTTGGTGTTTGTTTAAAAAAGAAACCGCAAATAGACGAAGAACTGGTACTGTTTTGTCAAGAACATGTATTAAATGAGCTAGCAGTAAGTGAACCCAACAATATTAGTAGGTAAGGGGCTACTTTGGCCTGGGAATTCGGCGTAAGAAAGAGACAGCACTATGTTTGAGTGAAAGAGGTGATTAAGAATACTTACAATGTGTTTGTTGTTGTTGTGGCGCGTGGATAGATGATAAGAAATGTTTAGGAGCGCGTGGTAAAGAGGTCGGCAACCTTTGAATGTTGTGTATGGCTTATCAGTAAAAAAAGAAAAAAATCTAATGTCCGCTGGAAACATTTTTTCGGACGCGCAGATGTTCTATATTTTGTCTGTGGCGGGTGGATAGATGATAAGAAATGTTTAAATGTACCGCATGATGTATAATTTATGATTCATTGTAATTTGTGGTTTGTATTTTGTTTAATGGGTTTATATGTCTACATACATATGTGAGAAAAGAGGTCGGCAGCCTTTGTGGGTAGTGGGTGAGGCGCGGTGGTTGTGTATGGCTTATCAGTATTGATGTTTTGCGGTTAGGAGCGCGTGCCAGTGTGAGTTATAGAAATGTAAAATGGTGTTATCACAATATGTTTTTTATGATTCATTGTAATTTGTGGTTTGTATTTTGTTTAATGGGTTTATATGCCTACATACATATGTGAGAAAAAAATTTATATTCTAGCAATGATTGCGGTAATCATTAAAAAAAAAAGCTAGAACGTTTGGCTTAAGTGTTTATTTTTAGAACAGCTGTTGTTATTTGTGGTTTGTATTTTGTTTAATGGGTTTATATGCTCACATACATATGTGAGAAAAAAATTTATATTCTAGCAATGATTGCGGTAATCATTAAAAAAAAAGCTAGAACGTTTGGCTTATGTGTTTATTTTTAGAACAGCTCTGATATAGAGAACATTAATTGGGGGAAGTAGAAAAAACAATATGTTTTTTATGATTCTTTGGCTGTTCTATATTTTGTCATAAATAGAAACTGTGGTTTCATAAAAATATGTATGGGAATTTCACAGATTAGATGTGCAAATGTTCTATATTTTGTCGTAAATAGAAATTGTGGTTTCATAAAAATATGTATGGGAATTTCACAGATTAAAGAAAATAATTCTGCGGATTAAAATACTTAAAGAATGGTTGTGTATGGCTTATCAGTATTGATGTTTTGCGGTTAGGAGCGCGTGGTAAAGAGGTCGGCAACCTTTGAATGTTGTATATGGCGGTCGGCAGCCTTTGAATGTTGTGTATGGCGGTCGGCAGCTTTTGAATGTTGTGTATGACTTATCAGTAAAAAAGAAAAAAAATCTAATGTCCGTTGGAAACATATTTTTTCGGACGCGCAGTTGTTCTATATTTTGTTTGTTTTTTATCAGAATTATTTAGGTTTTGAAATAATTAAAAGAATTTTCTTTTTTTGTATAAATACTTTGAGCATTATCATCATAATCATCATTAATAGAATTACCATGAAGCACCAACAGCCAAAAAAAATTGTGCAAGAGATGCAGAACTGGATGAAGCAATATAGCTGCCAATGCTGGGAGTTCCAGCAGCTGCAGGTTGCCGCCTGGGAGGAGATCGGTAGTGTGGACACTACCAGTGTTGATAGCCTTAGAGCAGTGGCCTACCTGCTCTATTCCATGCTGATAAAAGCTAATAAAGGGGGGGTTTGATATAAGCCCCCTACCAGACATACTATATATATTTTTAAATATAAAAATGTAATAAAAAAAAATAAATAAAAAAGATTTTTATTAAAAAAAAATTACAAAAAGATGTGTCTTATTTATTAATTTTAGGTATAGGAATCCAAGAGTTGTGATCGGGTGAAAAGCCGAGCCATTTAACAAATAATCGATCTTTTTTCAAAGGTTTTTAAACTGAATTTGATATTGAGATTACTGGTCTTAACTGAAGAATACTGGGACTCGAACTGGGTGGAACTGCTTTTTTACTGCTACTATCTGCTCGCTATACTGCTCTGTACTGTTCTCATAGAACATTTCTATACATATGGTATTAAATCAAAAGCGTTATTTGTTTTATAACTTAAGAAAACAGTCAAAGCCTTTTCTATAACGACCTTCATTCAAAGGACTATCCTTGTCAATTACCACATCCGTAATTTGTCTTCCAACATATCTGATATTAACATGATCATTATATATATGTTTTAGATTCATATCATCCTGTTTGAAGATGATTAGTAAATTTGCATTGTCTCGAATTAAGTGTTTGGGTATTCTTGTATAAGTTTGGCATAAGTAAAAACTATCAATATGATGATGCCGTCCCATACTGAAGTAAACTCGAACTGTGTCTTGTTTTTCACAGGCAATATCGTCAAAAATAAATATAGAATTTGGTTTAGCCTCTTCGGGTGAAATAACATCACTGTCATTGGCAAAAGTGAAGAAACCCATATTTTTAATAGGTTTTATGGCTTTTCGTAAAAACTCATACTTTGGCTGATGTAAAAATTTAGAATATATATAGATATTTTCAAATTTTAATCCATTTGGATGTTGTAACAAACTCATCATGACATTTGTTTTTCCGCAATTTGAGGGACCAGTAACTAACCCTCTTATACTATGAGGGAATAGTTTACCATGTTTTTTTCTTTCAATATTGTTAGCCAAGAGTATTAAGTAATCGAGAAGTTGAGATCTTTATGAAAGAGGATCTCGCATACAAATCTGATGTCGAATTACTGAATTTCAAATCATTAAAACAATCATACCATATGAATATCTCTCAAGAAAAAAAATGATGTGTCTTATTTATTAATTTTAGGTGTATATTCTATGAGAATAGTACAGAGCAGTATAGCGAGCAGATAGTAGCAGTAAAAAAGCAGTTCCACCCAGTTCGAGACCCAGTATTCTTTAGTTAAGACCAGTAATCTCAATATCAAATTCAGTTTAAAAACCTTTGAAAAAAGATCGATTATTTGTTAAATGGCTCGGCTTTTCACCCGATCACAACTCTTGGATTCCTATACCTAAAATTAATAAATAAGACACATCTTTTTGTAATTTTTTTTTAATAAAAATCTTTTTTATTTATTTTTTTATTACATTTTTATATTTAAAAATATATATAGTATGTCTGGTAGGGGGCTTATATCAAACCCCCCCCTTTATTAGCTTTTATCAGCATGGAATAGAGCAGGTGGGCCACTGCTCTAAGGCTATCAACACTGGTAGTGTCCACACTACCGATCTCCTCCCAGGCGGCATCCTGCAGCTGCTGGAACTCCCAGCATTGGCAGCTATATTGCTTCATCCAGTTCTGCATCTCTTGCACAATTTTTTTGGCTGTTGGTGCTCCATGGTAATTCTATTAATGATGATTATGATGATAATGCTCAAAGTATTTATACAAAAAAAGAAAATTCTTTTAATTATTTCAAAACCTCAATAATTCTGATAAAAAACAAACAAAATATAGAACAACTGCGCGTCCGAAAAAATATGTTTCCAGCGGACATTAGATTTTTTTCTTTTTTTACTCATAAGCCATACACAACATTCAAAGGTTGCCGACCTCTTTACCACGCGCTCCTAAACATTTCTTATCATCTATCCACGCGCCACAACAACAACAAACACATTGTAAGTATTCTTAATCACCTCTCTCACTCAAACATAGTGCTGTCTCTTTCTTACGCCGAATTCCCAGGCCAAAGTAGCCCCTTACCTACTAATATTCAACGACTAGACGGTACATTGTTTAATGAAATGCTGGAAATAATTCCACCTGCAATTTTTAAAAGTAACACAGTTATGAGAGATACCATTCCTCCTTCCCAGCGCTTGTCAATTACGCTAAGATATCTCACTACTGGTAATATTTTCGAGGATTCAAAATTTACCAGGGCCATATCCCCACACTCAACAAGCATAACTACGAGTATTTTGAACTTTTAAAATAAATTTTCTTTCATCTTTTTCGGGCCTTAACTCTTCGAATTTAGGTCGTCCAAGCAGTTACCGTAAATGGAGTTCGCCTTTGCGGTGTGATAACGGCACACAGCCAGGGAAACAAAATGTCTCTTCTGCGCCGGAAGTTCAATGGTATTTAAGATTTTATTAAATTAGGTGAGGCATTTCTTACTTGCTTGTGGTCGTTTTTTACAAAGCTGCTTTTCCGAAAGTTAAAGAATTTTATTGAAAATTTATACTGTTCATAAAAGTACACTGTTAGTTTAATTTTTACTTACCAGCCTAAGACATTATTTTATTTTAACTTTATTTTTCCATACATTAAGTTATGTTGGTGGAAACGATTTCTACAAAATTATGTCTTAGATTTAGTGAGAAGCCTAAATCTTAAACTTAAATTACTTTCCATGATTTTAATGGAAACAGATCTTAGCTACAAAATTTTATAAATAAAATGCAGTAATTCGGTTTTTTTGTTTTTTTAATATTATCCTGAATATTTTATTTGTATAATTAAATTCATTAAATTGTAATTCTTTTAAGTTAAAATATAGATGTATAAGTAAAAAATGTGTCCCACATAGTGTTTAGTATAGTAGAAATGTAGCTAGTTTTTTTTTTGTGAATTATACTTTATGAACATCACCCTTAGAGTTTGCTCATAGCGGTATTAAAGTAGTCTTACATAGATGTTACGATATCTTTCTGATTTTATGTTTTTTTTTCATTTTATGTTTATTTTAAATAATTTTTTTAATTATATTTGCATAGGATATTAAAGTGTTAGCAACTTATTTAGTTTTAAATACACTTTTGTTGTTGTTTTTTAAATTGATTTAGTGTCGACTTTTGAATGTTTTTTTCTTTTTATCCGACATGCAATAAATATAATAATACACCTAAGCAAATATGCTTAATTTTTTATAAACATATACATATGTACTTATTTTTAATTAAATATAAAGTTATCTTAAATATATTGCTGGTAAACATATCTTTAATTTTAGGATTGCTTTAGTAGGCTACTTTAGTTGTAATGTGTTTTTTTTTTTTAATGTTTATCTATGTAATTTTTTAAGAAGACAAGAAAACTTTATTTTGGGAGCTTTATGTCAAGATCATAAAATGTATGTATATAATATATATTATGTATACATATAATATTTATAAATAACGTAGGTATTTACTTTTTTTTTGCATTTTCTATGTTTTGTAATTTTTTGTATACAAAGTGATTTCACGACACAAATATTAATGAGTGATAGAGATGAGTATATTTAATGAAAGTGATGTAATAATAACTGTGAGTTTTAATTATAACAGTGAAGGACGGGCTTGTTGTTGTTCTATTCCTTTGTTTGTTAACAACAAATAATTTATGTTCTTTTGGCTTTCTTAAAATAATGTCCCGCAGAAAATAAAGTTCTTTAACTAAAAAATAAATAAATTTGGAAGTGCTTCGACAGGGCATAGTGAACTTACAATTTTGAAACAGAATCCATCAATGGCTAATTTCAGAAGCATTTATCATGACATTACTCTTGAAGGAAATTTCTTTAGGTGGCACAGGTAGGTATTGAACCTGATCTATGCTTAACAGTCTTACGCACAAACCATCATGCCTTGGGTATTAATATAAGCAAAGTTAATTAATCGGTTGAATTTTAAACTTCTTCTCTGAACTTAGTGATAGATTTACATTGTTCTGCACTTTCAAATCTGCACAAAATAAGGATGCAAAATATTGAAATCACTTTAGTTAAACAGAGATAGAAGACTAACAATGCATTGATCTTCATATACATTATTCATATACAAAATTATAGGAAGTGCCATAATTCAGATATGAAGACGAACATGTTAACTTCGTTAAGTCATTCTTTTATACATCTATCCCACTCTACTTTTCTTTATAATTACAGGTGCAAACACATGTAAATCCGCCATAATTGTACCTGTATTTAAGTGATCTGTGATCTGATTCGGATCAGATCTTGAATACCTATATGTATAAAAAAAAACATCACTAAAGTGACAGCAAAGGTATGACTTACTCTTTTTTACAGTTGTCTGTCTTAATTGCATATATCTTTTTACCATTTCCAGTCTAACGGATGAATTAAATACAGACAGTAGGATAGATTAACTTTTTAAAAATTGATCTGGATCTGGATACAAGGTTTCGAAAGTGGGGTAGATTTTTTTGACAACAAAGATGGGGGTTGCTTTAGAATACTCTTTCTTATCATTCAGCAGAAAATCAGATGACAGGTTGATTTAATACATTATGTTAAAAATTAACATTTATACAACCAAACGAAATTAAATTACCACAATAACAACAAACGTATTTTTTGTAATAGAAAGTACGAAGATTTTCCACATTAAAAAAACCATAATATCTCTGATGTTTGAGATCAAAATCTGTGTTCATTTAAATTAAGTGATTATGATTTAAAAAAAACAACTGACATTTTGTTGTAAGCGCTAAGACAACGATGCCACATCAATAAACTTCACTGTCATTTTCAACACTGGCATTAAATGCAACAACAAATATAGAATATATTATTAAGTGCAAACTTTTCTTAAAACTGTATAATTTATGTTCATAATTACATATACGAGTATATAATATATTTTATGCATGCATATTAGGTTAGATCAAATTTTTCAACCATTTATTTAAATAAAAAATGAATTAATTGTTAATTAAAAATATGTTTAAAACGAACTATTTCACTCTCAAAGAGCTAAGCTTTTATATCAATTCATTCATTGTAGAAATTCGATATGATATTTATTTCGAAATTTATTAACTTTGAATGAATAGTTTGAAATATTTTAATCAAAAATTGAATTTAATAATTTTAAATACATTTTGTTTAAAAGCTTATTTCGATTTTATTTTTAAATTATTAGATTTCAAACTATAGTTGACAGAGCAACAACTTGTGAAGTATAATTGTCTAAATTTCCCGAAAGGTTTAGATAAGACTTGTGCTGTTTCTTATGAAAATTCCTCCAATTTTAATATTTACTTTTTGTAATAGGATGAAACATTTGTAAGTAGAAGTTTAAATTTGGGGAATTCAATCATATAAAATATCCATTTAATGGTAAATCCCCTATGGCCAACTCCTCAAACCTCCTCATGGCCTCAAATTTTCAAAAATTAAAAAAAGTTGATTCTATTGTATCCAACCTAATATGCATACAAATTAATACATTTTCTTTTGTACATATATGTATGTAGTATGTATTGTATATATGATATACTTATGATTAAATTTAAAAATAAGATGTGTTGTAATAAAAATGTATCCTATTTCTTTTTTTTTTTAACTTTGTTTACATTTTCCGTATATATTTACTTACATATTATGTATAATAATGTAGTGTAGAAAACAGAAATGATTTTTTTTATCAGTAATAATAAATAAATAAAAGTTTCATATTATTTTATTAAGATTTAAAATGTTTTTTTTTATTTAAATATACCGGTTTTATTATTTGTTATTATTTTTATTAAATTACAAAACAAAAAACGACAATAGATAGATATTTCAATAACATGATCTATCCAAAAATGTAGAACTTTCTTATAATAAAATGCTAAAGTAATTAAATAAAAATATGTATTTAAATAATCTTGAAACTCAACATTCAATAAAAAATACATCTTAAAAATAAAAACCGTTAATTAAGGCATCCCTTCAATTGTGTTTAAATGTAAAAATTAACTTTGGCGCAGGAATTCAGAAATTGTAAAATTTAAAGAGTGCAGATATGTTAAAAAATAACTTACTTTAAAAAAAATATATTTTAAGTTATTCAATGGTAACGGAAATGAATCCCAGTCTAAGTACCTACCTATTTGGATATCAAGAAATAATATTAAACGTTCACTCTTTCTTTTATTGCACTTGTTTTTGTTGAACTGAGAATTTTTTTTGAAATTATTTTCTTGTGCAGTTATAAAATTATCTCATTGTGGTCCATGACATCTCACATTTCATTTTTTCTAATGATGACCCCTAAAGACGGTAGAATATCAGGAGCCAGTCTTTTTCGTTTAATTGCTATTGTTTAAGAACTCAAAATTAAGCTTTCAAACTTTTTTAGACCGAACAAATCTTAAGTGCCTATGGACCCAATTATAATCTTTAAAATAATAAGTAATGTATCTCTCTCATGAGAGATAAGTAAAAAATATACAATGTTGCGTACCTCCAGGTACAAAATGGACAACAAAGTCTTTTTAAAAGTTTATATCGACGTTCAAAGTTGTTGTACATCAAAGTTGTCCGTAAAATTTGTATTTTATAAATCTATTACGAAATCCATATTTGTTTTATAGTCTGAGATATTTTAGCGAAATTTAAATATTTCGAGTCTGTTTTAATAAAATTAACAATTGCAAAGGAATTTGAAAAATAGACTTTTAACTGCTTTTACTCTTTTATAATTTTGTTCTTTAGCAAGTAGACAGTGCTCCTACTTGTTTGTCCGATAAAGAGAGCAAAACAAAAATTCTAATTAAAATCGTTTTTGTCGATCGTAATACAAGCAAAACACAACACTGCTTGTAGTACATAAATTATCTTACTTGGATACAACGAATTGACCTTACACATAAGGCTGATATCGTTAAAATGATTAGATTTCTCAGAAAGCGTACGCAGTTAAAAGAATTTTAAATTCTCATGAACCAACATAACAAGTCCAATAGAATAGAAAAGTGAGTATACGCCTGAGTGTACCACTTTCTTTATAACACCAGATTCCAAATTGTATTATTAATCTTTTATTAACTTCAAATAGAGGACTGAAACTAAAAATGGAAATAAGAAAATTATTATTATTTATCACTAAATATAATATAATAAATTTGATTTGATCTTTAAATAAAGGACAACCTATGTATGTTGCAAACGATTTTTGTTCGGTAAGGAAAAAACGAAAGAAACACAACCTAAGCGTTCTTGGACAGCTTACGTTTCCTGCTCGGATTAATGTTTAAACAAAAATCTTCTGCAATCATCAACAAAAAATAATACAAATGAATTCAAAATAGAATTTTAATTTCAAGCGATTAAAGGTGCCGAATTTAACTTTAATTTCAATAAACTTTCCGAAATGAATCTATTTTTTTTTAGAAAAACCAAAAGAAAAAGAAATAAAAATGTAGAAATTATTAAAAATCTTTAATAAAGTCAGTAAAAAAAGATTGCACTACATTTCTGGATACATTTTTTTTACCATTGTCTTTTAGAAAACAGAAAAAATTAAAAATTGTTTTTAGCTAATTGGCCTATTTTGTTTGTTAATAATTATATCTTATATTTAAATAACATCATAAATATAATTTGAGTTTCTTAAATATGTTCTGGTTGCGGGGGTGTGTGTAACATATTGGAAAGCGTGTGCCTCTCTCTCTCTCTCTCCTGCTCTGTCTTCCTTTAGGCGATAGGCGCTCGCTTTCATTTTATATTTTACTTAATATTTTGCATGTTAATGTTGTATGTACTTAAGAGTTTTTGTTTGTTTGTTTTGGTTTTGTATTTTGTATTTTGTTTGTAAATTTAAATAACTTTCTTTTTTTTTTATAATATATATAATATGTCTATAGATTTTTTTTTTGTTAATTTATATACGATTATGTATATAAGCATTTTATTTTTTTTCTTTAAAGGTAAAAATTTAGCTAGAGAAAAAATCTAAAAATACACACTTTGCTTTCTTTTTTTGTTTTATTTAAAATAAATTAATAAAATTGTACACATCGATAAAAAATGATAGAACATAATACAAAAATAAAATATTTATTAAAACAAAACAAAAGAAAAAAAAATAAAAAAATTAAAATTAAAAAGAATCTTAAATTAAAAAGTTATTTTAAGGAACACCAACTTCTGATAAAAATTTTATACGAAATAACTTTGTTTTTTGTTTTTAATGAAATTTTGTTTTAAGGACACAAATTCAAAACTAAGAGAAAACCTTTTATCTTTATCAATATTTTCCTAAGTTTATGGTAAGAAATGTATATATAAAAAATTAATAAGAGTAATAAAGTACAGTATACCCCGAATTCACAACAATGAAACACGATTTGCTTACTGGAACTTCAGTTATGCTAAACTAATTACCCATTGATGGACTGCTGGGTGGTGGACTTTTGATCGTCTATAGGTGTGGGTGGGGCATCCCTTCTTGGTGGCATTCGCTCATTGATGGCGTCTAGGCCCTTTGCCTCAGCAAACGATGTGATTTTGTGGTTGGGTGAAAAGCCTTGCATGGCGTTTTTCAGCGACTGCTTACCGCCGGAAAGTGCACCCAATGGCAGGGCTCCAGTTGGGGTGAGTCCTTTCAATTGCAATACGGACTCAGACTCCTCTCGCAGAACAGAGAAGACGCGTGCCATTTTGCCGATGGCACGGATCTTATTGCGGATGACTTCCTTGCGGAGGGCAGCGTCTTCGGCGTCGGTTAGTGGATCCTCATCACTTTCAGTCATCAGCTCGTCGTCTGAGCATATGTTGAGGACGTTGACTAGCATCTCGGTGACCTTTTCACCTACAAACGGCAAAGACCAAGTGAAGACGTCCATGAAGTTGGGCAGCCAGTAGGGATGGGGTGAGCAGTTGAACTGCCGGATGTTCATTACATTGTTCTCGTACTTAAGAACGGCCGCTTTGTTATTGTAGACATCCAGGTAATTGGGTGCGGAGAATATCGTGATGAGTGAGGGAAAACCAGTGGTTTGGCTTTTGCGATACATTCGGTAGCCGGCGTCTTGCGCCTCGTGAGCTCGTATAATCGAGAGCAAGTTGTTGTTCTGGAGAAAGTCGCAACATGCAGCATAACTGTAGAAGTACGAGCAGCCACGGACCGAGTTGTGAGTGTAGAATTCAGAGTTCTTCTCATTGCCGAAGTCCTCCAGGGGATCGGACCAGAGAAGATCACACATGGGTCCGAATGCTGGTGGTTCTTTGAACCGATCCAAACGACGAATGTCCTCGAGTTCGTGAATTTCCGGCGAGAGCCCACCATGGACACATAGGAATTGTTGATTCATCAGAGCAGCCAAAGGCAAGCAGTCGAATGCATCCATGCAGGCATCGTACACGCATTCTGAGTACTTTATCTTGCATTCTTGTTTGAAGGTGAAATACTCGGTCAAATGACGGCACTCATGGTTGCCCCGGAGTAAAAAGAGCGTCGTGGGGTAGCAAATTTTCAGGGCCCACAGATACAACACGCACTCGATACTAAAGTAACCTCGATCAACGTAATCGCCTAAGAAGAGGTACTTAGTGGAGGCCGGCGATCCACCGACCTCGAATAACTTCATGAGATCATAGAATTGTCCATGTATATCACCGCAGACCGTAACTGGTGCTTCGATTTCGATCATAGTCTTTTCCGATCGCAAAATGGCAGCACCTTCGCGGATAATACGTAACGCTGGCGCTTCCTCTATGCGACCTTCGAGTATAAAGTGCTGCTTGAGGACATCGGGTTGGGGCTTACCTGTCCTGGCATCGAATATCTCAGCTATGGTCAATTTATGACTGGGGGGAAATGGCACACTATCTACTACGCGGTCCTTAGTTCCTGTTAGCGAGGCTTTTTTAATTATCTGTGGCTGAGCTCCATCTGGAGTCGATGGTTCATCGTGTTTTGGTTTTGCTGCCGTTGCCGTCTGATTTGATTGCTGAGCTGAATATTGCGATTGACTAGCCCCAGCAGTGGCGGCCTGGTTTTGGCTCGATTGATTATTTGACGAAGACATTTCCTTCACAAATTAAGTCCACTTTGGGATCTATTTCTGCGTGACAAAAAAAATGTTACTTTCACTGCTCTGGCTCTGACTCTGACTGTGGCGGTGATCGACGTCTTCGGTCGTCGGGGGATGATGTTATGATGATGATGGTGTCGCAACTTTGATGATCACCGAATTGCATGAAAAAATAGTTTTCCCGTCTTCCAATTAATTTTATTTCAAGAAGACACACTAAAGGTACACAACTGGAGAAAACCAACACTTTTTTAGTTGCACTTTTTTACAGAACACGTCGAAGAAAAAATCAATTTTTTCACTTTTTGTCTACAACATTTTTGTGTTGTAAGACTATTGCAGCTTTGTGGAGATTTTATTTTTGATTTTAAAAGTTTTCGAATTTCGTTTTTAAATTGTTTTAAAGGTTTTTTCTTCAAAATTTCTTTGGAAATGGAAATGAACTATATTTGTCAAAAAAAGAAACTATACCATAATCTTCCAAAGTTGGCTGTCAAAGTTTCGTTAAGAATTTTTCTCAAACTTACCTTCATAAAAACAGGGATGTTAAATTAATAATATGCAACTTTGTGATTTAAAGCCGTCTATACACCGTCAACAAACCAAGTTTTTTATGGGATTATGGATTATACTGCGCTTTCACGTATCTTCATTTGCAAATATGAAAATACATGCATGCATAGAACGGAATTATGTCACTTCTTATTACTCTGCATTTAAGGTCCACTGTCTAGTTCTCTTCTTTTGCAGAACAATGTAAATGTACCATTAATCACTCAGTTTGGTCTATAATTTAAGCAAGAACCGTCTTACCAACAAACAGCGCTTCCAAATTATTGAATCTTATTACCAAAATAATAATTTAAGCAGAACCGTCTTACCAACAAACAGCGCTTCCAAATTATTGAATCTTATTACCAAAATAATAAGTAAGGTAATTTCTGGTTAAATTGATACGTGAACAATAAAAACTGTTGTATTTGGAGTAAAGACTATCCAGAAGCATTTCAAGAGCTATCAATGCATAAAAAAGTCACTGTTTGGTGTGGATTATGAGCTGGCGGACTCATTAGGTCTTCTTCAAAAATGATGTGAATCTCAACGTTACTGTGAATTGTGAGTGCTGAAATCCGATGACAACAAACTTTTTTGTGCAAAATGGAAGAGCTTGATTTGCATGATATGTGGGCCAAATGTGTAGCGAGTTTGGTAAACAGTTTATTTTACATTTGGAACCGTTCAATTCTCAACCTAGATCGCACAATTTAACGTCTCTACACCACTTTTTGTGGGCCAATGCTAAGACTGATGTCTACAAAATTGCTGAATTTTACTACAGAAATGTTGAATATTTTAAAGTTACATTGTCAGATCCTCAACGTGTTATTTCTCGAAGATGTGATCCCAATTGGCCAGGTGGCCTAAGATTTAACACTTTTGGGCCACATGTAAGATTCAAGACCTTAAAGATGTAATTCGTTAAGTTATGGAGGAAATTCAGCAACAAATGAGTAATTACCACGGCGCTTATTTAGCTGATATCGTTTACCATTTTTAATTCCACACCTTCTTAACAATGAAATGAGCCGTTTATTTTGAAAGTGAAATAAGTCACTGTTTTTTTAAGTCGAGATATTTAAGATATTTGTTATACCGTTAATTACCAATTCTTCTCTCGAAGAAATCTCAATAGTTCTCAACTTATTGAGTGCAAATTTTTTAAAAATGAAAAGATACCGTTCAATTGTATTTAGTGTTGCCATTAACTCGATTTTTTTGAAAAAGTGACTTATGCCACTTTCAAAATAAACGGCTCAAATATGCATTGATTTTTCTTAAGAAATACTATTTTATTAATATAAAAATGAATTTTCTAACGAGAAGACCCTATACTACGTCATGGTATCACTTTTAACATCCCTGCCTCATGTGACTAATGAAATTACATCTATGAACGCGCCCTTCTTGAGTCATGACGATTATACCTCCTCGAAAGCAAAATTTGACAGTCTTCAAAGTTTCTGCTTATTTTTTTGCATTGAAAAGATAAAAAGTTAATTAATTTTATTCATATAAGGGAAATAACTTATTTTCCTTAATTTATAATAACTCAATAAGATAAGCATTATTTCCTAACTGTTTAATTAGTCTAAAATAGTTAGTAAAAATGGATAGCAAAGGGCGAAATGTAATAGTTTGTGATAATGGAACCGGTGTATGTATGATTTTTCTTGTAATCTTTTTTCCTTCTTAAATTGTGTTTTCTTTTATTAAATTATAATTTTTCTTGGCTCTATTTAGGTGAATTTAATAGATCTTTATCGAATTGTGTCGTAGGAATTAAACGTTTATTGGATTTAATTTTTTTTTTTATCTTAAGTGTAAAATGTGTGATATTGATTGGACGGACAAGAATGTTATCTATGGGTTTGTGTGTGACACATAAGTGACCCGCCCTCATTTCTGGATGCTTTCGATTGTCTTCTGATGCTATATTTTTGAGGATATCTTATCTACTTTGAGTACTTCCCAATTTGTTTGTAGTTTTTGTATCCATTTGATAGGTGCTGTTGTTGTTTGACGAGTTGGTTGCGACATATTTTGCCAGATGTTAAGACTTCAAATCAAACTTGACTACCTGCCTACCCATGTAAGGAAATTATAACAAGCGCTCGACCATAAAGCATCAAGTTTGCCATTGAAATTTTCAACAAAAACTTAAAATTCGTAATCTTATTTAAATAAATGACTCAAATCATTCAAGGATGCATTAATTTATTTTCCCTTGTTATTATTTACAAAGGGATTGCATTAGGTACGTATATTTGTTTGTTATTGAAATGGCAACAGTTGCAGTCTTGCTGTACAACAAGTTCAAATGACTAGGTATAGAATTTAACATATTCGCGAACGAAGACTAATATAAGGTTCTTCCCGCTCCGTTGCATTTGAAAGTTGGAAATAAGTAGGTAGATAGGTTGGCCTGTGAGAATATCTTAATGAATTCTAAACTTAATGATACTTGGTAGGTATACATAAATTCCTTAACTCAGTTTATTATCATCATTGCAGGAGTCAAACAAAAATGTAGGTACAACTAATAGAGGATTGCATTTTTTTTTTTTTTTTTTATATTGTACGCGCACTCAAGGGGATATGAATACCCTTATAATGATTATACACAGTGCGAGTAATTAGGAAGGGAGGATAGGATTTGAAAGGAGATACCGATGCACATTGGTTTTGAATGCCTGCACATTGTAATGAGTGGGAAATATTGAGTCTGGTAAAGCATTCCACATTCGTGTAGTGCGACTAAAAAAAGAATCTCTGTACTTTATAGTACGTCCGAAATTGGGCTCAAGGGTAAACTGATAGAAAAAAACAAAAATTTTAAAAATATTTTTTATAGCCTATATTCGTATTTTGTTAAGATGTTATTAATACGTAATATAGGACCTACACCGTACCAGGAAAAACAGCCCTACACCATTATATTCCCTCTTGCGTGTTTAATAGTTTTCTGTGTATAGCGGATGTGGTAGTCCCTTCCTTTTGGTCGCCTTACATCGAATCCGATGAAAACAAATTTACTTTTGTTTCATCACTCGACAGGATTTTTCGCCATTTTTGTAAGCCCTCTGGTCCGTTAAAATAAGCATGGTTTAAGGCAAATTCTTTTCTGGACCTTATATTGCTAGCCCTAAAGAACGGAACTTTTTGGTCATTCTTCCTGGTAGATTCGAGTTTTGAGAATGACCAAGAAAGTTCCGTTCCGAGTTCTAAAGCCTTCTTCGGATCGAGCGTGCACTGACCGCATTATCTTTATCATTATAGTTCTTGACGAAATAAAAGGATTAGATTTAGCTAGAAGTAGTATGCGGCGGTCAGTGGTAGCTGATGTTTTTTTCGGCCGGCCTCTTTTTTCGCGTGCTCCTTTGGGCTGAGAGAATTTTTTATTAAATTTTGAGATCTGCCTATGGCCTTCGCAATAAATTTGTAGGTCTTGCCTCTTTTCGACCCATATTCAAACATTAATGAATAAAAAAAAAACTATTATTTGAAGCGCATAAAATGATTAAAAACAACCCAACTCAAGAGTTTATACAATAAAATAAAGAATATTATAAGAAGCTTATATTTTATTTGGAGCAAACCTATTTTTATGGCCAACTTCTAGAACACACAAAATCTTATTGCAACACAAACAATTTAGCTGCTTAGCATTACATCACTAAAATGCAAAAAGTTTAGCATCCTCATAGAGAGAATAACAGTTCTTTCTTTTTAAAAAAATGTTGGTTGCAATGCTTGTAGCCAAAACAACCGCTAATCAGCAACAAGTCAACAGTGGATATCAAAAATGTTGTCACACCTATTTTTTTGACCAGCTGTGTATATATTTTATATGCTTCCATATCTCTTCTAACACTATTTTTACTTTTTAAACAAAAATATTCAGCCCAAAAATGTAGAAGAATTTTATATAAAATAATATACATACATATATTAATCAGTCAGTCAGGAAATACATAACGTCAAATTATCAAAATAGGTGCAACCAAAGGTGCGCGGTGTAAGTTGCAAATAAAATAAGAAAATAAATTGAGAAATATCGTAATTTTGTGTTTATTAGATCTATTAACATTATATGGGAAATAAAATATAAAGTAAATGCTCACCACGATGTCATACTTCTATCCGATGGTTCATATTTTCAATGGCTCCACGACATAATTAAGGTTCAATGTTGTTTATGTACTGATTTATCATATCCTTTAGCTCTTGAATTGGTCTTAGTCAGATTCATGTTTAGTTGGCTGTTTAATTAGAAGTACCGTCGTGTTGGACCCAAATATCACTCAGCACCATACACTTTATTTCTGGAAACTAAACGGCCGTTATCATCTCGCGATAGCCCAGCATTCACGGTAACTGCTTGACCGGCCTGATTTTTCAGGAAGAACGGTCTTATGACGATACTAATCCATAAAGCGCATTCACATTCACTTTTCGTAAATGTCTCTTCTCTCTCTTCATATTTTCCCAAATAATGCAATTCTTCTTTTTAACGAACTCACTGCGGTAAAAGTGTATCACTTATGCTGACCATGAAAATTAAGAAGTGCACGAAATGCATTTTGATTTGAACACCAATTTTCATAAAAAACTTAAAACAATCTTCAGTCACTGCTAAACTGTGCACCTTTCAATTGTTGAATTCTTCAATGTCAAACAAAGTAATGTTAAATAAATTTGGGCAAAAAACTTGACGTCAAGGCGTGAATCAAAGCTACCTTTAATCGTTAAGCTTGGGCTACAATTATATCAAATTGAATGTAATAAATTAAGCTACGTATTGGTACCAAGGAAACGATACGTCATGGCTGATTTTCACCACATTTTAAGAAGTCTCAGCTCTATACTTGAGAATAAAATGTTTGTATTCACACAATAGTTGTAAAGGCTAAAACGTATTTTTGTGCAATATCCAGAATCGGCATTATTGGCCCATCCATGATTCTTTGAAGAGAACGAAAGAGCAGTTACGGTCAATTCTGAACGTTATGTCAGCATGATTGTGGATTTTTTTCTGCCCAAACTTGAAGAAATGAATGTAGGGGAAGTGTGGTTTCAACAGGATGGCGCCACAGCTCACACGGCAAGAAGGTCAATGAATATTTTGCGTGAACATTTCCCCGAACGGCTCATCTCTCTTAGAGGCGATCTTCAGTGGCCAGCACGATCGCCAGATTTAGCCCCATGTGATTTTTTCCTGTGGGGGCTACCTTAAATCGTTGGTATATACTGATCGTCCAAAGACCCTTCGTCATCTTAAAAATAATATTCCTCCTGCTATCGCCGACATAAGCACAGATATGCTGGGAAAAGTGGAAAACAATTTCAAATTCCGACTATCTCAGTGCATTGAAGAGAACGGTGGCCACCTTCAAGATGTCGTTTTTAAAATTATACCATTCGTTTTATTCGTGATTTTAGTTGGAACATAGAATCAAAATTGATAATGATTATGACATCAAATACTTCACAAGTACGAGTAGTAAGATCTTCAATCAAAGGCAATGAAGATGATATACCTAAAAAAAACAACAGGGCCATCCATATCTTATACAATATTTTTTAAAGAAAAAATTCTTAACCCTATTAAAAATAATCACGATTTCAATAAATAAAGGAAATTGTTTTTTATTTCTCATTTCAGTTTGTAAAATGTGGCTATGCTGGTAGCAATTTTCCAGCGCATATATTTCCCTCAATGGTTGGAAGGCCAATAATCAGAGCGGTCAATAAAATTGGTGACATTGAAGTCAAGGTTTGTAAAATAAAATCCTCAACAATTATTCTTCTCTTTTTTGTCAACACTAGATTTATAAGTAAGACAAACAAAAAATAATTAAATGTTCAAAATGCTAACTTAAAATACATTTATATATATATTTAATAAAAAAAAAAAGTATTTTTAGATTTTTTTATAAACAAGTTATTTTATATAAATTATAAATTTATTCTTTTCTTTCCTTTTATTTTTGGAATTATTTTTACAGGATTTACATGTCGATGTAAGTCTATAGTTTTACAATTTAAATCCACATTTATCCAAAGAGTCGATTATTTTGATATGATCATTATATGTACGGAAGTTTTTCCTAAGTGTTTTTTTGTTATTTATTATTTGTTTATTAACTTTTTTTTTATGAATTCGTTTTAGTTTTTTTTTTTAATTTTCTTATAATATTCGATAAATGATTGCTGTTTGTTGTTTTACCACATTTTTTTGTTTTCTTTTTAGAAATGTTTAGTCGTGCGTTTTAATTTTTATCTAATGTCTTGTTTGATTGTTAATAGTGACTCAGTAAACAAAAATAAAAAAAAAGCTTTCAATTATTTTAACCTAAACTAATGGTTCTCTCAAGTATTTTTTTTATTTGAAAAAGTTTGTTTTGTAAACATTATGGAAGACAATGTACTCGTACAAAATGTTCTAGTTACAAACAGCATTTGAAAAATGGATCTATTTGCTTTGAATACTGGGTATTTACGAGATCCGAACAAATTTCCACGAAGCTTGTAGCTGATTGTTGTTTTAAATATTATATGAACTACAAACTAACAACAATTTAGTTGTTATGCAATAACCAAACGCCCTTTTAAACATATTTAACAAGTTTGATCGGCAGCTGATTTGCATTAGGTATCATACAAAATCTTAATGGGGCATATTTATAGTCATATTTTAAACCCGAGTCTATTTGAACTAGAGTCCTAATTTCTATTCCTATTCATAAAGAAAGTGGCAGCTTTGATTAGTTATAAACTGGTTTAAGGTATAATATACTGCAATTCTAGTACAATTTCATTTTAACCAACCGGGAGAGCCAATTTCTTTAAAATCCTTAAAACTATTCTGCTGACTGGCTGGTTGAAAAATTCCATGAAAGTACAAAGTCACATTACCTACATATGTCACTTTGGTGAATATTCCGAGCCAAAAATCTTAGCTCTGTTACGACTTGTAAATTGTTGGAAAACGTCTCATTGAAGTTGAATCTTAAATATTTAGAAGGTTAATAAACTTGTCAATTTTTGTTATCGAAATTTCATAGAAGTCGTCTTCATCCGTTTCAAAGGGGTTGATTTGGGTACCATTCCAACATCCAACAAAATCAAATCTTGATAAATGCTTAAGTCTATTGACATTTCAATTTTTATTTTTATATTTTCAAATAAAATGTCTCGGAATATAATTTTACAGAGTTAAAAACAGCTTAATCATAAGTTCCGTCATGTTTATTTTTAGACTCCAGGCTATTGTTTAAACATGGGTTTAAATTGTCTATGAATAACGTAAACCGGTGTTTAGGGTAGCAAAGACAAAATCAGAACTTATCAAAGAACTATAAATATGGCCCATTGTCTATGAATAACATAAACTGAAGTTTAGTTTAACAAAGACAAAATTAGAACTTATCAAGGAACTATGAATATAGCCCTATAAATATAGTATACTCAAAAATTTGATATTTTCTAAATAGTATCAAAACCTTTTCATTTTCTTTGTTTTTTTTATCATCAATATTTTAGTTTGAAAATTAAAGCTAAATAAAAACGCCCACAGCGATACATTATTGATGAAAATATTATTTAATTATAAAGTTTTCCGTTTTGCCATATTAAGGCGAAAGAAAAACTTGTATCATTTAAATAGCCGCGCGAGATTATTTCGAGGTTATTTTTAACTACTTAGCTGACCGAGTTGTATGTCGATCATAACTTAAATAAAAAATGGTTTTTTGCGTTGCCCTGCAAACAAAAAAACGCATGATTTTGGTGGCCAATTGACTTCGCCAAAGCTTTAAAAATGACTTGTTTCTCATATTGAACAGCAACACCTGTATTTAGCGTGCAATGCAATGGTGATTAGTGGAAGTATAGTTTTCCGTCGGCTTTTATGGTCACTGTAATTTTCGCAATGAAACAATTAAGTTACATTAACTTTCTCAACGTTTCGGCAGGGGTTACTGCCTTCTTCAGGTGAACTTTATTAACACAAAAAATATACAAATGATCTTAGTTTTATCAATGGGATACAAATACAATAAAGTTTACTCACTCAAGAAAAATAGGAAAACAATTTAATTTTAGTTATATTAATTAATATAAATTAAAAATAAAACACTTCGAAGAATGAAGTTAAGTCTAAATTGAATAAAGCACAAATTACATTTAAGAAGAAAGAAGAGAGCAATATACAGCAGAAATGTTTTGTGTGTCTTGTTTTCGGTTCATGTTGTTTTTTTTTTATTGAGAATATGTAATGTTTCTAACGTGTATCGTTTTGAAACATGTTTCTCTGTCTGTAGAACTTCCACGCCTTCAAAGTTTGGAGAATGACCGCTTTCAATGCTGTGACTGGCCAGGGCTGTCTTCTCCGAATTTTTTAGTTTTATGTCGGACTTACACTTATGGTTCGAGATGCGTTGTCAAAGAAGTTGTTTTGTGGTCCCAATATAACACAGGTTGCACGGTTCATTTGATTTACCATTGCAGTTAATTTTGTAGATCACATCTGTTTGTTTGTCCTTATCAGGTTTCGTCTTGAGTTTAGTAAAACAATGGTCAAGTGTTTTGTTTGATTTGAAAGCAAGGCGAACCTCTGTCAATTTTTTGGAAATGGATTTTTTGAAGTTTTCGGATAGAGTTGGGACGTAAACCATGGATTTGTGGTGCGTTCTAACGGGTTCATCAATATTTTCTCGTGGAATTGCATTTTGTATTTTAAAAGTAGACTTCGAATTATGGTAGAAGGATAACCATTATCACTTAAGATTTTGATGACTTTTTCTCGTTGGCGACGTGGAATCGTACATCACTTATTTTGAAAATTTTATTCACGAGATTGGACGCAGTATTGATGATAATATGCCTTGCTTGGTTTGATCGGAAATTAACTAGTCTTCCAGATACTGTTGGTTTTTGATACCAGTCGAAAAGCAAACGATTTTCTTCACGGTAGATTTTTACATCTAAGAAAGATATTGTTTTGTTTACCTCATTTTCAATAGTGAATTGAATTTTTGGGTGGAATCCGTTTAGAATTTTTAGTACTTTGTCTATGTTTCTTTTATCCATTATTGCAAATATGTCGTCAACATATCAAAATTGCATATTGCAATGATGCACAGACATCAGTATCAGTAACGCCATTACTCTCTTTCATTATCTTGACAATTTTAGCAATTGCTTGCGTAGTCGCTCGATTATGGCGACCATAATCGCGTATTGACCAAAAAGTTTCTAGGTTTGAATCACCAGTTTTGTATAGTAAGTTTTAATAAATTTTTCGCAAATGGCAAACTAACCTACTATTATGACACTTTAAATAACAGGTGATAAATGCCAGGGCTAACGATTTAGGACCGCGAAATGAATGAACCTATACAATTAATATCATTCCAATAAAAACTTCCAAAAGGGAATGGTGAATTTGTAATTTGTAATGTAAATTAATTTAATCAACGCAAATGAGATTAAACTGGACTTTATTTAAAGTCAGATTGAGCAAACCATAGAACATAAACATACGCCACAATTGCGTAAAGTTCTGTTTTGTGTTTTTTTGTTGTTGATTGTCTTTTAGTTTTAAGCGTCTTGCTTATCTTCTTGATTGATGACGCTAACATTGAGAGTTTTACAATAGGTGATTAATTTTTGTAAAGATTAGTAGCACCTACAAGCTTTTTTTCTACAGTGTGATAAACTTCATCTATCTTGCGAAAGGGAGACCATATTTGGAAATTAGTATCTAATGAAATTAAAATAGAGATTCAAATGACAATACAAAATTGTACGAGTCAAAAAGTTACGAAAAACGTATGTATTACCTAAAAACAAAGGTTACAAAAAATGTCTATAAAACTATCACTAACTTTTTACTTTCGTTTTGATTTTATAGTGGGTGCAGGAATAGAAGATATTTATGGCTGTTACAGAATTCGTTGAATTAGTTGCGGATGGGTTACGAGTGATTTTTTGAAAAAGCTCTCTGTAATAGAAAACACCGATGTGAGTGATTCTGCAGCCTACTCATCGGATTCTGTAATGAGTTTAAATATACATATGTATTTGTAATATTTCGGCGCAAGGTCATAAATCAACAGGCCAAAAGTTTACAATGCATTTTGAAAAGAAAAATAAGAAGTTATGCATATATTTTTTTCCATATGCGAAAACAATGTCGTATTATGTCTAAAGTGTATTGTTTTAATATCAGATGCGCAATATGCGATTCATTATTTTATGTTTTTTTCCATAATAGTACAGTGCCTTTGTCACTAAAAAAGAGATATTGTTTTAAATCTGCAGCTTAGACTTTTTCGTGATTTCTCTATGACGTTAGACTAATTATTAAGTAATTTTTCCTCCTTCTAGTGCCCAATGCAACATGGCCAAAAATCTAAAAATTCGCGAAATTTAAAAAAAAACTGAAAAAAAGAGTATTTTGAAAATGTCTGGCTTGCGTTCGCCCTTGACGTAGAAAACTTCAAATATAAATTACTAGCTTTTTACCCGCGGCTTCGCCCGCAGTGGAGAAATTAAATAAGTATGAGAGATAAAGGGTAAGGGTATAATAATAGAAATGAGTCAATATAATAACTAAATTTTATTGCTTGGCTGAGATCAACAATTTTTAAAAATTACTACAGACAATAAAGTTTCAACACCTTAATATATGCTTATTGAAATGCAACAACAAATGTTAAAATATATTTCACCGTAACAAAAATAAATAATTCTGAATTCTAACAATTTAAAAAAATAAAATACAAAGTATTAATTTAAGATATTTTTATAGACAATGTTATAAGTTTTCCCGTTGGATGCAAATATGTGTAAATTCCGGGCATTAGATACACGTGAAAAGGCTACATAAAGTTAACCATGAGAGAAGCATGGGTTTTCAAAATGCACTCCTGCTACCTGTAATGTTTGTCCTTGTGCCTTGTTTATAGTAACAGCAAAGCTAAGCTTGACGGGAAACTGAACCCTTTTAAATTGGAATGGAAGGTCAGTGGGAATAATTGGTATCCGAGGTATTATAACACTATTTCCCTTACCGACACCTGTTAAAATAGTAGCACCAAGTATGTTCTGTCCCAATTTTGTTATCCGAAGCTTTGTTCCATTACATAGCCGAGGAGCATCTAGATTTCGCATAAGCATTACTGGTACATTTAGTTTCAATTGAAGTTTATGTGACGGTACACCCGATAGTTCAAGTGAATTTAAAAACTCCACAGGATATGAAGTACTTAGTTCCGTATCCAAAATTGTATCCATCGACAAATATTCCTTCATTTCTCCTTGAACCTCGTTTAAAATGTCAGTGTTGATCCTATTTACAATTTCATTTCTTGGTGCTAATATTGCTCTTGCACACAACCACTGATCACTACACAAATTTTGTTGCAATTCCGGAAAAACATTAGCAATGAGATCCACATGACGATATTTTGACAAACAGTTTTGGCATTTTTTCAAATAAAAGCAGAGTAAGAATTAACATCAGCGAGTAAGATCTAACATAATAAAGTAACAGCTAACCACAAAAATTACGGATAACCTCAAAAATGTGAATAGTATTATACTGCATGTAACGACAGAAGAAAATAACAATAAATATAGAAAAATTAGAAACAGTTGAAACTATATTCAATTGAATTAGATATTGAATTAGATATTGGGCAGGTTCAGCCGACATAAGGGACTTGAAAGTAAGGCAAGTTTCTTGCATCTGATTGGCCAGCTGCCAAAAAATTGCCTTCCAATTAAGGCAACTTTATTGGAAAGTTGACTGGAAAGTTAGGCAAGAAAAATCTCCCTTACTATCAAGTCAAGTCAACTTATGTCAAAATGACAATTGATCATATTTTTTAATTCAACTAAAAGCTCAACTTTATTACTCAATGATTTATTTATTTTCTGCACAACTTCATTTAATGCTTTCTGTAAAAAGGTTCCTTGTAAATTTGGTAAAGAAATAAGTAATATTTCTTTAAAATACAAAATACAAATCATAATGGACTTGTAGCTTGTCTGAGGAGTGTTTTGTAGACAATAATGATTTTGGTAGTTTTTGTACTATGAACTTGAAGTAGAGGTTTGTGAAGTTAAGTTCTGAATTTAAAATTCATGACACTTGAAAAACTAACTAGTTGCCTTGGTCAAAATGTACGTTCAAAGAATGAAGTTGACTGCAAATGAAGTCCCTTATGTTGTCTGAACCTGCCCATTGTTGTCACCGTCGGTAATACAGTGGGTTGGTATTACAGTATTCAGGGTTGAAACTTCATTCTAAATTTGACGATATTTTGACAAACAATTTTCTTATTTTTCGTAAATTTTTTTTTAATAAAAAGTATCCTATGTTACTTCTAATACCTTCAAGAGTGTATGTGCAAAGTTTCATGATTCTCGCTTAAGTAGTTTTTGCGTGAAAGCATTTATAATATTATAGTATAAAAGTATAAGTATATGATATGATTCTATTATCACAAAAAAAAACTAAAAACCAGAACTGCGTAGTTCTTAAATTATAAACAGAATATTATAGTCAGTTATTGACTTACATATGTATGTCGCAATTGAAAATGAGATCAACACCCCAAAGAATAAATACATGATCTTTTTCCTAAATTATAATTGTTTTATTCGAGAACATAATTAAGCATTTGTCATTTTTCCAAACAAAAATTATAATTTATACGAACATTTTGTATTCCCTCAAAAAAAAAAAAATATGCAAGTCGACTTAACACTGAAAAAAACATTGTTTTGATTTAGGATTTTGTAAAAATTGTACAATAGGACATAGACCCCAAATAATGATTACCTAATTTCGGTGTAATTAGGAAACCATACATTTGGTTTTAAGACAGATAACAGACCGGTTTCTCAAAATATTTGTATAAAATGTTGAATTACATACAATATTTCATGAGGAGAATGTAAAAACGATATAATATCTACTCTAAATTTTCTTTTGTATTAATGCAACTTTTACTTTTTCCCACCGAATGTCGTTTCTACTCCTCAAAATTTTAATTTTCCTACTTAATTTAGAGAAAAAAGCTTAACTTTAATCTCTTCATAAAATCACAAAGGATATTAAAAAAAAAAAAAAACATTCTTTGGTAAGCTAGAATAAGCTCAAAGTAACTTTAGCAAACTGCCTTCAAGACTTATTAAGATTTATCTAAATTAATAAGATTGTGAAAAGATCGTGTTCAGAAAATAGGTTTTGAATTATTTCAGCAGATAATAATTATGATCTTAAATGCATAGCTTATACAAATTTTACGGCAGGTTAATATTAGAATTTGAATATTTTGTTTGTATTTTTATTTTTTTATCAATTTGCATGCATTGAAATAATAACACATAAAAATGCGATTCAAATATTCATCTCACAAGAACTAGTTTTCTTTTGTTTGTTGTTTTTTAAGCGCACATCTATAATAAGTCAAACTATATTTTTGCGAATGCAGACAAATTTTTTATTTTTACTCTCAATAATGTATAACTTTTTTTTATTTTGCTGTGTTTTTGTGTTGTTAGATTTTCAATTTTTTCTTTATGTTGTTTTCTTTTTTATTTGATTTAATATCTGAAAGATATAACACCCTTTAATATCCTTATGATAAAAAAATAATATTTAAAAACCCTAATGCCTCTAAAGCACTTTAAACGAAAAACTGTGTTTATGTGTATAATGTAATTGTAATTTAGGATTTAATGGTTGGAGATGAAGCTTCGCAATTAAGATCATTGTTGGAGGTATCATATCCGATGGAAAATGGCGTTGTACGTAATTGGGAAGATATGTGTCATGTGTGGGATTACACATTTGGTGAGAAAAAAATGAACATCGATCCTACAAATACAAAAATTCTTCTCACCGAACCACCAATGAATCCAACAAAAAACCGAGAAAAAATGATTGAGGTTACGTTAGAACTTTTAACTTCACGTAGAACTTTTGAAAAACAAACATTTATGATTACAGGTGATGTTTGAAAAATATGGATTTGATTCAACGTACATTGCTATCCAAGCGGTGCTCACGCTGTATGCTCAAGGGTTAATATCTGGGGTGGTAATCGATTCTGGCGATGGAGTAACGCATATTTGTCCGGTTTATGAGGAATTCGCTTTACCACATTTAACAAGGAGACTCGATATTGCTGGTCGAGATATTACCCGATATTTAATAAAGGTATGTTTTAGGAATATAGCCAAAAAGTGAATGGTAGGGTAGTCTCTTCCATTAATTGACCAAGCTTCAATAAAAATCACAATCTTTTCCTACTTTTTGTAAGGCTTACATTTTCACTTGTTGCAATGGTGAAAACTTAAGTTCATTTATTTTATGCTTTAAATCTTTTGCAGTTACTCTTGCTCCGTGGCTATGCATTTAATCATTCAGCTGACTTCGAAACAGTTCGAATGATGAAGGAGAAACTCTGTTATATTGGCTATGACATTGAAATGGAACAAAGACTTGCACTTGAAACAACTGTTTTAGTTGAATCGTACACGGTAAATATCTTTAAATCAATTATTAGACATTTTCAAAAGTTCCAGAAGTTAATTTTTGTTTGTTGATTATATTAAGCTTCCCGATGGTCGAGTGATAAAAGTCGGTGGTGAAAGATTTGAAGCACCAGAAGCTTTATTTCAGCCTCATTTAATCAACGTTGAAGGGCAAGGTATTGCCGAACTAGTATTTAATACAATCCAAGCTGCCGATATTGATATGCGACCAGAATTGTACAAACACATTGTCCTCTCTGGTGGTTCTACTATGTATCCAGGTCTTCCCAGTCGTTTAGAACGAGAAATTAAGCAACTGTATTTAGAGCGTGTTTTAAAAAATGACATAGACAAATTATCGGTAATTAAATATTTGTCTTTTAAGATCGAATGTTTTGTAATACATATTAAATATTTTTTTGCAGAAATTTAAAATTCGTATTGAAGATCCGCCAAGACGAAAAGATATGGTTTTCATTGGTGGAGCTGTTCTTGCTGATGTTACAAAAGATCGCGATGCATTCTGGATGTCCAAACAAGAATACCAAGAGCAAGGACTTAAAGTATTACAAAAACTCACGAAAAGAACCCAATAACGCGTGGCGCTTTGCTTTCATGTAGTTGTCTTACTTTTAAGTTTAAAAACAATTTTTATATTCCATTATTTGTTATTTTATATTTTAACTGTCCGTATTTACACGCATTATATTTTGTAACTCGTAAAACTTCTTACTATTTAAAATAACGAACAAAACAAATTACGGCTTAGTTGTATCTTTGAAAAAGAATTAGGACATTATAATTATTTGTTATTCTTTTTTTAACGAGGAGTATATGAATTTTTAATATTAAATGTAACGTGTATAATAAAATTACAACTAATTGTTGTTAGATACTCGTTCACGATACACAAATTTCGTTCTAGTATATTTGTAATTATTAAATGCCAAACAAAACACAATCTTGCTTATTGCGTTCCAATAAGAGGTTCCATTTTGATGGGGAAGGTATGCCATTAACAATGGAGAACTATATTAACTAAATGGCCTTACCAGCGGCATATCATTTTCACTAAACTCTCCATGAGCTATTCGCACATTTGCAGCTGTATGTCCTCGACACTTCACGAATTTCATCTTTTAGCTCTTGACGATTTTGCATTAACACCTTATCTTTCACAAGGCCATAAAGAAAAAAAGTACTAGCTCATAAGATCTATGTGGACAATTGTAGCCAGGTCAAGAAAATTGTATTGCAAAATTACCACTTCTTGTATTGAATTTTAACCACATCAGTGCCTTGTCGAATTATCAAGTGGCTAAAGATGACAGACTCAAAATCGACAGCTGACCAAATAATAGGCCGATGGGAAGGTTCAGATAAAATAAAGGAGTTGATTTGCAGTCAATTGCATTCTTTGAAAGTAAATTTTGACCAAGGCAACTAGTTAGTTTTTAAATTGTCTTAAACATCAAACTCGGAACCTCTACCGTAAGTTGATCGTGCAAAAACTACCGGAAACATAATTTTCTACAAAACACGCTTCAAGCAAGCTGCAATTCCATCTTTACTTGTATTTTGTATTTAAAAAAATTACTTATTCCTTTTCCAATTTGACAAAGAACCCTTTAATAAAGGGTGATTTTGTAGCTATTATCTTTTTGGCAACACTGGTTTAAACAGCTGACGCACGTTTCGGAACCGGTTAATTGGCCGCCTAGATCGTGCGATTTAACGCCTTTAGACTATTTTTTGTGGGGCTATTTTAAAGCTCATGCCTATACAGACAAGCCCGCTTCAATTGACGCATTGGAAGACAACATTGAAGCATTTATTTGTGAGATACCGGCCGAAATGTTGGAAAGAGTATGCCAAAATTGGACTAAGTGGATGGACCATTTAAGGCGCAGTCAAGGTCAACATTTGAAATTAAATAATCTTCAAACATTAAATTATATGGACGCACTATCGATTCAAATAAAGAATTCATGCATTTTTCTGAATTTTATGTGTTTTTTTTTTTAACTTTGCTACCTATAGGTTTTAAAAAATCACCCTATGTAAAACATCAAATAGAATTGTGCAGAAAATAAATAAATCATGGAGTAATAAAGTACAGCTTTAAGTTGAATGAAAAATTCTGATTAGCTGTTATTTTGAAATAAGTGGAATTGACTTGATAGTAAGAGCGATTTTCCTTGACTAACTTTCCATGCAACTTTACAATAAAGTTGCTTTAATTGGCAGCTGGCCAATCACATCCTAGAAACTTGCCTTACTTTCAAGTCCCTTATGTTGTCTGAACCTGTCAATCCAAATGTAGCATCTTATTGCAAAACTCTATATAATGAAAATTTAATTTAAATTTTAAAGCCAGAAAAAGAATTTGTCTGTGCTATCATTTTCATAAAATAACTTTACTTCAACGAAAAACTGCCTTGCCCATAATAATTCCAATATTTCAATACAGAAAATTGTACAATTTTTGTAGACGAATATTTCATTCGTGTTATAACTTCAACTTTCCTTAAAAATATTTATTCAAAACTGAAATTCGAAATGTTCAATGATAAGGAAAACGGTATTATTGACGTGATTTACTCATAATTTTATCGATAGATTCGATGCCCTAAATGTCAATTTTTATCCGATAACTTTACGGCTGTCAAAAACATGGGTAAAGCTAACCATAGACGGTGAACATGTTGGTGTGATTTGTTGGGCAGCGCTTCGCCACGACGAACATGTTGATAAACTTCAAAACGTGTTGTAAACTTGCCCATACACAGCCAACATGTACGCCACAACTTCACGGTTTATAAAATATTTCATAAACCGTGGATTTGTTGGCCAACATGCCCATACACGAATGATTTTCAGCCCAACACCAAGAAAATAAAACCAACTTAATGTTGCCATGTAATCGATAATTTAAACAAAAGAGTCGATCACTGTTTCAATTTCAACAAGTCAAACTGATTTCTTTGCAGATAATTGGCCAGTTTATATTTCAAAAATCTCAGAGATTTACGTAATCTCAGAAATATAAATAAAATTTCTCACTCTTGCTGTCAGAAATCTGAGAAGATAATTTAAAAGAATTCTCTAACGCGCAATTTAAAATCGAATCGAAGAAAGGAAATGCAAAGCTAATTTATCTGCTAAATGAGATTGAATAGTTATTGTTTGATATTTCATTCTCCTACATTGTCAATCGTCAGAGAAAGTTCTCAGAATATAAGTATAAACAGGCCAAATTATAAGAATTTATTGAAAATCATATCCGTATTTTGTATTTTTCCATATACATATTTTACATGCTAGGGGAATTGACTGCAAGAAACAACTATTAAGTAATTAATATATAATTACACTAATCTAATTAACATTTTGTTTGTCGTACCCAACGTTCATACTCATATGGGGGCAACTAAAGATTGATCCTATGACTGGTTGCGTAGTGAAAGCCATACCTAAACTTAATGTGTTAAGTAGCATTCACATGAGCGCGACCAACGAACGACGAATGAATTACAAAATGTGAGTTTATATACGTTTGAAGACATATTTCCACACAAATTCTTAACAAAACGATAGCAATGTAGTTTCTATTTGATTTATTGTGCATACTTTTACTTTTCAATATCATATATTAATAAATTTAAGAAAACAAATTTATTCGTCGCGAACAAAATTCTAGTTGATACGAACTGTCAAACTTTATTCGCGTCCCACATACCATCCACACTGCAACGAATAAATTGATCGCGTTCCACATACCATCCACACTGCAACGAATAAATTGTTCGCGCGCTACATAACCTAAAAAATCATTCTTGTGTTTTGATTTCGATGGTGAATGGTGTTCGGCTGTGGATGCACATGAAATCTTTTCCTTGTTTTGTTTATTAACAAGGACACCAATAATTTTTTTTTAACAAATATAGCTTCGACCGCATTTTCTTAATCGGTTGGTTTCAAACAAAACACAATAATGATAAACACAAAAAAAAAACAATTGTCAAAGTCAAACTTCATTCGCGTAGAATTAAAAACTCTCATGTGAAAGAAATGTCAAAATCGACGAATATTCGTTCATTCGTTGGTCGTTGGTCGTGCTCATGTGAATAATGCTTTAAGTCTCAACTCAACTTGGTGTTGAAACAGTCGATTTTTCAAACTACATCGAACTACGCAATCTAAAGTGCCCCATACACATTTCAACCCGATTGTAAACTGAGTTGTCAACTAGGTTTGTGTTCGAGCACACACTGTATAGACTGAGTTGGAACGCATTGCTTCTACTGTCAAAAACCAATTCGTGTTGTAGAAACGGTATTATTTTTGTGATGAGGTTTCTGGTTCGGTGCAATTTTAAAGTGAAGAATAACGGAAAAAAGAAAATTATAAGCATTAATGAGCATTACAGAGTGTATTACAAATGAAGAAGAAGAAAGTGTTAAAAAACGTAGAATTTGGACAAAGAATTGGTTAAAAAATAAAAAAGAATTTTCAAATGAAAGACTAGTAAGATTTATGAAAATAAGTGCACCAATTGACTATGCAAATTTTTCGAGAATGAATGCGAAAGCTTTTGATGAACTCTTACTTCAAATAACTCCGTTGATCAAAAGAGAAGACACTTTTATGAAGGACGCAATATCGCCAGAAACGCGACTCTCCATAACCCTCAGATACCTTGCAAAGGGTAACGATTTCGAAGATCTAAAGTTTTTTTATGCAGTTTCACCACAAGCAATAGGAAAAATTGTTATGAATCCATAATATATGTGTTAAGGGAATACATAAAGGTACGTTTTTTCTTGTTTATGCTTAGATATTATAAATCCCTAGCCCTATATTTGTGTGTTTCTTTTAGCTACCCCAAACAGCTGGTGATTGGAAAATAGAATCCGAAAAATTCTTTAATGTGAGTGGATTTCCACATTGTCTTGGGGCAATTGATGGGAAGCACGTCGAAATACGGAAGCCACCGAATTCAGGATCTTTTTACTTCAATTACAAGAAGACATTTAGCATCGTTTTAATGGCCATCGTTGATGCTAAAAGTGAATTTTTGATGGTGGATGTTGGAAAAAATGGCCGAAACTCCGATGCTGGAGTTTTTGGGCACACAACATTTTCCAAAATGTTAGAAAGCGGTTCGCTCCATTTGCCAGATGCTGAAGAACTTGTCACGGGTGAAGAAAAGTTGCCGTATGTATTCGTGGCAGACGATGCTTTCCCATTAAAAGAACATATAATGAAGCCGTATTCAGGTACACAATTATCTCCTCAAGAGCTGAATTTTAACAAATGCCTTAGCTCATCAAGAGTTCGTGTAGAAAATGCTTTTGGTATTCTTGCTCACCGTTTCCAAGTTTTGCTAAAGCCCATTAACTTGCGACCCGAAAAAGCGACAAAGATAGTCTTGGCTTGTTGTTTTCTCCACAACTTTTTGAAACGAAAGAATGGACCAGTTTATGAAGCTCTATCGTCCAACAAAGACGTTCTAATAGGTCTGGAACTTACCACATCAAGAAATGCTACGACTATCGCCAAAAACATCCGCAACAAATTATACGCGTATATGTATAAAAACTCAAATATATCAAACATTTAATTCAATTTATTCATTTCTTATTAATAAAAAAAAAAAACAAAAGATAACAAAAAAGTCATTAACAAAATTCTCTGTCTTCAAAAAGTTCCGATATGCTGGAATATTCGTCATCTTTGTTTTGGGTTAATGAATCCTGAATATTGTTTTCTATTCGTTCTTGAGTTCTCAAGGAATTTTGATCTAAAATCAAAAATTTTCTGGGAGCTACTTTTTGAATTCCTTGTTGGGTCAAATGGACATATTTTTGTGGTAATGAACTCCATGGAGGTGATGATGTGGAATGTGATGGTTGGATTAACGTTGATTGATGGTATTGTATTGGTGATGAACTAGACATAGGAGATATGGAAATGGGTGGCGATGGTGAAAAATGTTTGTAGCTATTTGTAGTTCTTGATGACGATGGCATTGATGGTGATACAATAGAATGCAATGTTAGTTGTTCAAGTTCACCAAGAATGAGAATTTCTTCAATGCTTTTTTTTTGCATAAAGCCTTTGCTGAGGATCAAGTTTCCTGAAGGAACATGCCCAGGACTTCGCATGGATTATTGCATCATCTTCATCGTCATTTTTGTTCATCGACTCAAGTTGAGCGCAGGCTTGTTGCAGAAAATTTTGTTTCGGATTGTTCTTGCTGCGCTTAGGCCGAATTTCCTAAAACAAATTTAAATTTGAAAAAATTCCTAAATTACAAATATTTACCTTTAACGCTTCAACATCGAAATCTACTGTTGAGACGCTTTCGGAAGCCTCTTCTTGGTCTCGAAGAAAATCCAACTCGTAAAAATACCATAACGAGGGAATATAAACATCTTCTCCCCCAGCTCCAGATTTTAGGGAATCGGCTACTTTTTTCAGCTCCCGACGGTAGCACGTTCTGATGTTAGTTATTTTGTTTTTAATTGTGGCCATGGTACCGTCAGGGTCAATTTCTTTATACTTCTCTAAAATTAAATCCCATGCCTGGTTTTTCTTCATTTTATTCCGATATTCGGTGCTTTTTATTTTCCAAATAGCTGGATGATTTTGAATTATTTGGAAAATTTCTTTCCAAATATTCGTGTTCGCGTTGAGAGTCATTTTTAGCAATAGATCAACTTGCTTTAAATTCAAAAATTCGACTGACGCTGTTTTGACAGCAAATCAACCAACTCGTCCACATACAGTTCAATTCAGTTGAAGGACTCTACATTCAACTTCAAAAAAATCAAAATCTTTTGATTTTTCTTCAACCAACCATTCAACTGTCAAATCGATGAAATGACAACGCCACACACAGGTTGATTTACATTTGATTTGATTCAGTTGACAATTGAGTTGAACTGTGTATGGTGCGCTTAAAGTAGCACAAATGTCACCGGTATTTGGTTTACTGTCATGCTAATCTGTCAATTTTTTTAAGGAAACAAAATACCAAAACCAAAACCGGTGGAAGGAAAGGAACCACTAAACAAAACCCTGTGCCTATTTTATAGATAGAAATATAATTCTTTAAAACAGCTTTTCCTTTTCATAAATGATCAACTTTCGTTTAAATATAAATCTATTCAAGACAAAGTTATTAACTCGCAATTTTAGTAAAATGGAAACAAGTTCTGCTGCCAGAGATCCAAAAGGTTTGCCCTTGAAAAACATAATAGTAAGATTGGAGTCTTTTGCCCCACTTAAGTTTGCCGAGAAATGGGATAATGTTGGTCTTCTAATAGAACCTTATCAAAAAAAGTGAGTCTTAATAAAACAAAATGGTAATCCAAATAGGTTAATCAAATGTTGTGAATTATTTCAGGGAGGTTATAAAGAATATATTTCTTACCAACGATTTAACTCTTAATGTTATGGAGGAAGCAATGGAGAAGAAAACAGATTTGATTATATCCTATCACCCACCAATATTTGCTCCATTGAAAAGGATATCTCAAAAGTTGGTTCCTTCTTACAAACAATGTAACATATACTTTCTTACTACCTACTCAGATTTATTTATTTTTTTTTCAGTAATTGGAAAGCAAAAATAATTTCAATGTGCCTTGCAGAAGGTATTTTTGTCTATTCTCCTCACACGTCCTGGGATTGCGCTCCAAATAATGAAAGTATTAATTGTTGGCTATCAAAAGCCTTAAAGCCGACGGATAATGCTAAACCAATAACTATTGTAAAAATAAATTTCATTTACTTTTACCGATTGATATTAAAATATTTTGTTTTCTCATAAAATACCACAGAATGATGAGGAATCAAAAACTGGTCCAGGTCTCGTATGGAAATATCCTAACTCTTTAGGTTATAATCTACGTCAAGTAATTGAAGATATCCAAACATATATTGAAAAGCCTGTTCATGTAGCAATTGGTGTTGGTCATTCAATGGATACTGTAATAACTGATGTTGCATGCTGTGCAGGTTCAGGAGCATCACTTTTGAAAGAAGTTAAAAAGGTTGATGTGTACATTACCGGAGAGATGTCACACCATGAATTATTGGATGCTCAACATCAAAATGTAACTGTAATAATGTGTTTTCACAGCAACACAGAAAGAGGATTTTTAAAACATTTCAAACCTAAGTTAAATGAAATGCTTGGCGGTCTGTGTGATATAGAAATATCTAAATGTGATAAGGACCCTCTTGAAACAATGTCTACAAAAATTGATTGAAGGGCATGAAAAAGAGCATTTAAAATGAGTTGATTACCGTGTTAACTTATTGTGGTTTTGGAAATACTAACTTTTTACAATAAAATAAAAAAACTGTTTTTGTTATAATTTAATGCTACTGGATCTATAAGAAAACTTAAATATTTAAAGCCGTATATCTGAATTTAATTTACTTTTTTAATTCGTCGAACTGTTACGAAGATAATAATAAATATCGAAGAAAAAACAACAAGTTCTTAAAGAAATAAGATATAAGAAAAGAAAATGTTAAAAAAAATGGGGTCACTTTAAATAATGTTCAGTCCTATTTTGCTAAACGTTTATTCCGCTGGATTGGTTCAAAATTTATAAGATTTGTTTATAAAGTTACTGTATCAATGGGATTCTCTTAAGAATTTTAATTATAGAATTTTGATAAAGAATGGTATTCGAAAGAACGAACATTTAATTTAATAATCACTGAGTTTTTTGTTCTAAAAATTGGCTGGCTTCCTTAAATCTTACATTACATTACATTTCACACTACTCAGCACATAAATGTACAGAGTAGAGAACACAGCACAACAACAACAACACAAGACATTAATACAAGACAGAAGGACAGAGAAGAAAGAACAACAGACAGAAAGAACACATGACAACAGCACGCGGTAGGTTTCGAGACGGTCCCCCATCTTTCTACTAACCACGCTCACTGATGCTTGATTTCGGTGATCGATGGGAACCGAAGCTTTAGGCCGTTGCCTAATTCCTTAAATCTTTTGAACTTGTCTAAACACCCAATTTTTTTCAAATAATTGGACAATCGTCCAGTAATTGGATATTGTCAAGAACATCATCCAATTTTTAACTGGCCGAAAGTTTTTCAGCAAGAAAATGGAAATAAAAAAGAAGTCACAGTCTGTCAAAATAACTAAAAAGAAGTCGTAAAAAAAAGTCTAATAGGATTGGACGCATGAACAAACTTTACAAATTACAAAGACGATGTGTGTTGGATGTAGATTGTGCGGAGTATAAACTACCTAAGGACACGGTTTGGGAAGACATTAGCGACACAATTGTGATGGCCGTTAAAGAATGTAAAGCCAAATGGTAAAACATCCGCACAACCTTCAATTTTAATCTTGACAAAATGTCAATACGAAAATCCGGCCAGGGGACAAGTGACATTTTTGGAAATCATCTAAGCCGATGCTGTTTATAAGTCTACCAATTTTCTTTTCTAAAGTCATCCAACAGAAAATTTTTAATTGGAAGACGGACAATTTTCACTTAATTAAAAATTGGCAATTCTATTCTCACCTAACTGGATGCATTTAGAAAGCTTTTGACAGATCGTCCAATATTGGAAGATCTTCCAAAAGTTTGTACTTATCAATTAATAATTCGGATATATTTCAATAAACTTTTCTAAATAGCATTGTGACTGGCAATTACCGATAATGTTGACCCATTGTGAATATTTTTTCTTATCTGACAAGAGTACGATAACTCAGGCGACAAGATATTATAACGGATTTCTTAAGAACAGTTACAAACAAGCATTTTTTACTTTGGGAGGGGGTCTATCTCCCCTCGTTTAGGCGGGAGGGGCAATTTAAAAAAATTATTATTTAAAATGGAAAAAAATAATTAAAAAATAACGGTAATACTTACAATTAAGTTTTATAGGTATATTTTTTTAAAGCCAACATTCTGTTCTATTAGCCAGTTTTTAATTCAAGTCAAAAATATGTATAGTTTTTGAAAAATTTAATTTTAAACTCAAAATTTGAGTAAAAAAAGTTAGAAAAAGGTTTAAAGTGTAATTTTTCAAAACTTCAAGATTATCTACCATTGTTTTTATTTCAGAACTTATTGCTCTTATTTGTTTTTGATCAAAAACTGAAAACTAGATGATTTTATGTCTTTTAGTTTTTGAGAAAATTGAAAATAACCACAACTACTATTTTAATTTAATTCTTTTTTTTTTTGCTTGAATGGTCTTATATTGATAATAATAATGGTAGGTGCGAGTTTGGGTGTATGCAACAGTGGGATGTGTATGGGGGGGAATGCTGCCCCCTGCAACCCCCCTGCTTGGGAACACCATAGGATTTGGGGTGGGTGCAAAATGGGGTGCATCCAAAGTTTCTTTTGCATTTAAATAAGCTGGATTTAAGAAAAATTAATTTACCCTAGGTATATCTTAATCCATATTCGATTATTACTATCAAAATAAGACTACGTTAATACTCAAGCAAGGAAAAAGTAATTTAATTAAAATATTTTTTTTTGGTAATTAAGAACTAGAAGACATAAAATCATCTAGTTTTCAATTTTCGATTAAAAACAAATAAGAGCAATGAATTCTAAATAGAAAATAGTAGATAATCTGAAAGTTTTGAAAAATTATACTTTAAAACTTTTTTTTAACTTTAACTTTACTAATTTTTTTAAATTGTCCCTACCGCCTAAACCGGAGGAGATAGACTCCACCCTACAATAATAAAAAATGCTTGTTTTTAATGCTGTTTTATACAAATCCGTCATTAAACTTTGTCGCCTGAGTTATCGTACTCTCCCCTCTTATCTTGTTGTAAATGAAAAATCGGCATTGTGAACAATAATTTTCATCAATTTTCTGTTTAGCTGTCAATTTTGTTCAGTCGCAATTTCGTTAATTTGTATTCGATGGGTTTCCAATAGTTAGGAAGTAAAAAAATGTGAGTTTTGAATTTAATCCTTCGAAAACCCATTTCTGTCTTGTATCGTTAAAGCGAGATATACTCCATTGCCAAAAATGCTGAAAGATGTTTCGGTTTCCTAAGGCGATGCAAGAAATTTGTCTCTACCTCTGATCTGGCTGTTATTTACAAGACTTATATACGTGCAAAGCTTGAGTATAGCTCCCATCTCTGCTCTAGTGCTCCTTCAACTTACAAGCCTCTTAAACAGTATTTAACGAAGAGCATATAAATTGATTGGTGATAATTTCATCGTTAGTTCCTTTACGTCGATTGAACATCGTCGTAAAGTTTCTTATCTCACCCTTTTTTTAACATTTTGTGCTCTACAGAGGCAGTTGTATACCTTAAACCGTAATACTCGCGCTTCTAGGAATGCTCATCGGTATACCCTCAAACTCAACTTCGTTCGTACTGTCAAGTACAGAGATTCGTTCTTTAGCCGTACTACGCGAATGTGGAATTTCTTACCACGCTCTGTCTTTCCCAATCATTGCAATATTCAGGAATTCAAAACCAATGTACACCGACAACTTCTTTCAAACCCTCTCTCCATTTCCTAATGCTCACACTGTGTCTCTGCATAATAAGGGTAGTAATATTCCCTTGAGTCTGCACTTATTACAAAAAAAGATCAAGGTACCTACCTATAAAATTATTTTATTTTCAAACGAATCAAAAAGTAGTAATATGTATACAAAATCTATTGTGCCTATTCGTCCAGTTGATGGACCATAACAGTTAAATGCATCAATTCAACGATTTCAGTAATCTACGAATTTCCGTTTCTACAAAAACGAGATCATTTCACTCCTCATTTTTGTCATATTGTTCTTAATTTATTTGACCTTTTCTTCGAAGAAAATAAATAATAAAACAAACATCTGTCAGACACACATTCACAATATAAAAAATGGATGTATTCACAATGACATATTTTATCGATTCACTTTTACAATACTGAATTTTATTTCAATGTTAAATTCTATCAAGCAATCGAATCTTCACAACATTTCAAATAACAGGTGTAAAATACTAGCCCTAGGCACTTGAATCAACAAAATGAATAACCCTATAAAACCAATATTGGTTCAACTTTCTTTTACCGCAGCACGCATTTTCACAATCGTTTTTTTTTATTTGATAGATATGTGCAAATAAATAACAATTATCGAAATTTTAGAGCGAGGACACTTTTATTTCTATAGGGTTTTTAAATTAGCGCGGGTAGATTTTGGCGCCCCGTGGCAGCCATTTTGTTTTGGTGACATCTGTCAAATCTTTTGTTTATTATTCAGTTAGTTATGCCAAATCATCATGGCAAGTTACACGATTGAACAGCACGTTCAAATGATTAAACTTTATTATAAAAATGAGTGTTCGTTAACGCAAACGTTGAGCGCATCGCCCCCATTTTACGGTAGACGTGGTGGCCTTCACAGTCGACTCTTCAACGTTTGATGGCCAAATTTGAAAACGAAAATATTTTGTTTTATGACTTAACGGTGTTTCTTCGCCTTAATATTTTAAGCATGTTTTATTGAGACCCCTACGTAACTGTGAACAAAATCAGAAGGAAATTCGTGCTTGTTGTTCTAAAAGAATGAATACTTGATAGGTACTTGTTTATAGTTTTAGCTTTAAACACTGAGTGAATAATCACTTCTTCTTTGTAATTTATTTTTATAATAAAAATAAATATAATACTCTATTCTATTTCTGATTATCAAAAAATAAACATAGTTTTTTATTTCTTCCCGAATTCTCTCGGTTTATTGTTTTTAAAATCGTTTTTCATCAGGTTATGGGCCCAGGTCCCGCAAGATATTTGTTTTGTTTTTAAATTTTATTTTTAATAGAAAAGCTGAAGGGATGAGAAAATTTTGATGTTTGGAAGATTGCGGCCAAATCATATTTGGTAATCAGAGGATTATGGGATTGCTTTGAGAATGAACTGGACGCTGCAGCTATACGCCTGTCCAAATAGCAATTGATCTGAAAGCGAAGTCTGAGCTTATTTTGTTACTTGAAACCCAAAACTATTCGTACATAGCGGATGCTTTATCAGCTAAAAGTGCATGGGATAGCCTCACAAATGCGTTTGAAGATATTGGTCTTAGTAGGAAGGTGGATTTGCTGAAACAACTCGTTGAATTGAAGTTGAACGAGTTTGATTCCATGGAAGACTACGTGAACAAGATTGTTATGACGTCATTAAAGGTTAAAAAGGCTGGACTTAAAATTGATGACGAAGTTGTTGCGCCGTTGATGTTGGCACGAATGCCTGCAGATTATAAACCCTTGGTTATGGCTGTTGAAAACTCAACAAAAATACTAACTTGTGATGCTGTCAAGACTCTATTATTGCAAGAAGTTAAATACAATCCGAAATCAATTGATAGTGCCATGTTTGTGAAACCAAAGTATAAGCAGCAAAAAAATTGGTCATTTCGCAAGACATTGTCCAAATAAGAAAAGAGTAAGAAATAAATCGAATAAAATTGCTATGTTTTCATTTTTTTTAGCAAAGAATGAAATCTCAGAACGAGCATGGTTTGTAGATTCTGGAGCATCAGCACATATGACGATGTGCAAGTCATTAATGAAGAATCCTAGGTCACCAACCCACAAAGAAATTATTGTTGCTAATAATGCAAAGCTGACGGTAGAAGGTATAGGGGATGTTAATTTAATAGAAGAAAACGAAAGCTACCGTTTACGATGTAAAATATGTTCCAAATTCATGCGCAAATTTGATTTCTGTGAGCTAATTAGTCAAAAATGGCAAAACAGTACGTTTTGAAAAAAATTGTTGCAAGATTTTAATTTTTAAATGAACATAATCCATATCTATCTGGATGTGGCATTCAACACCAAAAATCAGACCCTTACACCCCTCAGCAGAACAGAGTTGCGGAAAGGATCATGTTGTTTGATCGAATAAGATGCATGTTGTTTGATGCTAATCTTGAAAAACGTTTTTGGGCAGAAGCAGCATTAACCGCAGCATATATTTTGAATCGAATCCCTTGCAGAGGTGAAAAGTCGAAAACACTTGAAGAATTATGGCCAAAAGTCAAACCAGATTTAGGAATGTTGCGTGTGTTTGGTTGCAAGGCTAAGGTGCATATCCCAAGTGAAAAAAGAAAGAAACTAGATGCCAAATCTGTAGAATGAATATTGCTTGAATTCAGCACTGAATCGAAGGCTTATCGTCTATTTAATATGGTTACACAAAAAGTTGTTGTGAGCCGCGATGTTGTTTCCTTTGAGAATTCTTGGAGTGAAAAGGTAATTGAAGATAAAGAAAATACAACTAACCCTTTTGTTTCATTTTTGGAAAACTTCAATGAACCAAATGTCAATTCTGAGGAAAACGATGAACAAGAACCGGCAATTCAGCGTGAATCGAATGCTGTTTCCTTATCTTAAATTCATTGTGAAGAAAGCGATGTCAGCAATTATGAAACTGATGAAGGCGACATAAATTCCATTGAAACCGAAACCGAAGGTACAATACATATCGATGATGATGTTGAAGTTACAACTGGTTTAATTGAAGAAGATGTCGTTCCTGTTCTATTGAAGATGCTTTTGTCACGTCCTGCTCCTGAAGCACCTATGTGGCAAAAGGCAATGGAAACCGAATTTGATTCTCTATTTGAATCACACATGGAATTTAGTAGACCTACCCAAAGACAAGCATTCCATCAAATGCAAATGGGTATTTAAAACAAAGCGAGATGTGAATGGCGATGTATTAAGGTATAAAGCTCGTTTGGTAGTTAAAGGCTGCTCGCAAAAAAAGGCATCGACTATCAAGAAACTTTTTCACCTGTGGCTAGATACTCGTCGATTCCAAGCTATCAAAAATCATTTTATCCGAAGTTTTGGAACACTCGTATCCATAAAAGCTCGAAATAAAAATTTAAAATGCAAGTATTTTTGTCACTTTTTTATTATTTATTTTTTCTCATATTATAATATAATATTTTCCATATTGAACTATGTTGTAAGTTTTACACACTTAAGATGCTTTGGTTATTGCTGTATGCGTTTTATAATTTATTTGCCATTAAATATTTTTGTTTTCGTTCATAGTTGTTAACATTCTATTAAAATTTTATTTTATTTTTAATGCATAAAATTGTTTTTTTGTTTTTGTTTTTTAAATACTTGTGTAACTACAATATTGTGTATAATGTCTTTTGAAATAATTTTTTTTGGCAAATAAAGAACAACAAATTAAGAGAAATGTTCAAATATAATTTTATATAAATACAAAAATCATAATCACAATAATTAACAAAATTATTTTGAAATAAAAACTAATTAAAAACTATTTTTTTTTTAAATATAATAAGAAGCAAAAGCATAATTCAAATAATATTTAAAAAGAAAAAAACAGTAGTTTTTGTTTAAATTATAATAATAAATATATATGATACCTTAATTTTTAATTATTATAATACATTTTTAAGTTTATTAAGTCAGCAAATATTGAAAGAAAATTATATTAATATATAATTATAATAAGTCTACAACAAGCCACAAGTTGGTGGTGACGGCTTTTGAATTAATATTTTAAATCGAAAGCCGTTAGTAAGTCTAAGCATAGATAGATAATGCACGAGCAGAAGGCATACATTTTTGTCAATAAAAGTCTCATTAAAGTTTCATTCTTATCTTATAATTAAATCGCAATGATATTTAAGAGCCTACTAGAAATTCACATAGTTTTTTTTTTAATATATTTTTTAAAATGTTTGTTTGTTTTATTATTATTTTCTACCCAACAATATCTAAGAGATTGTTGACCTAATTTTGATTTAGTTTAACATTTCAGAATATCGAATACGAAATAGGTTTGGTTACACCAGTGTTTTACAAAGATTTATGTTTTTATATTTGTTCCTAAATAAATATACTTTCCAAAAGGATAACTTATGCTAAGCCCTTAATTATCTAAAATCTTAATCTACAAAAACCAAGTAGGGTATGTATATAAGTTTATATATGTAAGTATGCATGTCTCTTGTTGTCAGGGTCTTTGATTTGCTTTGGTATAGCTCAATATAGTTACTTTTTAAACTCTTTGACCAACTTTTTTTAAATTTTTTTTTTTGTAATTTTTATGAGTCTGAAGTTTAAGTAATTAATATACAACTTAAAACTAGTAAAGATATTTGGCATTAAAAGCCGAAGTTAAAGTACATACTTCTAGATTTATACATTGTATTTTGGTACTTATTCTGTTTCTATAAGCAATTGACTAGAGAGGGAATTCGAATTCGATTTAAGACTGAACAAGAAATTTCGATACGAAAAATAAGAGCATATCGGCTCTAACGGTTTAAAGGCCTCTGAATGGTTAGCAGTAAATGCTGAACTATTAATTTGAACTTGTTTTAGATCAAGCTAACAAAGACATCAGGCTTTTCAGCTACCGAAATCACTAAAAATCTTGAATCTTTTTTAAGTTAAAACATGATTTGAATATTTAAACCAAAAATATAAGAGAGACATGAGAATTCAGGACTTCTCGTCACTAGAACTTTACTTTTCGACACCAAGAAATTTGGCCGCTTCATCAGCTGACGATAGTAGTTTGTTGAGAATGCCTTGATCGCTGATTCCTAGCAAATTTCCAATAAGATCTGATTGGTTGTTGTGCTCTTCGATATTCTCTTTATGCTCACCCGAGATACGATTATTGCGCCATTCGCTGTTGACTTTTGAGAAAAGCTCTTGGATCTTGTGAGAGCGTAGGGCATTGGCAAGCATAACACTTGATGGCGGTTGTTCATCATCGGAGGCATCAGATCCACTGTTGCCGGCGTTGGCTGCTCCGTTGCTGGAATGGCTGCCACCGCTATGTTTCTTCATGTGTCGCAACATGCTGTGCTTCAGGGTGAATTTACGAAGGCATATATCGCATTGAAATGGTCTTTCACCAGAATGTGTTCGCATGTGGCGTCGCAAGTCCTCGGTAGACCAGAAGCGGCGCATACAGAAAGCACATATTACCTTACGATTGGTGTAGTCTGGATATTTGCCGCGGCTTTCGTCGCGTTTTTCATCATCTTCGGTGGACTGAACTTGGCTGTTGATATCGGCTTCATTGTCTATGGCGCCCTTCGACAGAAGAAGTGAAAATTCTTGAGCGTGATGAATTTTAATGTGATCAAGGCATTGGAATCTTTCCGCGAATGAACTGTCACACAGATGACACTTGAATGGCAACTCTGAAGACGAAATCATTGGGCAGGAAGAAATTGGTTCAAGTTTAGGAACGACATTTGCAGCAGAAGTTGTAGAGTTTGAATTTGAATTCGAATTCGTATTGGGATTCGGTATCTGCTCTAGATTCTCTTCCAATGGCTTTTGAAGTGGAGCTGGTTGGATTCTTTCCATTTCTTTAAGCTCTTCTAACCGTTTTTGTTGTTTCTGTTGCAAGAGAAGCTGTTGCTTTTGCAGTTCGATTTCCTCGACTGATTTGGGTATTGGTAAAGGTTCATTGACATCCTCAATGGGAACATACAATGAGACAGCGGATTCGACGTTTCCATGCTTGCGCAACAGATGGCGGTCGCAATTGCTTTTAGTTGTAAAGAGAAGCGGGCAATGTGAGCATTTAAATGGTTTTTGGCCGGTATGAGTGAGAATATGTCTTCGTAACGAACTGGACCATGGGAACATTCGCTGACAATAGGGACAGGAGACACGATTAGGTGCTGAACTGTATGCTGATTTTTTCTTCGGCTCTTGTGAACTGACCATGTCTTCTGGACCAGAGTTATTGCTCTCTGAGGCACTGCCTGATGCGACCAGGCCTTCCTCATCACTTTGTTCCATTTGATTGACTACGTCACTGGGTCGAAAATAAGTATTGAATGACATTGAATTAGTTGCGTTGTCAACTAACCTAGAGACCGAAGCCAAATCATTTGACTCGTCTTTAAATGGAGAGCTTGCGACTTCTTTCAGAAATTTGCCAACTGATTCGGCTTGAGCAATCATATTCTTCGATAACTTGAGACCGAAATCCTTACTAACTGCTCGGTCATGATCTTCGTCGTTGTTGTACGAAATCTTAGTACTTCCAGCTTTCATTGCTTGCTCAAGGATAGATTCGGCAACTTTTTTTGCAGCCTCATTTGTTGTTTGCTCTGGAAAATCTTGAAATTTTGTTAAGTTCTCCGGCTTTCGGTCTTCACAATCTTCTTCTTCGTCATCGTCTTCTTCTTCCTCTGGCTCATCTTCGTCTTCGTCGATAACTAGTTTTGGATCGTCATCTTCAGTGCTGCCATTGTTGGTATTCGATGATGCACTAAGCGATTGGCGAATACTGCTTATACCAGATACAGGGTTCTGTGTGAGTACACTGCTGGATCCTTGTGACAGAGCTTGTTGCAGAATATCTGTCTCCTTGCGGGCTTTCAACTGTTGAGCAAGTATAGCGTATTTAACTTGATCCGAAATGGCACTCAAAGGGTTTGTCATCATGCCACTAGGGCCGATCGAGTGTTGTGCTTCCAAAGGGGAGTGAGCTGATTGCAAGTGGGAGTGTATTGAGGAACTATTGGCACGACCCCGCATTATGTGATGCCCACTACGTTGTCGTTGAGCCCAATATTGGGGATGTTGTTGCTTAATATGGCGTTCCATGTTAGAGCGCAAGGTGAACCGTGCAGAGCAATGTTCACAGGCAAATGGACGTTCGGTGCGGTAGCGTCGTTGTTTTTGTTTCGGCATAAGAACTCCATTTTTGATGACCATCTTAACAGGTCCTGAACTGGGCAAAGATGATGGAAGCATTCCCGAGGGGTGAGTTCCACTCATTAGATGCTGGTGGCTTCTTGGCAAAGCTGGCATTTGCGATAGAGACGGTGTTGGGTTCCGTGGCAATGGCTGGCTTTGAGCAGGGACTGGTGATTGAGTTTGGGAATTAACTTGCTTAACCGATACATGACCTTCGTCTTTGATGGACTTCGGAAGTGAGCTTGTTTGGATTTGTTTTTCACTGCGTGCAATCGGGCTCTCTACAGGTGTTCCACTATAAAGGGGATTCACAATGGGAGCAAATTTATTCAAATCACTGATGTTGTTTGAGAGAAAGGAATTTTGTAGTAAAAATGGATTAAGTGGCTGGAACACCAAGTTATTGTAGAGCTGCGACAGTTGAAAATAGTGTGCGGGATCCATTTTTGGCATGGCTTCATTCAAAAGTCTTTGCTGGGCTAGCAAAAGCTGTTGATTTTTCTCAAGCAATCGCATGTCGATGTTTGGCTCATCAGTTAAAAGACGAGCGGTATTTAAACGTAACGCTTGTGGCGGAGGAGTTTGAGCTCTTTTCTCTTCGAGTTTTTCAATTTTTACAGATTTTTTGCTTAAATCCAATGCATCCATGCTGAGGTCAATTGGTCTGCTGATCTCTTTCTCTTGTTCGGGAATAATTGGCTCACGATCCTTTTCGAGTTCATCAGGTTGGTTGAACGATGGTTTATCAATCAGTTTTTCAAGACTTTTCACTTGGATTTTCATTGGCTTAGATTCAGCTTGGAGCATTTCCTTCAGATGAGAAACCGGAGTTGAGCGATCTTTGGGCGGATGATGTTGTTCCATATCGTCTTGATCGAATTCGGGCGAAGAAAACATGTGCAACTTCTTCATGGCATCGTCACAGTTTGAGTCTTCTGATGGATGGTAATTAATGGCACGCTTAACCTCGTCACGTGTGGTCTTTGCGTGACGGTTTCGTAAATGCCTTTCACAATTGGCCTTTGTTGTGAATGCATAATTACAAATGGCACACTCGTAAGGCCGATCACCGTTGTGGGTGCGCATGTGTCGGACGAGAGCTGCTTTATCATGGATTGAATATGTGCACATATTGCAACGGTAAGGCCCTGGACCAGCGGCACTAAGATGTATTCTGTTATGGCCTTTGAGTGCTCGCAGATTAGGAAACACAGCTGTGCATAGCTTACATGGAAATTCTCCACGCAATTTCATTTTTCGAAACTCTGAAGTGAAAGCATCTTGAGCCTCTTCTTCGCCGTTTTCAGCACCATAGTTACTAATTGGCGCATTTACAGAATTTTCAAAGTTACGAAGAAAATTACTCGTCGACGACGACGAAGTTATATTAAGGATCGATTGGATGTCAGCAAGTTCTTTGGTATCTTGGAATTGTTCTAATTGGGCGTTCTTCACAGGTGTCTTTTCAAGTTCAGACGACTTAACATCGGACAGGGATGGTGAAGATACCGACAAACTTGTCATACTTTGTGCTGTGGATTTGTTTGTCAAGTACAGACGATTGAAAAACTCCTCACGCCGATTATCATCATCGTCTGCATTTGCTGAGCTTTCACTGTAAGCTCTTTGCTTTCGCTGCTGGGGTAGATTCTCTACATATAGATTCAAAGCTGATGTCGAACAGTCTTTTTCGTGAATTTCAACTGCACTGGCACATGGAAATGCTCGATAACACTTCGAACACTCGAACTTTTGAGCCCCAACTGGTGCCCGAATGCTCTGCTCGCACAGAGACTTTGCAATAAGCGGGAATTTTTCGCTAGAGAAATCAACAAACGTCAGGTCTTTAAAACCTTGTGTGATCTTATGTTTACTGGTGCATGGATGCAGATTAAGCTGTCTGTGGGTTTTGAAAACTACATCACAGTGACGACATTTGGCGGGAATGTCCGAATGATCGCTGTCCATATGATCTCCCAGGGCAAGCATTCCTCCGAAATCATCACGATTACACACCGGACAGAAGAGCTTTTGCTGTTGATGTTGCTCTTGTTTGCCATCGTTGACGTCTGGCAATTCGATTCCACTTTGCTCCGGGATGGCGTGAATGCTATCGATAATATTATTGTTATTTATCGTGGTCTTCACGCGACGTTTCATAATGGCCAAGTCATCTAAGCTGTCGGTGCTCTTGCGTTTAAAATTGCTTATATTGTTGTTGTTTGTATTGCTGTTATTGTTGTTATTGGAACTTTGGCTGATGCCACTCGATGAATCTGTTGAGCAACCACCATCACTGTCATAGCTTTCGCCACCACAACCATCTCCATCTCCACCACCCGCAATTGTGTCACCATTGCTATTACAGACATCACCATTGTTGCCTACGCTTGTCGTCGTCGTCGTAGTAGTTTTTGGAGGCAAAACACTTACAGCAGTTGATGTTTGAGTTGCTGGCGATGGCTCAGTAAGTGGTGGAACTGGTAATAGGTTCGAGGTGCTACCATTTGCACCTTTTGTACCATTTGAATTACGATGATAATGCTGCTGGTGTTGCTTGTGGGTTCGCATGTGACGATGCATATTACCATTTGTAGTGAATGTTAATTGGCAATATTTGCAGTTAAAGGGCCGCTCACCAGTGTGCACCAAAACGTGCCGATCCAATGAGGAGGCAGATGATAAAACCTATAAAATGAGAATAAGAAAGTTGTATACTAATTTTACAAAACATGTAAAGGTAGTTTTTGCTTTTTTATATTGTTAAATCGTTTGAATGCCCAGTAACTTGGTAAAATGACAAAAATAATATGCATATATTAATAAGGAGGTTGATTAAAGATCCTTTAATTTACATAACAGTAATTTTACAAATTGTATGTTTATTAGAATAATTTAAACTTAATTTAGATTTGTATTTGAATTATCAAAGTGCAAACGGAACCGTTAAAAGCTGAAGTGTCGTTAAATTCAAAATCTTCAAATTTGTTGATAACGATAAGTAATAAATAAGTCATAATTTGACAAAATCGATATTCGTAAACTTTGGACGAATCATAAAGTCTTCAAATATTTGTGTCACTTTCTTAGCCACACCTCACCACTTGGTTAGGCACTTAATAGGTGAGAGGTACCTATGAAGAAAAAATTACAAACAAAATATGTAGGTACTAACCTTGGAGCATATGCGGCAAGTGAAATTTTCGGTGTCCCCAGATGAATAATTATGACATCGAATGTGATTGGTGAATTCATGCGGTGTCGCCGAGACTACTTCACAAATTGGACAAAGGTACTTCATATCATCACGTTCACCCATGCCCGACTCTGGGCTGGATATGGCCGACGCAACATTACTACTTGCCGATGGCGAAGCCGATGACGATGAAGTAGGCGACGACGATGATGTGGATGAGGTCGCCGATGAGCCCGATGTATTTAAAACATGACTTATGCTAGCATCTACAAATCCCGATTCGTTGTTTGTTGTTGCTGTTAGATTTGTTGGAGCTGCAGCTGATTTGATTGAAGTATCATTATTCGATGTTTTTGTTTTTAAATTGATCACAGCATCAGGCATAGTGGTGTTATTATTATGGTTACTACTGCTGAATCGAAATTTCTTTCGCAGAGAATGTGGACTATCGGTGCATTCCATAAGGACGGTGCGTTTGTCACGAACCGTATTGCCACGCCGACGATGATGATAGTGATGTTGACTGTGTGATCTTCTTTGGTGATCTCTGTCTCTATCATCGGCTGATTCGTCAGCATCGGATTCATAGCGATACTTTGTATTGGCATCTGATAAAATGGCATCTTTAATTTGTGTTGTTTTTGTTGTTGTTGTTGGCAATGTTGTGCTGATATGATCGGGCATATCTGTGGATATTTTCGAATTCGATCGACCCAAGTCCATGGGCTCAACAGATGAATCTGATGTTGTTGACTGACGTCGTTCCATTTTAAGCAACGACATATCAGTTATTTCCTTCTTTATCGATGTTTTCAACATTTTGTACACAGGTTTAAGTCTGGAAACAAAAACATTTAAACAAAATTAAATAAAGTTTTTATGTACATACATTTAAAACAATTCTTTCTTTTAAAAAAATAAGAAAAAATTGTAGACACTATGTCACTATATAAATTAAGCTTTTAAGAAATAAAAATATTTTAAATTGGTTAGTGACTTTAAGAATATACTATGTTTTCTGTAAACAGAAAGGCATTTTTGAACTATTTTATTTGGATATTGAAATACTTATTTTTATTGACAAACGAAACCTTACTTGGCATCAACAAAAGAAATATGTATTGAAGTGCAAGTGCAAAAGTTGAAAATTGAATTGTTTCGATCAATTAAATCTGAATTAAAGGTTGTTTATTTTTGTTTTGAACCTAGACAGGTAGACGTACATATATGTATGTATCTATAAATTTATAATTTATTTTGTGTTTTCTTCTTTTCGAAATTGTTTTTTTGATTTTTTTAAAGTGTTAATTTATTGCATTGTATTTGAAGCTGATTAACCTTTGTATAATAGTTCAAAAAATTAGTCTTGTTTGTTACTGTATGTGTTTAAGTAATACCAACAAATCTTTTAATAACTCCAAAATTAATATTCGCGTGTTATTCAATTGACATTATTAAATGTCATTTTATTGATTAATGCAATTGTTTAAAAGTAAGATCATATTCAGAGTGGGTTAAAGAATTAATCGATAAGAATAAGTTTGTGCTAAAGTTAAGCTGTTTCCTTAAAGTAAAAAGTTCTGAGTTATGATTGATATTAAAGATATCAATTATGCAATTATTCCGTATTAAATATTTAGTTTCATTTAAATTACATATATCAAGTAAATCTATACAAAATTGGAACTCCGCTAACTAAAACCTTTTAAGTAACCTGAGAATTTTCTTTTCGCATTAGCTTAGTTAAGATACTTATAATTGTAATTTTGATTGGTTTTATCTTCAATTTTTTGTTAGTTTGAAGAGATTACTACTTAGTCTTCTTTTTAAAAAGCCTTGAATATGTGTTCTAGAGTTAATTTTTGGTGCTGATTCTGAATCTGAGTTTCGATTTCAAATTAAAAAACACGAGTATTTATATTTTTGTCAGTATATTAAAAAAAAACGTATTGTAATAACCTTGCCTTGAGCCTTTATTACGAAAAGCGAATCTAACATGTGACTTAAAGCAAACGTTTTAGAAATCCAATGTGTGGTATAATTAAGTTCAAATAAAGTAATATCTCAATTCCAATTTAAACGGTATTCGCGAAATTTGTGATTTCAAAAACGTCTGTTTTTTGTCGAACGTTCGATTCACTAAGGGCCGAAAGCACGAGTTCATTATAAGAACAAATAATTACTTTCATAAACTGTTTTGCGTTTTTCGGTTAAAACCTGTTAAGCACAAATGCTTCAACGTTCTTTAAAAGTTATTGTAAAAAACGTGAAGACTATCTAACTTATAAGGATTTCTTGCTTGAAAAGTAAATACGATATTAAAAGTATTTAAATGGAATATTGAATATAAAGATTGTAGATTTGGAAAATCATCAGGAATTTTATTTAAAAAAAAAATAACTTCATGAACTTACATATGTATCTTCAAAAACCCTAATCGTTATATCTCAAAAACCTAGGGTGATTGATTTTGCAATCGGATTCGAACTTAAGCCAAAGAAAATCGTAGAAAAAGTATACATAATTTGATTGCCATTTACGAGTGTTTTTTTTTAAATTTTCTAAAATTAAATTATTAAATTATTTTTTTTTAAGATACAACAGCTAGTTTTAGCTACTTATTTCCCTTTACAATATTCGTTAATTAATCATTTATTATTATTAAATTTTATATTGAACTTAAACGTATAAATTTTTGTAAGTTGAGAATAAAAATAATAAAATAAAGTTTTCAATTTCCCGTCGGAATTTTGAAGATATGTTACACTTATAAGATTACATATTTAGGTAATCCGTTAAGAAGGGCTAGAGTACTTAACAAAATATGCTTGAATACAACCAAAATGTTGTGAATTTTATCTTTTAAAATATTGAGTTCAGTATGAACTTATTTTTCAAATGTTTCATATTTAAGTATTACATCGTCCCGTTTCTACATGAGCCTCGTTTACGAAAACCAATATTTTTAATTCTGTTAAAAAACAGACTCCTTAAGTAAAACAAAACACTCAATCTCAATTTTTGAATAATCGATAGTACCTAATAAAAATAATTAAAGATATTAGTATAAAATCTAAAAAATTGAAATAATTTCTGAAAAATAATACGTGGTTAAAATAGAAACATGATTACAAGAAGGTACGAACATTGAATCTCTAAACAATTTACTTTTTTAATATCTTTTGAAGGTACCTTTGAATAAGTATTGAAATTTATTTTTAAGAATAATGATTACTAACTTGAGTGTAAAACCAACTACTATATAGAAAATATTCCACTTCGAGCTAAAAAACAAAATAAATAGGTACATATAATAATGTGATTTAGGGAAGCAGGTCTATTTAATTTGGCAACTTCAAAGGAGATGCTGCTTGAATTAGATAGACCTGCTTCCCTAAATCACATTATTATAGGTATTTATTTAATTTTTTTTTATAGTAAGGTATTAGTTTTTAATAGGTACACATCTAGGAACCTACAAAATCTTCAGTTGTTTATAGCTTTACACGTTTAAATCAAAGAGAATGAGTATCTAGTTCGTGTAGTCTGGTCGTTAAATTGTTTCACTTTAAATTACTTATTAAGTTAATAATAAAGCTATAGATTATTATGCAAGTGGCTTAGAGTCAACTTTAAAATATTAACTTCTACATCAAATAAGTTGAGATGAACGTCATAATAAATATAACAATAAAGTTTAGAATCATCTAGGTACCTATTATATTTATATTATTTATTAAATAACTTTTTTTTTTCAGTTTTGGAAAATTTAATTATAGCGGTTAGGAACAACAATTAATGGTTTATTTATAATAAAATATAAAAAATATCTTAAGTCAATTTTAATTTGAAAAAGTAGATCTTGTACCAGAATGATAAATTGCAGCTCTTAATCACTCTTAGTTTGACAATTTGCTCAAGTGCAATTTTTTAGGAGGTAGATACATTATGTCTTTGTTAATTATTTAACAATTTGGCTAACTTCAATTTGTTTAAACTACATACATAATTTTAATTTCTTCGTTAATAATTTAAATTCGCTACTCTGAGATGTCAAAAATCGTTTATGGCGGAATTACAGTATTATACCAATTTAGGAAAAACCTCAATATTATATGTTTTAAAAAATATGTCAAGTGTAGTAAGTTTCAATTGAATTTAAATTGTTAAAACCACACAAACCACTAGATACCTATATGAAAATTTAATGTGGACCACAATTACAAAAAAGAAACGATTAGGGTTGTGATAAATCGCGCAATTTTCGAACTTTAAATTAGTAACACAATATAATGTTGAATTACAAAACAATTTTAATTTCCAGTCTAAAAATGAACTTATGTTACAGCCAAAAAAAGGGCTTAAGACTTAACATCTTTATTATCCATGTGATAAAAATATTGCTCATAAATTTAAGTAGGTACCTACCTACCTACACATAAGAAAAATAGAATTATTTATCATTGGAACCTTATTGTGGTTATGAAAAAAAAATACACCACAATTCTAATTTTTTAATAATTTATTATTTAGTTCTCACAAATTCACCACAGCTCTGCATGCGCAGAAAAGTTGACCTATTATAACATTGTTTTTTATTTTTCTTCTTTATTAATGCTTTATGAGTTATCAAGAAAAAAGCCAACTGAAGAAGAATTTAAGCATATCCCAATATAGGTACATACATCATACGTATCAAGGTACATATACCTATGTACATATAGTAGAGGTAGGTATATATTATCATCGATTCATAATCTTATTATTATACCTTACATATACATAATTGAAGGTGGGTTAGGTAGGTATGTTAAAAATTATTATTAACTTATGAATTGTGATAAGTTTTATCATTAAAAAGAAGATTTAATTTAAAACCAATGAGAAACTTCCGCACTTAAAAGAAGATAAGTAGGTAATATATCAGTTTTCAAAGATTACGTGGTCTTTTCAAGGAATATCCAGCATATAAATTTAATTTTCTTAGCACTAAGGAAGTAGGTACTTTTTTTTGTTAACTACTTTTAATTGTCACTAAAATATGATTGTTATTGTTTTAGTATTTTTCAATTTCACCACGATGTAGTTTTTAAGTTAAGACTTAATATACAAAGGTACTTAAGTACCACTTCAACACTTAATATCCATTTCTCAAGGTATCCAGCATACAAAATAAAATCACTAAAAAACTTTTTGAATACCTAGGTATTAAAGATTTTGTTGAATTTTGTATATTTGTAGTCATGATCAATAAATTATGCTTTTATTTTAATTACAGAAATGAAGGTACCTAGGTAGGTATAAGTTAGATGTAGACAAGGAATTGAGATAAATAGCATGTAGATTTAATCCAATTTTGAACTTTTGTGTTATTACCTTAAGGCGTAGTTTTTTTTTTTAATTGTTTTAATTTATTTATATTCACAAGTTTGTGTTATTGTTTTTATATTTCCGTGTCATATCGCGCAAAGTTTCATAAAGTCACAGAGGTACAAATATATTTCTCACTTAGGTACTTATAAGAAATTGCAACCGAACAGTACCGACGCACGAACTGATTTAATTCAAAATCCAAAATAGAAGTATCATCCGGTCAAGCACCAACAACAACTGTTATAAAATAAGATTCTCTTTTTCTTTGCTTCCGTTTCCGTTTTCTTCGGTTTTGTTTTTTTTTATTTATTTATTTTCTTTTCAACCGTACGTCATCAACCGTACCATCAGTACCGTTCGAAAGATGAAATTCAACTGATGTGATAGACCATCGCACGTCAACTATTTAAATGAAAACATTTCCCCTCTAAAATAATCATATATGAATAAGAAGAGAATATACAACTAAAAGATACACACAAGAAGAACAGCCAGCAAGGGTGGCACTGGAACTGGCACGGGCACAGGCACAGGCACACTGGCTCTGCTGAGCCTCTGACATGGCACAACAGAAGGTAAAACCAGAGACAGAGAGGCAAGGCACATTGACGATGACTCTATGACGAATTGACGAAGTACGAAGATGAGATTGTAGATATTTTTTGGATTCTCAAACCCTACACGCCACAGGGACAGACTATGAGAAAATCGAAGAACGACACACGAGAATCAGAATGAAATGACGAGTGACGGATGAACTAAACTGGAAGAATTTTTCTCAATGCTGTGTTGAGAATTGGCTCTTGTGGCTCTTGCTCTAGTTGCGCTGGTTGAACCCCAAGCTCAACCGTACGGTACGTACCGAAACCGAGCCGATAGAGATAACCAAAACCAAACGAAACCACGAACATAAAATGAACCAACAAAAACGATACGTATACGGCGAAGTCGAACGGCAATTGACGACGACGGATCAAGCGAATGCGGCGAAGATGGCGACAATGAATCCGATGAATTACAACACCAACAATACACGCTGTGCACGCAGTAAATTACATTTGTGTTCGTTTTATCTGTGAGTTTTTGTATCTGGATCTATATCTGTGTTTGTATTCTGTATCTGTAGCTGTATCTTTATCTGTATTCTGTATCTCAGAAAATTCAGGTTGATATGTGTTTAGTATCCCTTCCCGTTTTTTTTTGTTGGTTTTTCTTTAACTGCTGCTGGTTGCTGGGCCTAAAGGCCTTCGGCTCTGCTGGGGCTGGGTGTTATATTGTGTGATGTATAGGGTAACTTAACTGTTACATAAAGCGATGTTTTGTTGATGCCAGAGCGAGAGGGCGAGATCTATTTTGCAGACTGCATAAGAACTCAATCCCTAAGTCACAATCACAATTTACCACCATTAGAATCTTGTTTCTGTACTTTTACCTGTAGTGTATCTTTGTATATACATATATTCTGTATTCCGTAGTCTCCAAAAACAAAGAACAAGAAGAAAGTACCTACCTATTGATCTGCTACTCTGTGTTGCTTGGAATTTGAAGCAATCTGAACTTCTGTATCTGTAGGTAGCTTTCCTTCTGTTTATTTCTTTATTTGCATTTGCATGTTTGTGGTGAATTTGTGCTGTGCGAGGTGAGATAAGAAATAAGCAGCAACGGATGTCGACGTTGATGTTGATGTCGAATGGAAATGGGATATGGTTATGGAATAGGTATAGGTATTAGGTGCGCTACTTGCTGCCAACAAATGGTGCCAAGTGCTAAGCAAAAGAGAACTACGCTTTTTTTGTTGTTGTCATACCTACGTATAAGGGCGCACGACAAAGACGCACACACGTCATCCCTGCCCTCACACCTCACTGTTACCTGTTTAATGGGAATTGCGAATGCGAATTCCACTATTTTGAACTCAAAAGATGTTAATTGGAAGTGAAAATGAAGATGGAGGAGACGAATTGAGTTTTTCTTTGTACTTGGAATCCTATAGAAATTCCTACTTATAAGTAAAGCTTAGTTTTAACATCGGAAGAATCTTAGACACATACATACGTGCCTAACTTCATTACGTCACCAATGTTGAAACTAGAATCACAAGCTACGGTTTACTTTGACCGGGTTTTTAGTCCCATAAATTCTGTCAAATCGTCCCCTGACAAGCAAAGTGACATACGTAATTTTTTAGTCATTGAAAATCGGATTTATTATTTTAAAAACCTAAATCTAAAGTTGACCACAAACGTACAAGTTACGTACAAGTCTCTTGGCTCCGAGACACTTCAAGCTGAATTTCTCATCCGCGACAATTTACAAGTGAATCAATTGAACTTAAAAAAATAGAAAATCTAAATAAAATAAAATGACTCGATCCTAGTAATTTAACTCGCTAGTGAATGAGAATGACTAAATTCAAATTATAAACATAATTTAGTTTATGAAACTTTTTAAAGTGTTTATTCTAAAACTCAGATTAGGTTTGTTTGTTTTCATGAATAGTCACTGATCAGATGTGTTTAAATGTACTTATTTCAATTTGAAACAAATAAAATGTATACTATTTGGCAAGATGCTAACCACTAAACAATTTGTTGTTTCAAATTTTGACTGCAAGAAATTTTAACATTGTTCTCAGCTCTATATGTTTTTTGTTGAAAAAATTAATATTTTTGTTTATTTCACTTTCTTTCGGAGAGGACGAAACGTCAAAGTGACATTCTGCCATTTTGTTGTTATTTTTAATATGTATAATAATAGTATGTACATATGATGCCCAAAATTAAAAATGTAAGAAGTTATAAATGGCTGCTCAAGTGATATACACAAAAACGAACAAAACTGGCAACACTGATTGATACAATATGTCAAATGTTCTGTCAAGAAATTCAATTGACATTTGTTTGTACCTATGCATTATTTAAAAGATTCTTACACTCTTTTAATGTTTATAAAACATTTGTTTCGATTTAAATTAAAGAATTTTAAAAGATAATTCTTAAAAAATTAAAAATATATGACAGATGACGCACCACACACACAACATGGGTCCACGATTTCCTCCTATTGGGCAATGACTATATTGTGTCCACTCAATTTCATTCCAACGCATTGTGTATGAATCAGTATATTTATTTTAAACATTTAACAACTATAAACAGCAATTTCTTTATCTTTCAACTGGCATTGAACTTGAACTTGATGTGAATTTCATTCCAATTATACTGAAAATGGTAACGTTGCGATGATTTTGTTCTTAAAAAAAGAAATCATACCATTAATCCTTGCGGATATAAAGACGTGATGACATTGGGTGTGTAATTTATTTAAGGGTTTACAATGTTTACATGAAAACTATTTTATTTTAAAGCTTAGGGCTTGAACCCAATTTATCTGTAGTCTGTACTTAGGTCTTGGTATTATAAACTATATCACTATTTCATTTTAAATATTCCTTTCCTCACCCGTTTGATTTGAAATGAATAAACCAAAGGTATCTTTTACAGTAAAAAGTAGTGGTGCCAATTGCCTTCCTTGGGGTACTCCTGATTTAAAAGTAATTATGATTGAGATAAACAGACATCTAAATCATGACTTTGGAAAAGTAAGAATTGGCTTTCAGCTCAATTTGTGTATAACCTATGTACATATACATATTAATATTTAATTAAGCTACCGCTTAAAATATTCATCTTCATAACCTGTAAACAAACAAGTATAAAACTTATCACCGACCAGGAATGACGGAAAACAGATGTTGAAAGCCAGTTAAAAATATGAGACCAGGCAATTCAAATCTATCTGATTATTTCTTATGTAATTTTTTTAACAAAAAAGTATCTCCATATCTGTATATACATACATAGGTACGTGTACTGTAAACAATGTAAATATAATTAATTCTAATAACTCTAATTAAACCTTTAACAAAATGCGGTGATAAATTTTTGAATTAGATGCTTGTGTCTGACACTTTCAAACTCAAATGGAAGCATAAATGTTAAACGATCGTAAAGACAAAATAATGAAAACGAAAAAAGCTAAACCAACGAAGTACTTCTCGTATAAATTAATGTGGGAATAATTTCGTGCTGTTCATCCATTTCATTGTAAATTATTATTTTGTTTATGTTTATATATCAAAATGCTTATGCCTACATTTAAACATTTTGTACAAAGACAGAGCTGCTGTTGTAGTATAAAATGGCATTTGTTTGTTGTTTTAGTAGTGTAAAATTTAAGTTTCCTCGTTCTTGAATTGCTTTGTAGGTACTTTGACATGAGAAGTTTAGAACATTGTAAGTTTGCCAAAAAATGCGTTTATGGAAACGCACTAAATAGGGGAAAGTTAAAAAAATATTTTAAATTTTAATAAGAAATAAAACGCATATAATTTAATGTTCTGGCCAACAATTTAGCATAAATCAAATGACATGTGTCAAAAAGACCAACTCAGAAAAAAAGTATTGCCAGATTGAAAACCACACGTGTTAGCTTTCAATTTTAAATATAAATTATCTTACCCATTTTTTTCAATCATCATATCACATATATTTAGTGAAAATTGATTGCCCTTCATAATTCCAGAAGCAATTCAGTTGGCAGGGATGATGTTTTTTGAATGGACATCAGTTCGTCTGCCCTTTGATTATACTCTATGCCACTATGACTTTGTAACCTTGAGGTTATAACAATTCATCAGCCCTATATGAGTTCATGTTAACATTTACATTTACTAATTGAGGGATGGTTAGCCCAATATAAGTATAGTTATTTCCTTCGCTATTCGTGAGGGTTTTGGTACCTATTGGTATAAGAATCCAGGTTTTAATGATTTTTCTCTCAATATTAAATTATTAAAACAATACTTTAAGTGCTTAGGAAAATTGTATAAGTTAAAAACCAAGAAATTTCCAATAAGAGGTTTCATTATGATTTAAAAAATCAGTTAATGTTTATTTCATTGTAAAGGAAAAGGAATGGTATTAACAATGAAAAACGATATCAGAAAAATGGCGGCCACGGCTACAAGTACTTCACGACGACTCAAAGCATACTTTACAATATTTCACCATTTTTGTAGAGAATTTTAACAATTGCCATGCGTTTTAGAAGCATGTGTCGTTATCTGAAATGAGTACTAATGGCGGAGTTTTTAATGTCAAAAGGTGACAGTTTCAAAAACCACTGATTGGAAAACACTCTACATGGATATTGGAATAGAATGACTGAATCAAGGGCGAACTCAGACTTTTAATCAGGGGGGGGGGGGGGTGGTTGTCAAACGCTAAACATATAGACGAGTTTTTACTCACCGCTTAAAATTTAAATAACAAATTGTGTAATATATTGTGTATCTTAACCTTAAATGTACACATTTCAAGGGCTAAAGTGACAACTTTTGTTTTTAAATTATTTAAGAACGCTGTTATTCAGCTATTTAATTTGGTCGTCCCTCTACATATGAAAGCATTCCAAGATTCCAACAATTTTCTAAATATGCCAAACACAATAGTTTAGAGGGTTTTGTTGCTTTCACGCAGAAATGTAAGAAATTATTTTGAAACGTATGTTTTTTCCAAAAAGAATATGTTTTTTTTTTTCTTGTCATTTCTATTAATGCGCAAAACGCTACAAAAATTCAAGAACCCAAAAAAGGAGAAAGAATCTAATTTGAAGAATTTTCTGGCTTTTGAATTTTCGGGAGTGTATTTTTACTATCGATATCAGTCTGCTTACTCGTAGATTCCAATCTAGCTGGTGCTAGAAAATATTTTGATAACTAATTTAAGTTAACAAAACTTAAAAATTGTTGAGACAAAAATGTTAGTTAGTTAGTTTAACACAATGTCACTTTTGATGTTTTTGGGACATTTATATTCTTGAAAATTGTGTATATTTATTTAATTTATTTATTTAAGTAAGTAACCAATCTACGAATTTACATTCAACATTAATCCCAGTTTTAGAACATCTTAAGCAAATTCACTTCAAAAAGTAGATTTCTTTAATTTTTTATGATCTTAAAATTTTTATTCAACAAAAAATCAGTTTTGAAAGAAATATAATGCACGACTTGGTCACTAGAACTTGCTAATTTCTTCAAAAAAGTCTGTTTAAAAATATTTCCTATATTTTATATACATTTATATGTATACCTGCAAAATAAGTTTTTCTCAAAAATTTAAATGCCATTTTATTTCTCAAAAAACCGAGATCAACTTATTTTTTTTTTCAAATCTTTAGAGCGTTTTTTTTTAAAGTAATTTTTATATATGTATACAATTTTTAAATTTCGTTAAAAAATGTTCACCCCTCTCTGAGATATCAAGTTTTGTAAAAACAATTATTTTTCAAAAATAAAAAAAAATAATGTCATTTTTGATCATCAAAAATCAACATAAATTTGAAAATTTGATCATCGAAAAGAGCTTGCATTGAAAGAGAAGATTATTCAAATCGGTCGATTAGTTCTTGAGAAAACTTAAAACCAAAATAACGGTTTTATGAGTGGTACCCTTTTGGAGCAATACCAAAATATATTTTTCTTGTAGAAAGAAAAAAAAAATTAAGAAAACAAAAATTAGAGAAAGTTTTAAAAAAATCTATCGGTTCATTTTTGAAAAAAATAGAATTAAAAATTCTAAACCAAAAAAATTGTATGGGGACTGCTGTTATTTTTCGTATTAAAAAAAATGAAAAAAACGCCTAAAGCTAATCGGCTGAAAACCTTAATTTCAATGGGCACAATGGTTTAGGGCTTAAGCTGAAGGGGCCAGGACAGACAGACAGACCCACTTTTTTCGACTTTTCTACCATCGTACAGTGTTGCCGCTGAAAAAAATCAAAAAGGGTACAAAAAAGGGGCCAACATACGAAAATTGGACACCATAGAAAAAAAGTACAAATAAAACAAAACTGTATTCAGGAGTAAAACAAAAATGTATTCAAAAACTTAAAAAACAATTTTATTTCAATAACATTAAAATAAAAACTTAAATTCATTTAAAAAACAAAACATTTACAACAAGTCAGTTGTTAATAACAACAAATACATAAATAAATTAATGGAAGTTAAGTCTTTCATTTTAAAATATTGTCTTTCTGTATAAATAAACAAGATTTTTGTTTGGAACCCAATTTTCCAACTTATTTTTGTTTTCAATTAAATTAAGAGCTGACATCATCGAATTGCACGTTTTCACATTCAGTCTACAGAGTTCAGTTCAAGTTCAGTATGAAACTTCGTTACCGATTTTTAATTAATTTACTTAAAGAGTGGATAAGATAAAAAATATCTTAATTTATCCTTGAAAATTATTTTATTACTAGTAAAATCGTAAAAAGGGGCCAATTGGGCAATTTCTAAAAAAGTTGGGGCCACGGGGATCGAACGCAAAAAAGGGGCCAAATGGCCCCTTTAGGGGACAAACGTAATGTCATCGTAATGTCATGTTTGATTCGAATTTTTTTACGAATGCAATACTTGCTATATTGTTCATGAATGTCGCAAGTAAAAATCACTTAAATGTTCACTATTTATTTGCATCAAAACAATTGGACGGAATTGAAGGCTAGTTTCAGGAATTTAAAGGCAACTTAATATAAAATTGACGATCTCTTATTCAAGGCTTTTTTTTTTTTAAAAACTGAATATTTGAAGATATTTATGAAAATAATTTAAGGCATTACTAAAGTTAAAAAAATGTTAGTTGTTTTTGACAACAAACCACTTTTTGGTGAATGTCGTTAAATTACTAACAAATCTTTAGATAAAATCTTTGCTTATACAACTTAACTGTATAAGCTTTATGGCTTTGTGGTCAAAATTTGATGAAATTGTGTAGTTTTTGGAATAGGGCTGAATTTCCGATTCATATTATTTTCTTGGTCCAGGTGGGGGGGGGGAGGATCATGTGATTTATTGAGAGAATGAGAGAGTGATGGAATACTGAATCGGATTGGATGGAAATAAAGAAGTATCCAGTGCTCAGTTAGTACTTATCTCTAATAACCACAGCCCTGCTAAGAAAGATCTATCTATTTTATATCAAAGCATCTAAAAGGAATCTACCCAAAGAAATTATCTTTTCTGTCTAATTCAAGCGAAAGTATCTAACTAATTTGTTAACTTCCCCCTTGCACTCTTCTTTCATAAAAACAATCATTTTTAAGAATTTTAAAACTCCACCATTGTCATACTTACCAAAGGAATATAAACATAAATATGTATGTAGACACATAAATGTAGGTACATTCGTCTTCGTCTTTTTCGCCTTCGTCTTTTTACTAAGTCATATACTAAATGTAGGTACGTGGAAACTTAAATGTTTGCACGCCATGCTAATATATACATATGTATATCTAAATATATACGAATACTACAGGTAACAGGAGGGAAAAAATCTAGTTTTCACTTTCATTAGACTGCACTTTAATAGGTATTGTATATATGTATGTATGAATGTCTAGGTATACTTAATTTTTATTTTTACCTACAACAAGTGCGCCTTGTTCCTTTACTTAGTATAATAATTACCACAAGGTCAATTTTAAGACGTTTACTCTTTTCTTATTGTTTTTAGTTTGGTTTGTTTGCGTTTTTGTTGTTGTTGGTTTCTTTTGTTGTTTTTCTATAACTTAGCTAGGTATATATGTATGTTCATAGATTCATTTGAAAGAAGAATACAAAAAGATATAGATACTTACATACCTATCTTAAATTTTAGTGTGCTTGCTTACTCAGTGGATACGACGCGCAGCACAATGGCGGCGCGTCCACCGTCAACCGTCCATCCCCCGTCGTCGTCGTCGTCTTTCTTAGTCGAGTCGATTGTATCTTTGCGAAGCTTTCAAACGCTTGAAAGATTTATGCGTCGTGTTAGATTGCAATTATAAAATTTGATTTCGTAAAATATTACCTATTGCTGGCAATAACAGATGCAATATCTATACGAATACGATTATGATGATGGTGATGGTTATTGAACTTTTCTTTGTTTTGTTTTCTTTTATTGTTAATTAATAATTATGATAGCATAGATACCTATACAGGAATTATTTAGACGATAATTTGTATGCGAATAGTTACAATTTTTAAAGTGATGTAACTATAGAATGATAAAGTATACACTGATGTTATGGGGTCCATGGAACAGTGTTGTCATATTTTATTTTCAAATTTATTTATTTATTTATTCATTATCAATTAATTAATAATATCTAATAATTAATAGTAATTTTACAATTATATAAAATTGAAAAAAATTTGAAACAATATTCCTTAAACATATTTCTCTACTCATTTGAAGGTCGACTTCATAATGAATAAAATTAAAAAGTGATAAAGAATGAGTCCATAATTGGTCCTGTGATAAGGAATCAAAAAGAGAACGTCCCTGTTTCCTAAACAACATAAATATGAGCTAGTAAATCCGGAGATTTTATTCTACCATTTAGAATGTCCTTTATAAAAAGAACTCTGTAGCAATCTTTTATGCTCTTAAAAAATCTTTTAATGTGCATTTAGTATTATAGCTGGCTAAACCTTTCGACCAACCTTAGTTCCTCAAAGCAATGTGTCATGAATCTTTTTTGAAAATTTTCAATCCTTTCGGTGGAGTTTTGATAAAAAGGTGACCAAACAACACTGCAATATTCCAATATGGGTGTTTCAAAGAATAACTATCCTTGAATACAACTGCGTTGGGCTTTGAAAAACCTAACAAAGAATTCGCTTTAGATATTATGAAATTAACGTGTTCCGAAAAAGAGAACTTTGTGTCAAAATTAACACCAAGGTCTTTTATTTTGCATACCACTGGAAAATTTTCAAAACCAAGACTGTAACTGAATAGTACCTTAAGTGATGAACAAAAGGGTCTAAATACTTTACAATCTGAGATATTTAGCTCGAGATGGTTGTATTTACTTACTTACTTAATGTGGCGCTACAGTCCTGTGTGAACAAGGGCCTCACCCAACAAACTTCTCCATCTAGCTCGGTCGCTAGCTAGATGTCTCCAGTTTCGCGCTCCAAGTTGGGTGAGGTCACTTTCCACTTGTGCGCGCATTCTGATTCGCGGTCCGGAGCATTGGTTTCCATGCGCTCTACGTGACCCAGTCATCTTAGTCGTTGGACTTTTACCCTTCTGGCTAAGTCTACGTCGCTGTACAGCCCGTACAGCTCGTCGTTCCATCTTCTCCTCCACTCCCCTTCGATGCATACGGGACCGTAGATCACACGAAGAATCTTTCTCTCGAAACGACACAAAGTGCTTTCATCCGCTTTTGTCATAGTCCATGCTTCTGCACCGTATAGCAGGACGGGGATGATGAGGGTCTTATATAGCGACACTTTGGTCCTTCGAGAGAGGACTTTTCCACTCAATTGCTTTCTTAGCCCAAAGAAACAGCGGTTAGCAAGAGTTCTTCTTCGTTTGATCTCAGCGCTGGTGTTGTTTTCTGCGTTTACAGCGGAGCCTAGGTAGACGAAGTCCTTGACTACCTCAAAGTTACGTCTGTCGATGGTGACGTTTTGACCAAGACGTCGGTGTTGTAGGTCCTTTCTTGACAACACTTTGTTTTGCCCTCATTAACCTTTAAACCCATTTTTGCCGCCTCTGCCTCAATACTCACAAAAGCCCCATTGACATCACGCTGCGAGTTCTTCCGATTATGTCAATGTCATCAGGAAAGATAGTGCCGCTAGTGTTGACGTGGGAGCTCTGCACTATTCTTTCAAGTACGATGTTAAAAAAATCACATGACAGCGCATCACCTTGTCTAAAAGGTGAAAGGTTCTGTTAAGTTGTTTCCAACCTTTATGGAGCAGCGTGAATTCTCCATGGTCATCCTGCACAAACGGACGAGTTTGGCAGGGATGCCAAAACTAGACATGGCTCTATACAGCTCGTCCCTGTAGATGCTGTCATATGCGGCCTTGAAATCGATGAAAAGATGATGGGTGTCGATTTGGTGTTCTTGGGTTTTTTCCAGGATCTGCCGTAATGTGAATATTTTATCGACTGTGGACTTTCACTGTGGACTTTCCTGGTATAAAACCACACTGATAAGGACCTATCAGGTTGTTGACGATGGGCTTTAGACGTTCACATATTACAGCAGAGAAGATTTTGTAAGCGATGTTAAGTAGACTGATTCCTCTATAGTTGGTGCAGTTTAGAGGGTCTCCTTTTTTCAGAATCGGGCAAACAATGCTCAGGGTTCCATTCATCGGGCTCCAGCGGCCTTGTTAGACTTCAGCTTAGAACCTCTCAGCATCTTCGACCGCAAGATTCCCATGCTCTCTCTTTTTCCTTCTGAGAAGTCGGTGTTCCTCTCACCTCTTCTGCTCATAGTGCTCATGACCAGCTTTCGTCCTTCAATGCAGCGCCGCTTTGCGTGCTGTTGCTTGGCTGCATTTGCCTGCCGACATTCCTCATCAAACCAGGGGTTTCTTGTTGGTGGCTGCTTGAAACCCAGCACGTCAGAGGCGGCTTCTCTGATTGCATCTTGGCAAAGTTGCCACTAGTTTTTGATACATTGTGTTGGCGGCAGAGAACTTCGAGAGAGGTTACTCGGTCGGAGAAGGATTTGGCGATCTCTTGCGATTGTAGCCGTTCGACGTTGTACCTTCTCCCAGCATCTCCCTGTTTTGCCTTGTGTCTGGAAACCCGAAGTGCTACCTTGGCTACAACGAGGTAGTGGTCCGAGTCGATGTTAGCTCCTCGGAAAGTTCGGACATCCATGATGCTGGAAGCGTGTCTGGCGTCAATCGCAATATGGTACATCTGGTTGACGGTAGATTGATCTGGAGAACTCCAAGTTTCTTTGTGGATGTTGAGGTGTGGAAAACGCGTACTGGCTACCATGACACAGCTTCATGCTGTGCACACCCCTTGCAACCTAACCTAACCTACCATGACGTTTCGCCCCACAGCAAAATCTATGAGCCTGAATCCGTTGTCGGAAGTGTTGTCGTGCAGGCTATTTTTCCCGATTATTCCACCAAAGATGTCTTCCTTTCGTAGCTTGGCACTAAAACCGTTGGTTGTATTTACACCACTGAAACGCATTTACATATATCTTTTTGGAACTTAAGACAGTGATAAGATACTGGAAGATACTGGAAAATATAATTTCAAATCGTCTGCCAATATTATACAATTTGCAAATGTGGAATGTCATTAACGAATAGCTTGAAAAGGAGAGGCCCGAAATGATTGCCCTGAGGCAAGCCTGACAAATCTTCAATAAAAAAATATATTGCTCAATTGTCAATCAAATTTTAACAATTTGTTAACGATTTGATAAAAATGATTCCAACCATTTAAGAAACAAAATTTAAATCCCATTGTAATAAGCTTTCTTATAAAAAGTCTGTGGGGGACTCTATCAAAAGTATTCACTTAATCTTTTTAACTGAATCCCCTTTTCTAAAGAAGATAAACAGAAGTTTGTGAAAAGACAGAAATGAGTTATAGTGGATCGACCCCTACAAAAACCATGATTTCTTGGAGTTAAAACACCTTTCACTGTGAAATTGAGCCTATTGAAAATCAAAATTTTCAAACAATTTTGGAATCGGTGAAGATTTTGAAACTGGTCTAAAGTTTTTAATTAATTTCTTTAGATAACTTTTATTAATAGGGCTTGTTGAAGATATTTTTTACTCTTCTGAAAAGACACCAATGAGAAGCGATTTATTAAAAATTATTGTTAACCCATTATCAAGTGACATTTATCGCACATTTGGATAGCAAAAGGAAAGGAAGATATTTACATCAATATGAGTTAAACCATCAACTACTTCGAGATCTGTCAAAGAAAAAACATTGCGAACTGTTAAAATATGACAGCTTTAAAAGTGAGACCTGTAGGTTATTCAAAATAAAACCTTTTATTGGAAAACTCTCGTATTTAAACACCATTAAAGACTTTCTTTTTTAACTTTTGTGAAATGTTTTCGTTTTGGATTCAAATTGGTTCCTTTCAGGATCATATACAATTATGAAAGATCTTATATTTATTTCAGTTGATCAGCTGAATGATATATACATATGTACATACATATTTATTGTCTTTGAGAAATTGTTTCAGAATATTTGATACATTTTTAGAGTGAAAAAGTAAGCAAACAAAGGTATTTCATAGTATTTTTTTTTAATTTGAATAGTTGTGAAAATGCGGTCGTTAGATATTTGAAAGGTGAAATATTAATTGAAAATATGCCTAAAACGGAAACGGTAGTGTCAAGCCAAGTTTTACTCACAACTCCCATTCTATACAGGTACAAACTCAGCCGATTTTCGACCCCCTTCTAACTTCCTAATCAAGTTTGCAATATTTACTAGGCTAGTGGATCACATAAGTGCCTGCGGGCACAGCATTTCAAAAATCGCGAAAAGTGACTGTCTCATTAGACTGACCATAAAAATAATGAAGCAATTTCCGAAATAGTAGACTCGTAAACCTAAGTAGGAAGTCTGCCATGAAAAGTGATAAGATCTAAAAAAAATATACCAAGTTATAAATTTAGCAAAGAGATATCGAAGCAATTCTTAATAATGAAAGATAATGGTCATTCAATAATTACAGGTTTAAATTGTATGTTTTTTTTTTAAGAAGTTTCCTGTTACTTTATTATCCAGAATTTATTCGTTTCTAAAAACTTTTCGAAAAAACCCAATAGGTTTTAGTGTGAAAAAAAACTTGTAGAAAATACAAAGAGAACTAAAAGTTTGAAAATTTGATTTTAAAAAACTTGGCAACTCGTATTTTCCTCACTTACAGAGTTCTGAATTTGTTCTTCCTAATTGTTGCTATTGATCGACCCCCCCCCATTCATAATCACCCCTATTTTGAGTGTACACTATGAATTGACAGTTGATATAAATATTGAAGTTCAACCTTTTAAAACGTCATTCATGAAACAACTTATAAATGGTAGTTATACATTTTATTTTTATCACAACAGCCTGGAACCAGGGGCGTCTTTAGACTTTTGGGGGCCCTGGGCCCAATAGGATTTGGGGGCCAAAAAAAGTAGGTATAATATATATTTTTTGAATTCTTAAGGTTAAAAAAATCATTTCAAAATTAATTTGTGTTTTTTTTAAATATTTTTACTTTTTAAAAACAACTAAAAAAAAATAAAACAGATATTTTTTTATACTTTTATAATTTTTTTTAATTTACCTTCAATAGTTGAACATTTTTTTTATAGTTGATTTTTGATAATTTGTATTGTTTTTTTGGTTGATTTCTAATGTTTTTATATATTTTTTTTTAAATTTTATGTAAGTTTATTATTTTATATTTTTTTTAATTTGTTTTTTTTTTTTTTTTGTTAGATATATGTATATATGGAAGTTTAAGTATACAATAAAATATTATTGAAGGCATACTTTTCTGACTTTGTCAGTTGCAAAATCATGAATTAAGTCATCAAATTCAATTTCCTGCAGTAATTTATTTTCAATTGATAAAATTGACAAGCTGTTTAGTCTATCTTGTAGCATTGTGCTTCGAAGTTCATTTTTTATCCGGTTCAATTTCGAAAATGAACGCTCTCCACTGCAGTTTGAAATCATCAAAGATAAAAAAAATTCTTCAGTTAGTTTCTACATTTGGAAATGTGTTCCCAATTTCATCCACTGTAATTAGACTGTACAATTTTGATATTGTAATACTCGTAAGATCTTCATTTACATCTTTATTGAATTCTTTTAAATACTGTACGAGGTGCAAGCATTCTACCTCAAGTTCTTCTGCATTAACATATCTATGGTTTTTTGAAAACTGTTCGCAAGAATTTTGTAACTCCACTGAAGTCAAATATTGCAATCGACAAAAAAGCCAAACAATGCATTTCTTGATAACAATTGGATCGTATTTTTAATTGCAAAGTAATAGTGTCAATAATTGGAAAAAAAGTTGATATTTTAAACTTTTCTTTCCCAATTAGCTGGACGGATGGTGCAGGACCATCAAAATATGTGGCACGCGAACTTCGTACTATTTTATAAAGAAAAAAGTTGTATATTTTTTGAAACACTTGAAAGAAACTTGTTGCCTCCTGCACACAACCAGCCGCATGAAGGCCTACTAAGTTAAGAGAATGTGCTGCACCGAGGAACAAAGAAAGGTAGCAAATTCGCACTTCTCCTTTAATCTTGCTTGCAAACCAGAATATTTTCCCGACATATTAGACGCATTATCATAGCTTTGACTTCTACAATCCTCTATTGAAATATCATGGTTTTCCAGAAATGTCAAGATTGTGTCAGCCAAATATTCAGATTTATGCTCTTGAAAAGGTATACATTTTAAGAACCTTTCGATGGGAACACAATTTTTAACATACCGAATTACAAAAGTCAACTGGTCGATATGAGAAAGGTCGGGTGTACTGTCAACACTTAGGGAAAAATATTTTGCCGATCTAATTTCACTTAAGATTTTCATTAGGACTTGTTTTCCCATTATATCAATGAATTCGTTGCAAATATTTGCTGATAAATGATCTGTGATGAATGAATCATCATGGGACAACTTTGTGTTTTTTTATGGAGTGAGTTGAAAAGTCAACATGTGTACAGAGCTGTAGAGTAGAACGAAAGCAGAGTTGTTAAAATAATGTTGACAGCGTGTGCAGGTGTGTGATTAAAGATTCATGTTGCCAGAAGTTTAAGATGTTGAGGAGGAGAATTTCAACGGAACGGTGAGTAAAATGAAACTTTTTTTCTGTTACTGCCTAACCTTATTTCGTTTTCTATTTAATTCTTGTATAGATTCCTTCAATTTGAGTTGGTGGATTTGGGGGCCAAATAATTGCAGGGCCCTGGACCCTGGCTCACCGGGCCCATGCCTAAAGACGCTACTGCTTGGAACATTTTTTATTATCAAAACCTTTATCAATTGGAAATTTAAAGTTTGATATGTATCAATCATCAATTTATAGTTCACATAAGCTACAGAGGTGAATAAGATATTTGTACAGTAACGTACTGTAGAGTTTTACAAAATTGAGAGATATTGCGAGGGTGATGACATGATATCAATGAAAAAAACTGAATATGAAGACAATTGTCTGTAGACGAGTAAACTCACAAATTTTACAAATCAGAACCAGACATAAGTCCCAAATCTGACCAAAAGTCTATAGGTTACCTTAATGAATTTTTAAATACATAGTACCTAGTTGCACTAATGACTAAATGATGATGTCTTGACATTCGGTTTCTATATCTTGTAAGTAAAATAAAATACCCTTTCTGAAAAAGAGTCTGCGAAAAACAAATAAACGAGACTATCTCTCATTGACAATTTGATAAGATAACCTCGAACAACATTTCTCGGTGTGTCGCTCGTCTTCATCTATAGATGATGAGTACCATTTATTCATTATCGACTATTTGTTTGCAAACTACAACAGATACGGATACCTGCTGATTTGATATGTGTCGTCGTCGTCGTAGTCACAGTCGTTTTCGAAGTCGTCGCGTCATCTTCCTAAAGAAACCCAGAAAGACACCGGATGTGTCGAAGATGCTCTTTGAAGTTGAAATTATTGTTTCATTTGCTGTGTTTGATATTGACACTTACTTTTTTTCCATCAATACGGGGATATCTTGGTAAGTTTTGTCCGCTCGACGACGACGACGCGAAGACGAAACGATCGCGACAACCAAATGCGTATAGGTAAGGTTGATGCGTCCAATTTCTGAATAAATAAATATAAGACCATGTAAGTTCATCACATTAAATGAGTTCAGGAAACAATTTGTAGGATCGCCTCTCGATTGATACATAGTACCATCAACAATAAGCACACAAAAACACGAGATAAGGAAATAGATGTTTGTCATGTAGACGTTGATGATCAACTGATAATAATTTGTTCTTTTCAAACAAAATAACCCGAGATAGAGTGGTTATGGTTAAGTCTTTTGAAAAGGTGTTCCACATATCATAAGAGTATACCTATCATTATCTTTCGAGATAAATGGGATACTGTGAACCTATACCTGCATGGGAGGAAGAAGATTTTGAGGAGAAAAACGTATCTGATATTTATCGATATTTGCGCAAATATTTCGTTAAATTTGTTGATATTTTCATAAAGATTCGGTTTTTTTTTTTCTTTTTTCTTTTAAATTTTGTCGGTAAAATTGTTTTGATGAGGTAAGACAAAACGAGAATTACGACATAGAAGTGTCATAATAATGATCATCTTTGCAGTGCGCAATATTTTTTGGGTGAGGTACATTTAGTGCTAAATATGGTTCTGGAGGTATTAAACCTTGGTATCATTATCTTTTTTTTTATGAAGTTATTAGGTAAGTCAAATAAGTGGGTGCAATTTGAAAAAAAAAATACTCATTTCCGACAAAGAATCTATGGATTAAGAAAAACTAAGGTTATATCATCTTTATTACCGGAATATAGAAAATAAAGTTAAAAATAGGGTCTTTAATAGGTTATGGGGCATTGGCATAGATTTATAATTGTACGTGGTACCAAAGGAAACAAATAGAAGTTGTCAAATCACAAGATCTCTTTGGCCCATTGTGATAACTCAATACTTTGAGAAAAAACATGGTCATTAAACTTGTCTAACAAAAATTGTTATTGTTTCGTTACTTGAGTGGTACGTGGCGCCATTTTTGTAGTTGTGTTCAAATTTTTAGTACTGACGCAGTTTTTACTTGTCAAATATGAAAATGTGACAGATTCAAAAGATGAAACTTTCAAAAGTGACAGCTGTTCAAAAAGCGCACTATTCAAAACGAATTAATAACGTTAAAAATAGAAAATATTACTTTTAATGACACTAAACTATTCCTTGTTTATTTTTATGTTAGGTATTGTCTACAATATAAAGACATGCACATATGTATAGAAACCTATTAAAAGCTTAGCAATTCGAGCTCAATATTTTGTTCTATAGCTAATTGGGTTTGTGGTATAAGGTTTGATAAAGAAAGTCTAATCAAGTGTGGTCTTGAATGGAATTTTTTTTTTATCAATTTAACAAGTGATATAAATATATGAAGGTCGTTTACAAAGAAATTAAAAATAGACAATGTGGTTAGTTGAAGTGTGTCAAGGTCAAATTTGTTATTTTTTTAACACATACAAATTTGAACTGTTAACATACCCTCAAATTGAAACGTGCATTTATTAACCGTGCGACTTAAAACATTCGTTTTATAAAAGAAGCTAAGTAAAGGCGATGTATGATCTTTAAGTAAAAAAAATATCACAAATACATATATTAGATTACTGTAAACTTTACAACTATGTATTTGATACAATATTGACGGAAACGTAAATTTCAGCCATTTTGAGATAGTTTAAAATTTGGGCAGTTTATATTTCTAAGATCTCAGAGATGTCTGTATTCTGAAAAATATAATTGCTGTGAGAAATCAGAGATATAAATTTGTATTATTTGATTTCTCAAGAATTCTTTGTAGCAAACATAAAAATATAGAAAAGAAATGTTAAGCTATTTTGTTTATCAGGTGAGAATGAGTAGTGAATTCTGTTTATAAAGGGTGGTCTTTTAGCTATTATCTTTTTGGCAATACTGGTTTAAACAGTTGACGCACGTTTCCTGTTTTGTTTCACTGTCAAACATCTTCAGTTTGGTCTATAATTTAACCATGAATCGTCTTACAAACGGACAACGCTTGAAAATTATTGAATTTCATTATCAAAATGCGTGCTTTGTTAATAAAGTTCATCGCGCGCTTCTTCCATTTTATGGTCAGTTTAATCGACCCAATGAAGCGACTATTCGAGCTATTGTGACTAAGTTTCGCACCAAATTTACATTGTTAGACATTAAACCACCAACACGCTTACGTAGAGTGCGAACTGAAAGAATTGAAGCCGAACGACCTACTGCAACGTAAAAAAAATTTTGGTGAATAGGCTCTTGGAAAGTTGGCCGAGATCCATTTTTTTACTGAAAAACCATGTTCAGCGACGAAGCTCATTTTTGTCTCAATGGGTACGTAAATAAGCAGAATTGTCGATTTTGGAGTGAATATCAGCCAGAGCTACCAATGCATCCAGAAAAAGTCACAGTTTGGTGCGGTTTATGGGCTGGTGGAATCATTGGACCATACTTCTTCAAAGATGATACGAATTGTAACGTAACTGTGAATGGTGAACGCTACCGTGAGATGATTTTATTGCCCAAAACGCAAGAGCTTGACTTGCATGACATGTGAGATACCGGCCGAAAAAAGAGTATGTCAAAATTTGACTAAGCGGATGGACCATTTGAATTAAATTAAATTATATGGACCAAACTACCGATTCAAATAAAGATTTCATGCATTTTTCTGAATTTTGTGTTTTTTTTTTTTTTTTTTTTTGAAAAACTTTCCTATAGCTTTTAAAAAATCTCATTGAAAAAATTCTCAGAAATCTTCAAAATATAAGCTGACCAATTATTAGATGTTGTTGTTTAAGACATCTCACAGCTGTTAGCAATTTCTTTGCTGTCATAAATGAAACTTTACAAACATAATATTGTCATAAATGACAGCGAAAATATTATGTCTTTGTAAGACAAATACGATTTTGAGAATATTGTCACACAAAATTGTAATTCCAAACGGTTCCAAGACTTTTTTGCACTTTTCTTTACTGATAGATGACAGACCCGGCACTTCTTCTGTACTTACTTTTACAATGTGTCCATTTTTGGAAAAACAGAGTTCCATAATTGGTTAAACTGAAGTAGGATTTAATTAATTAATTAATCAATGATGTAACCATTCATTCTGTCTGTTTTATTCGAGATCTAGGAATTATTTGCGACACTCAGTTAAATGTTCGAGCCCATTTTGATTATATTATTAACAAGGCCAACTTATCCCTTGGCTTCATCAAACGTTGGCATAAAGAATTCTCGAACACCTATGTATGTCAATAAATCTCTGTACAACATCTTTGTTAGACCTCTAGTTGAATACGATAGTCAAGTCTGCTATAGACTTACCATTTCTTCTGGAAAAGATTCCTATTTATACTAATCCGAAGAACGTCGGGCAGGACCCTCTCTTTCGCCTTTCTCATCTCCAACAAATTATGGGCTTTTTGAACCTATTGTAATACCTTGGATTAAGCGTAAGTAAATAAAGGGTGATTTTTTAGCTATTATCTTTTTGGCAATATTGTATCGGCCAGTGTTAATGATGACCATCAATTGATGACCAAAATTCGTCGCCGTTCGCAGCAATTGGGCCTCTCTTGCTCAACAACGTGGAAAATTTTGCGAAAGGATTTAGGTGTGATACTGAAGTAGGATTTAATTGTAGTTTCATTCTCCATTTAAACGAAGTAAGAATTAAGTTTGCATTAAAATGTTTTGAGAAATAAATTAAATGTTTATAAACATGTGTCAGTTTTTGCACGTTGGGTGCTTTTGTCATTTCAAATGAAAGAGCTATGTATAATCATTTTATAGATTCAAGCTTTTTGTCAATGAATTTTGGTACATCAGTTATGTGTTTCAAACCTAGTGTCACCTGAAACATAATCAATTCTCAGAATCGAGCTAACAGTTGGAACGTACAAAGTGTATCGAAAAAAAAAACACTTCTTACTAAAGTTTAAACAAAAATGTCAAACGTTTATCTATCTACATATGTATTTCCTCTTAAATAAATATGTATAATGTATCACTTATATACAAAGTACTAGGATTTGGAAACAAAAGCATTGTTGATAAGATACGAGCTCAACAAGATTTATAAGTATCGAAATACCAATAATATAACATTCCTATATCTATGTATATCCACTTTGACGACAATTGCCAAGAATGAACTCATTCAAAAACATCCCCCAATCAATAGATATTTATGTACATAATGTAGAAAATACAAATAGATATAAAAGAGACTGTTTCTCTATATCTTACCTTACCTACTTATTAATGGTTCAAATGCTGAAAATAAAATATAGGTATTAAAAAAAAACATTCCAAAAGCCACCCATCATCATCACAATTCTAAGTATAACGAGTTAAAAAGGCTTTAAATCAAAAATGTGTTTTATATGCGCAAAAGAAGTCGTTAAATCATTTTAATTGATGACTGGATGTCGTTATCAGAGAAATATATGTACATACATATGTATGTAGCTCGCTCTTGTGATTTCAAACGAAAAATAAAGGTTCAAAACAGAAATTTATCTAAAAATTGTTTGAAATAAGTCTATGTACCTATAAGCTTTGAACAGAAAAAATAACCTACAATGAGGGCAGGGCCAGGCCGGGTGATGGTGGAAAACAAATATTTAAGTAAACTGGACTTTGAAAAGTTCTTTGAAAAGATAGCGCGTTTGGAAAAATATAAAAAAAAAAATACAAAATTATCAATCATCTGCGTCAAGTCTTGATGTTTGAAAGCGTCTCTCTGCCGCTGCCACTGCCGCCAATGCCATCGTTTAGTACCGCAACTCTATAACAACAACAGCGACAGCGGCATATGATCTGATGAGGTGTGATTATTTATTATTTTCCTTTTAGAAATTCAACGAAAAATCCCACAAAAGATGTGTCAAAGCAATTAAGAGATTTTGATAAGCATTTTGCACAACGACGACGTTCTACTTATATCTTTATATACAATACATATGTGATAACTGATAAGTAAGAGGAAAATACAAGCCTTGAAGATCAATCAATATAAAAGCGAGATTAATGAAATTGGTAGGTACCTGTATTTTGATATAAAAGGAAGAGAAAATGTCACCATACGATAAGAAAGATGCCAATTGCGTTGTTGGTTTTATTTTAATAATAATAAAATTAATTTTGATCTAAAAAAGATAAATGATAAATAGGTATTTAGAATTTTCTAAGAATTGTTTTGTTAATAGATGGTGTACGGTGACCATATTTTCCGAGACAAAATAATGAACAGTACCCAAAAAATGAAAAATGTTGACAAGTTTTCAAGATATTTTTTGTATTTCATTGAGTAATAGTAAATAAATATAACATAATATAAATTAATTAATAAATATAGTATAATTAGGTATATGTATTTATAAACTAAACAAAAAAGGAACTTTCATTGATAAATAAACAAAACAAACATAAAAATAACACAGATTTTTTCAGTCTCAACTTATTTACAAAAAAAAAATAAACAAAACCTTAAACTCTTTTATATCATATTGGCTAATAAAACAACTTTGACATTGAATTACAATGTATTAATATTGTTAAAATAAATACTTTTTGGAAGAATAAATTTGTTTAATTAATTCTAGCTTTCCTTTTTAATAATTCTTAAATTCGATACAATTTAGTTCATAATTGGACCTGATTGTTTCAATTTTCATATTGTTTTTTTCGTTTAAAATTGAGAAAACTCTCTCTATAGGGGCATTAGACCCAGGAAAGCATAAACAAAACTCTACTATTTTTGAAATGTTTTCATACTGTATTATTTTTTCATTGAAAAACTTGAAAATTTCAACCCACCTATCTCCAGCACTCATTTGGCTCTCCTTCCATTCAAATTTTTTTTCTAAAGAAACATAATTTTGTACACTAGTCATGGTCAGTAAAACTCAATGGTAAAATTAATTTCCAGTGGTGAAAGTCATCCTGTGCGCAAGTGTAAGCGTATTAGTTAGTGTTCCGAAAAAGGAAGTGTTCCGAAAAAGAAAGACAACGAATTATGATGTAAGGGTACGTTTTCATTAAACATTTAATGGTTTTCATGCATAGGCTTTCCTCAAAGAAAAAAATCATAAAATAAAATAATGAACAAATAATGAGCAATTTCTAAAATAATGAACATTTTTATGTTTTCCGACACACAATAATGCATAATGAACATTTTCTTCAAATAATGAACTGTTCATTATAATAATGAACGGATGGTCACCGTATGTATAGGTATATAAAGAAGTCAATCACTAAGAAATCATAAAAATAAATTACCTTCACGAGTTTTGGATGATAAGAAGATATTATAAACAATTCAACATTAAATTCGGAAACTTTTACCAAAGCACACATTATAAGACCTTAACGGTTCGGTTGTGCAAATCTTACGTTTTTTTGGATACAAATTACAACCATTTAAAATTGTAAAAATAATGCAGGAGAAATAAAGAGCAATTCTAGAAAAATAAATTTAAAAACATTAATTTCCATTAAAAATTTAAATGCTATTTAATTAAGTTAATTTTTAAGTTTTTTACGAGAATCGTTAGATCGTTTTTGTTTTTTATTAAATTTTTATGCATACAATTTTCCAATTTCTTTAAAATTATTTCTGGTATTAAGTTTATTACAATAAGTTTTACATTTGAGTTTGTTAAAATATATTAACCCGCTTTTTAGATATCGAAAAAATAGACATTTAAAACAAAACAAATGATCGGTTCCTGAGGAAAATAAAAAAAAAAAAAACAAAATAACGGTTCTACGGGATGTATCCTTCTGGAGCAATATACAAATATGTATTTTTATATTGAAAGAAGCCAAAAAAAGAATAGAGAACCACCAATCTTAGTGAATTTGTGTCCAAAACTCTAAACGAATTGGAGAAAGGGAATGAAGTGGACGTTGTCACTACAGAATTTAGTAAAGCCTTTGATAAAATCAGTAACCAAATTATTTATCTTAAACTTAAATCCCTTGATTTCTTACCCTTTTTTATTTCAAGGCTCAGATCGTACCTTGAGAACCGCCGATATAGCGTTGTTTTCAGGTTTTAGATCTCCGATCCCATTTATGTAAACTCAGGAGTCCTTGGAACTTTGTTTTTCGTCTTAACTATCAACGACGCGACGTTAATAATGTCATTGATAATTCAACTGTCTCTATTTACGCTGATGACATGGAAATAACAAAGGTTATTGCTACTGCATCTGATTCTGCCGTACTCCAAAATGATCTTTATTAATTTCAGACCTTGTGCGACAAAAATTTCTTAGAACTCAATGATGTAACCATTCATTCTGTCTGTTTTATTCGAGATCTAGGAATTATTTGCGACACTCAGTTAAATGTTCGAGCCCATTTTGATTATATTATTAACAAGGCCAACTTATCCCTTGGCTTCATCAAACGTTGGCATAAAGAATTCTCGAACACCTATGTATGTCAATAAATCTCTGTACAACATCTTTGTTAGACCTCTAGTTGAATACGATAGTCAAGTCTGCTATAGACTTACCATTTCTTCTGGAAAAGATTCCTATTTATACTAATCCGAAGAACGTCGGGCAGGACCCTCTCTTTCGCCTTTCTCATCTCCAACAAATTATGGGCTTTTTGAACCTATTGTAATACCTTGGATTAAGCGTAAGTAAATAAAGGGTGATTTTTTAGCTATTATCTTTTTGGCAATATTGTATCGGCCAGTGACATGTGGTTTCAACAAGGCGGTGCGACATGCCACACAGCACGCGCAACAATTAACTTATTGAAAGGTGAGTTCGGTGAAAATTTTATTTCACGTTCGGGACCGGTCAATTGGCCGCCTAGATCATGCGATTTAACGCCTTTAGACTGTTTTTTGTGGGGCTTTTTTAAAGCTTATGTCTATACAGACAAGCCCGCTTCAATTGACGCATTGGAAGACAACATTAAAGCATTTATTCGTGAGATACCGGCCGAAATGTTGGAAAGAGTATGCCAAAATTGGACTAAGCGGATGGACCATTTGAGGCGCAATCAAGGTCAACATTTGCATGAAATAATCTTCAAACATTAAATTATATGGACCATACTATCGATTCAAATAAAGATTTCATGCATTTTCTGAATTGTATACGTGTTTTTTTTTTAAACTTTCCTATAGCTTTTAAAAAATCACCCTTTAAAATGTCGAGTTCGAATAAGTACGAATTTTTTAAGGGAGGTTCCATACAACGATCCAAATCGTATTTTTTGTGTAAATATGTAAATTGATTAACAGTACTTTATATTGAATTTCCTTCGTATCTTCAAGGATTTAATAGAAACAAAAAAGCCGTTCGTCCGTGTTTATAAATTCATTAGGTATAAGTATAAGTCTACAAAAAATAACAAAACCAACAATGTGTTACGTCTTCCGAATGGTGCATATCAAGTCCTTTGAATCGATTACTTGATAATTAAATCGTCAAACGTTCTGCTTAATCATGATAATTTTTAAAAGAATTCCGTATAATTTATTAAAGTTGGCATGTCATTACATTAATGAAATCAAAAAAAAAGTCGATATCTTACCTTTCTGGCAAAATAGAAAAACATAAACGGGCGGGTAGTAAAATTGGTTAAAAACAAGCTGAAATTTTGCAGCTTGTAAATCAAGTTCGTTTAAAGAAATTTGAAAAAGAAAAAAGGTTTAAGGACAGTCGCATTTCCAAAATTCATATTTCTTTCCAATTAGCGTTAAAAGAGTTACAAGAGTTAAGAGATCAGACAGCAAAAAGAAAGTCTTAAATTTAACAATAAATAAATAAGAAATAAATTTGATGGCACTAAAATCCGTAGAGAACCAGAGCCTAGTGACTTACAACTCTCAATCATTCCTGTGTGCGAGTCATTTCAGGGTTATTGGGGACCTACAGTTATTATGCCGAATCCGAACGGCTAATTTGAGAAAACAGTTTTCATGACAAGAATAATTAATATTGGAATATTTATCAACTCCTCGCAAGAGGACATACACGTCAAAAAACTTTAGGTAGCACCGCCCGGCAAGGATTGAACCCTAGACCTCAGGCATGAAAGTCCTACGCACAAACCATTATTATCATAATTTTTTAAATTTCCGTTGTACATGTTTTGAAGTACTCGAAACATGAAAAATATTGCATGTCTAGTGGTATTTTAGAATAATAGTATTCTCTTGTAGATTTGCAAATTTTTTGAGACGTGATTTTTCTCAAATGAACAAAATTTTATTAACATGTATTAAAATAATTTGTTGTATGAAATTAAAGTTTCATTATCTTGTTCGTTCAGCCTTCAAAAAAGTGACAGCAAAGCGAACAAGATGAATGCGTTCACTGTGATTTACAAGTATTTTTAATTGAACGCATCCAGGAAACCATATTTTGAAAAACCTAACCGTTAGTAAAATATTTTAATTCTTAGTTAATTTAATGTTTAGTTAATTTCTGAAACAAAAACATTTGCAGAGAGGGCCGGACAAAGCATATTTGTGCAAGATGTGCAAATGCACAGGGCGCAGAATTCTGGGGGCGCATTACCAGGAGCAAGAAAATGTAATCTGATCTTGCGCAAACAAACATGTACTACTATTTCCATTTTTTTAACCACAAAAATTCTTAAAATAATCTCAAAAAAACATGCATCACAACTGTCCTAAGTTAACTCTTGCGCACTAACTAACATTACTTTCATTGTTGCATTCAATAAAAATTTAATTCAAGATATCGCAAAACTAAAAATCCTACCTACCTCATTTCCAAATATTTCACCCTGTTCGCACAAGAGAAAAAAAGAAAAAATCTCAACACAAAAAAGTTCCATGCAAGACAAAAAAGTATTTTGCTTCGTCATACTCTCTGTGTTAATTTTGGGACTCGGTGTGCATGAAATAAATCTTGCACATATGAGGTGGCATGGAAATTTTGTGTGTTGAGATTTTTTCTTTTTTTTTTCTCTTGTACGAACAGGGTGAAATATTTGGAAATGAGGTAGGTAGGTGTCTTTGCTGAAAATGGTCAATGGATGTGCAAGTTTTCTTTTTTGCACAATGAGTATCGAAACTAACATGTTAGATATTTAAAAAAAAAACTCATTTATACGGAATCATATTGGTCAGAGCGTGCAGATTTTCTTATTGCACACTGTGTAAGAGTTAAGTGCCTGCTTACAGGAGATGAAATTTTTAATAGAATGGAAAAGGAGGGATGAATCTATATGTGGAGTCGAATTGTTCTTGCGCATGCAGTTTGTTTTTTTTTTGAAAGTTAATGACTGTTGTAACGGCTACTTTTAATGTACATATATGTATATCTAGTCTGGTGCAGAATGCAGATTGTTTCAATTGTTTTTTCGCTTTGTTGGTTAATTAATATTAAATAAATAGCTATCAGTTTTTAATAGCAGTGACGTATTTTGTGACAAGACTGTAATGTGACTGACTCAGTTGATTTTAGACAAGCTTGAATTACATGAAATTTTAATAAGTAACTGTCAAAGCCAAAGTTATAATAATGGTTCGAATATGAAAGGATAAGAAGCGGGTGTTCAGAATCGAATTCGAACCCTGGAACCAATAGCATTTTTTGTTCTATATTGTCCGCATTCCTTAAATTTAGTGGTTAATGATGCTGCTCGGTGCTCATTTTATGCAGTTAAATTTTTCGATACAATTTAATGTTTGTATAACTTTTTTTCAAATTCCACAACGAGGTGGGATATTTATAAGAAAAAAATTCCAAGTCATACTTTGAAACCCCCTTCTGAGACTAGATGAGAGAGCAGGTTAGATGCATTGAGGCCTTTAAAAACAAATTAAGAAGAAATATATGAAGCCCTTATAGAATTAAGAAATCTAGAGCCAAAAAAACATTGCAGAATCGTTAGGAAATAAAATATGTTTCCTGTAGCTTCGTCAATGCGATCTCAACGAAGAAAAATACTTTATGCTGATGAATGTCCTGAAACTATATTAGACCCGAAACAAAGATTTAAAGTTGATTTTTTTTTTAAATACTTGAAAGGTTTGATACGTATAGTATCAATTTTGGGGAGAGTACGATAACTTTGGCGACAAAGTTTAATGACGGATTTGTATAGAACAGCTAAAAACAAGAATTTTTTACTATGGGAAGGGGGGTCTATCTCCCCCCGTTTAGGCGGTAGGGGAAATTTAAATATGTACATTAAATGGAAAAAAAATAATTAAATAATAACGGTAATACTTACAATTAAGTATTATACCTTTTTTTAAAGCCAACATTTTTGTCTATTAGCTTGTTTTTAAATCAAGTCAAAACTATGCATAGTTTTTGAAAAAAATTGTTTTGAAAATGTATGCAAAAAAAATTAAAAAAAAGGTTTAAAGTGTAGTTTTTCAAAACTTTCAAATTATTTACTGTTTTTTTTTTTAGAATTCATTGCTCTTATTTGTTTTTTATCAAAAACTGTAAACTAGATGACTTTATGTCTTCTAGTTCTTGAGAAAATTGAAAATTTCCAAAATAAATATTTTAATTAAATTACTTTTTCCTTGCTTAAGTATTAACGTAGTCTTATTTTGATAGTAATAATCGAATATGGATTAAGATATACCTAGGGTAAATTAATTTTTCTTAAATCCAGCTTATTTAAATGCAAAAGAAACTTTGCATGCATCCCATCTTCCACCCACCGAACCGTGCCCCCTACCCCCCTTGCACGCAATCCAACTTGCACCCACCCCAAATCCTATAGTGTTCCCAAGCAGGGGGGTTGCAAGATCCCACTGTTGCATACACACAAATTCGCACACACCTTACTGTTGCATACACCCAAACTCGCACCTACCATTGTTACTATCAAAATAAGACCACTCAAGCAAAAAAAAAGAATTAAATTAAAATAGTAGTTGTGGTTATTTTTAATTTTTTCAAAAACTAAAAGACATAAAATCATCTAGTTTTCAGTTTTTGATCAAAAACAAATAAGAGCAATAAATTCTGAAATGAAAACAATGGTAGATAATCTTGAAGTATTGAAAAATTACACTTTAAACCTTTTTTTTAACTTTTTTTTACTCAAATTTTGAGTTTAAAATTAAATTTTTCAAAAACTACGCATAGTTTTGACTTGAATAAAAAACTGTCTAATAAAATAGAATGTTGGCTTTAAAAAAATGCATAAAACTTAATTGTAAGTATCACCGTTATTTTTTAATTATTTTTTTCCATTTTAAATAATAATTTTTTTAAATTGCCCCTACCGTCTGAACGGGAGGAGATAGACCCCCTCCCATAGTAAAAAATGCTTGTATTAAGCCCCTCTACCAAAAACCGTTATTATTTCTTGGCGCCAAAGTTATCGTACTCGTGCCTCAATTTTTCATTTTTAAGTAACATAAGCGAATGTTTAAAAAATAAAAATGTATGTGCTTCATGCCTTAATTTGCAGAATGTTTTAACATAAAGTAGTTTTAAAGATTTAGATGGAGAAGAATTGTTTCAAGAGTTAACCGTAATATCCCAGCTTGTTACACCGCAAAGCTCAAGTTTAGATGTGATAAATTTTATTTTTAGTTCAAACCTTGAAGATTTTGCTCCGAATTTAGTAATTGCTCTCCAAATCCTTAATATAATCCCGGTCACGGTAGCTTCAGGAGAACGTAGTTTTTCTAAACTTAAAATTATTAAAAATTATCTTAGGACAACCATGACTCAAGAGAGATAAGTAGGTTTATCTATAATGTTATTAAATTGTTTAGACTTTGATGATCTCATTTCTGAATTTGCAAAATGTAAGGCCAGAAAAGTAAGTTTCCAAGTTTAAAAGTTTCCCCTCTGCTCATTTTTTCGCTGCGTTTTAGTTTGATGTTTTAGGCCTCCTGGGGATACCTCAATAAAAAAAACGCGTTGAAAGTCTACCTCCTGGGAAATGTGGGAAAGGCTTATGCTTGTGTATCAGTTTATATGTAAAAAAAAATATAAAAAAGGGGCGCTTTCTACAAATCTTGCACAGGGCGCAAGTTTGGCTGGGGCCGGCCCTAGGGTCCAAGTACGATCACGATCGAAAAATTTATTTTGTATATGTTTTCTGAAATTTCCTACGTCAAAGTGATACAATAAGGGTTTTCCATTTTTACCTGTAATAAAATAATCTTACATTCCCTTTTTTACTTATTTAAATTAAATATCAGATTAAAAAATCTAATCAAAAAAATTAAATTCTCAGAGGTTTGATAGACAAAATTTGAAGATTTGTATTAAATTTCTAAGAATCTTAGAAATATAGTGTAAACTTATTAAATAAATTGGATTGACTTTGTATTTGTATATTGATACAATTAACTGTTCATGAAGATCTGGCAGATTCGCAATGTCATAAAATTATTAATTTTAATTAATACCTACATATGTATGTATGTATGTATGTATGTATAAAAAGAATCTTAAATACACTTGTACTTCACACGGACTTTGATCGTTAGCCTTTAATTTTATATATCGACTCTTTTAAGAAAAGCACTTCTCTAATCTTCAATATATACTCTGATATTTATTTATTGCCACGGAAATTTTAAAGATGTTATTCACTTAAGAAAATAGAAAGATAGTAAAACAATTTGAAGAAGGAAATCTATTGTACATGTATATGTACATTTGTATCTACAATGTTTATATGGGGTGTAGCTAATAATAAGTATCTATCAATACAGGTGATTGATGCTATTTCAATGAATGCAAACAAATAAAATAGTAAAGAAATAAAACTAATCTTTTCTTTTCTACAATATATAAGAGGCAATATAAAGAGAATACAATATATACATATGTACATATATGTATGTATTTACGTATGCTTTCATAATAATTTAATATAAGAGATTTATAACTTGTGATTTCTTAAGTGCTTAAAAGTCTTCACAAAATGCGCGATCACACCAAAGACATTTTGTTTTGTATGTCATAAAGTATCTATAAATGTACCTTATTAATACCGTATATGTACAATGTACATACGTGCAAATGTATCGAAATATAAAATTGATACACTTACTCTCATAATATTAAAACACTTGAAAATAGAAGGCATGTGATGAGGCATCTACATATATTCATTCTATTTATATATTTTATTTTATTCGAATATGATTAGGTACTTATTATGAAACCATAAAGATTTCTTTTGAATGTAGAACATCGGTATATTATTGTTTCCTTGAAAATATCTCAAGAGAAGTTTATATAGTAGGTATCTATACCATAAAGGTACATACGGTTTTTCTTTTATATTGTTTTCTAATCATTTTGAATCATATTTCTAATCATTTAATCCACTGTTGTTATGACTTATTGATATTTTAATAGAGTAGCAGCGTTTGGCTTTGTTTATAAAAATGTACACGTATATAGATAAATAATCACATTTATCAATGAATTGAAGTGCAAAAAAAAAATATATCCATGGAATTTTTTGCTATAAAATCATAGTGTAACGGAAATTGTATCATAGATAGTTTTTTAGGATAAGGTTTAAGGATTTTAATTTTAAAGACTCTATGAGGTGACGTTTTGCTTCAGATTTAATTGATTTTAATTTAGAAAAATTAAAAATTAATACTCACTAAAAATTAATACTGGTAGTAAAGAACAGAGATTCGTTCTTAAGTAGTACTACGCGAATGTGGAATGCAATTGATGAACGTCGAATCTTCGATTTTAATAAATCATGCAATCGAGTTTTGAATTTCATGAGCTTAAGGTTGTAAAAATATCTGATCATTAGTAAAAAAACATACATAACACTACGAGACTTTTGTAAGGTTGATCGATTAAGCCAATTTGCTTGCAGCACAGTATGCTCTTAATTTGACGCTACCAGAGAGTGTCTTCATCCTGTTTTTGAGAGCGTATACGATTCTGTGGAACAAATCTTCTTTCGCACCCGTGCAGTTGAAAGAGTACTGAAAGACCTTGACATACACAAATCCGCTGACCCGGATAGTATTCTACCTTTTGTTCTGAAATTGTGTTCTTCAACGCCTGCAAAACTACTGCGTAAGCTTTTCCATCTTTTCTACCCTACAGATCTCTTTCCGAGCGGATGGAAAACAGCATTTGTGCCGACTGTCCTCTTCTCCCTCCAACTATCGTATAATAGCACTCACGTCTCTTTTTTCCAAAGTCATAAAAACGCTGATTAATTATCAGCTGAAAAAAATATTTTGAAGACGAACATTCTTAATGACCGGGGTCCACCTGTGATTTGATATCTTATATAACCGAACAGTGGAACAAATCTTTACATCGTGTTGAAAAAAGTAAGATTAAAGCATTTGATGGAGTTTGGCACGAAGCTTTCTTATCAAAAATTCTTTGGAAACTATCTTTCAAACCGTTCAATACAGGTTGTACTGGATTCTTTCAAGTCTGAAATTCATAAAATAAATGGTGGTGTTCCCCAGGGCTCCGTATTGTCTCCTACTCTGTTCTTGAAATTCATTAACGATCTCTTCTCTTCCACTTGTAATCCATTAAACTGTTTCACTGACGACAGTTCCCTCAGCTTTTCATATTCGTTTCTAAATTCACATCCTTGTCCTTCGGATGTGGAACTTCAACGGCAGCGTACGTTAAGCGCATTCAATTCTGATCCCGACAGCATTATCCAATAGGGAATTATTAACCGTTTAGAATTTAATACTCAATGATGTCTCCTGTCGTTAAAGCGTAATCAACGCAATTTACCTCTTATGGAATGATCACATATTCGACATAGCCAAAAATGCTGCTAGGTGCTTAGGATTCCTCCGACGACGGTGCAAGTAATTTTTCACCTCTTCTAATCTGGCTGTAATTTATAAAGCCTTTATTCTTCCAAAGCTTGAACATAACTAGCGGGCTGGTGCCCCAAAAACAAGTTTAAATCTCTTGGATAAAATCCAAAAAAAGCCTTTGAAAATGATGGGCTATAGAACTATAGCAGAAAAATTTATATCGCTAGAACACCGCCGCCGCCGCCGCAATGTTTCATGTAAGACTGATAAGTTTTATCATTGCAATTTATTAGTATTTGCAGATAAGCGATCATTGAATATATACAAAATTTGAGTTTTGTCTCAAAGCACAGAAAACACCATCATTTATTTTGTGAATTTTAGACTTAAGGCCATACAATACATATTATGTTGAATGGATAGAAAGGTAATGCCTAATTAAACGAAGAAGGAATTCTAATTCTACAAACGACCTTAAATCAACTGCACATCATCCCCAAGAACAGCTGTGATGTTCTTTGCAGGTGTTTTTGTTTTAATTTTAAATCTTTTCGATTAATTTTACCCCGTACGTGGCTTTGAAAATCATCTCTAGGAATATCTATTTAACCTTGTAAGCGTGAGATTTTAAAACCAAGTTGCATCGACACGTAAGGTTAGTGGTTGATAGTTTACTAAATTTGTGAATTGGTTGGATGATTGGTTGGATGATTGTCGAAGACTGTGGAACATTCCCCGAACCATTTTTCTTAAATAAAAAAGCAATTTTTTGCATGTGTTGATTGATGATATATGCACCAATGGTGATTAAGCAAAGCAGTCTCAACAAATGAAAGCTTCAACAATATTGCCCCTATTGTCCATGTTCAGATTTAAAGACCATGTTCGAAGACCGTATTTTTAAGTTCTTATAGCCCCTTTATTCTTTTTTCAGAATGAAACTCAGTTGATTTTTGATTTTCCCTTATCTTTTAATATTAAAATTGTTAAAAACTTCAAGTTAGCTGGGCCATTCAAAGTGAAACCTCTTATTGGAAACCACTCTTCAAAAGTAGTGATTACAAAATCACTTCATAAATTTTCTGACTCAGAGCTTTAAATATCTCTAGGCAAAAACTCTATTTTTATTTAGTTATAATACAATTTAAATGTGATATCTCTAGAAATTCCAAGAACATAATATTCAGATCGACATTTTCATATTGGTTATAGTACAGGGTTATCCATTTTGCGGTTTCAAAAGTAAACGTAAATAAAACCCATACCACCACCACCACCACGCGAATTGTTGCTAGCATCAATTCTTTTGGGCACATATTCTCCAAGTCGTATTTTTCAATAGCAAGCAAAAAAAAAAAAAAATCGGTACCAAACAGTGACTTTTTATGGATGTAATGGCTTCTCTTCAATAACTTGAGGATTCTCAGAACCCCAAATACGACAATTTTGTTTATTAAAATACCCACCGAGTGAAAAATGTGCTTCGTCGCTGAAGAAAATTTTGTTCGAAAAATCGCCGTCCACCGCGTGTTGTTTAAGCGTTTCTACGACCGACGTTGTGAATGGTCAGCAGGCTTCAGTTGATGTGTGAACTGGACTTTATATGGATGTAGGTGTATAAATCCAAATGCAAAAACGCCTAATTCCTGAGAACGACGAGGAATCGACACATTCTTGCCTTCGGCAACACTTTCACTTACAGCAGCGATATTTTGAGTGTCACGAGGGAAACGATGATGCACAGGCCTTACAATATCTGTAACCAATCCAGTCTCTTCAAATTACTTCACAATTTTGCTAATTGCTTGCATATTTGGACGATTATGTAATCCATAATCTACTCTTAAATCACGATATGTGGTTGTGGCAGAATTACCATTTTTGTAGTAGGTTTTAACCATTTTTATGGCCTTTGCGATAGTTAAGCGATCCATTTTCGTAAATGTCAGATTTTCAACTTAAAAAAAAAATTGGTTTAACAACTTAGTTTGACAGATATAGAACTCCAGCCCTATACTTTTAAAACCGCAAATTAGATAACCGTTTATAATTTCTATAATCTGCATTTATGAAGATAAGTCCTATACTGCTAAGGTATGTTCCATAAAATAGTAAACTTTGAATACTATAAAATAAATTTAAACCACAAAAGTTCAAGTTTAAGGTAAAAAACTTTAATCTCTTATGTAAACATGTTTGATTTTCAAGACAAGAGATTAACTACAGATTAATAATATTAGAAACTTAAACATTAAAAGGTTTAATACATATTTGTCACGTATGTAAGTGAGATAAAAAAAATAAAAAATTGTGACACTTTATGCGATGAGAGATACAATAAAATAATTAACCTTTGAAGACGAACACATTTTTTTCCTGAAAATCTATTTTCTTTTTAATTTGTTTTCCTCATATTTATCCTTACTTGCATATTTACTCGTATATCATTGAAGATACCCTAAACATAAAAATTACTTGTGACCGTGATAAAAATAAAATACAAAAAGAAAATATCTACATGGCTACAATCTAGGGAATAATAACATAACATACTCCACTAAATTGTAGGTAAAACAAAATATAAAACCACTAAGGGTGGAAAAACCACTCACATTTTGTATACACGAACTTTTGGGGGTGACACTGTATACCTCGTATGTGGCAGAATAGAGAACACCTAGCATCAAAACAAAGGTGAAGAAAAAAATAAAATACTATAGTAATAAAACAACGGCCAACGAAGAAAAAATATTATCGACCATCAGGGTCGCATAGGTACAGGTATATACATATATATATATATGCACATATACGCTCCATGAGCACGCTACGTTGTTGGAACAATTTTCCCTCACCCTGTCGAACAGGTGTTCTGCTTTTGTGTGGCTGTAAAGTTGTCGCGTTCATCAGTCGGTCGGTTGGTCGGTCTTTCTGAAGTCCGTATAGTCGATTAATACTATGAAACTAGTGAAAATATCTTCTTCTTATTTGCTTTGGGTTTCCACCATCAAACCCGGGGGACATCTATTATACCAGCAGAATTGTGTATAGGTATCCATAAGATACACCACCTATATCTAACAGAAACATGAAGATAAACATTCTCCATGATTTAATTACAATTATCTTCTTTTTTTTGCCGATGAAAAAAAGCTGCTGCGCATGTGAACGCCAGGTAGATATAGAGGTAGGTACAAATAGAAGAAAAATAAAATGTCTCATCTAAATTAACAGATAATGAAAAAAAAAGAAGAAAAACCTAGAGGGGAATGCATATGGTGTACTTTAGTATACCTAGTATAGTATAGTATACCGCCATCATTGCAGAGGAAATAAAATGTCATCTAATATTCATTCCCATTCTATGCCAACACACGCTAATGTCCCTTCTCTATATTTTTCACAGCCCCCATCCATATACCATCCCCCATCGATCCCTCCGTCATCAGTACCAACATAATCCTCCCTCAAGGGAAAAGGAAGCTACACTCTATAGGTTATATGAGTTTAGATACGAGTATAGTAAATGTCCAATATGTCCTAACATACATGCGATGGCATGGATCTTTTTATCGCAATAATACATCCATAGATATGTGTCCTTGTACTTTGTATACCCCTCAATAGTATAGTAGAATTTTCCGTGTGGTTATTTCAAAGATTTTTGATTTCACTTGTCTATACATAAATACGAGTATAGATATGTTCATATGAGTGAGTATGTAAAATGTAAGGTGTAAATTCTTAATGTTTATAGGTAAACTTGTAAATTTCAAAACAGTGGAACGGATAACTAAATAATTTGAAAAGAATGTAAATTAACCAAAAACAAATAGGGTTGCCACAAATAAAATGAAGGATTAAATAAATGGAAAAAGAGGCTGGGATGCACCCACACTGATAACTTCCCATTCCGTCTGTCGATTTGTCTTGCTTAAATGTTTGTGTATATTTATCAATTTTTACCAAATTTGCGTACTATTTTTTGTAGATTTTATTTCATTGAATATCGAAAATAATATTTTCTTTGAAATAAAATAAGTTTGAAGCTAATATTTTTAATTTTTGAAAAGCTATTTGAGTCGAAAGTAAATTTTTACCAAGTTTTAGTATTGTTTTTTTTTAGGTTTTTAATTTTTTGTAAAAAAACTGTCAATTCGATTTTTTCAAAATTTTACTGAATGTTGAAAACAATATATTTTGAAAGATAAAAGTGGTTTAAAGCCAATATCTCAGAGTTTTGAAAAGATATTTGAGTCGAAAATCAATTGTTACCAACTTTTATACATTTTTTTTGTAGGTTTTTATTTTTTGTAAAAAAACTGCCAATTCGATTTTTCTCAAAATTTGTCCTAATGTTGAAAACAATATTTCTTTTAAGTTAAAATTAGTTGGAAACCATAATCTCAAATTTTTGAAAAGATATTTGAGTCGAAAATCAATTTTTACCAACTTTTGTTAATTTTTTTTTTAGGTTTTTAATTTTTTGTAAAAAAACTGTCAATTCGATTTTTTTCAAAATTTTACTGAATATTGACAACAATATTTTTTGAAAGATAAAAGTAGTTTAAAGCCAATATCGCAAAGTTTTAAAAAAATATTTGTGTCGAAAGTCAATTTTTACCATGTTTTATTAATTTTTTTTAGGTTTTTATTTTTTGTAAATAAACTGTCAATTCGATTTTTCTTAAAATTTTTCAGAAAGTTTTAAATAATATTTTTTATAAGATAAAATAAGTTTGAAGCCATAATCTCAAGTTTTTGAAAAGATATTTGAGTCGAAATTCAATTTTTACCAACTTTGAGTAATGTTGTTTTTAGGTTTTTATTTTTTATAAGAAAACTGTCAATTAGATTTTTCTCGAAATTTTATCAGATGACAAAAACGTTATTCTTTGTTGCACAAAATTGTTTTGGAGATGAAATAATATTTTAGTCGTAAAATTTTCGAGGTGACAAATTTTTTTTCAGTTTTTTTGATTTATAAAAAAACCGTTAATTGGATTTTTTTTACAAAAATGTACTTGATTTGTATCACGTTACAATATATAACATAATTTGTTTTTATTTTCATTTGGATTGGCATAATTATGTTTCTAAGGGTACAACACAAATTTGTTGGTTTTATGGAACAAGAGCAATATTTTTTTGACACTTTCAGTGTAATTTGCTTGGACTTCATAATAATTTGGTAGAAAAGATCTTCCAATACTAGAAACGAGTAATTTCGAAGAAAATTAATTATTTCATTGCTATTGACAATGGAGAACCATGTCAACCAACTTGACACTATGTCTACGGTTGCAGCACCATGTCCCTTTTATGATATTTTCCATGACCAATTCGCACATTTGCGGCTTCATAAAAATGTATCTTTAAGATCTTGAATCTTGTTTGAATCATTGGCACAGTTTACACAATTTCATGTGTTAAAGTTTATGGTTCCATTATTATAACAATATTTTGCATATGATGAAATAAATAGTTTGATTTCAAAATCTATTTTTGTTATCGAGATTTTTAGTCAAAAAACAATTTTTACCAATTTTAGTCAATATCTTCTATTGTTCACGAGATATCGAAAACCGAACATCAATTTTTACCAACTTGGCGTACTATTTTTTGTAGATTTTAATTTCTTATGAAAAAAACTGATAGTTGGATTTCTATAAAAAATTTACTGAATGTCAAAAACAATATTTTCTGAGACATAAAAATAGTTTGAAGCCAATATTTTTAAATTTTGAAAAGATATTTGAGTCTAAAGTACATTTTTACTAAGTTTTAGCATTGTTTCTTTTTAGGTTTTTATTTTTTGTAAACCAATTCTCAATTCAATTGTTCTCAAAATTTAACTGAATGTTTAAAACAATATTTCTTATAAAATAAAATTAGTTTGAAGCCATAATCTCAAATTTTTGAAAAGATATTTGAGTCGAAAATTACTTAAGCCTCAATTTTTACCAACTTTTAGTAATGTTTTGTTTAGGTTCTTATTTTTTGTAAATAAAAAAACTACCATTTTGATTTTTCTCAAAATTTAACTGAATGTTGAAAACAATATTTTTTTATAAGATAAATAAAATAAAATAATTTTATTTGGAAGTCATTATCTCAAATTTTTGAAAAGATATTTGAGTCGAAAGTCAATTTTGAGTAATGTTTTTTTTGGTTTTTATTTTTTATAGAAAAACTGTCAATTCGATTTTTCTCAAAATTTTACCAGATGTCAAAATTGTTATTCTTCGTTGCACAAAATTATTTTGGATATAAAATCATTTTTTGTTCGTAAAATATTTAAGGTGAAAAATATTTTGATTCATAAAAAAACAGTTAGTTGAAATTTTTTCCAAAAATATACTAGTTTGGTATCACGTTAGAATATGTATATACATAATTAAAAATTTAATTGAAGTCTCTAGCGTTATTAGTTCGTGAGATATTTTGGTTTATCCAAAATTTTCACATTTTTTTTAAATTGCTATGGAAAAAACCACCCACTCAATTTTCTTGAGAGTCCTTTGCATTTTTCTTCATTATTATCTGTATAACAAAATTTATTTGAAGTCGATATCACTACTGGTTCCTGAGCTATGGACGACGAAAAAACTTCGCGAACGTACGTACACACGCACGCACAGAAATCTTTTTAAAAATATTTTATTTCGACTCTAAGGACCATGAAACGTCGAGAAATGTCAAAATTTTCAATTCGACAAATCGGACCGATTACAATAACTTCCAATGGAAAATTAATAACAGCTTCAAAAGTCACAGCTGCCAAAAAGTGAGTGATCCGAAATAAAACCTCTTGTTGGAAAATCCTCAACAATGGAAGGAAAAGGAAAGCCGTGCGTGTTGTGACAAATGAAAAAAGAAAATTATGTAAGTGTATTTTGCATTAAATTCTGTAAAGATTTTGGGTCTAATTTTGTCTTAAATTTAAAATAATTTTGAAAAAAATAATAATAAAAGAAGCTTGAAACTGACCTACACGGATAACTTCCCATTAACACCCTTAAAAAATAGCTCCTTTAACATCTTAACTGATCAAATCTGTTATTTTATTTTGTTTTAAAACTATGTTAAAATATCAGTTGAATTTTTCTAAATATTTTACCAGATTTTAAAAACAATATTTTTACTAATTAGCAATTTTTTACCAACTTTTCTTAAATTGTAATCTTTAATTAACTAGCAAAATAAGAATTACCTTGTATTAAAAGAGGTGCATTTACATAAATAGCAACATTTGACGAAAAAAACAAACTAAGCAAACAAACCTAGATATACTCGTATTATAGGAGCGTATCTATTAATTTGAAATGTCAGAAACTCAAAAGAATTAGTATATTACTTAAAGTTAAAGTAGACATTTTTGGACTTTTCTTAAAGTAAATATAAAGTTACATAAGATGCTGAAATTGCCTTAAGTGGATTTAACACATAAATACATCGTATAAAACTCGTGCCCGTATTTGTATCCATACTAAAGGTATTTTTACCAGTTTTTGTGGTATTTTTGTAGGTTTTCTTTTTATTTTGTATGAAATTGAACTTTTTTAAAAAAAAATTGCCAGATGCCAAAAACGTCTTTCAAATTATGAATTTATTTTTTAGAAGTCTACTAGGGGCTCAAAAAATTAATACTTTTTCCCCCAAAATAAACATTTCTAAAGGCTCCTTAATATACTAAATACTTTTTTGGAGTAACTTAAATTATAAAACTATATACCTACGTATGAATATCTACACATCATATTTTGATAAGTGAATTAATTATTATGAGTTGCACGCATTGTTTTTTGGTTCGGCTCTTAGGCTTTGAAATCTCTCAATCTCAAAATTAGATTTCGATGGCTTTTCTTATGAAAAGGATTAAAAATGTTTTTTTTTTTGTTAAATATTTTCTACATTATTATCTTACTTTGTTTTTAAAAATATAAGTCAATGATGGGAGGTAGGGGGTTGAGTTCAAATAATGTGTTTGATTTTTGAGTTTGAAACCATGGATTAGGGTTTAAACTTATCTTTTTGTATATAATTCAGGAATTACGTATCTTTATTATTATCGTGCAGAAAAAATCCCATTTGTCATCTCGAAATATGTTATGCTGTGTTGTGTTATCTAACTATTAATTACATGTTATTCGCGGAAATATGTATGTATGTATGTATGTATGTTTTCATATAAAACAATAATAACTCGTGGTTTGTTTGTTTTTTATTTTAATATTTTTAATTTTATTGGTTTTTGTGGCAGTGCGATTTGCCATTGAGATTTACTTATGTAATTTCTATTTTCTGTAATTCATTGTTTGATTAAGATTAAATTGTTTATACTGATGTACATTTTGGTATTATTAAGGAGCTATTAAAAATCTAAATAAAGGAAATAGAAACATTGTGATGAAAAAGCCAAGGAAAAAACGTATTTAAAAACAATCATATTGTCCTAAATCAGTGAGATTGAAAACGAAAATTATATTGGCAAAATTTTTGAATATACATATGTAGAAAAAAAGATAATACTTCATTTATAAAAATACTTACATTTAAAGAGATATAATACAAAAACTTCTGTTAGGGATTGTCTGGAAATGCAAACATTAAAAAAAAATTATTAAACTTAAAAAAATTAATATGACAAGATTATGTGAATATGTATATAAAGTCTAATATCATGCATGAACGAAATTAGCTAAAAAAAAACATTATACAAATTTGATGTAACAACCACAATTACTGCTATTGTACTGAGCCTTAAATACTTAACTATTAATCAAAGATGATAAAATGAAAAATATTCTCAAAAGTATAAATTTTACTTTCATAAAAACAAAACTGAATTCTGTATGATCAAAATTCTGTCTCATACTGTATAATACTATTTGGTCATAATTATGTACATATGTTTTAATTTCTGTATTTCAAAACACTGTAAACTTACAATATTGTATACCAAAATGCTGTATGAATAAAACACTGTATGTCATAATGTGTTTTTGATAGTTCTGTTTTTTAAATATTTCTAGAAAAAATTTGCACTTGATAAAATGTAGGTATATTTTTTTGTTTGAAAATCAGAATAAATGTTTTCTTTAAAAAATCATATTTTAGACGATAAAGAATATAAAATATTAAATTCATGCTACAAATATTATAAAAAAATAAAAACAAAAATTCAAAATATTGACATATATTCATGTAAAAAGTCATTTAAAACTTGAAAGCTAACGACTTTTGAGGAACGCAAAAAATCAAGTTTATTCAAAGTAAATTAGAACATGTTATCGTCCTAAAATGTTTTGCAAAGTTGTGTTACTTATTCTAAGAAAAAGTATTTGGTTTTTAAAATTCTATAATTCGAAAATGTTGTAAATGGGCAAAAACCGAATTTTTGTACACACAAAATTTTGTAATAAAGAATTTTGACGTAGAGTATTTTAAATATATAACCCATACAATATTTTGAGCCTATCCTTTTGACGCATTGTTTCTAAAAATACTAGTTAATTATTTTTTGCTTTAAATCTTCGTACAAATTTATTAACCGCTATTCTAAGTTTCAACTTTTGGTTGATAGTTGATAAATAATTAAAATTTGGACTGTCAATACTTTAGTTATCAAGAAATTGATATTATAAATTCTATTGGAAGATTTTAGATCATGAAAACTCCCATAAATTGAGTGGTTAAATGTTAAACTTTAATATTTATTAATTATCAATTGAAAGTTGAAACCTGCAAATTGGTTGATTAAAACAACATCGATTTAAAGAAAAAAAAAAACTTTCCTAATCTCATTATTAGAAACAAAGTTAAATGATGGCTTTAAGTCTGCTAAAAGTTATATAAAAACAAGCGGCAAAAACAATCACACATCCCTAATCACGCACCAAGTTTAAAATGTATTTATATTTCTACGAATCAATTATTATTATTATCTAAGTTTTTATTGCCTTGTCTTTGAAATTGTATACAGTTTTAATTTAACAAGTAATTGAAAGTTGTTTTAAATTTTTAATTTACTTATATGTATTAAATTAAATTAAATTAAATTAAATATAAAAGTTATTAGTTTAGATTTAAAATGTACGTTTTACAATTGTATTTCTTAATTAAAATAAAAGGGGAGTCAAAGAGATATTTTCGAGGTCTAGAATTGTTGCCAGTTGTTTGTGATACGTCTATTCATTCTTTATTTTCCTGGTCCTTAAAATATTTTATTGACCTAAGTATATGTAAACTTGCACGTGTTCAATTTTCTTACCGTTCAGAATTATATCTTATCTGATGTGGTTTGTCATAACTTTCGTTTTCGTTTTGTTAATTTGAAGTCCATAGTTTTTCCATAAGCTAAAGTTTCAATAAACATTTATAATTTTGATGATATATAGATAAACTAATACGCCTAAAATGAAAACCTAATATTGTAAAAGAGAAGTTGGTCCAAAAAAACAACATCGCTACAGTGCCACACAAACGTTCTAGTTGTTGGAAAATGAAGTGAAAACAAAACAAATAGTGCGTATACGCCACCAGTACCCATTTAACTTTTAATAGAACGAATGATCTTCAAAGCCTTTCAAAGGATAATAGAAGCAATGTTAATGTTAAATATTAATATGTACCGTTAAATACTCTAAAAAAGTACAGAAGTGGTAAAAAAATATTTTAAACGATAGTGTGACTTATCATTCTTGTTATCCTACGATTCTGTCTTAATTTTCTTGCACTCTTAGTATTAGTGATATATTTATGAAAAATTAGTTTTGAGGGCTTTTGAACGTCATTAGACTATAGTTGGTGCTAATATCGATTAGAACTTATTTTACACTAAAAAAAGAACCTAGATAAAAATATACTTAAAACTAAACTTTTTTCCCTATAAAGTTATTAAGTCTTCAAAACTTATAATTAGACAATCTAACTTTTTTTTTGTATAGAAAACTAAAAACCTAAGTCATCAAAATTAATTTTTTTACATTTAAATTCATATTCTAAGGGACTAACGATGACACTGTTGTTCGTGACTACCATTCCTATTATTTTGGTGGTGCAAGTGTAAATCAACCATAAAGCAAAAACAACAACAATAAAAACGTAAAAACGTAAAAAAAAAACAAAAGTCTCTTTCATCTACAATATATGATGTCGTCGTTTGATGACAACGATGGGCTGTGTGTTCTTGGTTCTTGGAATTGTTGGTGAGGGTGGGACTAAATATTTATCTAGCTCTAGCTCTCTATGTATGTACTTATATTTGAGGAATATTGTTTCATCACCCCCAAGAAGAAGAGCCAAAGGTATGTAGGTAGGTTTGATGTGGTATAGCAAACTCGCAACCATCAGCAAACAAACAAATTTACCACCAGCCATTAGCTATCAGCCATACCACCCTACCGACCGACGGACTCTCTGTATCTAAAGTGTGTATCTGTATCTATAGTGTTCTTGGGAAAATCTATTTTATCACCATCACTATAGCGACCAATCGAGGGTAAACGAAAAATTGGGGCTTTCCCAATGCTGCCCGTGGCTGGCTGGCTTGCTGGCTTGCTGGCTGGCTGTGGCTTGTATAGAAGAATATGGATGTTTCTCGTGTAGGTAGTGTGCTAGCGCTGTGCTGGCTGATGGCTGCAAAATATACAGCAGCGCTTCACTATACTGATGGTGTCGAGTCGACCGCCAGCGCCGCGACGACTATAACAGACCACGTTCGTTGGCGGTTGGTCTTGATGGTGGTCGTCCTCTTTCTCGTCCTCGTCCTCATCCTCATCCTCGTTCTCGTCGGTTTTGTCGTCGTTGTCGACGATTTGGATGTCGACATTTTCGTTTCGCAATAAAAATCCACATACTGTTCTACTTGCAACTGCTATAAACTACCTGACAGATATTTTATATGTTAAAAACTCACAATCGCATAGGAAACGAACAGATACAAAAAACAAAAAAATAAAAACACGAAAAAGACCAAACGTTTCAATGCAGAGTTTTTCTTTGTGGCGATAAATGGATGGAGGACAAATTCTGTTTTATTTCAGTATTTTGTTATTTTTTTTTTGATTTTTTGTATTTTCTTCGTATTCTTCTTTTGTGTTTTTCTGCTTTATTCTGGCTTAAAATGTATCTACGCTACATGGATATATATTCAGAGAATATGTAAATTAAGAGGGTGATTTTCTTGAATTTCTGCCAAAACCCTCTTAAAATCAACCCCTGCATCAAGCCCGAGAGAAGTGCGCGCGAACGAGAGGATACAATATTAAATATTTTGCTTTTCTTCTTCTGGGTTTTCTCGTTTTCTGTGTTCTATTTTTTTGTGTTTTTTGGTTTTATTTTTGTTCATTTTTCGAGCACAAAATCTATCTAGAGAAAATATGAGCGAGAGTGAAAAGGATGCATGATGAAAATGTAGAGCAGAGGAAATCTTTTGGGAAATGCGCAAAAATCACTTCCATATGGGCGGCTGTGCTGGGTTCTAATATGAGATACTTTTGAGAATAACGATCTCTCATTGGGCTTCAGAGAAATATCTTGTATCTCATAGAGGAAATGAACAGAAGCAGCTTTACCAAAAGCTGATTGTTGATTGGTCTATTGCATGTTTCGGGAGCAATGTATCTTTTTTTTTCTGTATATTTTTTAGTTTTTGTGAGGACGAGGAGGACTCACCCTTTTTTTCTTTTTGGTGGTGTAGATTTGTAGAATATCTGAAAGATAAAACTCTCTTCTGTTGGGGGAGAAAATGAATTGAAAAAAAAAAAATCTATATCGTCAGGTATCTGAATGTCGAGCGGGGGTGGTGTATGGTGATGTGGAAATGTCAGGAGGGTGTCGTCGTCGTATACCTACCTCGGGGTTTATCGATCGATTTTTCTCCTCGGCGGAAAGTATTCTGATGTACTACAAGACACACACGGGTGTTGGTGGTTGTGGATTGTACCTGAATCTAGTACCAACTGAAACGCCATAGATTTTTTCTTAGAATCGATGTGGGAAATCCAATTAGGGGGGGAAATATTCCACCTGCATGAGCAGAGCACTATAGCAGTTGTTTTTTTTTTGTTTCGTATTTGTCTGATATTGAGACACAAAGCCATCTGCAGAATGACGCATCCAAAATGAAGAAAAAAAGATACTTTTACGGGGTTTTGCAGTGTTTGGATTTTGTGAGGGTGGCATTAGTATAGGAGGGTATATTACCTATACGACGGACGTGATGGTGGATGGTGGGTTCTGTGGTTATGTAATCATCTGTGAGTTGTTATATACATATATTGAGATATATGAATGTTAGATAAAAGATATATATAGATTATTTTAACGTACATATATATAAAAGTACATAGGTGTATATAAGATTTGGTTTGAGTATCTGTGCATTTAGACTTATGTATTTATATGAGTTAAAGATTTATAACAATTTTATGCATATATGTATGTAAATAACGATAAAAGTGAGAGGAAAGCATTTTATCTTGAAAAAAGTTAAAAGATACCTTTTTTGCTGCTATCTGTTAAATAAATAAGAATAAGTATATTACTTTTGTATCTTTATATATGTAGATTTAGGTAGGTATAGTTCATTGCAAGTAAGTAGCAGGAACCTATGACTATGCACTGAGCCTTATGAATAAAAACAGCTAAAGTTAAAACTTGGATTTTAAAGTCAAAACTAGGTTTTATGTGATTAAAAACAAGCTTCTTATAGTGATAGCTACTTTAAAACAGCTCAAGCTAGATGCAGATCCAAATTGTGTGATTAATAATAGCTTAAAAGCTGGATTTCTGGGCCCTTGGCTAGAAAGCTTTGACAATTTCTTATTTTTTTATTTCTCTTCTGTTGAAATGCAAATATGGCCAAGTTGATACGCGTGCTACAGTCGAAGTTTTATAGAAAACGTTCAGAAATTATTGATGATGTCTTTCATAGGTTTTATCGATTTTTAAAAGAAAATATGTGCATTGGCTTTGCTGATTACTTTTTAGGGCAATCAAAAGAGCGGAGAGAAGGTACACTGACCTTTGAGAAGATGATTCGGATATTTTTGAGATATCTGAGTGAACCTGGATTTCAATTCGGTGTAGAACAATATATTGGAGTTCAACCTATTACAAACACTGTGCAAAACCATTATACACCTGGAAAAGACTTATATATTCATAAACATATAAGCGAAATGGGCAGAAAAAAGACGTTTCCTGGAGTTTTGAATATGTCGATTAACCTTTAAGATTTCCTGATCAATACATTAACCGGAAATGTTTTTTTTAACCTTAATGTACAAACAACATGTAATTCAGCTAAAGAAAAAGGATTCCCAGTGGTCCAAATCAGTTTTTGACTCGTAGGTCTTGAAAAGATCAACAATAAAATAGCTTGAAATATTAAGCTTAATCTAGAATTTTTTAGCTAAATATTTTTTCTATTCAAATCCAACAAAGCTTAAGCTTGAACTGTCTATCTGTACCTTGAAGTAAAGCTATCACTAGCTAGCTTTATCTTGGTTTGAAAATAGTTTTAGCTGTTTTTGTTCACAAGGTCCCTAATAGTGTGTATCAAATAACTAACTAACTTACTTTATTCAAACCTGGTTTCAATAAACATTCTAATGAAAATTAAATAACAATTAGTGAAATAATCTCCAAAATTGTATGGGATACTAGAAATGTTGAACACTTTTGAAAAATAAAGAATTCTGATAAACTGTTTAAAAAAAATTCTATGGAAAAAACTTAATTCTAATCATTTCTAATCCACCCAAGGTATTTTAAGAAAATCAGCAAAATTTGACTGTTAAACAAATAAAAATAAAGATTGGTTAATTTAGAAGAAGGAATTTGATGTTGAATCTTGACAAAGTTTTTTAAGTTAATACTTAAAGCAAACCTTTTAAAGAGATTTTAGTAGAATTAAAAAAAAATAAATTGGAAGGCGCAAAAATCCGTAGAAAATTAAGTCCTTATGACTTACAACTCTTAACCTTTCCTGTGTTGGAGTCATTTCAGAAATGGAACGGAAAATTTGAGAAAGCACTTTTCATGACAAGAATTAATCTTCTAGGATTACATTACATTACATTTCACACTACTCAGCACATAAATGTACAGAGTAGAGAACACAGCACCTTGAGCGACAAGACTATATAAGGTGATAACAACACAAGACATTAATACAAGACAGAAACAGAAAAACAGAGGAGAAAGAAGAACGAACAGACTGAAAGAAACACATGACAACAGCACGCGGTAGGTTTCGAGACGGTCCCCCATCTTTCTACTAACCACGCTCACTGATGCTTGATTTCGGTGATCGATGGGAACCGAAGCTTTATCAGTGACTAGGCCGTTGCCATCTTCTAGGATTTTACAATTCTTCGCAAGAGGTATTACCCGTTTTAATACCTCTTGAAACTCCCTATACTAGAATAATAGAGATGCTTAGACGAATTTACAAAACAGAAACTCTCTTAAACAGCTTTTGCTTGGTATTAGATTTAGGGCACAAGTTTCAAAGGTCCAAAAAATATTCTGGGTATATTTAAAAAAAATTATAAACTTCTTAGCTTTAAAACGATGTAGGTAGGAAAAAACATAATTGGGCTAAATTCTTGCAATCTGACGATAAAAAAGAGATTATACTAAGAGTCATGTCTTAAAATTTTCTTATTAGACGTCACTTATAGAATAAGTAAAAACAATTATTAATTATAAATATTATTGATTCACTTTTGAAAAGATCCTAAAAGTTCAAACAATTTTTGCTCTATTTCGAGAAATGATAATTGAACCAATTGAAAAAAAGGATGTTAAATTTAAAGAACGTACAAAATAAAAATTCAAAACATTGTCTAAAACTTCACTCACAGAGAAGATTAAAATTTCAGAAAATAAAAATCGTTAAAACGTGAATTAGTTTTACGAGAATAATTTGAGATAATCTATGTAGTATGTACACACATACATATGTACATATATGCATACATATCTATCTAAAAAAAAGTCCATGCATATAATAATATGAATATATTTCAATTGTAAATGTAATTTTTTTATGATAAAAGAATGAAAATAGAAAAGATACGTACGTATAAGCCCCAGTGTACCACATACAGTGTCTCCCACGACTAATCGGACAAAAAGATTTTAAATATTTTCAATAAAATTTCTCTAAGAAAATGTATAGAAGTAGTGAAACTGAAAAGAAGCTGCCAACGTATAAGCTATTTTTTATGAAAATTAAGTGAAATCACTTCTTATCTTCGGAATCTCTAAGGATTTTTTTGAAATAGTCCACTAGTAAATAATAACCGAAACGGCAATGCAGCAGTGCTTAAAAAGCTACATATGTATTAGTGAAAAAATAGAAATGAAAGACTTAAATGAACATATAACACAGGATACGTCTTCTTGGAATAAAGTTAAACTACATATTTTTGTATTGTTAGTTTACTATAAACTATACACAATATTATAAATTATGCTTTGTTCACGGACGAAGCAAATTTAACCTAAAATGTTCAGATGGAAGAATGTATGAATGGTGAAAAGCAAATGAAGAATTTACTACGGAATTAACATTTTGTAGAAGGTAAAATGTACCAAATAACTAACATCAATATTTTGAAACAAATTTTGGAGTCCAGGTCAGTAAACTTGCGGAATACAACACAATTTAATCTTCAACCAGAGCACACATCTTGTACAGCAAGGTCATGGTTATTGTATAACTGTCCTAAGGTGCTTAAAACACAGAAAAAGCCACCTTCGTGTTCAAGCTTATTGGCAAAAAATAAATCCTAAAGTACGAGTATGTTAAAAACTTGTTTTTTTTTTAATACCTCGACACCTTTAGGAGGCCATTAAATTGAAAGGATATGAAACTAAGTCCAAAATATTATAGGTATTCGATTATGTGTGAGGTCTTCAATTATAGATTTGTTTTTCTTTTTAATATTAATTTAATATTACTGTTTAATGTCTGGAATTGTAATTTTGGCTTATTAAAATCGGAACATGTTTAAATGCCATACCAAATGGCTCTGCAGTTTAACTCACTCCATACATTTTTTTTGTGAAAATGCATTGTGAAAATGTATATTCTATATGTGTATGATTAGTCATGGGAGCCGCTGTATGCATATTTTATTCGCCTTTTCGAAATAAATACAAATCTTGAGATTTTCGAGGTCTAAAGTACAATATTCTACACAGTCACACCTATACAACTTGTATGACGCCACTTCAAAAGTTATTTAAATTTAAATTTAAATTTTTAGGACAGTGTAACAAAACCAAACGCAGAACAACCTTTGAAGAATTAGCTATTAACTGACAAAATAGTTAAGACCGGATCTTTTAAAGAGAATTGTTTGACCATCGTTCCCTATAATATTCCTCAACCTTGAAAATTGAGATATCTTAATTCCGAATTTTAAGTGGCAAGTGATTTTTTCAACAATTATAAAACATTAATATTAATTTACATCATTAAATTAAACGAAATAAAAATAAAACATTTTACAAGAAATATTTAAAGAAACAATTACTGCTTCTAAAATTCTTCTAATTAATTCTAAAATCCATCAACATTGTTAGAAAGCTTTATAATTCTATTGCATCTTCAATTGTATCTTGTTTAAATTTATCAAATCTATTGTAAGTTTTTCTCTTGGTTATTTGTTGAAAGATTTTGTATGAAGTTTCATACAATGTATATTTTATAATGTTCACAAATAAAGCTCAGTTAAACACAAAAATTTAAATAATAACAAATATCTGATTGCATGTCACAAAATTATGGTTATGCAGCTACTTGAAGTTTAGGGTGTTGAAGTGAAGAAATATTTTCTGACATTGACTCTTTGCAAAATAAGATACCAACCTTAAAAATGAAAAAAAAAAAATAAAACAAAAATCATACAAAACAAGTTGCGTGGGTGAGTTTCATAAGGGTTGTGCCACACATCTGTACATATTTGTCTGCCCTTCTATAAAGCACACATAAATATGCATTTGTCTCTCTTAAGTACTATATTGTCCATATAGGAACAAAATAAAAAAAACCTTTACAATTAAATTTATAAAACTTTGTATCTAAATATGTATCTACTATGTATCTAAGTACACCTTTGAATATGATGTAGATACGGACGAAGGTAGTATATTTGTTTATGTAACTAAAGCATATGTGCAGACTGCAAAGAGCAAACACTTGATGGTCGGATGTGATGTAAAATCGTATCTAATTACAGTATAGCCTATATGCCTTTGCCTAGGCATTTGCACCGAAAATTCGTATGGAAAGAGTTTTCAACCCCCATCGGTTTTTGTGATGGTTTTGTGTCGTGTGCCTTTGCGTATACACAGTTGGGATAAAAAACTCCTCCGTACTCTCAGCACACCTTACATACATACATTATAAAGGTAAAGGTATATGTGGTATACAAATTCAAGCCCAGATAAAAATGGAAATGGAAACAAGTTTACTTACAGTAGGTAGTATTTAGTAAGTATGTATATATGAATGCTTACACGAGGATGTATATTTACCTTCTGATGGTTCCCCCTTAATCATCATGCTGCCCGCTCCCTCCGGTGCTTATGAAAACGTACCTACTCGCAGCTATATTGCAATAGGGGAGTGTTTTTTTTTTAAGACTGAATCATTCGTTTTCGTTTGGGATTTTACGTTCTAAAAATATCTCAATATTATTATTCTTTTTTTGTTTTTTCTTAAACAAAATTGATTTTTTCGTGCTATGGAGTTGAAAGAATTTTTGTTCTTGCTCTCACGATGCTGTTTGTTTTTAAATAACAAAGAATCATTTTTGTTTGTGTTTTTATTTGCCTGACCGCGAGTCTGGACTTTTTGAAAATAAAGGACTTAAAATTGTTCTTTTTGTTGTGATGGTTATTTAAAAGCCTGCAGGAAAATAAAAATAAGAGAATAACCATTGTGATCAAAATGGATAGTTGCCGCTGCCGCCGCCGCCGTGCCGCCGTTGCTAGGGCATACAACATCATTGTCGTGTTTATAGTGCTCAGCCAATCGTAACGATCCGTGCGGCGCAGAGTAACAACTCAGCTCAGTTTATATCTTTGAAGTATTTCAATGCTCTCGCCCGGTGATGGTGGCTCGTCGTCATCGTCACTATCATCATCATCATGGAGTCTACAGGGACGCATTTATTTAGATATAGAGTTTGAGAGCTTTTTTTAGACTCACTAGTTCAAATTTTAAATAAATTCATAGTCAAGAAATTGAAAAAATTATCCAATATTTTAGTTTAACTTAACGTAGCTATTGTTATTGTCATCATAATGGTCTGACTACGCAATCAATCGTTAACATTTTGAAGAACTTTAAAGAGAGTGGAATCGTTACTGATGTCGTAAGACCTGTCCATCATAGTAATACACATTTAATCAAAAATATTGCTGATGCAATTGCAAGTGTTGCTTAAGATTCTAATTGATCAGTGAATTATCAGCTCAAGAAATATTTTGAAGATCGAAAGCTTCGTAATGACCGAGAGTACGAATTTCGCAGCAATAGGTCCACTGGTGATCTCATGGTTCATCTCACCGAATAGTGGAGCAAATCTTTACATCATTTTGGAGAAAGCAGGATTATTGCACTTGAATCCCTGATTCATTGGATTATTAATTACCTTTCAGATCGTTTAATATAAGTAGAATTGGATGGGTTCAAGTCTGAAAAGCACAAAATAAATGCTGGTGTGCCCCAGGGATGGGTTCTATCTCCAACACTCTTTCTCATTTTTATTAATGATCTCCTGTCTGCAACTTCTAATCAAATACATTGTTGCGCTGACGATAGTACTTTTAGCTTTTCATAATCGTTTTCAGACTCAAATCCCTCTTCTTCGGATGTGGAACTGCAACGACAAAATAAGATAAGCTCATACAATTTCGACCTAAACAGCATTGCACAATGTCTTGTATCGTTAAAGCGATCCATTATCCATGTATGGCACTTGCATCAATATGACTGAACACCTCGATATTCTTGGTATGTGTGTCACATCTTGTGGAATGATCACATACGTGCTGTCGCCAAAAACTCCGCAATGTGTTTGGGTTTCTTAAGGCCATGCAATAAATGTTTCTTCTGCTTCTGATCTAGCTGTTATCTACAACATACATCCAAAGCTTATATACATCCAAAGCTTGAGTATACCTCCCAATCTCTGAGCTGGTGCTCCTGCAACTTACTTAAGCATCTTTACGTCGCTTGACCATTGTCGTAAGGTTTCTTGTCTCACCCTTTTTTACCGTTATTTTAACGGTTTGTGCTCTAGAAAAATAGAAAGCTGCATTGCTCCCCTTAAACAGTTCAACCGTAATACTTGCGCTTTTAGGAATGCTCATCAGTATTACCCTCGAGCCCAACTTCGGTCATACTGTCAAGAACAGAGATTCGTTCTTTAAACGTACTATGCGAATGTGGAATGCCTTACCACACTCTGTTTTTCCCAGTCATTGCAATATTCAGGAATCAGAGTTTTCGAAACACATTTTCCTCAGCGATGGGGTAAATTGCTTACTCGCTGGCTATCTAAATAAGCAAAACTATCGCATAAGGAGTTCAAAATACCAACAAGTGATAATGTGCCGTTGCATTCATACTAAGTGGATTTTGGTTTTGTTCTATGTTCTAAAGGTGTCATAAGTCCGAACTTTTTTTCATAGAAGACTGTTACGGAGTATTATAGTCAAATGATTACCGATTTTTTTTTTGGCTAACGGTTGAAATCATGACTCATTCCAATAAGACAAATTATACCTCTATTGCATGAGAAGTTTCATGGTCGCGTAATTTCCAGCTTTGGAAACGTCAATCATTGGTCACCATGATCATGTGATTTGATATCCTTAGATTTGTTCCGTGAGGCTTTGCAAAAGACCTGAATAATCCCCGAATTTTAGATGAATTTAAAACCAACAATACTGAAGTTGTGGTTGAAAAACCGATGGAAATGTTCGAAAAAGTGGTTTAAAATACTCCAAAAGAAACGCGTTAAGAATGATATTGTTTTGCGCATTTAGTTGCAAGGTTAACAATGAAATAAAATGTACATAACAAAATGTGTAAGTTTATTTATGTATGTAGCTCAATTTTCGAAACCAAAATATGAATGCTCCGTACAATTTGTTTTATATAAAAATAGGCGTGTCGGTGGGTGGTAAATTTATTAATGATGTGTTCAATATAATTTCAAATGTTATTGAGTGCAAATGAATAGTCCAACACAAATTAACTTATGTGAAATTTCAATCAAAAGCAATAAATAAAAAAAAAGTACGTATACGCCCGAGTGTATCCGATAAAATTTCAGCTTTGTACAAAATGAGTGTGTTTCGATTTGTCATCATCGATTTGGATCCAACCACTTTTAATTGCTCATTATCTGTTGTTTAAGGTTTTGAAAAAGTCTGACAAGTTCTGCATTTCGGAACCATAATTTTTTCCGCAAGCGAAAAACTTTTCAGAAAGAATTGTCATAGAAAAAATATTCTTGTACTTAAAATTAAACGATGCTTGAAATGGCGCCTGATGCCCAGAAAGCTACAAATCCGACAACTCACTGAAAAACCAAACAAAAATAATAATATCAAACCAACAAAATATATCCCAACACGATGAATGATCAGTGGAGAAGAAAACGAGATTTACTTATGTATACGCAGCGCGCAGATACAAAATATATTTGCTTCTGCATAAAAGAAGATAAATTGCTCGTTGATATTTAAATACGTCGCGGTCGCTCGTCTCAGCGTCGTCATCATCATCATCATCATCGCCACCGTTCGTTGTCGTCGTGGTCGTTGTTGTTATTTTGAATTGCTTCCAAGCTCCAGTCCAAGCAAAGCAACCAACTTAGGCATGCTGAGCGCGACCAATCTCAAATCTTTACATAGTCATGATGTCGTACAGTGGTTGGCGGTAATATGGTCGGCCAGAGTGGCGGCGGCGGTAGCGACGACACGGAGCCAAGAGGCGGACACAATGTTGAAAATTATCGCTGGTTCTAAAGATGATGATGGTCGTGATTCTGAATCCAAATCATCATCTTCATCGTCGTCTTCGTCGTCGTCGTCATCATCATCTATAGCGATGCTTCTCCATTTTTCCACAGAAGTTATTATCATTGGCGTTGGATTTTGTTGTTGTTGTTTTATTTTGTCTCGTTCTGGACACTTATTTTTCTGTCTGACTATGTTTTTTTTTTTTTTTTGTTTTTTCTCCTCTCGTATCTGACGGTTTGATATTTATGGCCATCTTTGTATCTCCCTGAAGCTGAACCAGACTCTATAGGAATCTGTTGGTCTCTGCATTGGTTACCTCTACAAAATGTACATAGATACTCGTAGCTACATAGCTTTGTTATATGGAAGTAAATATTTATTCATATTAAAAGAGAAACGTGCGATGTTCAATGAATGTAAAGGGGGATGTTGCGGGATCTAATCAAATTCAGTATCTTTTATGGTGACCATCAAGTTTTTTTTTTTTTTTTTTTAGTTTCATTTCTCTCTGTCTGCTGCGCAAATGGCAGATGTATTATTGGGGAAATTTAATATTGGATACGCACTGATGGACAGATGAGTTGAGATAAATTATTTTATATTCATGTCTACAAACTCATGACTTTAAGCCTTTTTTCAACGTATCTATAGTTGCTAGATACACTGCAGACATGATGGAATTAAATATAAACGCAATATAGGTACAAAAATTTAGATGCTGCATGCATTTATTAAATAATACATATATCTGTGTATGCGTGTTTGTATGTTGTATATGTATGCATGTACATAGGTATATGAATACTAATTTAAATTTATTTCGAGATTAAATTTATGATTTTGGTAGATTGAATTTTAATTGATAATTCATTTTTGATGAATAATCCAGATGACTTTCAAAATATTGCAATTTCCTATTACGTACATATTTTGTCCAAATCAAAAGCAAATGTGAACTTAATGTAAATAAACTTAGGGTAAATAAATATATGATTTCAGAATAAACCCGTTGAGTATTAAGAAAAAAAGAAAAAATTAAAAATCAAACAAAGTTTAGAGCAGAAATGGCCACTTTTTTTTAAATTAAAAAAGTTTCAAAAAAGGAAATATTTGAGTACATATTATTTTTAAATTCCCATAGGAAGTTGTTGCAATCGGTCCGATTTGTCGAATTGAAAATTTTGGCATTTCCCGTACGTGCGTACGTTCGCGACGTTTTTTTCGTCGTCCATAGCTCAAGAACCAGTAGAGATATCCACTTCAAATAAATTTTGTAATACAAGTAATAAATGCAGAACAATGCAGAAAGGACTCTCAAAAAAATTGCGTGGGAGGTTTTTTTAACATAGCAATTAAAAAAAGGTACAAATTTTGATTAACCCAAAATATCTCACGAACCAATAACGCTAGAGACTTGAAATAAATTATATGTTATATATTGTAAGGCAATACCAAAAAAATATATCTTTGGAAAAAATTCCAATTCATGTATTTTTTTTATAAATCAAAAAAACTGAAAAAAAAATATTTGTCACCTCGAAAATTTTAAGAACAAAAAATGATTTTATCTCCAAAACAATTTTGTGCAACGAAGAATAACGTTTTTTACATCTGGTAAAATTTTGAGAAAAATCAAATATACAGTTTTTTATAAAAAATAAAAACCTAAAAAAAAACATTACTCAAAGTTGATTTTCGACTCAAATATCTTTTCAAAACTTTGAGAAACTGGCTTTAAACTAATTTTATCTTTTAAAAAATATTGTTGTCAATATTCAGTAATATTTTGAGAAAAATCGAATCGACAGTTTTTTTTACAAAAAATAAAAACTGATATAAAAATTAATAAAAGTTGGTAAAAATTGATATTCGACTCAAATATATTTTTGAAAATTTGAGATTATGGCTTCCAACTTATTTTATTTTATAATAAATATTGTTTTCAACATTCGGTAAAATTTTGAGAAAAATCGAAGGGACGGTTTTTTTACAAAAATAAAAAAGATTTATAAAAGTTGGTTGTTGACGTCAACAACCTGATATGTCCTTATAAGTGTGGTTTTAGACCAGGAAAGTCCACAGTCGATCAAATATTCACATTACGGCAGATCCTGGAAAAAACCCAAGAACACCAAATCGACACCCACCATCTTTTCATCGATTTCAAGGCCGCATATGATAGTATCTACAGGGACGAACTGTATAGAGCTATGTCTAGTTTTGGCATCCCTGCCAAAATCGTCCGTTTGTGCAGGATGACCATGGAGAATTCACGCTGCTCCATAAAGGTTGGAAACAACTTAACAGAGCCTTTCGAGGTTTTAGACAAGGTGATGCGCTGTCATGTGATTTTTTTAACATCGTACTCGAAAGAATAGTGCAAAGCTCACACGTCAACACTAGAGGCACTATCTTTCAAAAGTCTGTCCAATTACTAGCATATGCTGATGACATTGACATAATCGGAAGAACTCAGCGTGATGTCAATGGGGCTTTTATGAGTATTGAGGCAGAGGCGGCAAAAATGGGTTTAACGGTTAATGAGGGCAAAACAATGTGCATGCTGTCATCAAGAAAGGACCTACAACACCGACGTCTTGGTCAAAACGTCACCATCGACAGACGTAACTTTGAGGTAGTCAAGGACTTCGTCTACCTAGGCTCCGCTGTAAACGCAGAAAACAACACCAGCTGAGATCAAACGAAGAATAACTCTTGCTAACCGCTGTTTCTTTGGCTTAAGAAAGCAATTGAGTGGAAAAATTCTCTCTCGAAGGACTAAAGTGTCACTATATAAGACCCTTATCATCCCCGTCCTGCTATACGGTGCAGAAGCATGGACTGTGACAAAAGCGGATGAAAGCACCTTGGGTCGTTTCGAGAGAAAGATTCTTCGTGTGATCTACGGTCCCGTATGCATCGAAGGGGAGTGGAGGAGAAGATGGAACGACGAGCTGTACGGGCTGTGCAGCGACGTAGACTTAGCCAGAAGGGTAAAAGTCCAACGACTAAGATGGCTGGGTCACGTAGAGCTCATGGAAACCAATGCTCCGGCCCGAAAAGTCTTCTAAAAGTTGGTAAACATTGATTTTCAACTCAAATTTTCGACATTCAGAAATTTTTTTATAAAACATCCAACAGTCAGTTTTTTTCATAAAAATTTAAAATCTACAAAATATAGTACGCAAATTTGGTAAAAATTGGTTAACGACTGAAAATATCGTTAACAAAAATAGATTTTGAAATCAAACTATTTAACCTTTAAGGTAAGGGAAAACTACAGACGGGATGGAAAGTTATCAGTGTGGGTCGCATTCCAGCCTCTTTCAATATTTTAATTTTAGATCCAATTTTTCACTCGGTAAAAAACATACAATTTAGTCCACTTTATTTCAAAGTGGAAATATTTGTAGGAAAACTAAAAAACAATTTTTTAGCTGGTTCGTAAACGGTTATTCACTTTTAGTCATGGAGAGTTAAGTTAAGAAATGAAGACAATTCGTTGTAAGATTTAACATACTAAGAAAGTAAGTATACGCCCGAGTGTCTCATAATTTTATTTCTGCTCTTAGAAAGACTAAACCTGCATCTGACTAACATAAATTATAAGGTTCTTAGTTTCAAAACGGTTTTGCATGCCGTTTTAAAGAAACCGTTAAGCATAAACCAATTATATTTTTACATTTTGGAACAGAATTGGAATAGGTCACAGTGAGTCCAAAAACTACGTTTTTCCATTTTGAATCATAAGTATTTTGGATCAAAACAACTTTTTGGCTAAAAATCGTTTTTCAATTTGATGATTAAACTTTGTTTTCTGTAAAATATACTTAGCAATACTTATGTAAGGGATTTTGCCTTTTGCAAACATCTCTGCCTATAAATTTGTCATCAATATAAAATTACGTTTTGGACAGATAAACTTCTTTTAGAATGTAAGAAAATCATAATACGGTGATATAATCAATTGACAGTTTGTTTAAATATGTCAAAAAAATGTGACAAAAATATTTTACTGCTCGAATATCTATAAACAAATAAATGCTTTCTTTTTGATAAACAAAAGCATCCAATAGACATTTTTTCCACATCCCAGCCTCTTAGATCTATATCAGTGTGGTTAACGACCAAGAAAGTCCACAGTCGACAGATCCTAGAAAAAAAAAAACCAAGAACATCAAATCGACAATCACCATCTCTTCATCGATTTTAAGGCCGCATATGAAAGCATCTACAGAGACGAGCTGTATAGAACCACGCCTAGTTTTGACATCCCTGACAAATTAGTCTGTTTGTGCAGGATGACCATGGAGAATTTTCGCTGTTCCTTAGAGGTTGAAAACAGCTCAACCGAACCTTTGGATGTCAAAAAGGCTATAGAGAAGGTGATGTGCATTCATGCGATTTCTTTAACATCTTCCTTAAAAGATTAGTGCAAAGCTCCCACATCAAGATTAAAGGCCCTATCTATCAAAAGTCTGTCCAACTACTCCCATATAATTGAAGAAGACCTCAGCGTGATGTCAATGGGGCCATTGTAAGTTTTGAAACAAAGGCCGCAACGTCACCATTGATAGATGTAACTTTGAGAAAAAGATCTTCGAGTGACTTACGGTCATGTATACAAGGAAGGTGAGAGGAGGAGAAGATGGAACGACGAACTGTACGGGCTGTACTACGAGGTTAATTTAGCCAGAAGGATAAAAGTCCAACGTGTGAGAAGGCTGGGTCACGAAGAACGCATGTAAAACCAATGCTCCGGCCAAAAGTCTTCGAATCCAAACCCACAGAACAGCGCAGTAGAAGGCGCACATGAGCGAAATTGACCTCAACCAATTTGAAGTGCCCAACTGGAGACATATATATAGGGACCAAGTTTTTAGGGCGAGGCCCTTGTTCACACAGGACTATAGCGCCACCTTAAATAAGCTTAAATAAGTACGTAAGTAAGCTTCTGTTTTTAAACATAACTGTCACTGTGGCTCAGTATTTCTAATTATGCCATCAATATTTTTATATACGGTTATAAAGGGTGATTTTTTAAAAGCTAAAGGAAAGTTTTTCAAAAAAAAACACATAAAATTCAGAAAAATGCATGAATGCTTTATTTGAATCGATAGTACGGTCCATATAATTTAATATTTGAAGATTATTTCATGCAAATGTTGACCGTGACCTTCAATTTTGGCATACTCTTTCCAACATTTCGGCCGGTATCTCAAGAATAAATGCTTCAATGTTGTCTTCCAATGCATCAATTGAAGCGGGCTTGTCTGTATAGACATAAGCTTTAACATAGCCCCACAAAAAATATTCTAAAGCCGTTAAATCGCACAATCTAGGCGTCCAATTGACCGGTCCCGAACGTGAAATAAAATGTACCGAACTCGCCTCTCAATAAGTCCATTGTTGCGCGTGCTGTATCTTTTTCTGGATGCATTGGTAGCTCTTGCAACGCTTCTGGCTGACATTCACTCCAAAATCAACAACTCTGCTTATTTACGTACCCTGACCATATTTACGTAACTGACCATAAAATGGAAGAAGCGCGCAATGAACTTTCTTAACAGAGCACGCATTTTGATAATAAAATTCAATAATTTGCAAGCGTTGTTCGTTTGTAAGACGATTCATGTTTAAATTATAGACCAAACTGAAGATGTTTGACAGTGAAACAAAACACGTAACGCGCGTCAGCTGTTTAAACCAGTGTTGCCAAAAAGATAATAGCTAAAAAATCACCCTTTAGTTAAGATCGCAGATATTTTGTTATTATTGAGACGTTTCAATTTTAATATTTTGATTATGTGCATTATTTGTTTATAATAATGGATTTGTTGGCATGATGTATATTTATAGAGCTTAATCCTTCACCAATAATATGGCTTTATAAGACAAAACTGAACATTTAAAAATACGATTTTGGTTAGTGTCCAATATTAATTACCAAAAATTGATTTAACTAATTTATTTTTTCAACAAATTGCACTTAAATTTACTTTGTTTTTTTTTTACTAACTTTTATGTAAGGGATATAAGTTTATTTATAAAGAATTGATACCTTTTAGATGGGAAAACAAAAATTCATAATTAAGCATCATTATTCATTTAACAAAATATTTTACCTATTCAAAATTACCCATCTTTACAAATTTAAACGAGAAAAAAACCATTAATAAAGAGGAATACATAATTCAATTCTCAAACATTTATAGAAACTATAAATACAAATTTAACCTATCTTAATAGACCATAGAATATATCAAAAAATAAAAAAATAAAAACATTAAGGCCTTGAAACAGTTCAAAGTCGTAAACGGTTCAGTGAACACCTATGTAATAAAAAAGATTAAAAATGTGTAAGTGCATCTCTTTCTATACTACACTCTCTGCAATCTCTGATATTTCAAACTATTTTACATATATGCTCATGGTACATATGGCATCACTCTGCAAAATGTATATCAAACACAAATAGGTACCTTTTGCAGACAAGTCCATAGTTCAAGTGCTTCGAAGATGGAAAGGTATAGCTACTTATAAACATCACCTGTATAACTTAAGATAGACTTAACTAACAAAAAGTTGCATAGACTTAAAGTTTTATTTTAGAAGAGGTATTTAACCAAAATTCAGACACTTTTTGTTGAAATAATATTTCCATCTCAAAACTTCATAGATTCAAAACTTCATAAAGTAATATAATTTATAATTGAATATGATTAACTCACTGTGGTCAGATCATTTCATCTGTGATCTATTGCGTAAGTGATTTGATGTGATGTGATGTGTGCATCTCACTATAAGTTTATTAGCATTTAAATGACTTTTAGTTCTGCTCTTCGTTTGAATTAATAAAATACGTGATATGCATTTTCATTTAATGTGTATAAATACAAAAAAGTACGTTAATCTATGAATAAGTTGTGGGTTATTGGATGTTTTATTTTGTTTTTAATTTTATGAGTCGTTTGTACATCTTATGCCATTTGCTTTATATGAATAAGATAATATTCATTCCCTGGGGACAAGTCAAAGAGTATAGATACATTTACGTTATGTATAAATATAGGGTCAGTCATTTCATGGTTTCAAGTTGGTGGCAATAACAATTGACACCTGTCAAAACTCAACTGTCATTTAAAGTGTCATAATATAATTTGAATTTTAGTGATTTAATGCTTTTAAACTATTAAAACTTACTACAAAATTAGTGATTCAAACATCACATATTATACCACGATTATGGTCGTTGTAAGTGATGTTTAAAATTGTGAAGAAATTTGAAGAGAGAGGAATCTTTATTCTTAAGGACTGTGCGTGTGAATCATCATTTATGTTGTGGACGATCAGAATTTATCAATTTCCCGGCATTAACAGCAATTGAAACTATATGTCTTCATTGCCCGTCCTTTAATTTAACGTTCAAAATTACTCAAGTTATGACAGAGATACTAGCTTAAATGTGCGTAAAAGTGGTTTAAACTAACTTTAAAACAATCGTATCTCTTCGAGGCGGTTGGAAACAAAATCTCAAAAACCGAAATCCTGAAAACCCAAAATGCCAAAAAACCAAAATCCGTCTCCTGTGTTTCACACTTCGTTAAGGTCCAAACTTTCTTTACGTTTACTTTTGAAATCGAAAAATGAATTACCCTTTACTCAGAACTTCTCCCCCATCAGTTAGCCATGTCTATAAACATATTAACTCGGAGGAAGGAAGTTGAAGCAAGTCATGCATGTCGGTTGTCAGGTTTCATTGTTGTCGATGTTAAGTTTTTCTGTCTTTTGCATGAGTTTATTGCTGATGGACACCTATAAAGGGGCCCTCTTAAAGTCGTTCTGTTTTTGTTTCCTTTTTCCAAATTAATAAATAAAAAAATACTATATCATGATAAATGATGCAAAATATCTCATTATCTTAATTTATAAGAATAAAAGAAGTACCTAAAGGCACCTAACATACATACTCGTACATCTCTTGGTCTTTGCATCACTTTTATTTTTAATTACCCTCTTAAGTTAAAAGAAAAAAATAAAAGTTGATTAACAACAATCATCTTTGTCACATCAGGTGAAAAGATAAAGTTGAGTTTATATAAAACAAGATACTTATCGGAACTAACAGGAGAGAGAACTTTATGATGAAGTGGAAACAAAGTCCCTGTAATTCTATACACTTGAACAGGATATCAATTACACAACATCATCATCTTCTTGTGGTAACAAAGATTATTTCTCAGTGGATCAAGTCTCATTTTGTATATAGTTTGTACCTGATGTGATGTGATGTGATGAAAGTCAACTTCAAGTTAAGGGGAGTTTATTTAAGAACATTACAAAACATACAACATGTATAGTAAGTTGAAAAACAAGTTAAGTGATATTTAGTGCACAAAATTAGTTTCCGTTCTTGTAATTTGCATACTCATAAGAATCACACCTGTAAAGGTTTATAATGGATAATGGTACACAGAGAGTTTATGGTATCAAAAGATTCGGCATCTTTTGATAAAATTTCTAAAAAATAGAAATATTTAAATTGGAATGTTGAACACTTGAAAAATAAGAAATACAATTAGATACAATTAATTGAAAACATAGTGCTAAATTACACAGACAATTTATTTTACAAACTATTTCCTAGTTGGAAGTTTTACTACATGTACTAAATTCCACCAATATTGAAACTTAGTTCAAATTAATCTACTGTCTCTATTTTATTGGTACTAAGTTTTAATGTAAAATGAACTAAGTCCCAAAATAAAAATCAATTAAGTACCTAAGGTGCGGTATGATAGTTAGTTCGAAGTTTAAAGTATACAAAGTTTGTAAGTACATACATACATCATTGCTTACAATGCATATTTTTTTGATTTACAAAAGCTATACCTAGAGATTAGGGAATTAGGTCAGATATGCATAGTGCATACATCAATTAATTTCAAGGCCTAATTTCCATTCTTAAGTGGAAAAATGTCCAACAAAAATTTCTTCTTTGAACCTGAAAAAAATGTCTAACATTTTTTTAAACACAATTTCTGGGATTTCGATAAAATCAAATTTAACTTAATACAGTTTTTAAATTCCCTAAAATCTAAGTTAAAGGCTTTTAGAAAGATGTCTGTGCTTGCGTGTGAACGTACTTTTCTACTTACGTACGTTTTTCGTCAGCTATTTTGTTTTAAAGGTCAAACAGATTAAATAAATAAATAAATTAGGTGGCGCAACAGTCCATGAAGAACCAGGGCCTAGTGACTTACAACTCTCAACCATTCCTGTGTGCGAGTAATGTTGTCAGAGATGGAAGGGACCTACAGTTTATATGCCGAATCCGAACGGCTAATTTGAGAAAGCACTTTTCATGACAAGAATTACTCTTGAAGGATTTGTCAATTCCTCGCAAGAGGCAGTACCCGTGAAAAAAGTTAGGTGGCACAGGCAGGGATTGAACCCAAGACCCCTTGCATGACAGTCCAACGCACTAACCATCACGCTACGGGTACTACGGTCAAACAGATTATAACATCAAAAAGTGCACACATAACTTTCAACAAAATTGAATTGAAAAATGTGCAACATTTCGCTGACTTAGGGACAAATAATTCTACGGACTACAATAAATATGCATTATACATTAAGTCTTAAGTTGTTACAACCTGAAAAACGAACGAAAAATAATATTACATCCAAAATAATTGTGTCCATTTATGAATAACATTTTTGACATATGGTAAATTTTTTTGACATCTGGTCAATTTTTTTTTGAAAAATCGAATAAACATATTTTTTGCAAAATATAAAAACTGTTACAAATTTAATTTTGACTCAAATTAAAATTAAAGGTATTAATTGCAAATTACTTTTAACTTATAAAAATTATTGGCGCAAAATTTTAAACGATTTAGTAAAATGCTTGGGCCATTTTTAGCATTTTAAACGATTTTAACATTTTTCTATCTTTTAACAATGCTCAAGTTAATATTACGGAATGGTTACTTTAACTTTTAGCAATTTTCTAAATCCATATGACACCTGTACAATTATTCGTATAAGAGCAGTGAATGGAATCGTCTAGTCAACAGTTGGGAATTCCAATTAATAGGTCCGTTTAAGCGTATTTGCTTTGTTTATTTTCACAAACTGTCACTTTTAAGACATGTTTGAATGCTCGTTTTTTAATAAAAGGCATTTAGAAATTTGGTAGTACCCGTGGCGTGATGGTTAGTGCGTTGGACTGTCATACCAGAGGTCTTGGGTCCAAACCCTGCCTGTTTCATCTTAAGTTTTTCACGGGTACTGCCTCTTGCGAGGAATTGTCAAATCCTCCAAGAGTAATTCTTGTCATGAAAAGTGCTTTGTTAAATTAGCCTTTCGGAATCGACTGAAAACTGTAGGTCACATCCATCCCTGACAACATTACTCGCACACAGGAATGGTTGAGAGTTGTAAGTCACTAGGCCCTAGTTCTCTGTTGCGCCACCTAATTTATTTATTTTGTTTAGCAATTTACTAGTTAGCAAAACAAAAGGAGAGTTTTAAAATTTTGGAAACTCTTAGTAAATTGCTTACTAGTAAATTATTAAACCTTTAACATTAGGCTGTTTGAAATTTTTTGAAATCTTACTTTTTTAAGAAAAGCAAAATTTCGTTGTTAACTCTTCGTAAATTTTTAGAATAACTTAATTGGCAAAATGTGATAAAAAATGGTTTCCGACTCAAAAGAGACACTAACCCCGATTGTGAGTGTCGATTTTCTAATCGATGATCGACTTATTTACATTAGTTTCTTTTTGATTATTATTTCGTGAAGGACTCATAAGAAAGTTGATGCCTGGAAGCAACAAAATGTTATTTTAGAAAAAACTATATTCAAATATTAATTTTTGTAGGTCCAAAGCGATAACCAACAAAAAGCAAATGGAAATTTTAATCAGATTGATGGATTGAAAATCTGGATGTTGTGAAGGAAGTTAAGAGCCAAACTATAAGCAATGATAGAAAGAGTTCTCTTTGGAACTTAACTCAATGAGCACAGAACCTTAAAAAAGAAGCAATCTTTATTATATTGGGAATCGAAGAGCTTCTTTTTGCTGGCTGGAGTTTTGGGTTGATTTCAGTTAAATTCAGTTAAAAGTTCTATGAGACTTTCTTTGGGCACGCGAAATTGATTTAAAAAGCTATAAGAAATATAAATCAAATATGTGAAGGCTTAGCAAGTAAAAGAAAATTTCAATAGATAGGTATTATTGTTTTTTCCAGTTCGAAAGGATTAGCAGTGTCTCTGATAAGTCTTCTTTTTCTGGCCATTTCAATATTTTCTTTGGCATCTGTATCACTATCACTACACCATAATTCCACTCATTTTAAAATGTTTAAAAACCAGAAAAATAACATATAATAATTTTAAAATCAACTGTCAAATTTGAAAAATTCTTCGATCGATTCCATTACGCAATACCAAATATGAAAACCAATCGAAACATTTCGATTCGATTGATGATGGAGAACGGCAATCGGGGTCATTGACTTCATTATGTGTAAGACATATTTGTAAGACAGTGTCGCATCCTAGCCTCTTTTTTTAAAATTTAAAATACAGTTTTTTCTAAATACCTTTTTACTAAATATGTATTTAAAGTCTTAAATATCTCGAAATAAGCGTTAATTTATTATTGATAGCATAGTTTTAGAAGTAGTTTTTATTGTTTTGAATTTTTGACAAACCTTCATTCCAAGATTTCTTTCTTTTACTACTTTTACCAAAAGTATTTTAGATGGTTTAAAAAATGAAAATTTAAGTAAAATCGAAGAAAAATTTCAAAGTTGGTTTCAATTTTAAGTAAACAAAGTTGCCCTTACTAATTTTTGGTTTAAGAAAAGATACTCAGTTTGACATTTTTTTAATATTCTCTATTGATCTATTATCCATTGACTTAGAATTTTGTCGTATTGTAAGGAAACTTAAAAAAAAACTGTTTTAAATACACCAACTTTGAAAATGTCTGCTTGTTAGAATTTAGCATGAGATCTTTTTATGTAACTTGTCTTTAATAATGATACAAAGTGAAAATCCTCTAAACTACACCATTACGTCTAGTCTGTTTTATAAAACAACGAAATAAATGCTTTTTATGTAACTTGTCTTTAATAATGATACAAAGTGAAAATCCTCTAAACTACACCATTACGTCTAGTCTGTTTTATAAAACAACGAAATAAATGCCGATAAGATATCGAAGACAGCCTTAAAATGATTTGAACCTGCTTAAAAAGGTATGTATGTTTTTTTGAAACTTTTACCTCAGGGACATAACAATGAGGCGGAACACACAAAAATAAAAAAATGCAACGATATACATTGTACTTAATAAATGGTAATAAATATTTAAAGACATTAAACCGATTTACAGCTGATATAATAATAAATTGGGTGGCGCAACGGTCCGTTGGGAACTAGGGCCTAGTGACTTACAACTCTCAACACTCAACCATTCCTGTGTGCGAGTACTGTTGTCAGGGATGGAGGGTACCTACAGTTCAAAGCCGAATCCGAACGGCTAATTTGAGAAAGGACTTTTCATGACAAGAATTACCCTTGGAGAATTTGTCAATTCCTCGCAAGAGGCAGTACCCGTGAAAAAAACTTTAGATGGCATAGGCAGGGATCAAACCCAAGAGCTCTGGCATGACAGTCCAACGCATTAACCATCATGCCACGGGTACTACAGCTGATATATTGACGTTAAATTCAAAAAAACATTTTGGCACCAATTGCCTAATTTATAATTAACATACATTAGTTTTGAGAGTTATAAAAAATATCTCAAATTTATTGATCTCCAAAAATAGTGTTTTACTATCTGTCATCATTAGCATCCGTCAATGGTACAAATTAATTTCTTCTCGGTCTCCTTTGTCCACTTTATTATTTTATTTCCTATACCTAGTATTATACTTAATTACATCTGCAAGAAGATAAAAGCAGGTGTTTTCCGTGAAACCTCTCCCTTACTACTTTTGTATAGCATGTGACCAAGCGATTAACGATCACTGCAAGCCGCACAAATGAAGAATAATTTAATTTTTTCCCCTTCAACTTCAAGATAAGGGTGGAATTTGTTCATACTCTTATATATGTAGTTGGGACCATTATTATTATTTTTTCAAATTAAAAACTCTCTCTCTCTCTATATATAAATATCTACATATTTTCTCAATAAGATAAATTGTATATAGAAAAAATATTAATACAAATAAAATAAGTTTGAAATAATTGTAAAGAAATTAAAATATTTAACGACTAAACGTGCAAAGTCTCTTAACAAAAAGAAAAAGTTAAAAACAAAACTTACAAAAACAACAACTGTATGAGTAGATATAATAATTTTTCATTCTACATGGAGCAATAAAATAACGAAACGCTATTTAATGTTTATCGAAATCTTGGTCACGTTCTTTGCGTTTATCTCAGCTTCGTGATCATTGCCTAATTGATATTGTTTGTCACCTTAGAAGAGAGAGGTGCAATAATTTTATCACACCACTCGTAAATATACAGTTGGATGGTATTTTGTTGCGAAATGAATCAAATCTTCATCTTTCAATAGGTAGATTCTAAAAGCAATAGAAAATTTAATTTCTATATTGTCTATGTATAAAAATATAAAAACTTATATAAGTATTATTCGATCTTTTAAAAAGATCAAGAAACTATCAAACTGGGACGCATTTTCTATGTCGATTATTTTCTGCTGAGCGAGATCATTGCAACGGATCTACTGTATTACCGACTTAACGAATCTGTAAACTTTTAAAATTGACAGTTATATTGTGGAAACTGTCTCGAGCAACTTAACGAGTCTATAAACGCCAACATTGAAATTTATCTCGTTGTGTTTACTATTTCGAGCAATTAATTAAATCTGAAAACGTCAATTGGCATTTATCTTTATGTGGGAACTGTTTCTAGAAAATTAACGAATGTGCAAACATCAAAATTAACACTCATAGTGTACAAATTATTTCGACCAACTTAGAAAATCTGTAAACGTCAAAATTGATAGTTAGCTTGTTGAGGGAACTATTTCAAGCAATTTATTTTATCTCTAAACATCAAAACTGACATATAGTTTGTTTTGGGAACTGTTCCGAGCAAATTGACAAATCTGTAAACTTCAAAATTGACATTTATCTTTTGGAAACCGTTTCGAGCAACTTAACGAGTCCTTAAGCGTCAAAATTGACACTATAACTACAAATAATTGAATCTATTTCGAGCAACTTATTGAATCTGTAAATATCAAAATTGTCTTTTATCTTGTTGTGGGAAATGTTTTTAGAAAATGAATGAATCCGTAAACGTCAAAATTGACACTCATCTTATGGAAACCTATTCTAGCAACTTAACGAATTTATGAACGTCAAAATTGACAACTATTATTAGGTGGACAATGTCAGATTAAAAAACTGCAAAGTGCTAGAAAACAAAAAAGACTAATTTTTCTATAAATTTGGAGGTTTAAATTTTAATTTTAAACAAAGTAGTCTTATATGTCAGTGTCAACTGTCAACAATAATGTTTGTGGACTTTGGCCTTTAAATAAATAAAGGAGAGCTCAATTAGATCTTATTATAAAACATATTTCTGATAATTTTTCGTGACAAGATTTTTTCACGTGTGCAATCACAAATCACAAACCTAAAAAAGTCATCATCGTCATCAATATCTCACTGATGACGCATTCGGAACATTTCCAGTTAAACATTTTGTTAAAAGTCAAATACGAAGCTGATGATTTTTTTTTTGCAACTTCCTGCCAACCTTCTATACCTTTCTTTATACGAGTGTAGGAATATCAAGACAAACCTCAAATAACTTAAAAAGTTTAACTAATGAAAAATGTATCTATAGGTACACTTGAACAAGAAAATCCGCCATCAACAACTTCTACATATATCAAACAGTATAGTATTTTGGTGCTATACCAACAGATATGACCTGAAACTAAAATACTGTCGGTCGGTCGATTGTACGGTTGTTCGGCCAGACCCCAGCCCAATATCTGCTTCTGCATAGGTACATGTGCGTTCGCATAATTTTATGTCGTTCAACTTTTGAGAATTATTAATAAAATAATGTTAGCAGGTAGGTGTTTGTAGATTAGTATGTATGTATCTATGTATATACAAATGTACATTGATACCTTACCTACATTTATGGATATAGAATATTTTTCTGATGACACTATAATGGTGGTGCAAGTGCAAGTATAAAGGGTAAACAGTCGCGCTCAGTATAGATATCAAAACTCCATAAGAACAATATAAAAGATACAAATAAAATAATTTGTGTATAAGGTATCTAGTGGGTAGGTATAAAGTTTTTGATGACATTTACAAGAAAATGCAATCGAAAGGGGGCAAACAATTTTAGTTCGTATATACAAAAATGCCTCCCCGCTCTTACTAGCTTCGGACAAAATTTTGCTTAAATATTCAAAAAAATATTTTTGTTTCATATGAATCTGATGATGGTTGTATAGATAGGTACATACTTTAATGTAGATAAACAAAGAAAAAGAGAGGTCATTAATCTTTGATTTATTGTTTGCAATGTTTGAGTTTTTGTTTTTTAATCGCAAATCAGCGAATTGTATTTCGAAATATTTATATCTATGTCATTCTGTATCAATTTTTTGTTTTGTTCAGATTGAAAGAATTGTATAAGGAAGATTTAGAATTTCGAAATAAATGAACACCAAGAAAGAATGAAGAATTAATGTGTAGTTTAAAACATTTGTTAGTATAGAAATGATAAATTTGTAAAATAGCCTTCGTATTGGAATAGGTCACTTGGAAAAAAAGTCTTGATGTTAAGAAATTGTTGTTAGAATTAATGGATCAATTCGTAAATTAAATGATTGTAGTTTACTATTTGGTACACAATTTTAATTCGCTATGAGTTTTTCCAGAACCTTTACCTAGAAGTTACTGTCTCCTCTAAAGACCAAGTTATTTGAAACCTTTAAATTACAAAAGTGAAATGAATTTTAAGTAAAAATGAGAAAAGGAAAAGAACATTAAAGAAAATTAAAGTTACAGAACTTCTGTTTAAAAAACATTAAACAAAAAACACAGAGTAACAGTAGCCCATAAGGGTGATATGAGTATTTTGAGTTTTTAAAGAGTTTTCTAACCATCAATCCGTCGTCGATCGTGGCTGCCTTTTAAGTCTACAAGCGGATATTATTGCTTTTAAAATAAATTCACCACAGCTTGTAAACAAAATTAAGAGTGTTTTTAAAAACAGACGGTAATTAAGAAAGCCTTATGAGTTTTTTATGGTGTAAATGAAAAGGGTTGAGTTCGATATCCCGGTTTTTATATTCCCGTCTCTTAAAATCCCGATTTTAAAATCCCGTTTTTTATAATCCTGCTTTTTATAATCCCGATTTTTTATAATCCCGCTTTTTGTAATCCCGTTTCTTATAATCCCGTTTTTTATAATCCTGTTTTCTATCATCCCGATTTTGCAATCAAAACTAGTTGTTTAATTTTTAAAAATTTCAAATTTAAAAAATTAATTTTTAAAAATTAAACAACTAGTTTTGATTGCAAAATCGAAATTAGAAAAAATTTAAATAAATTAAAAAATGAGATTTTTCTAGATTCAATTTATTGTAACCTTTAACAAATACAACATATCAAAAAATAAAAAATATAAAGTAAAATAATATTCTTTTAAAACAAACTCAAATCAATTAACAAAGTCAACGATAGCAGTAAAACCGTTATCAAGAGGTAGATTTGCTGTGGGATGCATATTTTTTGTGCAAGAGTTAATGTTGTAAACAAAAATTAATGTTTATGTACAATAAAAACAAAACAAATTACGATATTATAATATTTTAGTCAAATAATAACTAAATAACCTTTGACTCCTATTGTTATTTAGTTTAATGCACTATTTTGTAAAAAAAAAACGGGACTGTCGGAATTTGACGGGATTTTAAAAAGCGGTATTGCAATTAATCGGGATTTTGAATAAGTGGGATTTCAAAAGACGGGATTTAAAAAAATCGGTATTTTAGAAGACGGGATTTTAAATCTTTTTTTCGGGATTTTTAAAAACGGGATTCCGATACGCTCCCAAGTGGAAAAACAATAAGTATTCGTAAGAAAATGACGAATTATTTAGAAACAAATTTTGAGAGTGGGACAATCTCTTCTTTGTAAAACGTTTGCATTAAAATGAACATAAAAATAGGATTTCCAAAATGAGTATTTTATAAACATTTTCTTTGATTCGCGTCATGGTATTGCAAAATATATTTTTCGAAAAGCATCAATTTATTTGATATAATAACTTTGTATACCTACTTGTTTTTCAGTCTATAAGAGATCAGTTTTAAAGATCGATTAAGGTAAATTAAATGTAAAGATTTATGTATATTAGGTATTTTTCCATGTAAGGGTACAAAGCACCACAAACGGTTTGCTTCCGAAGACTCCTTTTTTTTTTTATAAAATTTTATTATAAAAATGCGTGCTCTGTTAAGAAAGTTCATTGCGCGCTTCTTCCAGTGAGCGACGAAGCTCATTTTTGGCTCAATGGGTACGTAAATAAGCAGAATTGTCGATTTTGGAGTGAATATCAGCCAGAAGCATTGCAAGAGCTACCAATGCATCCAGAAAAAGTCATAGTTTTGTGCGGTTTATGGGCTGGTGGCATCATTGGACCTTACTTCTTCAAAAATGATGCGAATCGTAACGTGAATGGTGAGCGCTATCGTGAGATGATATCCAACTTTTTTTTTGTCCAAAATGCAAGACGGCGCCACATGCCACACAGCACGCGCAACAATGGACTTATTGAGAGCCGAGTTCGGTGAACATTTTATTTCACGTTCGGGAACGGTCAATTGGCCGCCCAGATCGTGCGATTTAACGCCTTTAGACTATTTTTTGTGGGGCTATGTTAAAGCTCATGTCTATACAGACAAGCCCGCTTCAATTGACGCATTGGAAGACAACATTGAAGCATTTATTTTTGAGATACCGACCGAAATGTTGGAAAGAGTATGCCAAAATTGGACTAAGTTGATGGACCATTTGAGGCGCAGTCAAGGTCAACATTTGCATGGAATAATCTTCAAACATTAAATTATATGAACCGTATTATCGATTTAAATAAAGATTTCATGCATTCTGAATTTTATTTGTTTTTTTTTTGAAAAACTTTCCTATATATAAAAATAACACTTTTATAAAACAAATAATGGTGATTACATTACATATTTTTGAAAGTTTATTTGATAGGTATTGAAAGTCGGACTTTACGGTGGAGTTAAACTATTTTAATCTCGAAAATTACCTTATTATTCATACGACATTAATAATATAATTTTCGAGATATCTAAAATTGCAGATTTTTAAATCACAATTTTTTCGTAAAAATTAGTTCAGTACTGTGGGTAATTTTTTAATCCGATTTCAAGTTTTAAATGTGCACTTCCGGTTGTAGTCAGAGAGAGAGTGGAGAGAATTTAAAAAACATATTATCTTCTGCAAAATTTGTCGCCAAAAATTGTTTAAAAAGGACATTTTTTGCTCCAAAAACTAGTTCTAAAATCCAGAAAATTATAATGATAGTGTGCACAAGTTTGTATAATCACGTTGAACTAAATGAAACTCACGAACCCAAATTTTGTACATGAAGTAGTTTTTTTATTATTCAAAATTCGCTAAAATAAGACGAAAGCTCAAGTGTAGTGTAATGGTCAAAATGTTAAAAAAAGTTTAATTTAATATCCTTTTATTTTCCATCTTTAAGCTTTTTGAAACAAAATTTGTTAGGTAAACATTTTTTTAACTCCTCCCACGGGTAATGTTTATATTAATTTAATGTTCTAAAAGTGTACTTCCAAACTCAGGTCCACAGACAAAAGTACAATACAAATTGTTCGAAAAAGTAAGAGACGTACAAATCGGATCTGCAATTCGTAATCGCACTTAAATTTTACTTCTCAAATTTATATTTCGTACTTTCTTAAGTGGATATGTTTTTTTTTTTTAAACCACGCACTGGTTCGTTTGAAGCATTTTTTAAAAACAGAATTTTGAAACTTAAGTTTTGAAAAAAACTTAAACAATAAAATATTTTATATGTCAGAGTTTTAACCCCATCCGATAAATAAAATACCAACAAAATAGTTAGTGATGCTTTTTGATATTTATCTTAAATGAAAATCAGTCAATTTGACTCTTTTGTTTATAGATTTAATGCTTTTTTATTTTAACGAAACTTAAATACCAATAAATCAAATAAAAGTTGTAATTTAATGTGCCCATCATTAAATCTTGTCTCTTTAAATCGATAACAATTTACTTACCTTGAAACTTTTCCTTAATTGGTCATGGACACGATTTTGAGTCTTATAATACCACTGTACATATTTGTTGTAATTTTCTTCCCAATTCCTTGTAGTTACATTTGTTTTGTTTCAAACAATAATAATGATTTATTTAGGAAGATTTAACTAATATTGTTTGTGTACTTACATATGTGGAATAAAAGTCATTATATTATATCACACGGTGATTATCCATTAGATTTATTGTCTTCATATGTAGTATTTTTTTATAAGACAACTTCTCTCGCTCTCTAGATTCTTAAAAGCATAATTTTTGTAGAGTTTAAGAAGTTCGATTGAAATCGACTCAGTCATTAACAACATCTTCAATGTGGACTTAGTACCTACCTTTCAAATATCCAATATGAACCACACTTAACCCTGAAGTTAACCTCGTATCTTTACTAAACCCAATTTTTAGGAATCTGTCAAACAAAGTTGATTTCCTTGCTAAAACAACATTCAAACAAAATTTGTTGATAGTCGATAATTTGTTCACATTAAAAATAATGATTTAAGTTAAAAAAGTAACGAAATTGTGATTTCATAAAAATCACAAGTTATGTATGAACAACAATTAAAAAAAAAAAAAAAACAAATACATATCTTTAATCGGTGACTTTTTGGAACTCCTTATAATTATTATTATTATATTTCACGATCAAGTAAAATCATAAACTTAATTTTGTATCAAATAGGAAATTATAAACACTCTTTACATTGGCTTATACCATTCTACATTCATCCATACAAACATGCATCCATATTTACAGAGCTTCACGTGTAGATAGGTACATCAGAAAAATAAAAAGAAAAACAACAAAATCAATACAAATTAAGTGTAGATACCTACACTAACCTTAAAATATCTAGGAACTTTTTTTTCCATCTGAAATATGGACCTTGATGGTTTGCATTTAATCAATTGCGTAAATTTATGAAAAATGATGAAACCATATTTAAAAAAATATATACACACAAAAATACCATATTGATACATTCAATTGAATTGATAAAAAGATTTAAAATCCAAAAACACATAATATTACTCATACGCCTAAGTATCTATCTAATATCAATAAATCAACGATGATAAGAAAATATTATAGTTTAAATTATTACTCACCATTTTTAAGTCGAAGTTTATCAATGTTATTTTTTTGGGAAAATTTACACTTTTTAATTAGGTATTGTGTCTTGTCACGTTATGCTTTTATTGGGTAAGCTTAGAATTCAGTTCTTTTTTTTATTCTGCACAAACCTAACTAAAACGAAAGTGCCATGCATTTTGAAGCAAGTTGTCACATTTCATGGTACCTAGATTAAAGTCTTGTAAACAAACTTTAAAAATTTTCCAAAAATGTTTCCAAAACCTTTAAACGATCAAAGTCGAAACGAACAAACAAATTGCAGAAAAATTTTGTCGTTTTATTTTTATAATATGATACACTGAGGTGAAATTGATTTTTCGTTGCTCGTGTGTGTGTAAAAAGTGTGTATAGGTGTGTAAACAGAAACACTATCTTTTACTCACAAGTCACCATTTCCAGGTGGATAAATATTATAAACGTGTATAGATAGTTTATAACAACAACTTGCACTTGCAGAATCAAAGTTTGATGGCGGATGAACCGTTTCGTTGAATGCCACTTCCACAACAGTCTTTCTAAGTTTGACAGAAATTTTTGCCAACGACAACGCCAACTACGAGTGGAGCGACGACGTTACGTTTTTTCCTTTCAATGGTTACGGGGGATTATATTCTCGTTTAGGGCTTATTTACAGTGTACAGTGTTTGTAGGTAAAACTACAATAACGAACGTCGCGATGGTGGCCATGAAGCTGGCTGGCGCTGCTGGCGGCGGCGGCGTGCGCATTGGCGTATCCAAAATAAGCAGAATCCGTGGATATTGAGAGCAAAAACACACAACAGAGAAACGTAATTATTTATAAAAATACAACATAACAAAAGAACACAAAGGCGCGCGCAAAATCCAAATCCAAGAGCCAAAAGGTACCTACAATCTTTATGTTAGACCGCGAGTTCCAAGTTCCAAGTTTCAAGTCGTATGCTCGTATCTGAACTGAATTTTTAAAAACAAATGGTAAAGCGGTAGTGGTTTTGGTTAAGTTTAGGTTAAACAGTTTGTTGTTTGTTGTTTTTTTATTTTTATTTGCATTTCTTTTTCTTCAAAACTTTGAGGTTCTTTTAATTTAATAAATTTTCTTCTGTGGTGTATTTTGTGGTTCATATGTTTTTCGTGAGATTGGATTTTATTTTGAAACCATTTTATATTTTTGTTATTGTTTTTGTTTATAAATAGATAAACTATTAGTGAGATGCTAATATTCAATAAAAAACTAAGTTTGTTTTTATAATCATCTCCACCATTGTATATTCAAAAAAGGGGAAATACAAAGGTATAAAATATTAACTTTAGAAGTACCAATACCACCGTTACTTTTCCCTACTCCATCGCAAGAAAAAGATCCAAAATCCAACATCTACCAACATCACAAACATCACTTTAATTGATTTTACGGCGAATTCACAACAAAATGAATGTATGAATTCATTCTGACTCTCTCCCATTTTAGAGAGCGAAAATTCATTTTTCTTCTTAATCTTTTTGACATTTGTATATTATTGAGAATCTTACTCTCCTTCTCTCTTTCACAATCAAGGTTTATTTCTATTTCTCCTCAAAAATAAGGGTGTGTTGGTAAAGTTGTGTATCTATACAATCCATGTGACTAAACAAACAATAAACAAAAATAAAATTGATAAATTGCGGTTTGGTTATTGGTGAGATACTTTTTTGGAGAGGAAATCTCTGCAGATATGTAGATACTTGGTACTTGGGTTGTTGTTGTTTTTGTTTCTTGTTTTTTTTTTTGGTACATAGAGAAGGGAGTATACGATGTTGTGTGTAAGAAGAAGATGGAAGAAAATATACCAGAAGCATAGCAGATGCAATGGAGGACAAAACTAATAGCAAGTGTGTTTCCAATTCCATTTCAATATTATTATTTTTTTAGTGTTTTTTGTTGTTGGTGATGAAAATCAATGGATACCTAGGTATGAAAAATGAGAATGGTCTTATAGATATATATATGTACATATATGTAGGTATAGTACCTACCGACCAAGGTACGTAAGGTAAAGATACCTTTCTATGTTGTGTAGGTGTACTTACCATGAAAAGAAGGTATTTGACAATACCTATTTTACCACAAAATTGTGGTAGAACTTGAAATTAGTTCAGCTAAAGTTTTTTTTAATGGGACGTACATACATTATGTAGGTATAGCTACCTACTTTTTGAGGGCTTAAAGCGAAATGCTAAAATATATAAATTTACTACAGTCTTGCACGTGCTAACTTGGGTGTGTTGATAGGAACTTACTAATTAAGTAGGCATGGTAGGTATAGAAATGCTATGTACTTATAAGAAGCATCTTGGTAGCAGGTATTATAGGCATGTAGATAATTTGGTAACTACCTAGGTAAATACATATAAGTAAGGAAAGATTGTACATAGGTATGGTATACATACATACATAGGTATGTACATAGGTACCTTTGTTAGCAACCTATTTTGAATGCCTGCAACATTAAGTATATTGGATAAATGGAATATCGATGATAAAGTTAATCTGGGATTTATTTGAACAAAGGTATGGCATGCATTTAATATGTATGTAGAAATGTAGGGCAAACATGTTTTTTCGTTGGCTTATCAATAGTTTTATTACTCGAATAAGATTTTAGGGCCATTGAAAGAAGATAGATATACTTATATGTGATAGATATCTTTGACCCCCCTAAAAACGGGGGCGTATTTGACCGACCGACGCGACGGTGAAGGCAACCATGATTTTGCCTGGTGGGCATCCTCAATTCTTTTCGGTTTTTCAAGAAAAAACTAAGAAAATTAAATGCAAGAGATGATTTTTTAACAAAAAATTTTGAAACGTTGAGAATTCTTTTACAGTATACTTCCCATAGGAAGTTATTGTAATGGGTCCGATTTGTCAAATTGAAAATGTTGACATTTCTCGACGTTTCAAGGTCCCTAGAGTCGAAATAAACGATTTTTAGAAAAATTTCTGTGCTTGAGTGTGTACATACGTTTTTCTCGTCCATACCTAGCTCAAGAGCCAGAAGAGATATCGACTTCAAATAAATTTTGAAAGGGCTCTCAAGAAAATTGCGTTTGTGGTTTTTTTACCATAGCAGTTTAAAAAAAAGGTGAAAATGTTGGTTAACCCTAAATATCTCACGAACCAATAACGCTTAAGACTTGAAATTAATTTTATATTATATACTGTAACGTGATACCAAACAAGTATATTTTTTGAAAAAAATAGAATTAACTTTTTTTTTTATAAATCAAAAAACTGAAAAAAATATTTCTCACCTCGAAAATTTTACGAATAAAAAATGATTTTATCTCGAAAACAATTTTGTGCAACGAAGAATAATTTGCTTTTGTTTAGAAATTATGTTGTGTTAAAAAGCTTTTTTATATAATTTTGTTTGTTCTTTGTAAGGTTTGAAATTGAAAAAAGCTTTTTTAAGAAATCAAATTAAAGTCGATGGTGATTTGAGGATGGCTGTTTAGCCGAAACGCGTCATCAATAAAATATTTATATAAGCAAGACTATAAGGCGTTTTATTGACTTATTTCTCGAAGAATAACGTTTTTAACAAATTGTAAAATTTTAAGAAAAATCGAATTGACGGTTTTTTTTATAAAAAATAAAACCTAAAAATAAAATAAAACCTAAAATTAAATATTCTTTTCGAAAATTTGAGATTATGGCTTTCAACTTACTTTATCTTATAAGAAATATTGTTTTCAATTTTTTGAAAAAAATTTGAGAAAAATCGAATTGACAGTTTTTTTTACAAAAAATAAAAACCTTAAACAAAAAATGAATAAAAGTTAGTAAAAATTGATTATCGACTTAAATAACTTTTCAAAAATTTGAGACATTGGCCTTAAACTAATTTTATTTTTAACAAATATTGTTTTCAACATTCAGTAAAATTTTGAGAAAAATCGAATTGACAGTTTTTTTTTTACAAAAAATAAAAACCTAAAACAAATTAACAAAAGTTCGTAAAAATTGATTTTCGACTCAAATATCTTTTTTAAAATTAAAAATATTGTGTTCAAACTTATTTTAGTCACAGAAAATATAATTTTCGACATTCAGTAAATTTTTTATTAAAATCCAACAGTCAGTTTTTTTCATAAAAAAAAATAAAATCTACAAAAAATAGTACGCAAATTTGGTAAAAAATGATGTTCCGTTCTCGATATCTCGTGAAAAATAGAAGGTATTTTGACTTCAAATTCATTTCATTTATCCAATTTGTATTTGTTTATTTAAGAAATAAAAACTTTTAAGAAATGCTACTAAAATTGGTAAAAATTGGTTTTCGACTAAAAATCTCGTTAACAAAAACTGATTTTGAAATCAAACTATTTCATTATATGCAAAATATTGTTGGTAATTTAAAATTTTTAAGAATAATTAAACTGACAACTTTTTTAACAAAACACGAAAACCTACAAATCTTTTAAGCAAGACAAATCGACAGACGGGATGGGAAGTTATCAGTGTGGGTCGCATCCCAGCCTCTTTTTTTTTATTTGTTTTGGAATTTAGGGGTTGGGGGTAGTGAGGGTCATCACACCATTCACACCCCCACCCTGAGTTATAAAGTTAGTTGTATAAACATTTATTTGAGGGTAAACTTTTCTGATATCTTATGAATAATAATCCTTATAGGTTTTTTTTTTCAAAATTCCAACCATAAATTCAACAAAATTATTTTAACAAAATCATTCTGAAAGAAAGAGGATTTAGATTAGATAACAAATCGTCGATGTGATGTAATACCAGTGGTTTATGATTGTAGATTATGTATGCTTTTTGGCAAAAGTTGGTTCGAAATCTTGAACAAATAGCAAATATAAGTGACAACTTTGAATTTACTTCACACGTTGCTTTTAAAAAAGTATTTACATCATTGCAATTTCTGAAACTCATCTTTAGCTTTATTAAAAGTTTGAGGGCTTTTTGAAAGTGGTTTGATTAAATCTTACACTTTTAAAATCGTTTGATAGATATTAATAGGTATATATTTTTTGTTTAACGTGCAAAATGGTATAATCTAAAGAAATTTAATTAAGAAATTTATTTAAAAGTACTTTGAGAGTGTTTTTATAACCAAGAAGCTGTCAAACTATTTAGACCATGCATTGCTTTAAAATAGCTTACTAACTTACTTAAGGTGGCGCTCACCCAACAAACTTATTCATCTAGCTCGGTCCCGTATCCGTATCCTAGTCATGTTGGTGCTTCGAAACTGGTTTTTATTTAACGACTGTCAAGTTAGTACTACATTTTTCGAAATTTAAAAAAAACTGAGTAGGTATGCAATTAATTGTAGCTTTTTTGTTGTAAATTAGTTGTCAAAAAAAATTTGTATCTCGACGATTTAAAAAAAAGCGGTATGTAGTGCTAGGTTGATATCAAGTAAGCACTACACTTTTTGATTTTGTTAAAACTAAGTACGAAATTAGTTGACAATTATTTGTGGGAAATTAGTTGTGGAAAGAAAAAAATTCCAAACATTTTTTTACTTTCATTTTTTTTTAAATTGGTATTTTTTAATTAAAATTCAAATTCCTAAATTAATATAAGGCTGCAAAACTTTATAGGACTTATGTCCTACTTTGTAAGCGATTTTGAAATAAATAAATATATAAATATAAATATAAATATAAATATAAATATAAATATAAATATAAATATAAATATAAATATAAATATAAATATAAATATAAATATAAATATAAATATAAATATAAATATAAATATAAATATAATATAAATATGTAGTGCTAACTTGACACCCTGAGTCGTTTTTATTTACGTGCTTAGGGAGGCACCTTAACACACGACCTTTAACCTGAGGGACCAGGTCCTTGATTTAAATCCAAAGGCTAAGGCCGGCATAACCGCTTCTTACAGGCCTGGGCTTCGAATATGTCGTAGTAGCCCTATAAGGTGTTTACTAAGTACTTCAACTTTACTGGAACTGTAGACGACACCGTTAATTCCATCTTGGGAATTCCTCCGCTGCCGTCTGGATGAAATGAGAGGTGCACCCGATGGGAGGTGAGAGTAGAAGTTAATAGACAGAAGTGGGTTTTGAGAAAAACCTCTGGACGTTTGTGTCATTTTATGGTAAGTGTGACCCCTCCTTGACTAAAAGTCTGAATCCACCCCTGCATTAGGTACTGTTAGGCCTTCTCAGTATATCCTTTGTAAGGACTTGGCTGTAGGAGGCCTAATCATCAGTTTTTATATGATTTGTCAGATTGTTAAAATTAGACAGTTGAGGCATTTATTTAAGCATTATTGAGATGTGGTACAAATAGGCTTAAATTCATCATGCAGGGCCCCAACCACTTCCAAGATAATTGAACTGGTTGATGCAGTCACCGTGCTTAATACCATTCAAATCGATTAAAGAATAAGGTTAAAAATATACTATGCCACATAGATATCCACATTTGCAATATTGGACTTTTTTCCTTAGCTTTATTTGAACAAAAATATCTGTAATGAATCTACTGCGATAAGTGATTATCGTATTTTTAAAGGTCGTGAAGTCGTCTGAGTAAGTTGATTCAACTCAATTCACCTCGGTATAACAAATGTCCATATAATAATTGCCATGGAGAATTTCTTAAAGATGTAGGAAATTAACTTCTTTGTTCGTATTTTTGCTTCTCTATTTCAAAAACAACCATTTTTTATAATTCACACCAAGAATGTTAGTTGAAGTGAGATAAAAAACAATAAAGTGTTCAATTATTTTTCCTAAAGGGGGTGGTAACATTGCTCGTATTTTATATTATCAAAAAAAAAACTCATCTAAGTTGGAAAATGACTATCCCTATTTTGCTTTAACATGGCTGTCATCAAACAAACCGAATTGGTCCTTTTCATTAATGACTACTGGTTATTCCTTTCCGTTCAAAATGGTGTAAACATTTTTGGAAAACGCTTAAGAATGGTCATATTTTGAATAAGGCTGAACTATATCAATTGCATTGATTTGTGGATTTTGGGCAGTGGTGGTTTAAGGTTTAGCAAAGCACCCTTGCACTCTCTTGAAGCCAAGTAAAATATTCCTTTAAGGTTTTAAAGCATCCCTTCTAAGATTTCGCTGTTACTAATAATAAATTCGAGGTAAACAGCAATTTTTAAAATCTGTTAATGTTATAGTAAATTTTAAGAGAAGTTTTAAATCGATCAAACATCCGGTAGCCAATTAAAGTTATGATTTCTTGGCACGAACGTCATAAAAACCAAAGTAAGAAATCTATGTTAAATTAAAAGCAAACAATCGTTATGTCGGTATAGAAGATGACAAAGATTTCACTCAAAGCCTTTTAAGTGTCGTTTTTGTGGTCGATGAGGCCAAATATTAAAACCATCATTCTCAGCAACATCATTTAAAACTATTAGCATAAATTCTTCTTCTTCTCTATAAGACACGTAAGTATAGTATATACCGCAATATATGTATGTATGTAGGTACCTCTATATAAATTTAAAGAAGAAGCAATACCTTTTAGTATAAGAGGCCTAAAGAAGACATAAAAGTGATCGTGCCGATAAACAACCCCACGACAATCGTTGAAAGCAACAAAACGAAATACAATTTCTCATTCAATAATTTTCTTTTGAAAAATAATTAAAGATTCAAAAAGTGTAATCACACGAAAAGAGAGCCGTTGCGTTGCGTTGCGTTGGCGCGCTGGCTGGCTGGCTGTGAATTATCAGTCTCGACGGATGAAAAGATGGATGGTCGGATGGCTAAAACTCAATTTTATAAAGACCCAATAAAACGAAGACGCTTTCATTTGGGCTCCAAAAAAATTGTGATTGAACCATGTACCGTGTCGATGTTGTCCGTTGTCAGCGTCGTGGTCATCGTCGTGCCCTTCTTCGGCATCGTGTACGGTGAATTTTATACATATATTTTTTTTTGGGACTTTTAAATTAAAATGCTGCACGAGATCTCGAGATGGTGCGGATGGTCAATGGGCGGATCTTTCATCAATAATAATTTAAAACAACTTTTTTTTTTTTGATTTGTAAATTTAGGCTTTCAAAATATTTTGATAATATTTCACAATTTAAATATAAACAAATCAATACATTTACCTAACAAAGGCATACAATTTTTGTACTTAGGTCTTTTTTTATAAAAATATCAGTTTTGTAAAATACTATATATATCTACCTCAAAACACTTTACCCTTAAAAATAAAGAAATTTGTACGAAAATATAAATAAATTTACATTTACGATATTTAAGGACTTTAGTTCGTAAATATTGTATCTTAAAAAGTTGTGCTAAAGATTGTTAGGTAGGTAGGTATAGATGGCAGCCACAAGTAGTTCTTGCTGCGCTATTGAATTAGCACTGGAAAGCGCCGTTTTGGTACCATAAACTCTTTGGATCTATGTATCCAAAAATAAAAATTTAAAAAAGATAATAGGTACTATGACGAATTTATATTGACAAAATAAGCGACTCTAGAGCCATTTCGTAGCATTCAAAAGGGAAATCAGGTCTTTGATTTTCATCTCGGAAAGTTCATCAAGACCTTTAAGGAATGCCCTTCCGAAGCTTAATATTCTAGAACTGGTCAGGGCAGGACATTTACTGAAAAAGTTTCCATTTTATCTTGCTCTTCGCAGTTACGGCAGTGAGTGTTATTAGGGACAGCAGGCTTTGCGGCATGGTCTTCTATCGGCCAATGTCCGGTACATATTGCAGTGAAACTGGCTATGTCATGCCTGGGTCTGCATAAAAGTTCGATAGAACGCTTTTTGTTATAGGTAGGTCATATCTTCCTGGATATGGTAAGTATAGTCCGTTAGAATGTTCAACCTCCGGTTGGATTCTGTCAGAAAAATTGAGAAAATTTTGCCCTTCATAGCTCCAAGAGGAACATTTACCCTTTCCGCAAGTGAGCTATGAAGGGCCGATCCTTGCCGGGCCAACTCATCAGCCCGTTAATTTCCATCAATGCCACTATGCCCTGGAACCCAAATAAGAATTACACGGAGGTTGATGGTGAGTCTGAATAATTCATCCACACATTGTTTGACCAGTATAGCGGAGATTGTGGCTGAATTGAAAGCCATAATAGCCGCCTAGCTATCAGTGCAGAAAGCCATGTTTCTATTTTGGTTTAAGTTTGATTTGAGTATTTTGCATGCTTATCTGATTGACTCAGAGAATATTCCCGACCTAACTCCACAGTCCATCTTTGACCCGCCAGTAATGATAGTGGTATTGAAGTCATTTTTTCCCAATGCTTTCTGGCAGGAAAGATGACTTTAAAATCATTATTGAGGTTCAAGGCAGGGGTGCATCAGTCGGTGTCTGTGGTAAAAATATCCGCCGGAATCAGTTCATTAGTGTTGTTTTGTCCATGGGATCTGGAAAAACAACAGTTCGATTCTTTAAGCCTTAGTGCGCTGTTCGATACTAAATGTTTAATGTGTAGGTCTACTGGTACGAGGTGCAGGATAACATTTAAGGAACCTGTTGGGCAGAACCGAATGGCACCTAAATGCCCCTAGTCTTTAATTTCTTTATGTTACATTTCTTGTTAAGCGCAGGCAGGCCACCACACAATTGATCCTTATGACAAAATACATCGTACAACTGCTGTGTACGTCCACAAAAACTTCTCCGATTGAAGGTTACAATTTTTACCAAAAGTTTTTCTGCATGGCGTAAAAGGCAATGAAAGCCTTATTAACCCGTTTACTATCGCTAATCACGATGATGGACTTTCCCGACACCAGTGAAACCAAATCATTAGCATACGCTACCGCCTTCATCCCACAACTTTTTAAGTTAATGAAAATTTAATTTATAACTAAAATCCATAAGAGTAGGGAGAGAACATCGCACTGGGGTGTTCCTCTACTTACTTGTTTGGAAGAGATTGTGTTACCTTATGAAGCTTGAATCCTTCCATCACTCAAGGGCGGATCCAGACTTTTAATCAGGCGGGGGGGGGGGGGGGGTGTGGTGTCACACACTTAACATAAACGAGTTTTTACTCCCCGCTTTAAAATGTTCTTTAATGTTTTGTAAACTAGGCTAACAAAATTTAAATAACATAATCAATCAACCTTAAATTTACACATTTCAAGAGTGACAATTTTAGTTATTAAATTATTGAAAGACACTGTTGTTTATCAAGGTATAGTCTAACTATTTAATTTGGACTACTCCCTACATATGAAAGCATTCCAAGATTCCAACAGTTTATTTAAGAGCTAAAACACAATAGTTTGGAGTGTTTTTGGTGCTTTTTTCCAAAAATAATATACCTATACTTTTTGTTTCCATTTCTATTAATGCGAAGAACGCTACAAAAATTCAAAACCCCAGAAAATGAGAGAGGATTTTCTGGCTTTTGTTGATGTGGTTTTTTCGAACTCAATTTTCGGGAGTATATTATTACTATCGTTATCAGTCTGCTTGCTCCTAAATTGGAACTGGATGCTAGTAAATATTTTGATCTTAAAGAAGTCAACAAAACTTGAAAATTGTAGAGAAAAAAATATTTGGTTCTTCTATTTAAGGAAATACATACATTGAAGTACTCAATTTCTCTAAAAATAAAAAAAAAACATCAATGTAAGCAAATAAGTTGGGAAGAAACTTTTGTGCGGAACTCACAAATTCGAAAACGCAATGCTGTCTTGCATCGTTAAAGCGAGATAAACCCTCTTTGCCACTATTTATGAGTGGCACTTGCATCAACTAAACGAAAAATCTCGACATCCTCGGAATGTGCATCAGCAACCACCTTTTGTGGAGCGATCACATACTCGATGTTGCCAAAAATGCCGCAAGATGTCTAGGTTTTTTGAGACGTTGCAAGAAATTTTTCTCTCCGTCTGATCTGGCTACAATCTACAAAACATAAATACGTCAGAAACCTGAATATAACTCTCATCTCTGAGCTGGTGCTCCAGTAACTTATTTAAGCCTCTTGGACAGTATTCAAAGAAGAGCTTTTAAAATGATTGGTGACATTAACATCATCAACTCGTTTACGTCACTCGAACATCGACGCAGGGTTTCTTGTCTCACCCTTTTTTACCGTTATTTTAACGGACTATGCTCTAGTGAAATAGCCAGTTGCATTCCTTCCCTTAAACAATTTAACCGTAATACCCGCGCTTCTAGGAATGCCCATCAGTTTACCCTTGAGCCCAACTTCGGCCGTACTATGAAGTACAGAGATTCATTTTTTAGCCGTACTACGCGAATGTGGAACGCTCTATCTTTCCTTGTCATTGCAATTTTCAGGAATTCAAAATCAATGTACACCGACACCTCCTATCCAACCCTTCCCTCTTTTCCTAATGCTCACACTGTGTCTTTGGCATATTAAAGGTATAAAAAAACCCTTTTAGTGTTTGCTAGTTAAAAAAAATTAAAAAAATTACACGTTTCAGAATCTCTTTTCACTTCAGATCTCAAGAGATTCAATGCTTTTATACTAATAAATATGAAACGTTCATTGTGTTTTTCGATTAGCCATTAGTTAAACAAAAGTGTCATTTTTGCTGTTTTTGAGAAATTTATGTATGTATATATACTTGAAATTCGTGTTTAAATCTCAGTTCTAGAGCATCTAAAGCCAATTCACTTTAAAAAGTAGATTTTTTTTAATTTAAGTTTTTGTATTCAACAGAAAATCAATTTTGAAAGAAATACAATGCTTGTCTGGGTCGCTAGAACTTGCTAATTTCTTCCAAAAAGTCTGTTAATAAATATTTCCTATATTTTAAGATTTAAAAATGTACCTGTAAAATAATTTTTTCTCAAAAATTTTAATACCATTTTATTTCTCAAAAAACCCTAATTAACTTATTTTTTTTTTTTTTTGAAAATCATTTTAATTTTTAAATTTTTGTCTTAAAAATATTTTTGGTAAGCACTGAATAAAGTGCTAATAAATATACATTTAACATTTAAATTTCGTTAAAAAATTTCTGAGATATTGAGTTTTGTAAAACAAAATATTTTTTTTTTTAAATGAAAAAAAAAAAAAGAATAATCACATTTTTCATCATCAATTTGATCATCGACAAGAGCTTGTAGAGAAAGACAAGACTATTGAAATCGATCCATTAGTTTTTGAGTAAACAAAAAAATAACGGACAGACAGACGGTCGGAATCGGGGGACCCACTTTTCTGAATTTTCTACCATCGTAATGTCATGTTTGATTAAAAGCTCGAGTTCGAATTTTTTTACGAATACAATACTTGCCATATGTCGCAAGTAAAAATGTGCCTCAAAAAAATAAGATGAAATTGAAAGCTAGTTTCAGGAATTTAAAGGCAACTTAATATAAAATTGACGATCTCTTATTCAAGGTTTCTTTTTAAGAACCTGAATCATGACCCCATATTTTTTATAAAATCTTCAATTAATTAATGTGAAACCAAAGATCTTATATAAATGATTGCGTTTTAATCCTTAAAAAAGTGTACTTTGGGCGTATACGCACTTAAAAAAAGAAAAGTTCTATAGATTTTATAAGAAGTTTTCCTTATTTTTTGTTTATTGTTTTTACTCAAAACTACATTTTAACTGCAGCATGAACTCCAGTCTAATTAGAATTTAAAAAGAAGCGTGTGCTAAGTCGTCTAGCAAAGGAAAAGTTTTTGATCAATTTCGAACTAACTGATACTGAAGATAGGCAACTCTGTAGAAAAGCAATCAAACTTTGAATTCTATCTCAGCAAGCTTAAGAAAATAAATGTTTTTGTTTTTTTTTTTTTTTAAGAAAAATGTTAACAAGTCTTAAGCATCAAATAAAAAACAACCTCAAAAATATTTCAGAAATTACAACATTACCGTTGCAGAAATGAACATGAATTCTGTAATTTGTTTAATGTCGTTGAATGCACCAATATATGCCATCAATTTTATAATCAGTGACAAACTGCACACTTGAGTAGGTGCATATAATGTAATTGTAGTCGGAACTTGAGATTCTTGTAACCTCACGTAAGCGTATCCTTAAAAAGAGGAAAACAAGAAGAGAAAAACAAAATACAAGAGGAACAAGACAGAAGAAAAAAAATTAAAACAATACAATCGGAATACGTTATGCTCAAAAACAATACACAAATAAGGGGAAATGCTCAGCAGCATACCTACTTCCGAAATGTCGAATCGCTCAAGCGTTCAAAACAGGACAACAGGGATATAACTAACGTATAAGTTAGTACGAGTATATGCGGATGGATATGTGAAGACGAAGGTGAGGATGACGATGACCAAAAGTAACTTGTTTTATATAATAGTCATGTCATCTCATCCTGCAGCTCTGTCGCGTTGTCAGTGTCCGTGTATATCGGAAGGAGGATATCCCGCCACACCACCGCGCAGCCCCCCGCTGCTGCTGCCATCGTCATCAATACGAAAAAACTACCTACCTATACACCCCAAGTGCCGGAAGGGAAGTTGGTTTGAAATCGGATAAGGTTGCTCGGTTTTATCTTTTCATTGAATTTTTTTGTAGAGCTTCTCTCGTAATCGATCGATATTTCGATTTTCAATGTTTGGTCAGTTTCACCCTCGTTTTGCTACAAAATCTATCTCATCGCAACGCCATCGCCACCACGATACTATACCTACACGACAGGCCACGCCACGCCAAGCCACTCAACTCCACTTCATCAGACCAGACCAGGAGTAGATATCTACACAACGTACATAGTATATTTCGGAAATTAAACATAAGAAGTCACCATCAGGATGGCTGGCTCTGTGCATGTAATTTCATCCGCTGCAATGATCCTTGCCACTCTTTTTTTTTCGGTTTTTGTTTTTCTTACGTGCGGCACATACGTACGTGATGTTACCCCTTGTACAGCATTACCTTCGTTTGGAGACGACAACGACAGGTGCGCCAAGGATCTACTCTATACACTGAGAGAGGATAGATGTGAGGTTATTACTTTTTTGTATCCTTGTTTTTTTTTTTTTTTGTTTGTGTGTCCTTACACCAAGGCAAACGAATGGACCATGCAACTAAAAGTGGCTTTCACTAAAGACGTAATGGGGAGAAGTAGTTTGAAGTAAGACAAAAAATTGTCTGGAGTTATTTTTTCCCATTACTTTATCTCTCAATATATACTTAACCTAAAGGATACCAAGTTATTTGTTCTTCTTAAACCGATGCGATGATCAGAATGATGATGATTCGGTGGGTGCAAGGAACCCTTATGCTATAGGATAGGCATATAGGGACTACTAAAAGGAGAATGACTTGGGCACAGCCTTCACGTCTGTCGGACGATGAACTCTTACAACGGGCAGACGGCCAGCTGATGGCGTTGACATCTTCCTTTTTTTCATTCCCTGCGTTCGTTTTGTTTTATCACGCCAGCAGTTGGACGAGCATAAGATGATGTGTGTTTTTTTACAGAATCCTTTTTGATATGAAGTTGATTATTTTAATTTTTTGTAGATAAGTTTTTTTTGTTTGTGTCTCAATGTGGAGTAAAAATATAATATACACCTTCACACAATTGACAGGAAACTACTATTGTCGTTTTGACAGTTCGTAGAATATAGAAATGCACTTTTCTACTTTACTTAGAACGATGCGATGACTAAGGATCCGATTACATAATATGGTCGGTTAGTAATCGGGAAAAATTAAACGCGACAGTAGGTGTTGTTAGACAGTAGGTAACCTAGTTTTTTTTTTTTTAAAGTATGTGTACGTGGGTTATCAAGTCATGGTTTCTTTTTAAGTCATAGGTTATTTTGACATTGACAACTGTTTCCCGCTCAAAGTTTTTGACAAATGTCCATATCATACATCCGCGAGACAAAATCAATCGATTGACGCTTGAGCAACATTGGGAAATACTTGAAAACTTATTTGCTGGCTAAAAGATTGTGCAAGAAGTTAGTGAGAGTCATATGCTAGTGGAGAATGGGGCCGGGAAATACAGCCAAGTAAAATAATACCAACTTTTAAAAATTGGCGCTTTTTCTTTTTTGTAAGGTGCAAAAGGGCCAATTTTCAGCAGTTGGTCATATTAGTAGGGTTGGGGGGGGGGTTGCCCTTATTTATTTTATTTGCCCTTATTTCATTTTGTGAAACTGCTTAAAATTGGTCGCATTTCACTTTTGTATAGTGCCACAAGACAAATTTTTGAAAGTTGGTCTTATTTCATTTGGCTTTATAGTACAACACTTTTGGCACCTGATTGATCTCAAAAACTTAAATTTTCACAGACTGCATAATTCTCGGGATAATTTTGGGATAAAAATAATTTTTTCAAACAAAATATCATCATCTGGACCAATTTCAAACCTTAACAGATAGTGACCGTTAGTTGCGTGGAGTGTTAGCATAAGTTAAACATTTTTCTTGGAAAATGATGTTGGGAATGACGTTAAAGTCAATGGTGGGGTTTTTTTTTCCTTGAAATTCAAAACATAAATCTGGCAACTGTATGTTACAAGTAGAATGAAGGGGGCCATACGCATTACGCATACCACATTGCTCATGCCACAATCGATATTTTACGCACCGAATTCACAAACCGCGTTATCTGCCGTCTTGGAGATGTCAATTGGCCATCCGGAACTGCAATTTGACCACATTGGCTCTGTGATAAATCTTGATTTAAGCACTTAAGGCTAATATCATCCAAGCTACAACCCATAACCATCAAAAAGGTATTGTAAAATTGAAGTGATATAAAGCTCTTCCTTCGTTCGAAACCAGCTGACACGCAGCCGCCGCCCGCCGTACCGTTCTTATGTATGTTTATAAAACCACCATACATGGATACAACTAAATTTTCTTTATTAACTTTCCATGTGAAGCTATTGTAATGGATCCGATTTGTCGAATTGAAAATTTTGACATTTCTCAACGTTTTAAGGTCCCTAGAGTCGAAATAAAAGATTTTAAGAAAGGTGTCTGTGCGTGCGTGTGTACGTTCCTTTTTTTTTTTTGTCGTCCATAGCTCAAGAACCAGAAGAGATATCGACTTTAAATAAATTTTCTTAAACAGATAATAATGCAGCAAGATGCAGAAAGAGCTCACAAGAATATTGCGTGGGTGGTTTTTTTTTACCATAGCAGTTTAAAAAAAAGGTGAACATTTTGGTTAACCCTAAATATCTCACGAAACAATAACGCTAGAGACTAGAATTAAATCTTATATTATATATTGTAATGTAATACCAATCAAATATATTTTTGGAAAAAATTCCAATCAACTGTTTTTTTATAAATCAAAAAAAACTTAAAATAAAATATTTGTCACCTCGAAAATTTTACGAATAAAAAATGGTTTTATCTTCAAAACAATTTAGTGCAACAAAACATAACGTTTTTAACATCTGTTAAAATTTTGAGAAAAATCGAATTGATAGTTTTTTTTATAAAAAATAAAAACCTAAAAAAAAAACATTGCTCAAAGTTGGTAAAAATTGATTTTCGACTCAAATGTTTTTTTTTCGAAAATTTGAGATTATGGCTTCCAATTTATTTTATCTTATAAGAAATATTGTTTTCAACATTCAGAAAAATTTTGAGAAAAATCGAATTGATAGTTTTTTTTACAAAAAATAAAAACCTAAAAAAAATGCATAAAAGTTGGTAAAAATTGATTTTCGACTCAAATAACTTTTCAAAACTTTGAGACATTCGCTTTAAACTAATTTTATTTTTTAAAAAATATTGTTGTCAACATTCAGTAACATTTTGAGAAACATCGCTTCGAAAGTTCTTTTTTACAAAAAATTAAAAACCTAAAAAAAAAAAACATTACTAAAAGTTTGTAAAAATTGATTTTCGAATTAAATATCTTTTCAAAAATTAAAAATGTTAGCTTCAAACTAATTTTATCTTACTAGAGATATAGTATTATTATTATTAATACATTCTTTATTTCTCGATAATTTTTTTTTACATTTTTAAGCATTCAGTAAAACTTTGGCTAAAAACCGAATTGATTGTTTTATTAACAAAAAATAAATTTCTAAAAACAGCATTACTAAAAGTTCGTAAAAATTGATTTTCGACTCAAATAAATATTCAAAAATTTGAGATGTAGGCTTCAAATTAATTGTATTTTGTAAAAATTATTGTTTTCAACATTTGGTAATTTCTTTATAAAAATCTAACAGTCAGTTTTTTCATAAAAAAATAAAATCTACAAAAAATAGTACGCAAAATTGGTAAAAATTGATGTTCGGTTCTTGATATCTCGTGAATAATAAAACAATAGAAGATATTGACTTAAAATTTATTTTATTCATCCAATTTCTATTTGTTTATAAATACATATATATAAGAAATATAAACTTTTAAGAAATGCTACTAAAATTGGTTTTCGAATAAAAATCTCGTTAACCAAAATTTTTGAAATCAAGCTCTTTTATCAGATGCAAAATAATGTTTTGTAATTTTTAAATTTTTTGGAATAATTTACTTGATAACTTTGTTAACAAAACACGAAAACCTACAAACCTTTTAAGCAAGACAAATCGACAGACGGAATGGGAAGTTCTCAGTTTGGGTCGCATCCCAGCCTCTTTTTTAAATTGGTCTTAATTATTGTAAGAATTTCAAATTTTGAGGCATAAGGTACGTAAAATCTAGAGGGATGTCAAAACTTTAAGCCATAAAATAATTTTTTAGTTTTATAGTAGTATTTATGAATTTTTGTAATAAACACTTATCAATAACGTTGTTCAGCTAAAAGTTGAATATTCCAAAAGTTAATGGCCCAAAATTTTGAAAGAACCGTTTGTTAATAGTTTAACAATTTGCTAATTAGCAATTTTCTTAATATTTAGCAATTTACTAGAGAGTTCAAAATTTTAAACGTTTCTTAACTAGTAAATTTCTAATTGCCTTTAATTAAAAAACGAGCATCCAAACATGTCTAAAAAGTTACAATTAGTGAAAATAAACTAAGCATATACACTTAAACGGACCTATTAATTGGAATTCCCAACTGTTGGTTGAACCATTCCATCCACTGCTCTTATAAGGATAATTTTACAGATGTCATATGGATTTAGCAAAGTTAAAGTAGCGATTGAGTGATTTAAACCTTATCAAATTTTTTTAAGAGGTAGTAAGATGTTTAAATCGTTTAAAATTAGCTAAATCACCTTTTTAGCCTAGTAAATTGCTAAAAATAGATTTAACAATTTACTAAATCGTTTAAAATTTTGCGACACTTTTAATTAAATTTTTTAAAAAACTTAACCATTGATCAATAACGTTATTCAGCTTAGAGTTAAATTAACTTGAAGTCAATAGCTTTGTTCGTTTTCAAGATATTCGAGACAAAAGAAAAGTTTTAGCAATAATTGTCAGTAAATTAATAGTATTTTTAAAAGAAGGGGTCTTAAATCCTAGAAATTGGTTGCGGTTTTTAATTCGACAAATCAGACTTATGACAGTCACTTCCAGTGTGAAAGCCAATTGGTTGATATTTAGAAAAAACACTATTTTATTCTTTCTGACAAAAATTACACATTCCTAGCCCACTAACCAATGATTAAAAATTTAACGTAAGTACCTCGAGCACAAGTTAGATTTTGACAATTTTTATTCACCTCACCTTATGGGCAAAACAAAACAATAAGCTTAAAGCCGACTCACATGTTAAAGGTGATAAATTAAGTGCGCTTACTTTGACTTAAAATCTATTAGCTACAAAAAATATTGTTATCATTATTTTGTTGTTGTTGTTTTCATTGTTTTTATTTTTATATTTACAGCGCGCCAAACACCTACACCTACACCTAAACCATGGCCTTTTGGTCTTTGGCTTGTATCTTTTCAAAAGCAACCATTCCTGGCTTCCACTCACATTCCATATTATGTGCGATGTTACTGTCGGTCGTGTAGTTTATCATATTTCCGATGACTCGACGGTGGATACTTTGCTTTTCGCCAAATTGAAAAAAAAAATATCAACGCATGTTTATTATACATTGTCGTAGATACCTTTTCAGTATTTTATGTACAATGGCAGATAGATAGATACTTTTTATTTTATTTTGTGTCGAAGACTTTTCGCTTTGACCGACATTTCTGTTAGATGGTGATGGAATTGTTGTCGTTTGATTGAATTTGGTTTCTCCATCTTTGAAGGTTTTCGCGATATGTACGATGGTAATCACTAGATATAATAATATACAAACTCAGCTCGTATTCAATTCTTCATATATTCATTATAATGTTTTGTAAGATAGATAGATAGATAGATGGATAGATAGTATAGATAAATGAGACCAGTGGCAAGCAAAGAGGCCTTAGTCTTTGGATGAGACATTGGATTCAGATCACGATTTATTTTGCTGTCGCAATTTAGCCTGTTGATGGATACGAGTATATACGCAAAATATTTTGTTTGCATCTTTACACGAGTAGTACCTTTATAATTCTTTAACAATTCTGCATAGATACATTTATTTATTAGTTGGGTATGCCAATTTGAGAATGCTATAGGCTCGAAAGTACATAGGCTCGAATCAAATGACAGTGGTCTTGTGTCTTGTAAAGTTGTTTTTATAACATAATTATCTGAATATACAGTTAACATAGTTTCTTTAACTGAGATACAAACGATGAAGGTATATGAACATTTATTTTGTAAGTTGATGATATCGATTTTATTTTGGGTTATTCAAATAGCTCATCAGATATGAAAATTATTCTTCTATAGATTTTTAAGCAAATAGTGGGAAAACTTGAGTCTTGAGCTTCTTCTACCAGTGAATGCCTCATTATGTCCTCATTTTTCTCTATGATGCTGTACATTTGTTCTTTCACATGGTTTACATTGCTGAAATCATCATCTAATCTCACTTCACACTCATTGCCAACAGATTGACATCTTCCAAACCACCAGTCCTTGTTTCTCAACTCATATAAAAGAAGTTTTTTTTTCGAAAGTCTTGTGCTCTGGTGGTTGCTGCAGACTTATATGATGTAGTCAGCTTGAGACTTACATTGTATTAAATTTTTGATTTTGATTATGTTTAAGAGATAATAGATCAATACATTTTTTTAAAATCTTCGTTTACAATGCAGCTGCGATATTTATATGTTTGAACGGTGAAATTAAAAAACACTTTCCAGCTACGAGGTCCATTTAAGATTTGAAGGGTTTCTTCTAAATCCAATAACTTACTTAAGGTGGCGCTACAGTCCTGTGTGAACTAGGGCCTAAAAATCCAATAACTGCACTCCAAAATAATGAACTCGAAATTCTTTTAAAACGGAACAGACAACTATGCTTATTAAATCAGTGGAATGTTCTTCTTAGAAATAAGTTATTTCATTTAAGTATAGTGATTAAATTTGCTATAGGTTATACAATCTGTACTGCAAATTCTGAGCTTCCTCCATGAAGTTTTGGTACATTCCGTTTCCCGTTTAATTCAGCAATTCTTCCAGTATTGATTTTAAAAATTCCAACGCTTCTCAGCTGTAACCACCAAGACTCCACATTCCGACTCTAGTTTCTTCCATTCTGGAACACATCCTCCTTCATTGGACATTAAGTGCATAAGTACTATTTTTGGTATTCTCTGCTAATTCATTGCTAAAACTCGCATGAATCTTAAGTGTCCCCAAAAACATAGAGGGAACACCAGACTCTAAATGTAAAATATATTATTTTCTAAAGAACCTCTTAATAAAGTAAAGTAGGAATTTCTCTACTGTTTCGTAGGGTCGGAATCCCTAAGCTTGTGCTCCATAAAGAAGAATGGAAGTTGCAGTTGAACGAAATAATGTTTGTTTTGAAGTACATATGTGAAATACTCTTCTAATGTATTAACATATGCCCCAAACCGAAAATATAGCTCGCTTTGTATCTTTTAGTTTGACTTGAATGTTGATGTTTTTTATGTTAGAGTTCGATGAAATTTATACTCCCAGATATTTGTACTCCTTTACAATTTCCATTTTCTCTCCTTGAAACGCCCACTTCTCCATTTTGGGGTTGACTGCCACCACTTCGTCTTAGGATCATTATTTTTGATTTTTCCAGGTTGATAGATAAGTTCTAACTTTTATAAAATGCATTTCTAATCTGTTTATACTAAGCTGCATGCCACTGCCTCTGCGAGGAAAACTATGTCATCTGAATATAGTAAGCCTGGAATTTTTATCCGACGGGGCTCAATTCCACCACTAACAACATCTCTGATATCGTTTATATATAGTGTAAATAGTAATGTGCTAAAAACACACCCTTGCCGTACTCCCACTGTTGTTGTTTCGAAATCTTCGGATTTCAACATATTCCAAGCGTATATAATTTGTAAAAGAGAGCTTCTCACGGCTGCTTGAAAATTGACAAAGAAAGCATAAAGCTTTTTAGTCTTGTTTTTATAGATCTCTGCTAAGCTTAAAAACCAAATATCTGGTCTACAGTCGAATAGTCTCTCCTGATTTCGGCTTGAAACTAATGCAAAATCTTATTGTTTTCTCACTGATATAGCCTTTTATATACATATGTATGTATGTAGTTATATAGAATGGACGAAAAAAGTTTGGCGGATGTGTTCAAAAATGATATACCTCTATAATAAGCAGAATTTTCGTAGTCACCTTTTTTGTGGAGCAGATACATATATTATAGTAGACTTGAGAAAAGAATCAGGTATTTCTGCTCTCTCCAAGATTCTATTAAATAATATTTTATATTTTAAGATCTTCACTCAGCACTGTTGTCATTTTGACTTGTTTCCAGTCAGATTTGACTGGATTTTTTCTTCGTTAGCTGGAAATAAAATACAGATCCAGTCAACATTTATTTTTGACTGGAATCAAGTCAAAAATTCGAAACACTTTCTTTAATTATTTAGAAGAACTTCAAAGGGTTAACAAAATATTTGAAAGTGAAAAAGATGATTTTGTTAATGTTTTGGGTGATTTGGAACTTCTTATATTAATTCTTATCAAAAAAATTGTTATGCCCAACTGAGCTAATGATTTTAGTCCTGATTTAGACATAAGTTGCTTAAGGCTACAAACAAAGCCTTACCTTGCAGTCGAATGGGAAGAAAAACTAAATGATTTAGAATTAAAATTTGGAAGTAAACAAAGAACACATTGATGTATTTAGACAAAACTGTAAACATTTTATTAAAAAGCTAGTAAAAGAGTTGCAGCAGAGAGTGCCAAAAAATCTTAAAACATTTTAAAGCAAATAAGAATGCTTTCGGTAAGCGAATGCCTTTCGCAAAATAAATCCTCCCTACAACTGCAACCTATTTTGAATGCAATGAATGTCGAGGCGATTTTAGCTGACAAAATTTCTAGTCAATGGGACAATCTAAACTTTGTAAGATGGAACAACATAGAGGAAACAGTACCTTTTTGGTGTGAAGTTTCATCTTATAAAGATGCTAGTGAATCTTTTTAAAGAATTGTCAAAGTTCGCTATTTCGATATTGCCAATATCAAACGCTGAGTGAGAACGAATTTTTAGCCAATTAAACTTGGTCAAAACCAAGCAAAGAAACAGGTTGCATTTATTTGCTACAAATGCTATTTTAATTATAAGAAACAATTTGCGAGGGGTAAAATGTTGCCATAATTTCATCATTCCAAATGAAGTTAGGAAAAAAATTGGAACAAATTTAATTTACCAAAATATTGATACGGAAAACAATACCTCGATTCGGAATAAGTATATTCGTATATTTTATTTACCTGAAAAAAATTATTCTTATTATCATAAATTTAACATGAGTACATTAAACACTGTGAATTGTAGAAAATAAGTAATTTTTTGTTAATTTTTCTATTATAGTTTTTGTTATAAAACGGAATAAAATATGTTATTTGTTTGTTAAAATGTTTTTATAATTTGACTGGATTTTTGACTGTTTTTTGTTTTTAATTATGTTTAACTGTTTTTTTGACGTGACAACGTCTTAAATTAGGTTGCGGCTGGGAGTCACTTATGAAAAAGTGTAACGCCCGGTAACGTTACGATGAGTCACCGAACGAGAGAGAGGCCCGCCGAATGCCTTGCGTCTCTCTCCCACTCAACTATGATCGGTCTGCCGCGCGCGCAGCACTAGAGAATTAGGCGCATTGAATCGGCGCATGCTTGTGTCTCTGTCTTTGTCTTTCTCGAACGTTCTTGGCGTTGGAAAAACAAGAAAGCGTCATAATACAAGTTCACACGTGTGGTTAAAGTATCGTCAGCTGTGTCTGTAGTGAAAATGTGGAGTGCTTAGATTCGTCATTTACAACAACTACAACAATAAAGGTAAATAATTGTACACTGATATTTCATTATCGTAAACTATGATTGACACAAAAGTTGAGAAACTGAGTTTATAGGTTATGTCATACTATTGATAAATGTTGATAGTGTTAAGTAAATTATTAGTTTAAAAAATGTGTGCAATTCTTATTTTCATTCAATTCCTTGTTCCTATTGTGCAATTTAATTATATTCATATCAATAAATATTCTACCGAGAAAAAGACGTTGTCACGTAAAATCTTCGCCCGTAAAACCGACTTTACAGGCAACCATATTTTTTTTTTTGACTAGATTTAAATAATCAAAATTCTGTCAACAAGTCAGATCTGACTAGATTCCCAATTTCGAGCTGGCTTAAATGTCGTTGTCAAAGTAATCTGAAAATTGCTGCCATATTTACTTTTTATACAGACGTCAAATCGGTCTTTTAGCTACATTCTTAATTACAAATAAAACTTTTATAATTTATCGGATTTGGTAACTCCGCTAACTGTCAAAATAAATCGTTGTCTCATTAAGATTCTATAGAACTTTTCACCCAAGAACTTACATAACATCTACAACTGATAATGTTTATAGAATATTACGTTTAAATAGAGCTTGAAGTTTTTCTCAATTGATGAATTGTATTGTCAATTGATTGGGCGTTATTGACGGACTGAAACGCACCAAGTGTGATTGAAAATATAAACTATGTATGATTGATCCTCAATTATGATTTAAAAGTTGAAACCAAACGCACCAGTTGTAGTTGCAGCTCTGCATCTATTGTGCTTGTCCAGTTTCAACTGCAACATTTTCATTTTCTATATTTTACATAATGTAGTTTCGACATCAAAAAACTATAAAAACTATTTGACAGCTGTCAATTAAGATTCAGTAAAAAAAAGAAAGTCTATTCATTGAGTCTGAATTCTTGTGATTTTCTGTCAAATGTCCCGTCAAATTTATATACTTAAATAAAATTAAATTAAAATAACATAAAACTATAATTCATAGAAAATCACAAACACTCAAAGTAAAGGTAAGAACGAGAGCCAATTTCTTAATTTCATCGTTTACTAATATATAATAACTCTTTATGTCACTTTGGGATGTATATAAATGTCAAAAAGGCATGTTTACTAATTTTGTTGCATGTGAAATGTCATTTCTATAGTCTGAAGCTGTGTTTATTCATTATATTTCAAACCGAAAGTTTCCGTACATAATTTGTATATGAATGTTCTATCTTTTAATAAAATTCAAAAGAAATAATAATTTTATCTTCCTTCTATAATTTGCTTTCATACATATATATTTAACTGATGGTTTAAACGTCTACACTTTTTTATTTTTAGAATATTTTGTTTTTCAATACGAAAACCTTTTTACTACCATTTATTCATTGACATTTTAATACTTTCAATAAATCGGGAAAAAATAATCTCATTTCGCCGAATTTAAACAAATTTTCTTATCTAAAATGACAGCATCGATGACAAGATCAAATTGTCAAAGTGGCACCTTCTACCAACACACACACACACACAAATAAGGTAAACCTCGAATATTTAACCAATAAGTTGTTTTGTTGTTATTGTTAAAAGGTATATATTAGTTTACTGGTTTGCCTTTATTAGTATTTCCGTTGAGATAAACGTCATATGACTGTTTATTCAATCACTCATTGCTCGGGGATGAACCATGAACGAACACACCTAATGCCCTAGAATTTAATTTTATTTTTCAAGATACAAAAACATTTGACAAAATATTAAAAATAAAAAAAAAAAAAAAAAAACACCTCAGTCAGAAGGTGTTTGTGTCACCTGAGAATTATCACACTCTGATCGCAATATTAGAACCTAACGTCATTTCACATCGTCAAAAGCGATAACGCCAAACGTGTCGCTCTGTTCGGTCGTTATAGTCGTCGGTTGTTCGGTCGCTTAATGGCAGCTGGGATCTTAAGTGTTAGCGTGTAACAGGCGTTTATCTCTGCGGGAATAACCGTGTGCAAGCAGCATATGGAATATGGATGATTATTGGATGGATTGATACATCATCAAATCCATTCGATGTTAAGCAAACACACCGATTTCGAAATATATGTATATTGTATTTTTTGTAGCTAAGTTATATCTACCCTCAAGTCTCAATCCCTCAACCCTATATTCCTATACGTTAGATGAGAGAGTGGCAAGTTTTATGGCGCTCTTTATACAATTAGGTACTAAGCCATAATCATCAATCTTTTTGTCGAAATGTCAATAAAACTATCCCCGATTGGTGTTGGTGTTGTTGTTGTTATATGAGAAACAGATAAGTTCTCGTATATAATTTTTGAAATGAGTTTGAAACGAAGATCAAAAGATACTATTGCTTGAGTTGTTTATTCAATCTTCTCGCGTGAAGTAAATCATATTTTTTTTTAGATAGGTATTGATAAGGCAAGCTTATATTTAGAGCAGATGGAGATTATTAGAAATCTATAAAGGTAGATAATGTAATGATGCACTCAAATGACTGCTCTATGGGAATATTATGTATGCTTACTTATGTACACAGAGGGCAGTATAACAAGCTATGAATATTGTTTTTCTCAGTATATTGCTCTATTTTTTAAGAAGATAAGATATGCCAACATATTTCTATATTTTCTTTGTCAATTTGCTTTTTACCGCAGGAAAATTAAAGTTCTTCTTTTTAACTGAATCTCATTTTATAGTACTTAAAGTTACTTATTTATATTTATTTAAGATTTTATTTTATTTAAATAAATAATTTTATTAAAATGAAAGACTTTTTTGTGTCGAAATAATTTTGTAATCTGACCAGTTTGGTTGAAATGTTTTAAGATCTATGCAATACAAAATTTAAGTCAAGTGATTATATTTGCTTATCGAAAGTAATGATTTTTTGGCTTTTTGAAAGTTTACGTCGGTCGTCTATCCATTCACCGTAACATTTGCACCAGCCTCATTTTCGACTAAGTAAGGTCTTATTACAGTAGTACCTACCCGTGGCATGATAATTAGTGCATTGGACTGTCATGTCAGAAGTCTTGGGTTCAATCCCTGGCCGTGCCATCTAAAGTTTTTTTTCACGGGTACTGCCTCTTGCGAGGAATTGACAAATACTTCAAGAGTAATTCTTCTCATGAAAAGTGTTTTCTCAAATTAGCCGTCCAGATTTGGTTTAAAACTGTAGGTCCCCTCCATTACTGACAACAGTACTCGCACGCACAAATGATTGAGAGTTGTAAGTCACTAGGGCCCTGGTTCTCTAAGGATTCGTGCGCCACCTAATTTATTTATTTTTTTTAAGGTCCAATCACACCAATAGTAGCGCCATCGCCCCCAAAACTGCAACAAAGAATGAAACATTAACAACAATTCTGCTTATTACCGTAGAGCTGCTGAGATGAAAATGCACCTTGTCTCTGAAGACGGTCTTTCGATGAAAATCAGGATTATTTTAATACATTTTAAGGACTCAATTAGAGAAGATGAGACATTGCTGATGGTGATCGTGATCCACCAGTTTAAGTTCTTTTGTAAACAGAAACTTTAAAACGCTTAAGACCAAAGTTTTTATGCAAAATAGGGTGTAATGTCGTTTGTGGAATTCCCAAAATCTACAAGGAATCGTCAAGCCCGGGTTACCGTCAATACAACAGGCTAAAGCAACAATAAATAAAATTAGGTTGCGCAAAAGTCCTTAGAAAACCGGGGTCTAGTGACTTACAACTTGCAACCATTCCTGTGTGTGAGTAATTGCAGGGTTTGAGGGGACCTACAGTTTATATGTCGAACCCGAACGGATAATTTTGAAAGCACTGACAAGAATTACTCTTGGAGGATTTATTAATTACCCGTGAACTTTAGTTGGCACAGTCAGCGATTGAACTCAAAAACTCTGGCATAACAGTCCTACGCACTTACCATCACGCCACGGGTAATAAAGCAGTAATGTTGACACTAATTTTTGAGCGATGTACCTGGCTTAAATTTGTCCAACAAATTGACTATTGGCGGACTGCAAAATGTTCATCATTTTTTTATTGAGTTTTAAGACTTAAGTACGTTGCTTGAGAGTATTGTTCCGTTTTTAGTAATGACGTAGTTATTACTTATCAAATGTCAAAGGATGACAGCTACCTAATGAAATCTGTTATTGGTTAGGTTAGGTTAAAGTGGCTGTTGGCTGGGAAGTCCAACACACTTAGACCAAAGTATGGTCCGTTGTGATACCACATGGATCAGTTGATCAGCTTAACTCGTTGAACCAATTGGAGCTTCGAATGAAGCGTAGGAGATAAATAATGTCAGAATTTTTTAGATCGCTGGTATCGTTGAAGTAGTAGTCTCCAAGGTGGATTCTACGTCTTTGTGATAAGGCAGGGCATGTGCACAGAAGATGAGAGATTTTCTCTTCTTCTTCTTCTTCGTCCATGCAACTCCTACAAAAATCATTTGCAGGGGCTCCAAGTCGAATAGCATGCCTTCCTATTAAGCAGTACCCAGTCAGGACACCTATAACGTAGCTAATGTGCAATCTACTCAGAGAGATTAATTGTTTTGAGCGCCTGGCGCTAAGATTAGGCCAAATAAGTTTTGTTGCTAAACAGGTGGTGGTGTTATTCCACCTGAAGTTTGTTTTCTCTATGGTATCTTGCTTTAGCATGAGTTTACATGTAGCTAAGGGGATATCTATGCTAGCATTGTGAGCCAGCAGAGGTAAAGTTGTTCCGCTTTTTGCAAGTTCGTCAGCTTTGCAATTTCCTGGAATGTCTCTATGGCCCGGCACCCAAAAAAGGTGAATGTTAAACTGTGTAGCCATCTCCGTAAGAGATGATCGACAACTTAGGGCTGTTAGTGAGTTAGTGGAGACAGAGTCTAGGGACTTTAACGCAGCTTGGCTATCCGAGAAGATGCGTATATCATTAGTTGATATAACGTTTTCTTTAAGCCAGGATATGAATTCTTTTATAGCCAGGATTTCAGCTTGGAACATGCTACAATGATCGGGTAGACGAAAGGAGAGACTTAAGTTTAGTTTATCTGAGTATACGCCTCCACGAACCTCATCCTCCGTTTTTGATTCGTCTGTATAAAAGTTTATAGGATCATCGTTCAAAAATGATGTATTCTCCCAAGAAGACCTGGGAGGTATAGTCACTTTGAAGCTATAGTTATTAAACTGAGGATGGGGTATGGTGTAGTCAATTTTACTGTTTATTGTTCTAAACGAGTTCAAAATAGTGGTGTGGCCAATTCCATTATTTATCCACAGAGAGGAGGCTTGAAGCCGTATGGCTGTATTCTGTTATTAGAAAAGCCTTAATTTTAAATTAAAAATACTTAAATACGTAATTGGGGCACTAGCCCAAATATGAGAATTATACTCGAGTTTTGGACACAAACAAGCTTTGTAAATTATAGCCAGATCAGAAGAGGGACAATATTTTTGCATCCTCGCAAAAAACCTAAACACTCAGCAGCATTTTTAGCGATGTTATACAAATACCTAGAACTGAAAGCTGTTCAGTCTTTTCGATGCAAGTAGCGCACATTGATAGTGGCATTAGGGAGGTGTTACGCTTTTGCGACAGAAGATATCATTAGGTTTTCGGAGCAATAAATTCTACACAGTTTTTGATAACACATTGGACAATTCTATCAAGTTCAAAATTTAGTGAGATTATCATAAGCTCCCGTTGGTAGTCCACATCCGAAATACATTGATTCGAATCTAAAAATAATTATGACAAGCTGAGGCTACTGTCATCAGCGAAAGAATGAAGTGGGTTAGAAGTTTCAGACAAAAGATCATTCACTATTTACACTTTCATAGTAAAAGTGTCGTTGACAAAAGGGAGCCCTGGGGCATACCAGCGCTTATTTTGTGGATATCAGATTTGAAGCTTCCAATAAATACACCCACAAAGATTACTTAAAACAATTTCTTCTCTAAGAAGTTATTAACTTCCCATATGAAGTTATTGTAATGGGTCCGATTTGACAAATTGAAAATTTTGACATTTCTCGACGTTTCAAGGTCCCTAGAGTCGAAATAAAAGATTTTTAGAAAGATGTCTGTGCGTGCGTGTGTACGTACGTCCGTACGTCCATACGTTCGCGACGTTTTTTTCGTCGTCCATAGCTCAAGAACCAGAAGAGATATCGACTTCAAATAAATTTTGTTATACAGATAATAAGGCAGAAAGATGCAGAAAGGGCTCTCAAGAAAATTGCGTGGATGGTTTTTTTACCATAGCAGTTTAAAAAAAAGGTGGAAATTTTGGTTAACCCTAAATATCTCATGAACCAATGACGCTAGAGACTTGAATTAAATTTTGTATTATATATTGTAACGTGATACAAAACAAATATATTTTTGGAAAAAAATTCAATTAACGGTTTTTTTTATAAATCAAAAAAACTGAAAAAAAAAATTTGTCACTTCGAAAATTTTACGACTAAAATATGATTTCATCTCCAAAACAATTTTGTGCAACGAAGAATAATGTTTTTGACACCTGATAAAATTTTGAGAAAAATCGAATTGACAGTTTTTTTACAAAAAATAATAACCTAAAAAAAAAATAAAAAAAAGTTGGTAAAAATTGAGTTTTGACTCAAATATCTTTTCAAAACTTTGAGATATTGGCTTTAAACTACTTTTATCTTTCAAAAAATATTGGTTTCAACATTCAGTAAAATTTTGATAAAAATCGAATTGACAGTTTTTTTACAAAAAATTAAAAACCGAAAAAAAAATTAACAAACGTTGGTAAAAATTGATTATCGACTTAAATATCTTTTCAAAAATTTGAGATTATGGCTTCTAACTAATTTTAACTTATAAGTAATATTGTTTTCAACATTAGGACAAATTTTGAGAAAAATCGAATTGACAGTTGTTTTACAAAAAATAAAAACCTAAACAAAAAAATTAATAAAAGTTGGTAAAAATTGATTTTCGACTCAAATAGCTTTTCAAAAATTAAAAATATTGGCTTCAAACTTATTTTATTTCACAGAAAATATTTTTTTTTATATTCAATCATTTTTTTATAAGAATCCAACAGTCCGTTTTTTCATAAAAAAAATAAAATCTACAAAAAATAGAACGCAAATTTGGTAAGAATTGATATATTTAGACAAACTTTTAAGCAAGACAAATCGATAGACGGGATGGGAAGTTATCAGTGTGGGTCGCATCCCAGCCTCTTTTTTTATTTGGCTTTAAATCGTTCATAACTCGTATATAGTTTAATTAAACGTATATTATAAAAAGTTTGTCCAAGAATCTTTGCAACCTTGGTGTCACTGTCATAAAAACGAGATCATTAAAACAAAACCTAAAAAAACATTTTCTTGAATCTGTGTTATGTTCTGAAACAAAACCTAAAACAACAGCATCTTAAACACAAAATCCCAGAAATTTTAGTTCAAGACAAAGAGAGTAATAATTATAAAATTAAAAAAGATAAAAACACACAATATGCCCTCTTATACACCTTGAACATTAATATAATAAAACAAGTAAAAGAATCACCAATATGAACTTACCCACAGACCAAGACTACAGATAGGTACATTACCCTTGCAGAGAAGCCAGGCCAGATGACATATAATGTCACAGTTTCATTAAAATGAATAGGACCGGCTATGTAGGTATAAGGTACTCATATATTCGTACTGAATGCAGAGGGCCATTAGCTTCAAAGTCAAATGAGTTTGATCTTTTGGGCATCACATCAAAGCAAACCACTTTGTTAACTGTGATCCGCATCAGGGTGAATACAGAGCAAGTGCCTATTTCATATTATGCCTTATGATGGACGTTATGTCTTCATGTGATGCATACATATTGTTGGTACTACATTTGTACACACCGCATGCGCATGCGTATAATGTTCACTTTTTTTTACCGACTTTTGGTGCTTGAACTTTTTTTTTGATGTTAGCTTGATTTCTCGCATCTTGCCAAATCTTGGCTATACTCGTAGATAGGTATAACTCGTATAAGCATAAGACTGGATGTTGAAAGATGTTCGTTTTGTTTTCATTTGTTCTTGTTAATTTTTTTTTATTTCTGAATTCTCTTTTCTTTATTCGGTTTCGAAGCCAGACATGAAGTGGATAATTTCAAGTGTGAGAAAGGTGAATGAAAAGGTGAAGTCTTCTTTTCTTTAACGAACATCACATAGAGTAAGCAAAGCATCCGGTGTGTGGTCTCTGTAACATGTACTGTACGTAGTATATTTTTTTTATGTGCGACAGATTAAGAGACGAATGAAAGTGTTTTAAGTTTAATTAATTTATCGTTCCGTTCTAAAAGATGTCATTTAGGAAGAAAATAGACTTTAAGAAAACAGTTTATTAATTAGAGTTTTTTTCGATTTATAGTTTTCAGTCTGTCAATATTCTTTTCGGAGTTCGTGTTTTTGACAGCTGTCACTTCATTTAAGCTCAGTTTATTGAAGGAAAGTTTTTTGTGAGCGCATTATCCCGCCCCGTGGGTCTCTGACGTGGTCTAAAGGATCGTGCAATTTAACACAGTTGAGCTATTTTTTGTGTGGTTATGTAAAGTCGCCGAGACGATTGACAACTTGAAAGAGAATAGTTAATGGCAAACTCTTATCTTAAGCTCTTGGTAAATTGCGTATTTTGAAGTTAAGAAGACGAAACTTCCATCTGAATAATTGTACTTCTTCGAGACTTATTATTATCGATATAAACGGTGCGGGGGGAGTGGTGTCATTGAAATCAGTGATCGTGCGGATTTATCAGTCACAATGTCGCACTGGTCAAGTGAGCATCGCGCGATCGCCATCGAGGTATTTTTCAAAAGTAACGATTCGTACGTAACTGCTCGTCGACAGTTTTGTTCACACTTCGTTGTGCAACAAATAAGTGATGAGCTGAGTGTGAACAAGTCAGATCAGTCTCGCTAGGAGTTCCAAGACCGATTATTTATGAAATTTTAAAAAAAGGATTTAAAGTTCCATCCATTCAAAGTTCAAATCGTTCAAGAACTCAAAGAAAGGGATTTCGTTTCACGCAAACGTTTTTGTGAGACCATGTTGGAGCGTTTTCGTACTGCGAATCCCATTTTTGGAGCGACGAGGCTTATTTTAATTTTATCGGGCACGTTAATAAACAAAACTGCCGTTACTGGGCTCCAAGAACCCATAACCTTCGACTGAAACACCAAAAGCCATTCAATTCACGCATGGACCATTTTTTTCGGAAACTTTAGGGGCCAGACGACAAATGTCAACAGTGACAATTACCGACTCATGATAACGGATTTCTTTTTGCCTAACCTGCAAGGTCATCCATCGTTTTCATCGCACACGCCATTCCAACAGGATGTAGTAAACACGGCTATAGATTAGATGAATTTGTGTTGGGAAGCTTTTACTCAAAAACTTATAAGTCGCTTTTGGACATCCCGTGGCTACCTAGGTCCCCCGACTTAACCCCAATGGATTTTTTTGTATGGGTCTACCTCAAAGAAAGAGTTTATAGCAATACTCCCCGAACTGTAGTGAACATAAAAAAAACATTCGTCGAAAAATCAGAGCAATTTAAATCCAATTTACTGCAGTTTGTGGCGCGTGAACAGGAAAGCAAGACATTTTATTGTCAAGCTATTTTCTAAAACAAAACAGGATTTTCAGACTTTTCTAAATTAGACTTTATCTACTTATGGCTATACATTATTTGAAAATAACTCATCGAATAATTGAATTGTTTCTTCGCCTTAAGGCACTAGGTTTATACGTCAAGAGAAACACCAATAGTTGTTACTACCTGACCAGGAACATTTTCAAAGAAGAATGCCCCGACAATTTCTTCAGTCAAAAATCCATAACAATTTATTTTCTTTTTTCATTTATTTCTTAACAATTATGCGTTGGTTTTCAGAACCAAAAACACTTTATATAAAGACATAAATCTTTCGTGCGTATAGCCCTCCTAAACCCATTTGTTTTCATTGTTGTATTTGTAATGTCGAAGAATAGATGTGAATTTCAACTACAAAATTTAGCTTCTTTTTACGCATACATAAAATTAACTACTGAGTTTTTAGGGGAAATGTCACGCATAAAATAAATAAATAAATTGGGTCCGTAGAGAACTAGGGCCTAGTGACTTACAGCTCTCAACCATTCCTGTGTGCGAGTACCTACTGTTGTCAGGGATGGAGGGGACCTACAGTTTTAAGCCGAATCCGAACGGCTAATTTGAGAAAGCACTTTTCATGACAAGAATTACTCTTGGAGAATTTGTCAATTCCTCGCAAGAATTCCCCGTGAGAAAAACTTTAGATGGCATAGGCAGGGATCGAACCCAAGACCTCTGGCATGACAGTCCAACGCACTAATCATCATGCAACGGGTTACGCATACTTGAATGAATTTATGAATCAGCTGTTCGCTTTAGCTTGTAAGCAAACCAAGATGGCTACCGAGGATTTATATATTTCTTAGAGTGTTTTTGTTCTGAACCACAAAATGAGACAATATGAAAATAAAATTCCACAACTATATGTCAGCTGTCACATTGTTAACTCTCTTACCTTTGGCAGCACTGTACTATTAAATGATAAAACATTTAAATTATGCGTGAATCAATGGACGCTTTTTATAGGTATATTGCATACAAATATTCCTATACGAATTATTTTTGGATTTAAAAAATGTTTTAAAATTAAGTAAAGTAAACAATACGATAAATTTTTTCCAGTTGTTTGTGTTTTAACTTCATTATTACAAAAAAATAAGAAACTCTTTTGAACCCTCAGACCTTTACTTTGGGATTGAATATTTTAAAAATCTTTAGGAAATGATCATTCCAGAGTCATTTCCTCAATTTGACCTCATCCGTTTTTTAAACAACAAAGAATAAAACTTAAATTACCAATTTACGTATAAATACGAGTACTTAAAACTGTAGCAATGGTTGTAGATACGTTTTGAATTAAATTGAATAAATGACTCTAGTTATTGATTCTGTCTGTCTATACACTTATTTTTTTAATAACAAAAATAAAAATTAAAATAAAAGAGAACAAAATAAACATTCCCAAGGTGAGTATGGTTTGTTGTCAACAACAAACTGGAACTGGTATAATATTAGCCTCTTGATCTCTTGATCACACGCAGCTGAAAGCGGTCAAAATCCTTAAGGTTTTCCATATTACGATTCTCCAATCGAATGTTATGAAATTAAATCCACAATTAACGATCAGCACAGCAGCAGCGTACCTCTGGCTGGGTGATCATCAATATTCATCGCGATTGCTATAAGCGATATATACATATAGCGAGTCTACTGTTTATGCTGATTTTGACCCAATTGAACTCATGAGACAATCGCACCTCACCGTCATCGTCGTCACGACACGACAAATCGCAGAAAATCCATATCATATTGGATGCGTTCAGAGAGTGAGATAGAGATATCTCAGATATGTACTGATCAATTTTAAAGCTAAAAGTAAATTAAAAACTATAAGCTCCGCGCACTGTATTTTATTAACACCGACTAAAGACTTTAAAAAACAAGGACAATGGAGAAGCAAACTATTTTGATATGAAGAGACGAGAGAGGATATCGTCAATGAAGACACAAATGAAACGAATACGAAAAATGTAGAAAAGCAAAATACTTTATAACGAGTACCTAGGTATCTATATGCACGTGAGCTTTGTACGCTAAACGCTGCGCTCAGCTGAGCTGCCCCCTCAGGGTCGCAATAAATTAACAATTCGAATAAATTTCCATCCATACTTACACAAAATACACGGGGAGGGTAACTTTGATCTCTAGCAGAGTATTTCTGCTGCTATTTTAATCCAAATGAGTTCGTATACGACCGTACAATCGTGGGTCCGTCTGATTCGTCGAATGATCATCAGGGTCATCAGGGGTGAGTATTAAAATCACACAAGTTGTTGTTTTCTTCTTCTGGAAGTTTGCAGTTCTTCAATGGGAAAATGTATACACTAGATTTGGGTGTGTTTACAATTGCGTAGGACCCACAAACGTAATTATATGTACAGGGTTTTCCAATAAAAGGTACATATTTCTTCAGAGAAATCAAACTCGATAACTTCACGAATTCCATCTTTAAGGTATTGAATCGATTGTAAAACATTATGATAGACCTTATATCTTCCACGTCAAAGACAAAAGTCTGGGTATTAAATCAGGGGAGATGTTAGCCAAAAGCGGAGGGCGAAGGGTTATAAGGGTCCTGTAAGCTTTTTTTTTAAGTTTTTGTAAGAATTAACTTGAATTCCAACCTAATTGCATTGCGTTATTGGATATGACCCATTTATTTATTATAAAAACAAAAAATGTATTTTAGTGGTTTTCACTTTGTGGCTAAAAATGTTTCTTTTAACATGAATATTGGTCCAAAAAAACGCGATATGAATCAGAAATTAAGGTCTTTTTCAATAGCTCCGCACAAATTTATCGACTTTTGGCTAAAGGAGGATCAAGGGGGGGTCATATGATCCATAAAGCTCATACAGTTTAGTTGTATAAGCAAGGATTTCACATTCTTAAGAAGAAACCTTCAGATCTTAGATTAAATATTATATTCTGAGAAATAAACATTTTTTATTTTTTTAACACAAAGTGATATTGTCTTTAAATTCCTGAATCTCGTCTTCAATTCTGTCTTATTTTTTTGACGTGTTAAATACAAAAACTTTTAAGATCTTAAAAAATTAAAGAAATCTACTTTTTTCTGAATTTGCTTTGGATGCTCTAGAACTGAGATTTAAACATGAATTTCAAGAATATAAATGTAAATAGCTAATAGAAACATAAACATAACATATTTCTTTCTCCGATTTATACGTTTTTTGGCTCCATTTTGATTAAAATATTTTTAAAAGGTTTACGCAAAACTATAATTTTTTTAGCATCAGGTCCAATTTACTAGTAAGCAGACTGAAAATGGCAGTAATTATAGACTCCCGGAAATTGCGTCAGAAGAAAATACGGCAAAAAAGCCAGAAAATTCTTCCTCTTACATTCTGTTTTATTTTCCTAGGAAAAAAGATCAAATTTTTCTGAGAAACTTTCGCATTTTCTAGTTTTTTGTATCTTTATTTTTGTAGCGAATTTTGCATTGCAATAAAAATGCACTAAACTACTGTATTTTAAGTATCGCAATTTGAAAAGCTGTTGGAATCTTGGAACGCTGATATATGTAGGCAGTTGACCAGATTAAAGAATAGACCATATCTTGCTGGAAAACAATGTTTTGAAAAAATCTAATATCTAAAACTGTCACTTGAAATATGTAAATGTAAGGTTAAGTACATTATTTTAACTTTCCTCCTCCTTTCACAGAACATTTCTAAGAAGTTTCCAAAATCTCGTTGCTATGTTAATCGTGTAACCACCCCCCTTGCCACTTAAATTATTAAATTAAAAATGACATCTGCCAAAAAGCGTTCTAGTAAAAATAAACCTTATATCGAAAAACCTTATGTAAAAAACCTTATACTTTTACTATTGACCAGGGGTATACATACATGAACGTTGTAAGACCGTATGGATTAATTTATCATTATGGTAAGTAAACTGTCAAATTTTCAATAATAAATTATTTGTATCAAATTGGATAGAATTATTTAAAACTTATTGAGATGTCATTGCGACTTTTAGAATTACACTTGTTCAGAAATATGATACATCTAATCGCGAATATGTTTTCAGTGAAAGTAAAAACGTGAGCTAAATTTCTGTGTAAAATAAAGCTTTTGCCAACTTCCGTGCTTAACTACTATTATAGTGTAAATTTTAGTTAATATTCCGCTTTCGGGGGTCTTCTAACATAGGAACGAGATCCTTTACCGTTAAACAATACGATTTTACTTTCATTTATCCATAGAACGTTGCGCCTTTTCTCTGCTTAAAATTTACTAATTTAAATGCTGCCTTGTAAATACTAAGCGTTTTTTAGCATGTTTTAGAGTTAAAAACTGGACTTTTCTGGGACTACAAGCTGATAAAATGTGTTCATCCAATCGGTGGCGAACAATTTTCACGCAACTCTTTTTTGACATCAGTGACATCAGGCTAAGAGGGATTTGTATTGCTTTCTCGGACAAGGCCTGATGAGAGATGTTGTCATAACTGGTTTTCGTTCACGAGTTTCGGCTTTTGGTGTGTATGCTAATGAATTTCGAATCATTTTGTTGGAACAGCCGATCATATTTTTGATAATTTCGCGCTTTTGGATAGTATAATGCTTTCCTCAGCCGATTGTCTTTGAAAAACGGTAAATATCGTGTGTTTAAATGAAGAAACCAATTTAAACACTTCACCGCCTTATCTTGAAATCTGCAATCGTACTATTATTTTTACCGCAAAAAATATGAATTTTACTTGCGACATATAGGAACTATATGGCAAGTTTTGCATTCGTGCAAAATTTCGAACTCGAGATTTTAATCAAACATGATATTACGATGGTAGAGAAGTCGAAAAAAGTGGGTCCCGCGATTCCGTCCGGTCTGTTTTGTCTGTCTGTCCACGCTCCTACAGCCTAAACCATTGGGTCGATTGAGTTCAAACTTGGAAGTTAAGGTTTTCAGCAGATTCGCGTTAGGCGTTTTTTTCATTTTTTTTTTAAGACCAAAACTAACAGTGGCCCCCATACAATTTTTTTGGCCAAAAAACGAAAATTCAAATTTTCTCAAAAACAAACCGATAGATTTTTTTTAAATTTTCTCTAAAATTTTATTTTTAAACTTGGCTTCTTTTCATAAGAAAAACATATTTTTGTATTGCTCAGGAAAGGTACCGCTCATAGAACCGTTATTTTGTTTCTTAATTTTCTCAGCAACTTATCAACCGATTTCAATAATTTTTTTTCTGAATAAGCTCTTATATTGCCTTAACAATATTTGATTATCAAAAGTGAAATTTTGTATTGTTTGGATTTTTAAAAAAATATTAAATTTTTTTTTTTTCAAAATTCTATATCTCAAAAACGGGTCAACATTTTTTTACGAAATTCAAATGTAGAGCGTATATTTACAATCACTAAACAACTGCATACCAAAAATATTTTTAGAACAAAATTTAAAAATTTTATATATAAAAAATTAATTTAAAAAAAAACCGCTCTAACGATTTTCAAAAAAAAAATTTTAAAAATCAAGGGTTTTTTGATTTATAAAATGGCATCTAAATTTTTGAAGACAAACTTACTTTTCAGGTAAAATTTTGAATCTTAAAATATTTTTTTTTAATTATTTTAACTGTATTAAATGTAACCCCCTCCCATCTCACCAGATCAAATCCTGTGCGTGAGCCCGAAAGAGCGCATTACATTGACAAAACTTTTATTATATTCAGCCCTATCATGAATTCCATCGTAATCGGAAATTTTTACGAATCCCGAAAAACTGTATCATGAAATCCGTTCGTAGTGGAAAATCTCATACAATTTTGCATTACGAACGGATTTCATGATACAGTTTTTCGGGATTCGTAAAAATTCCGACTACGATGAAATTCATGATAGGGCTGATTCCATCTTTTATCCAAATTAGATAATGCATTTGGTATATATGTATGTATTGTTTATAACTATAACTATTGTAAATACCAATTCATTTCCGGGATGAGTTGTCCTTTTTATATAGGTGCTTTTTTAAACAGACTCTTTGCATAAAGGAGCAAGTTCGTGCGACCCAGTCGTGCATTTTATTTTTCCTCCAATATGGTCTATTACTTTTTTTGGCACGTTTTCGGAAAAAAAATTCAATACCATAACGGTTTTTTCCCGAATGTTACTAGAAGGATCTTAAAGTGTGTATCTTAAGGTGGCCACAGACGACGAACATGCTCGCGCAACATGCTCGTGCTCGCGCCAAATTCGTCGTCTGTGGGGTTGTTCGCGAGCGGCTCGCTGTTGCCGAAAAATTTCGATTTCATCGTGTTCGTCAATTTCAATGTTCGTCGTCTGTGGCGATGTTCGCGAGCAAAACTTCATTTTTATTCAGATTTTCGTAGAGTACACATCGCGGCAGAAAAACAATGGTGACAATTAGCCGTGATTTCATTGATGAATTCATCCAAATTTTGCGCGGTGAAGATGCGATTTGAAATTGTGTGTGTGACATTAAATAACAGTGACAGTGAATAAAATTTTAAAAAACTTCTGGCGATTTTATCTCCAACTCTTTTAATAAATTTACATGCGATCGAATATTTTGTTTATAAAGCCAGTCCTTCATCCACTCTCTTTTTTTGCTTGATTTTTTTTCCTTTCGCAAAGGTAAATTATCATAAGGGCAACGACTTGCGCTTTTTCATCACACATGATGTTTCCTCCTCGGAGATTCAAAACGAAATGAATGTTCGCGAACAATGTTCGCCGTCTGTGGAGGAACGCAGGCGAGCATGTTGCGCGAGCGTGCTCGTCGTCTATGGCCACCTTTAGCGGTCAAAATAGCAGTTTCTTTTAGCTAGCTTATGGTAATTGTGTACTGTTTTTTGGTCCTGTACATATGTAGATTATAATAATTTTAAGTTTCAAGGTAAGCTCTCAAGGCCTCATAGTATATTTATGTATATATTTACACTCAGACAAACTTACAGTATGGGCCGTAGTAAACACAATACTCCGTAGAAACGCTGAATCATTCGCCAACTTCTATCTGAAAGAAAAACTTATTTAAAAATCCAAAACACTCTTAAAACTCTGCAAAAATGCAATAAATTATGAAGAAAAACGTGAAACGAGCGGCAAAAAAAGGCTTTATCCCCGAAATCAGTAAGAGGGATTTTAATATTCTCGAAGGCATTACCCCACTTGCTACTGAGATTAAAAAAAAATAAATTCGAATACAAGGGGAAAAAACATTTTAAAGAATATTGAGAAGAAATCATCTAAACGCTGGAAGCCAAGAAAAGTCCCACTTTTGACAAAAAAGAACATTGCCAAAAGGCTTTAATTTGCCAAGGTCGCCCATATTTTATGGACGGATAAAAGCAAAATTGCTTTATTTAGCAGCCCTGGTTCTCGTGAGTATGTCCACTAAATGCTGAATACGTGCCTAGGTGCATCCCCAAAAACCATAAAACATGGTTCCTTCTCATACCATGGTTTAGGTTCTATATACATAATAAATGGTGTAATGGATCAGCACGTTTACGTTGACATTCTTCGGGGAACCATGCTGCCTTACGCAGAATAGAAAATGCCAATAAGATGGGTCTTCCAACAAGACAATAACCCAAGGAACACTACCAAAAAGGGTCAGATACACTAGCCCCAAAACAAAAAACCCCAAAACAAAATCCCTAACATGAAATCCCCAAAACAAAATCCCCAATTTAAAAATCTCCGAAACCAAAATCCCCAAAACCAAAATCCCCAAATCCAAAATTCCCAAAATCAAATTCCTTAAGCACAAATTCACATAATTTCTTAGGGTGTCGTATTGAATCCCCAAAAAAAAAAGAATCCCGACGGGATAATATCCCCAAACAAATTTAATCCATTTTGATAATATATAAGAGACATAAGACAAATGGACAAAATCCCCAACTAAATAATTTATTTTACCAAAGTCCCCACGAAATCTCCAAATCCCCAGTATCCGTGCATATCTTCATTTATGCATGCAGTTTTTAGAAAAACTCTTATGAAATTATCTTATTGTGATATTTATAAATGATAATGATAAACAGTTTCTAAACAAAAAAATCACTATGAAGGCATGCACTTCCCAGTCTGACTTTAGTATTGATAGAGAATCATTGTATTCGTAGTGCTGTCTAAGTGTTGTTTTTTGTAGTGTCGAGTATTTCTTTAATTTTGGAATAAAAATTGAAATGGATGATTTTATTGTTTCCAAATCTTTTGCTTGCATTTCATGCAATATAAATGAAATTTAATATAATTAAAACAATTATGTTCAAGTAGTGAATCATGCGATTAAATTGCGCGCGCGATTTAATCGCATGATTCACTACTTGAACATAATTGTTTTGGGGATATTCACTTGGGGATTTTCGCCCTGGGTATTTTCTCTTTGGGAATTTTGCTGCTGGGGATTTCGTTTTGGGGATTATGGATTTGGGGATTTTCCTTTGGGGATTATATCTTGGGGGATATTATCACCAACCCAATTTCTTAGATGTACTCGAAATATGGTAATTTGTGCTTACGGATTTTTATTTTGCGAATAATTCAGAACAAAATTAACTTTTGTTTACTTCTTCTCTGTTTATTCTCTTTTAAATACTATATAAACGTTTTTTTTAACAAAATAAATATTTTTTATTATGAATTATTAGTTAATATTATGTTTTTCAAAAATAATACAAACATTTTGAATCTATGTTATCAAATAAACAAATGAAACAAATAATTTAGCATATAGTAAAATGTTATATGAAATCCTTTTTTAGTACGTATATTCCTGAGGCCTTGACGGCGCGGCGTTTGAAAATTTTGATTTGGGGATTTCGTGTGAATTATGTGCATGGGGATTTAGATCCAAGGGATGGAGAATTTATACTTGAGGATAATAAATTTGTGGGTTTTTTAAAGTGTGATGATTTTGTTTTTGGAGATTTTGAACTTGTGTATTATGTCGGTATCCCCAGCAAAAAAGCTAAAGAGTGATTTCGGGTCAAACATTTCTCCGATCTGGACTGGTCTCACCAATAATCTGACCTCAAACCCAATAGAGAACGTTTGGGCAGATGTTAAAAAATTGCCATCAATCCGATACACCCGGCTTTGACATCGATTTGGTTAGGGAGAAGTTCTCCATATTTACACATATTTACATCTAAACACGTCTAATTCTTCGCACATAAAATCTATCAAATCAATTTTATCAAAGGAAGAATATTGTTTACAGAATTTATCCAATTGAATGTAATTTTTTTTTTCACAATTGATAAACATGAATATCCTTTTTTAAAAAATAAAATAAAATATAGTTTTCAAAAGTATCAGCTATGAAATTGTCAATATCGGTGTTTGATCAAAATTTTGACTCTATAGGTTCTAAAATAAAGGAACACAAGATACGTCATCGATCGAATATGCACCCATTAGTCACCAAAATTTTACTACAAATACCCATATCCTTCCGGTTATCCTGAGGATGCATACGTGACTTTTTTAAAGGATTTCTCTTATAGCCTTGTTTAATTTCTTCTGTGGGTCAGTTAAAATAGTGCATTTACATCCTCAAACTACCCAGAGGAAGCAATCAAAATCACATTTTATTATGTTCCATTATCTGATTGCCTTTTCGAACCTTTCAATTCTTAGATACCTGCTGTCAAAGTATTCAAACAAATCCAGTGCATCATCATGCGAAAAAAAGACGAAAGAAAGAAACAAGGCAACCTCATAGATTATGTCACAATATTTTTTTGTTTTGGAATGCCACTAGTTGATGGTTGTATGGTTGTATATTGCTACCGAATGATTTTGGATCGCATCCATTAGAAAGTCATTCGTTTCCGTAAACTATGCGACTTTGTGAATTTAAGTGCGTCTTTAAGTATACCTAGTGACGGAATAGAAAATGTTTGGTTTTTGGGAAGAAGACGCCAATAATTGTCCAATATAAGTAAACAAAAAGGAAGAAGTAATAAAAGGTAAATTTTAACTCGATAATGAGATCGTTTAGTTGATGCACAGCTGAAATCAACAGTTCTGATGAGATAAAAATGCAAAAGGGACGGATTTATGGTTCCGGAATGAATGAGACAGACTCGGTCTCGATACTACGGTAGGAAGGAAGTCGGAAATTGTACTATTTTGGGTGTATTTTTCTTGTTTTTGTGGTCTCTAAATGATTATTGATGACACATAAACATACTAATTGATGACCTTGTGCCTAAATGAAGACAGCATACTTATGTTTATACGTATGAACATCTAAAGAACTGACAATCTACGTACCTATATGATGAAAGCCATAGTCATACAGGAATGTAAGGATAAGGTTTAATGTTGTTCTTTTGTTTTGATTCAGATAAAGTTGCATAACATAGGATGTACCTTTCTTACTCATCGATGACCCTAATGTAAAATAGGGGAATTTTCGAAAGAAATTAAAATATTTTCTTTTTTCTAATGGTTTCATTTTTATAACACTGATAAAAAATTAAAATTATAATATTCAAACAAAATTTTAACATTTCAACACACAGTTTTTAAAACATTTGTGCACTTGGGGTTCAAAAATTAAGGGCAACATATTACACGTTAATAACTAAACAATTTAGTTTTCGACAAAAATTAAAGCTATATCAAAAACGGATTCAACGATTTCGATGGAATCTTATTACAAAATGGAATTTTGTTACAAAATTGGAGATTTACTTTACAGTTTTTTCTTATAAGGCTTTTAAATAAATTAATTTTTTAGATTTCCTTCAGCGCAGCTGTGAAAAAAAATTGAAAGAAATGGGACTGGGGTCATAATCTAAAAAAAAATTAATTTCAGACAAGCCAAACTCCGAAAATCCAAAAAAAAGGGATTTAGATTTTGAATTTTTAAATAATTAAATTTCTAAAAATTGAGCTCTAATAAATTTACACAAACAAAATGTTCATCAAATCTTTTGGGTTGGTTTGACAATTTTAACTTCAGACGTTTTTGACAATAAGACCTAACGTCACAAATCGTGTTATATAATAGAAGTTTAGACAAATTTATATACCAGTATTTACATAAGTATGCAATAAATCTGCCGCCAGCTAAACTGACTGATCCGCCAACTAGCCGCGCCGCCGCCGCGTCATCTTAAGATGTATAGTCAACAAAAAAAAAACCAGACCAGCTTAAAACCGTCTGCACAGAATCTCGTCATATTCATCTTACTGGTTTATTATAGTCTCGTCAACTGTCTCCCCATAAAGCAATTTAGTGACCATTTGGCAAATATAACTTGTCTGTCTGTATACCAATCCAAATAGGTATTCATAAAGATGAAAAGAAACTCACAGGTAGATAGAAATGCCTAGACTGCAAACAAATTTTGTTCCCACTAGTCTACAAGTTGTACTTAATTTTCATCTGGAGACGTAATTCTGCGACGACGCACGACGACGACCCGAGAGAAGATAGTTCGGTGGAATGGTGATGGTGATGAGACTAAACAAGAAGTGTTAATTACCTACAAAATAAAAATACCAAACGACTTGAAATGTAAGTTAATGAGTGAATTATATATAGGAATAGCCGAATAGAGCTGTAGCCAGTGGCTGGAAGATCATTAAAAGAAAAATCTTGTTTTTGAAATGATAAAATGAAGAAAAATGAACTGGTTTTTAAGATTTCCTAATGACAGAATTTAACTATGAATTGTATTTGCACTGTTTAGATTATGTATGATGTTGCATTTGAAAAATTGTTACTTCTTAATTTTCAATTTTTTAAAATCAGGGGTTTTATCATCCAAAACCTTAACGCACATATTTAAATGTCAAACTCTCCACAAATTTTACATAAAGCCCTATGAAACCATGTCCCCAAAGAGCTTAATCCCGTTAGATGACATGAACTTAATTTTATTAACTTCCAATTGGAAGTTATTGTAATCGGTCCGATTTGTCGAATTGAAAATTTTGACATTTCTCGACGTTTCAAGGTCCCTAGATTCTAAACAAAACATTTTTAGAGAGATGTCTGTGTGTCCTCGTGTACGTACGTCCGCTTTTTTCGTGGTCCATATCTCAAGAGTCAGTTAAGATATCGACTTTAAATACATTTTGTTATACAGATTATATCACAGAAAGATACAGAAAGAACATTTTACGAACAAAAAATAATTTCATCTCCAAAATTGTATGCAGCGAAGAAAAACGTTTTTGACATCTGGTCAAATTTTGAGAAAAATCGAACGACAGTTTTTTTTACAAAAACTATAAACCTAAAACAACATTACTAAAACTTGGTAAAAATTGATTATCTTTTCAGAAATTAAAAATTTTGGATTCGAACTAATTTTATCTTCAAGAAAATATTGTTTTCGACATTTAGTAAAATTTGTATAAAAATCCAACATTCAGCCTTTTCATATTTCGATTCCTAACACCTCGTGAAGAAATGAAGGTATTAACTTCAAAATGATTTCATTCAATATTAAATTTTCTTAGAAAAATTTAATCTGTTTTTGTAATTTACAAAGTCTTCATTCGACAAAAACTTGAATATAACTCGCATATTTGGGCAGGTGCCCTTAAAACAAGTTTAAGTATTTTGGATAGGATCCAAAAAAGAGCTTTGAAAATGATAGGCGATAGAACTATAACCGAAAAAATTACGTCACTCTAATACCGCCGCAATTATTCATGCCTTTCGTTGTTCTACCGATATTTTTATAAACAGTGTTCTGTCCAATTAGCCAGTTGCATTCCCCCCTCAAACCATTCAGCCGTAATACTCGTATTTCTAGGAATGCACATCAGTTTAACTTTGAGCTCAAATTCGGACGTACTGATAAGTATAGAGATTCTTTTTTTAACCGTACATCCGAAATGTGAAATGCTTTACCCAACTCTGTTTTTCCCTATCATTTTAATATTCAAAACTTTAAGACCAATCTCTTCTTTAATCCTTCCCTATTCTCCTAAAGCTCGCACTGTGTTTAAACTTTAAACATGTTAAGGGTATTAATAACCCCTTGAGTGCCCGTTAATTATTAAAAAAAAAAGAAATAAACGTTTTCAAAAAAAGCTACTAAAATTGGTAAATATTGGTCATCGACTAAAAATCTCGTTTACAAAAATAGATTTTGAAATCAAACTATTTCATCATATGCAAAAAATATTTTTGGTAACTTTTAGTTCATTTTTGTTGAAAAATTCAATTGACAGCTTTTTTAATAAAACACGAAAACATATAGAAATATATTTTGTTAAAGTCTTAAGCAAGAACAAACAACAGGATGGGAAGTCATCAGTTTGGGTTGCATTACAGCCTCTTTTTTATTTGTATATCTTATAGGAAATAATATCACATTTTTGAGAAAATTTTCATTTTCAGTACCTTAAAAACTTCTATTTACATCGTATGTCAACCTTATCCACAGTTTCTTTTTTGTTGTTGTTAAACTTTAATTCGTAAAAATAGCTCCCACACTATTCATAAATCTTTATTTCAACATCTCAACCGCAAAAACCTGAGAAAATCTATGACTGTAGGTCAAGCGCAATTCTAGACCTTCTTGTCATAGGATATTATACCATAGTGTGAAAAAATAAAAATAAAACATTACAGCAGCGTGTGTTTGTTTAAAGTATAGGCTAACAGAAAAATCGTGAGACGGTCAATAACACTTTTATTATTGTTGCCCACTAAAACACAATAAACTAAACACGAACTAGAACAAGTTGAATGACCCAAGCCTCTATTTCCATATCTAAAGACTGATGATGTTTAAATGTGCAACGTTTTTTTTTAAATAAATTTGAGCCGTAACGTACATTTTACTATAAACACAGTCGAAAATTCATGATGGAAATCTTATAATTCATCATAAAATCTTAAAACTTAGATTTTTTTCGAGGTACAATCAAGCTTATGTGAACGTATAGTATGTAGTTTGTATATGGGAGAAAATGATGATGTGGGGCAACAATTTGTCGCTAATTTGATGCCCAATAAAATAGAAATAAACAAACAAGTTTAGATGCTTTGTAAATATATGAACTGCTGCGTTCTTGTCAATTATTTTTTAAAAACGCGTTTAAAGGTGCGACCGAAATAAATCACTTTTAATAGTCCGGGAGAGCGAAATTTCCCAGCTTCAAAAATTTTAGCTATAAAATATGTGTTTGATATGTTATCATAAACTGAGTCTTAATGATTATAGAAGCTTTCCGAAGAAGGTGTTAAAATTCAGAAACTAATGAAGAGTAGTATTCTGAACTATTAAAATAAGAGATGAGCCATAGGTCATTGTTAACCTTTTTTCGTGTTTGACGAAACAAATTTTAATTTCACTTCTGTGAGGTGTACTCAATGTGTTCTTTACTTCTGATATCAAAAGTTAATCTAAAGTAGGAAAACTGACCATTTCTTATAGTATTATCTTAAAAAGCTATTAACTGTTTGAAGTTGACTATTGTATCCACCATTTTTTTTACTGTTATGAAAAATTCGGGTCTGATCTCCGTTGGTTAAAGAGTAGATATCCATTTAAAAAATTGAACTCTGATTACGTCTAATTTGACATTTAAGGAATCAGATGTTTTTATTACATAGCATTTAAGCAAACTTTTGTGTAAGCTTATCTCTTCACGAAAGTGGTAAACTAACAACTTTTTGGAATAATTTCGTTGCAATAAGTTTACGTTTCAACACCAATTTCACTCCAAATTTAGAATATTAAGCTTAGTACGCTGCTGATGCGAAACGTTCTCAATTTAATTGCCCAGCACATTAATTGCTTGCGAAATTTTGACGTTTAATTTTTTTATTGAAAAAAAAAATTGTTTACTCGTGACTTTCGGTGTTTTGACTTTGATTTATATTTGATTTAAAATTTAAAATAAAATGGATTTGTCTAATGTGTTCCAACATTGCATTTCTGCATCGGAAACTCAGGATGTTATTGGTGATGTGCAAGAAGTGATGAAGACAAGCAGTGAACTTCAACTTCCAGACAGAACTCTCCACAAATATTTTTCCGCTGTGGTTTTCGTTTTCATTTCGCTCTGCACTTGGACACCGCCGAAAAATTTCGTTTCGCATCAGCAGCGTACTAGGTTTCAGTACGCTGCTGAACGACGAAATGTGTCATTTTAGTGGATAGCTGTACTAGATTTCTTAGTACAATTCTCCACTCTTTTCGTTCTCAATTTAATTGCCCAGTATATTAATTGCTTGCTAAATTTTGACGTTTAATTTATTTATTGAAAAAAATTGTTTACAAATTAAAATTGAGAAAAATTGTTTACCCGTGACTTTCGGTGTTTTGATTTGGATTTATCTTTGATTTAAAATAAAATGGATTTTTCTAATGTGTTCTAACATTGCATTTCTGAATCGGAAACTCAGTATGTTAAGCAGTGAACTTCAACTTCCAGACAGAACTCTCCACAAATATTTTTCCGCTGTGGTTTTCGTTTTAATTTCGCTCTGGACGCGCTTATAGGTAAATTTAGATCTTGCCTTATCCATGTGGCATAAGACCTTTTTAAGACCTTCTTCGGAAAAACCGCTATAAAACTTGCTGATGACATTAAAATTAAAAAAAAAAATAACTCTACATCTGACTGTCTTCTCTTGCAAGAAGACTTAATATTATTCAGGAAATGGTGCAATAATAATCGTCTTGTTTTAAGTGTTGACAAATGTAAAATCATGAGTTTTACACGTAAAAAAGTTCCAATCGTTTTTAGTTACATGTTTGACTCTAGTCCTTTAAGTATCTAGACTGTATGTATTTTCTGACTTGGGTGTTGTCTTAGATTCTAAAGTTACATTTAATGAACATATTAACTTCATAGTTAAAAAAGCAAATAGAGTTCTGGGTTTCATTAAGAGATTTGGTCGTGATTTCCGTGATCCATATGTTTTAAAATTACTTTTTGTTTTATTTGTGAGACCAGTCCTGGAATATGCCTGTACAGTATGAGCACCTTACTACGCCGGCCGCGCCGCCGCCGTACACGTCACAAGACTCGAAGCCATTCAGAAAAGATTTTTGCGTTTTTGTCTAAGATCCCTTCCGTGGTTTCATGATATTCATACATTACCGCCTTATTCACAAAGACTTTCTCTCATAAATCTTCCTTCTTTTACAAATCATAGGATGTACTTGTTGTTTTTTTTTGTTGGAATAATAAACGGCCAAATTTTATTACCATTAGTTCTTGGTAGTTTAAATTTAGTTTTAGTCGTTTAAGTATAAGACTCCAGAAACCATTGAATACTAATTTTAGCAAATCAAACTATGGTGTACGCATAGCCCCTTGAATCAATTCATTGAAATCTATAACAAATTTCACTCTTTTATTTATTGACCAAATGATAATATAAAAAGTATAAATTGCAAATTAATATTTTTCAACAGTCTAGTTTAAGTTTTTAGATTTTAAGTATATATTATATTAATAAGAATTGTTAACGTTAAAATTAAACGAATAATAAATAATAAAACTTACTTTACATATCAACTTAATTCAACTTCCTTTGCAAAACAAACTTAATACATACCTTATTCATTCCACATTTTTGTTTTTCCAAAAAAACTTAAGGGTTTGAAAATAACGAAAATAAGACTTGGCCTTATTTCACTTTTGAAAAATTTAACAAAGCCAAATTTCAACAGTCGTATTACACTTAAGCTAAGTGAAATAAAGCCAAATTGGTTTTATTTCACTATGCAAAGACAGTTTGAATACACTCAACCTCGCACCTACCCCAAATCCTCTAGTGTGTCCAAGCAGGGGGTTTGCAGTAAATACTTCACAGTAAAAATAAGTTGTTCTTATTTATCAAAATAATTTGACATTATTTTACTTTGTCAAAGTGCAATATGACCAATTGCTGAAAATTGGCTTTATTTTATTTTTTAAAAAGTCAAAATTGGCCTAATTTTTGAAAGTTTGTCTTATTTCACTTGGCGTTATTTCACGGCAATTTCTTCTTGATTTACAATTTTCTTCATATTTGGAACCTTATTAAAAGTGACTTCCGTTTGTACCATTTCACAACACCATTTCCTGGTTGCCAAATTTAATATTTTTTCAACATTGGCTCTGGTACTATTCCAATTTTACAACATCTCACTGTCAAATTCTGATTCTGATAGTTATATTAAATTATAAAACACAAGGTTATTTTCTATGATTAGATGTATCTTGTGTATTTTTAAGAAAGTTGCCTGGTATTTTTGTTTTTGCAGATAAACTAGCAAACTTGTGTCAACAAAAATTTCGTGATTCAAATGTAGCTGAATTGCATTTTAAGGGGCTTGTCGCGACCACAACGACACGTCAACATACCAATCCCTTAGGTCTTAGATGTTCTTTTTCTCATTTATCTATGTTTTCAGGCATAATATATAAATTTCAAGGTTATTTCTCAGAATAGTTTAATGCACCTTTAGAAAAAAAAAAAACAATAAATATCATTTACAATTCTCGCATTTGTCATCAAAGTAAAGTCACAATCAATTCTAGTTTTTCTCCCCGTCTTGGTTATATGACATTTGAATTGTGAAATGAATAAGAATCCAAAGTATAATGTTTACAAAGTCTGTGGAAAAAGCTAAAAATTGTTACATTTCACTAAGAGATGTCATGGGAACCATCGATCAGAGTTGCAAGAGCGTCAAATTTATACAACGATGCATTTTATCGAATACAAAGATCACAGAGAGTGAAATAAAAATAAGTTTATTTTAGAGGATTGACAATATAGGGACATTAAAGAGACATTAGCAGGGAACGAGACATCGGGATAGAAACATTAAACCTTTGCACCTTTTTACTCCATCGCGTTTTGTTTTTGTTTCTTTTTACACTGAATGTAAGTTTTTCGCTTATCAAGAATTTATTTTGTTTGAAATATGACCAGCATCTTTTTGTCGGTCAGTTTCAGAAGATGATTTCACATAAAGTATTTTTTCAAAACAATAGTATGTATGTTTTTATGGGATTTTTTGTGAATCATCAAGCTTATAGGCATAAGATTTTATTTCACTCGAAGATAAAAATTTGAAAAAAAAGAAAATATTAAAAAAGAGAATGATTCATTCAAATTGAAACATATTGGGGCATATTCATAGATGGTTGCTAAACTCTTGCTAAGTTGTTACATTTTAGGCTATTCATAAATAAATTTAAACCTATGTAAAATTACAATTTAAAAAAAAATAAAGATATATACATATACAAATACATTTGCAGGTACTTAAATTGTTACCTTTTCTTTTTTATCTATCAAAATTGAGTCCTCCTTAAAATCTTCCCTTATCATGTCTTGCACGATTAAATCCTCCTCGGGTGGTTTCGGAACTTCAATTACAATCCCAGTGGCTTTCAGAGCCTTTTTCATTCCAGCATTGCTTCTTCTGGCTGCAACTTTCATCCGATGCCACTGCTCCTTCAATTTTTGTACTGGTCTACAATAGCCAGCGGCCGGCGGCGGCGCGGCGCGCGCGGCGCCGCCGGCGAATCAGCTCCCACAAAAGTTCCTTCTTTGACTGCGACTAGTTTTCCTGCCGTTCGCGTTTTATATTTTCCTTATTGCTCATATAAAATATTATAGAACGTTGTTAGTTGTTTGTTTTATTAAATAGTTTTGTTTTACTTACTTGCTTCGACAACCAATTCGAGGAATGAAAGCACAAAATAACAAGTTTGAAAATATAACAGTATTTTTTTGCTTTAACATGTCATTTGAAGTATTATTGTAGTAGAATATAACCTTAAACTGGGGTTTTAATAAACACAGCAGGAAAATTGACTACGAATAAGAGCTGTGTTTATTCAATCAACAAGCCCTATAAACTTTAGATCAAGAAATCACAACTTTAGTAATTCTCTATGAATACGCCCCATTGTTTTTTTTTTTAATCAGGGCTTAAATGCAAAGTTAAACGCTTCTTTGTTTTCATGTCAATACAAATTTGTAATATGTACTGTACAAGTACATACACATGTAATTTGGGGACAATTTTATACATAGGTAATTCAATTCAACAAAAAGGTTCAAGTCACTAAACAAAAGCTAGTGAAAGTTTTGTAGGAATTTTTGGTTTAAACTACTAAAAAGTTTTTATCAGTTAAGATTTATGTTTCTTCGAGGTATTAGTTGTTGAATTTTACATAATATTAAATTTGCATAAATTATTACTTGAAATTTTAGAAATATCATAAATATCAACGACTAATATTTCGAAAAATATCAATCTTCGTGGTTTGATGATGCATACTTTTTTCGGAACCCAAATTTCCTATAAAATTTGTCATAACTTTTTTTCTTTAACTTTTATCATTTACGAGATATGTATTAAGTAAGGGATACACACCAATAGACACTTTTGTAGAGCGTTAAATTCTTAGAAATACAATTTCATGGACGAGATGAATGAATGAATGAAAGAAATTTGAAAAAGAAGTCATTTTTTTCATCATTTTTATTAATTCATTCTTAAGACTATCTTAAAGCTAGACAAAAATTCATAAAACTAGCTTAAATAACCATAACTTACAACTAACTTACTGGTCCCATACAGACGCTCTAAGTTAAACTATAACACTTAATACTATTGCCTTTCGGCCCTAAGATCTATTTAACTTCAATTCATTTTATTTATTTGTGTATTCATTAGAAAATTTAGCAAAAACTGATGTCAATATCCTTTTTTATTTTTACTTAAAAACTACTTAAAATAAGGTCCTTAATATAAAACTTAAAGCTAACTAAAACTACCTATTCTACCTATAAACTACTTAAAACTAGAACAACCACAGCAGCAAATCTAACTATCTAACGTTTTTTGTTTTTCATATTTTGTATTTTTTTGTATGTTTTTTTTTTGTTTGTGCCACCATGCCTATTCTACTTAAAACTAAACCCTTAAACTATAAAACAAGTATGTAAGCCGGCCAAGGCTTAAAACCCCATCCCGACTACCCACTATCAAGTGCCGATTGCAGCCACCAAAACTGGTTCTCCTGCTTCACCCTATCAGTTTTGAAAAAGAAGTATTAAGGTTAACGTGTATCCTAGAATGCTGTGGATGCGAAATAAATATTAATATTAAAGGCTAAAATATTCAGGGATTATTTTTTGACATTTCCAAAAAAATTTTAGTAAAAAACGCAAACAAATAATTGAAAATACACATAGAGTTGCGAATGGTCTCGAAATTTGACATTTATTTAAATGCGTTGTCTTCTAATGCTACTCAATTTTCATTCTTTCGAAATTGTGATTATTTTAATTTTGAGGCTGAAGAATGACTTTTTACTTGCGACATACTATACGAACTATATCGCAAGTTTTGCATTCGTAAAAAATTTCGAACTCGCAGGATTTTAATCGAACATAACATTAAGATGGTAAGGAAGTCGAAAAAAGTGGGTCCAAGCCCAAACCATTGGGAAGTTTGAAAATTTGGATATGAATGTTTTGCGCCGCGGCGCGGCACGCCGCCGCCGCACAGTGGCCCGTTTATGCAAAAGTGCTTGCAATATTCATTTTTCGAGTGGGTCTATAATGCAAAACTTTTTAGTTCACTGGACTCACAAATATTTGGAGCTTGAGTAATCGAAAAAAATATTCAATTTGGGTTATTGGTGTGCCTTATAGAGCAGGCCAAAGTTGAACATTTTTTATGATGATCATTTTTTTTTATTTTTTTATTTTTTTTCTTAACTTTGAATGAAAAAACTAGAAAAAGGGCTTCCAAACGCTTTTCGTTTTTGTTTTTATGATATGCTTTGCCATTATTTAGATCGGTAGTTAAAACAAAAAAAAAAACAAAAAAATTTTTGTAATTGTTTAATTTAATTTTTTTGGAAACACTACTTTTTGCACACTTTTTCGACTTCAAATTGGATAGAAAAAAAAGGTTCAACGAGTGGTGCTAAGATCTCAACTGATTCAGAATCCTTATATATTCCTTTACATAAATCCAAAAGATCAACTGCGTCATTTTGCATCGAACTAAGCTAGGGAGATTTGAAGTGATAAAGTCAGTCATTTTTTCCCCTCTTTTTTTATGGAAATTTTTTTTTATGGTTTTCTTTGTTTTGTGTGTGGTGGATTTACAAAAGATGATTTTATTTTAAAAAGGTAAATCATTTTTATTTTTTGTTTATTACATAAGATTTTCAAGAGTTTTAGAACTAATTTTTTTAATCCTGTTATAAAATTTTAAATAACGCATTTGTTTTCGGGTACGATTGAATTTTGATCAGGTACTTTTATTGATAAGGATTAAGATTAAGAATTTATTGATAAGATTTAAGGATAAAACGATTTTGGAATATGTTAGTATACAGGTAGACAGACAGGTAGTTTTATTGGGGTGTCTTTAAATATAATTAATATAAGGATTAAAGCGACTTGAGTGCAGGTATTTACTCTAAGGTATAAAAAGATGAAACATTTGCCTAAAATAATCATTTAGAATTCAAACGAGCGTTCGAGCAGTTGCTTTTATTTTTCAAAACAATTTAAAATGGATATTCCGAATAAGGATTTGTTTGAACTTTTTGTCAATGTTACCACTTGCAATGAGTTTATATCTGCCGTGGAAATTGAATACCAACTACCAGATGCAAATGCAATCAAACAGATATTAAAACAATTCTATTACAACCTTGATAGAAAATGGATAGCAGCCAAAAGATCGAGAAATAACTTTAAAAAGAATGCAGAATGGCTTTCCTTATCTCTGCATATCAATACCGGACAAACAGAAGAAGCGGGTGATCTCCCAACTACATCGAGAGGAAGACCAAGAAAGACAGTCAATGAGTGCGCAACATTTACTAAAAAACAAAAAATAATCAAAGCTACAAAGGAGATATGTACAGAACATCTCTCTGAAGCTTTGAGTATAAGATACAATAAGGCCCATGAAAAGGGGAAGAGTGATATAATTCAGGCAATATCTTCTGCAAGTCCACTTCGTGTCAAAAAAGTATAACCAAAATACATTATGTACTCTTAAATACAGGAAAATAAAAAAAAATGCCTTAAAATTAAAAAAAAAAAAAAACTTTTTTCCCCACTGTTTCACTCGAATTGGTTCTTTTTCTCTTTGCTCCACTGTTTCAATTCACTAAATTACTTAAAAAATTGATTTTGATGATTGCATATTAAAATACCGCTACGTTTATCACCTTTGTTAAAACTTTTAATTTTAACACAAATTTCTGAAACACCCTGTAAACAGTTTTTTTTTGCTCTACTGTTTCAATTCACTCAGATTACTTAAAAAAATGATTTTGACGATTGCATATTAAAATAACGCTATGTTTATGACCTTTGTTAAAACTTCTTATTTTAACACAAATTTCTGAAACACCCTGTAAACAGTTTTTACTTGCGACATATAGGAACTATATGGCAAGTTTTGCATTCGTGCAAAATTTCGAACTCGAGATTTTAATCAAACATGATATTACGATGGTAGAGAAGTCGAAAAAAGTGGGTCCCGCGATTCCGTCCGGTCTGTTTTGTCTGTCTGTCCACGCTCCTACAGCCTAAACCATTGGGTCGATTGAGTTCAAACTTGGAAGTTAAGGTTTTCAGCAGATTCGCGTTAGGCGTTTTTTTCATTTTTTTTTTAAGACCAAAACTAACAGTGGCCCCCATACAATTTTTTTGGTCAAAAAACGAAAATTCGAATTTTCTCAAAAACAAACCGATAGATTTTTTTTAAATTTTCTCTAAAATTTTATTTTTAAACTTAGCTTCTTTTCATAAGAAAAACATATTTTTGTATTGCTCAGGAAAGGTACCGCTCATAGAACCGTTATTTTGTTTCTTAATTTTCTCAGCAACTTATCAACCGATTTCAATAATTTTTTTTCTGAATAAGCTCTTATATTGCCTTAACAATATTTGATTATCAAAAGTGAAATTTTTTATTGTTTGGATTTTTAAAAAAATATTGAATTTTTTTTTTTCAAAATTCTATATCTCAAAAACGGGTCAACATTTTTTTACGAAATTCAAATGTAGAGCGTATATTTACAATCACTAAACAACTGCATACCAAAAATATTTTTAGAACAAAATTTAAAAATTTTATATATAAAAAATTAATTTAAAAAAAAACCGCTCTAACGATTTTCAAAAAAAAATTTTGAAAAATCAAGGGTTTTTTGATTTATAAAATGGCATCTAAATTTTTGAAGACAAACTTATTTTTCAGGTAAAGTTTTGAATCTTAAAATATTTTTTTTTTAATTATTTTAACTGTATTAAATGTAACCCCCTCCCATCTCACCAGATCAAATCCTGTGCGTGAGCCCGAAAGAGCGCATTACATTGACAAAACTTTTATTATATTCAGCCCTATCATGAATTCCATCGTAATCGGAAATTTTTACGAATCCCGAAAAACTGTATCATGAAATCCGTTCGTAGTGGAAAATCTCATACAATTTTGCATTACGAACGGATTTCATGATACAGTTTTTCGGGATTCGTAAAAATTCCGACTACGATGGAATTCATGATAGGGCTGATTACTATCTTTTATCCAAATTAGATAATGCATTTGGTACATATGTATGTATTGTTTATAACTATAACTATTGTAAATACCAATTCATTTCCGGGATGAGTTGTCCTAGGATGAGTTGTGTCTTGGGATGAATCGCGCGGTTTTTTTTGACAAATCGAATAGCATTTAAATCTTTGAAGACAAACTTGTTTTAAAGGTATAATTTTAAATCTTATATACATAGGTGCTACAGACTCTTTGCATACAGGAGCAAGTTCGTGCGACCCAGTCGTGCATTTTATTTTTTTTTGCTCTACTGTTTCAATTCACTCAGATTACTTAAAAAAAATGATTTTGACGATTGCATATTAAAATACCGCTATGTTTATGACCTTTGCTAAAACTTCTTATTTTAACACAAATTTCTGAACAGTTTTTTTTGAAAGTCACAATTTTTATAGCCTTAGAAATTTCCTTCAAGATAAAAAAAAAATTAAAGCAATATCTTTATTCGTTTAGGAGATATGATTTTTGCAACCAAAAAAGTCAAAACGGGCCACTGTGCGCCGATTCACTGGAAGTGTTTATTTTCATTTTTTGTCAAGACTAAAATTAGGGGCCGTTCATAAAATACGTTCGCACACAAGGTGGGGGGAGGGCTCTTGCTGAGTGTGACAAGGGGGACGGGGGGTCAATGGTAACGTGACTATATTTGACTATTTTTCTCTTAAAATTTTCATGATGATAGAAAGTCATTTATTTCGTATTTAGTAAATATATAGAATTTCAAACGAATATAGTTTTGTTACAATAAATTGTAACTTGATATGTTTACTTTTGTTTATTTTTCGACATGAGCGCTGGCTCTGTGATGCGGATTAGTCTTTTGACTTGGCTCTAGCGGCGTTTCGATCCGTCATAATTGGTTTCTTTGTTTTTCCAATACTTCGTTTTTGTGACGAAATATTTCTAGGGGGGTCACAGAAAGCGTGACACAGCGTGACAATGGGGGGGAGGGGGTCAGAAAAAGCTGAGTTTACGTATTTTATGAACGGCCCTTAACAGTATTCGAATTTTCCCAAAAACGAACCTTTTTTCAATATAAAAAAAGTATTGTTGTGAAACATACATATATGTACAGGCTCACTTGTAAACCGAATTGTAAGCGTGGCGACGCTTGCCGTGACGTTGTTGTTTACTACGGTACACATAACCTGCGTTTTATTAACTTCCCATAGGAAGTTATTATAGCAGTTTAAAAAAAGGTGAACATTTTGGTTAAACCTAAATATCTCATGAACCAATGACGCTAGAGAATTGAATTAAATTTTATATTATATATTGTAACGTGGTACAAAACCAACATATTTTTGGAAAAAAATCCAATTAACGGTTTTTTTTATAAATCAAAAAAACTAAAAAAAAATTTGTCACCTCGAAAATTTTACGACTAAAATATGATTTCATCTCAAAAACAATTTTGTGCAACGAAGAATAATGTTTTTGTTATCTGATAAAATTTTGAGAAAAATCAAATCGACAGTTTTTTATAAAAAATAAAAACCTAAAAAAAACATTACTCAAATTTGGTAAAAATTGAATTTCGACTTAAATATCTTTTCAAAAACTTGAGATTATGGCTTCAAACTTATTTTATCTCATAAGAAATATTATTTTCAACATTAGAACAAATTTTGAAAAAAAAATCTAAGTGACAATTTTCTTACAAAAAAATAAAAACCTAAACAAAAAATTATTAAAACTTGGTAAAAATTGATTTTCGACACAAATATCTTTTCAAAACTTTGCGATATTGGCTTTAAACTACTTTTATCTTTCAAAAAATATTGTTGTCAACATTCAGTAAAATTTTAAGAAAAATCGAATTGACAGTTTTTTTACAAAAAATAAAAACCTAAAAAAAAATGTATAAAAGTTGGTAACAATTGATTTTCGACTCAAATATATTTTCAAAACTTTGAGATATTGGCTTTAAACTACTTTTATCTTTCAAAATATATTGTTTTCAACATTCAGTAAAATTTTGAAAAAAATCGAATTGACAGTTTTCTTACAAAAAATTAAAAACCTAAAAAAAAAACAATACTAAAACTTGGTAAAAATTTACTTTCGACTCAAATAGCTTTTCAAAAATTAAAAATATTGACTTCAAACTTATTGTATTTCACAGAAAATAATATTTTTGATATTCAATGAAATAAAATATACAAAAAATAGTACGCAAATTTGGTAAAAATTGATACATATAGACAAACTTTTAAGCAAGACAAATCGACAGACGGGATGGGAAGTTATCAGTGTGGGTCGCATCCCAGCCTCTTTTTTATTTTAATTTTTGAAAATAAAATATGTGTGATAGTAATAACTCAAAAGATCGAAGTGATGAACCTTGTGCAAAGAAAGTGAAACTACACTATAGCATACTACGAAGTCATCGGTAAGTAGATCGTATTTTTCATGTGTCCATAAATGTAATTATTATATTTTTATATTTAATTAATAATTATAGTCATATTAATCTAATTAGTAATTATATAAATAAATAGTTGATTCCTGAAATAATATTATCTTTTACGCATATTACTTGTACACACACGATGTTTCACATCTGCAAGGCGTCCCATGACAGCTCACATTTTTTTGTTTGTATTGTTCCAGAACGGTACCCCCCCATAGGAGCGTGATTTTGTTTTTGAGTTTTCTTATTTGATAATTAAAAATGTCATTGTTTTTATTTTTGATTTTTAAAAAATATTACAATTCTTTTTCGAAATTTGATATTTTGAAAATAGGTCATCATTTTTTTACGAAATTAAAATATTAAGAAGCTTTAAATAACTGCGCATACCAAAAATATTTTTAAACCAAAATTGAAAAATTTTATACATATGTACAAAATTAATTTAAAAAAAATAACACTCTAACGATTTTCAAATAAAATGTTTGAAAAATTAAGGTTTTTCTGAGAAATGGTTAAAATTTTTGAAGGATTTCAAGGTGTTGTCTCGGCTGGCTTCACATTAGAACAATCCAATTTTCCAAGACCTTGTTGATGTTTTTTTGGGTTGCGAAATTGATCTAATCGTTTTTCCAGGTGCATCAAATGCTGTGATTTCCACCTACCGCTAAAACTTCTCTTAAAAAAACGCACTGTTAGAACTACACAGAACTAACTTTGGTAATACATTTTTAATATTTCCAAAGTTTTTAATGGCGTTAAAAAACTTGACATTTACTTTCTGTTAAGTTTTTGATCTGTTAAAAGCTGTCAAAATTATCTCCCTTTCGGAGGTTTGTCTTCGATAAAAACTAGTTTTTCGTATTTGAAAAAGAAGTAAGCTCTTATGTTTGCTACGGTGCCATAAAATAAAGCCAATTGAAAGCCTTATTGCACTTTACAAAAGTGAAATAAGACCAGTTTTAAGCAGTTAGTCATATTTTACTTTGAAAAAGTTAAAACAAGGCAAAATTATTTTGAGAAATAGGACCAACAAGTTGTTCCTATTTCTTGGTTTTACTGAGTATAAAAACATTTGAAAGTTGGCCTTATTTCACGGCACATCTTGCTAACCTGTGGCCATTTTAATGTGAATTGTGTTTTTTTTTTTTGAAAAGTTAAGATAAGATGTAATTTTTAGACATCCCGTAACTTCATTAGATTAAAAAAAAGCTTTTGGGTACAATCTTAAAATACAAACTAGTCATTTCTCTTGTGGTTTTTAATTTCCTAATTTATTTTCCCATGACTTTATTGTTAATTTTAAACTCATCTGATAAAATAACTTTCATGATCTTGTTTTAAACTTATTCACACAATACGTCATTGTGAATATATAATGTAAGAAAAATAAAAATTAACACATTATCAACCATTAACTGTTTTAAGAAGATAATATCGTTATTATACATATGTATATCATATCAAGTGTCTTATCAAAAAATTGCTTAACCACTGTGGCTACTCTATATAAGGTTTGAGTACAATTGTACCACACGTACCGTCTTTAAAAGTCAGGAGATTATTTTATGTTGTATATTTTTGCGCTCCATGTGGCATGCCACTATATACTCGTAGTTATGGAACACTTGTCCCAGTCCCAGAACAGAACCCATAAGATACCACAAATGTCAACTTCAACTCAAAAGGTGGTTACATTGAAACGGGTACTGGCGATAAGGCATGAATTCATTTCTTTAAATTACGCGCTGATAGTAACAAACCGCTGAGCAAAAGTTTATTATTTTTATTGTTTTTGTTTTTATAAGACTTTACTTGATGGCAGTGTAAAGTGTGTATACATATGTAGGTATGTAAAGGAAAATAATTTGGTTAACGCGTCTATCTGAAATATCCTGCTTTAGTGGGTCTTGCGTTGGATGGATGTGGAAATGAATGATTTGAAATAAGTATTGCACTCACTCCATATCAAACGTAGGCTTGAAGCGACCGACCGACGACGACGACGACGCGGCGAGACGGTTTTACATATCTTTGCGGTAACGAAGGTCCACAGTGGGACAGTCTATTCAAAAAATGGAATAGGAATGCAACTAGAAACAAAGATTATATTTAAAAATTTAAACAAAAATTTTAATTTGTCAAAACCCTTTAGCTAAAATTATTTTCCTTTTTAAATGTTTAGTGTCATAAACAAACTTTTTCCGTCATTTAAAATGAACTTAAAAACTCAAGTAGCTATTTTGTGATTTTAAGTTTAGTATTAAATTTGAAGAATTGCTTTAGTATCTTTAGTTAGTAAGTTTTTAAATATGTATTTTTCTAAATCAATTATTTTATTTTAAATTCAGTATTTGTGTATTTGATTAATCTGTAGACAAATTCTTAGATAATTCTGTCCCACTGTTTGGCGGTGAGGTAATTTGTTTAAAGTTTATGCTCTCTTAGCTGCGTGGGAAAATTAAAAATTTATTTGTCGACTTGTTATCAGTCTAAAGGGGATGACAAGGCATAGAAGGAAAAAACATATAGCCATAAGTCTGTCTGTTTCTATAAAAATTCTTGTTCCGATTGAGAAAGCTGCAAAGAAAATTTGCATTTAAAAACAAGATTAAGGGTTAATTATACGCATACAATCAGTCAAACAGTTAGGTGTTTTGGAATGATAATACACATTTAGGGCAAGGTATATAGATTATATTATGTATATGTAGATTTGGTGACTTCTTGAAACAACGTATTTAATTAAGGTCTTTGCCATACTAAGTTTAATATACGACTGCATAAGCAGTAAACATAAAATAAGGTCATCAAAAACTAATATTTTCTTAATTGAAAACTGACTGAAATAATAGAACCGTTTTTTCCACTCCTTCGTCACATTCACTTTTGGTTAGTTTCTATGATTTTATTCTTTGCACGAGTTTTGATTAAAGTTGACAAAAATTATTGAATATGTTATACTTATATAAATAAATTTAAATTGTATGTTTTTATTTCAGTTGTCTGACTTTTGAAGATCTGTATTATCTCCAAGGCTCCAAAACTCAGTATCGTTAGTTCCTTAATTAATATTTAACATTTGACTTTAATTCCAATGTTATAAGACTCTTATTTTTAGGAACTAAACAAAGTTTAAAACACTATAGAATATGCGATCAGGTAAAACTTAAATTAAGAATACAAACAAAGTATGTACATACTTTCATGGTTGCAAGTTTTTACAAATTCGTTTTATACATTCCGTGGCGGTCATTTGTTAAAAAAACCAAACATATTTTCACAAACTTGCTCGGAAGCTGTTAAAAACCGAACTTAAAGGAAAAAAATAACCTCAACAAATTATTGATAGCGGCCATGTTGTTGAATCTACATCCGTCAAATTGGCTGTTATTAATTCACTCTGTTTTGCCAAATAAACATAAATGAATGACTAAAGCTTTTAAAAATGTGTTAATATTAATACGAAATCTGATTACTACCCAGTATATTTTATTTACAATAAAGATAACTTAGTTAGTATTCCAGAAATTTGTAACGCGTTTGCTAACAAATTTCAGCAATGTTTCATTGACACTTCTGTAAAAATAGATTAGAATTTCTTTCTATACTTGGAAACTGTCTCAAGACTACCATTTATAATGTTCAAATGACGTTAAACAAAATCTTGCATTACTTGGCATTACATAAAGATAATTATTCATCTGGTCCAGATGGAATGCCTCCAATTGTCTTAAAAGAATATAAGTCAGTAGTGACATCTCCCCTTTGTTCGCATATTTGCACTGTCTTTAAACTCAGATAAATTCCCAACCATATGGAAGAAGGCATTTATTACACCAGTCTTTAAAAAGGGTAACAAGTCAGACATAAGTAATTACAGACCAATCTCTAAACTGTCCTGTATTCTCAAACTTTTTGAACAAGTTGTTTGTGATAGCTTAAATTTGAACTGCAAAATTATTATATGTAATCAACAACAAGGTTTTATGCAAAAACTTTCCAGAATTATAAATCTACTTGCATTTTTGCATAATTGCTCAAATACCCTAGAACTCGGTTAAGAGCTCGACTATATTTACACTGATTATTCTAAAGCTTTTGACCAACTTTCTCATGATATCATCACATTTAAGCTTAAGTCAATTGGGTTTCCAGTTCAGTTTATCACATGGTTTTCTTCTTATTTTCAAAATAGGTTTTGTCAACTTAGATTCAGAACTTCTATCTGTCACCCTTTTATTGCCAAATCAGGAGTTCCCCAGGGTAGTCATTTAGGACCTCTACTTTTTATCTTAGTTATTAATGATGTACGCCTTTGTGTACGATACAGTAACATTTAAATCTATGCGGATGATATGAAAATCTTCAAAAGCATAAAATCTATAAACGATTGATTACAACGATATCAAGAGGCTATTAACAGTTTTGTTATTTGTGTGCAAAAAGAATGCGATAAACCTTAACTCAATTAAAAGTCAGGCAATGACTTTCAATAAAAAAAAGTAGGTACTTATAGTTTGATTGATTATAAAATATCGCAGCACTCTGTGCATCGCATTCCTAGTTTAAAAATCTTAGAGTTCTTTTTAATCCTAATCTCTATTTCACGGAACATATTAATTCGATCATTAGTAAAGCCAATTCTATGTTAGGATTTAGCTTAAAGAAAACATGATATCAACATCTCATATCCGTATTTTCTCAGATAGTCAGGCCGCTATCAAATCTCTGGATTCTGTCTCTACAAACTCTATAACAGTTCATAACTGTCGATCATCTCTAATGGAGATGGCACAACAATTTAATATTCACCTTTGCTGGGTGCCGGGCCATAGAGACATTCCAGGTAACTGTAAGGCAGATGAACTCGCCAGGAACGGTACAGTACAGCCCATCCTACCACGTTTGGCACGTACTGGCACACCAATCGCTACTTGTAAACTGTTGCTAATGCAAGACGCTGTGAGGAGGGCAGGCACCAGGTGGAACAACATCACCACGTGTCAAGTCACAAAAAACATCTGGCCAACATTGGATTTAAAACGTTCAAGGTGCTTGCTCTCTCTAAGCAGATCGCATATAAGCTCGATAATAGGTGTCATAACCGGACACTGTCTAATAGGAAAGCACGCGACGAGATTAGGCGTATTCTAAAATGACTTTTGCAGTAGCTGTATGGGCGAGGAAGAGGAAGAAACAGTTTTTCATCTTCTCTGCACATACCCTGCTCTGTCTCGAAAACGCAAGAATTACCTAGGAGAATTCTTCTTTAAATATCGGCATAATCAGCCTCTCACGTTTCGTAAGAGACTCAAACTGGTTCCATTGAGCTTAGGAAGAAACCTCAAGATTCATGTGGTATCACAATGGGCCATTAAACTGGCCTAAGTGTGTCCGTTTCCATCTTGGACAGCCACTATAACCTAACATAACCTAACCTAGGATTTAGGATAGGTCTAAAGAATTTCATGATCCCTAAGTTATTATCGCTCTAAATAACACTTTTGGTCAAAACATAAACATGTGGATTGTTGGGATGGTGCGTCGTTGGTCCGTATTATTTTGAGAACTATGTATATACGCTGCTGGTGAAGCTATAACCGTTGAAGGTGAGGGCTGCAGATTGGTGATTACCTACTTCTTTTAGCCTGAAATGAACATGAACTAACAACATGATTTTAAAATAATAAAACTCACTACCAATTGGAAATTCGGCACAACCGATTCGATGGCATGTCGATCTTACGTGAAGTTGATAAAAACAGGCTACCGAGACCGAGCAATTTGACTCTTTTCAATTTTTTCTTATGTGAATTTAAGAAGCCACAACAATCCAATAGAACCCATTTACTCTGAAATTCAGCTTAGCTGAACTTTCCAAAATTGGACTTCTTAGAATTCGGATAAATGTTGCTGCGCGGCCGGGCAGGTACCCATTTAACGATATCATTTATATGTATTATCGCTCAATTCTACGAGCTCGAAGTCTCAATCAAAAACTTAATTTTTATTGCTATTCTGTTCCAATTTCTTCATTTCCGACAATTTCTGGAAATTTTTCTTGGCATTAATCACGCATGTTCGTAGTCTTCTATAAAAATAATTATAATTGTTCCTTTCCATTTCCTCACGACTTTTGAATCATATTTTACCAGAAATTATTAAAAAGTTTAGGTATGTAGATTATTGTTTTGAATAAAATCTCCATTGATGTATTTCTTGGAGTAGGTTATACCTTGCATACCTTCTGTGTTTGAAATATAAAACTGCACACGTTCATGAAACAATTGTACCTGTATAAATAATTTTATTTGAGTTGAGGTCACTTGTTAAATATTTTTGTATTTCTTTTATTTTTGGATTTATTTGCTCAGGGTTACTAAATCATTGAACAACAAACTTTTTAAACAAAAGAATAAAATCAATTGATGACTTATAGTATAGCTGCTGGTCATGTTTTTGTATTTTTATTTGTTCAAGAGATTTATCAACAAAGTCTTCTTGCAATAATAATACCTCTATACTTGTAGGTACATATATAGTATAAAAGTCACATTAAAATATTCCGTGTTGTAATTCATATGTGATGCAATTCTTGGAGCTAGTGGATTATCTTCAGCAAGAGAAACATATCAGCGATCGTCCATTGAACGTGATCTGATTGAATAAGCAAAATGATGAACTCCATTGAAGCAGAGAGCGAGAGAATGTCCAATGTGTCCATGATGTTCAAGTACTTTTATTTTTGCATATGATACAGCGCAGCAAACAAGCTAACCATCAACAAAAGAAACGTTTATTTCAACTATTTATGAGCTAAAAACCGCTAACAAGAGATCATTATTTTATCCTTGAACAAAAATGAAATAAAAGAAGGTTGCTTTGCTTAAGGTGACGTCAAACTATTAACGAAACATTATTATTTATGAACACTAACAAATTAATTGAACCTATGATTAGAAACTTTCTTATCCGATTAAATTATTTAATTTTTTTTCTTTTATAGAGCTTTAAACGTTCCTGTGGTTTATGTGCATAGGCCTGCGAACTACCTATGAGGTCAAATTCGTTACCGGAGATTTCTGCGAGACGAAATTTCTTCAGAATTATTACAAAAGAAAAGCTTAGGAAAAAATACTACATTTCTTTGGTGAACTTTTTTGTTTTTCGGTCTTTATTCTTGAGATTTCTGTCAAATAATTCAGAACAAAATGTTGGGAAGAAACAGAAATTAAATGTTCGTTTTAATGCTCTGGAAAAATAATAGAAAACTAAGAAATATACATATGTACACTTTAAGAACCTAATATATTTTTTAATTTTACATCCTAATTTCTATTTGGCTTTCTTTGCTGTCTGGCACAATTTCCAACATTTCTTTCTTATTTTCCAAATAAAAAATTAATTATCAACCTAATTTCTGATTTTATTTATTCAAAGTTGACAAATATTATTTAATTATATTATTACTTTTATGAATTAAGAATTTATGTTTTTAAAGGAAATTTGAGAAATAAATTTAGAATTTCTGACATTTGGAGATCTCTATTATCTCCAGTAATCCAAAACACAGTGTAGTTGGTGCTTTCTATAATACTAACAATTTTGCTTTATTTCTAATGTCAAAATAGAACTTGGTGTCAAACGTTATCAAATGCTTTTGAAATAACAAGTGCAATTATATTATTTTCTCCAAAACGAACGTACAGATTTGTTTCACTTTTCGCTAAGATAAACCACCAAATGCTCGGCGGACCTATTGCTACGAAAACCTTACTGCTAGTGATTAAGAAGCTTCCGTTCTTCGAGATATTTCGTAAGCTGATGATTAATCAGCGTCTCCATGACCTTGGAAAGAAGGGATGTAAGTGTAATTGGACGGTAGTTGGAGGTGGATGAGGATTAGCCTTTTTTAGGACAAATGCTGTTTCCCATCCACTCGGAAAGATACCTGCAGAAAGATGAAAAAGCTTACGCAGTCGTTTTGCCAGTGTTACAGAACACCTCTTCAGAACAATAGGAGGGATACTATCCGTGCCAGTGGATTTGTGTATGACAAAGTCTTTCTTCGTACTTTTAGGAAGTAAACAGAGCTTAGAACACCTTAGACCATTCATCAATTAAACTTAAATCATAAGAATACCAAAAATGTACAGGGTTATCCATTTTGCGGTTTCAAAAGTAAACGTACATACAAATAAAACACATTAAATATTTTACTTCATGATATTTCTTTTTATTATAAAGTTTGAACGTTGACATTATGTACGAAACACTAAATCATTTAAATGACCACCACGGGAATTGTTGCAAGCATCGGTATCGGCGGTATCTCAGCCATAACATGACGAAAGTTGGTGTTTAAAGGTTTATCTGCATAAGCACGATCTTTCGCGTAGCCCCACAAAAAAAAAGTCCAGCGGTGTCAAATCGCACGAACTTGGTGACCAGTTGATATCTCCACGACGAGAAACTACGCGACCAGGAAATGTCTCTTGCAATAAAGCCATATTCCCTTGAGTTGTGTGGCATGTGGCACCGTCTTGTTGAGACCACATATTCTCCAAGTCGTATTCTTAATAGCAGGAAAAAAATGTCGGTTTTCATATGACCATAAGGCTCCGAATTGATGGTGACCAGTCGTTCAATCGTCGTTTTCGAAGAAGTAAGAACCAATTTGTAGTACTCCTGGCATGATAGTTAGTGCGTTGGGCTGTCATGCCAGAGGTCTTGGGTTCGATCCCTGCCTATGCCATCTTTAGTTTTTTCCACGGGTACTGCCTCTTGCGAGGAATTGACAAATCCTTCAACAGTAATTCTTGTCATGAAAAGTGCTGTCTCAAATTAGCCGTTCAGGTTCTCGCAAACAGGAATGGTTGAGAGTTGTAAGTCACTAGGCCCTAGTTCTCAGCGGACTGTAGCGCAACCCAATTTATTTATTTTAAGGACCAATTACACTTCCGGACTAAAGAGCGCACCAAACAGTGACTTTTTGTGGATGTAATGGCCTCTCTTCAATTACTTGAGGATTCTCAGGACCCCAAATACAAATTAACATACCCACCGAGTGAGAAATGTGCTTCGTCGCTAAAGAAAATTTTGTTCAAAAAACCGCAGTCCACCACCTGTTGTTCAAGCGCCCATTCGACGTATCTACGACGTGGTAAATGGTCAGCTGGAATCGACACATTTGGGTCTTCGACAACACTTTCACTTTCGGCAGCGATATTTTGAGTGGTACGAGCAAAACGATGATGCACAGGCCTTACAATATCTGTAACTAATCCAGTTTCTTCACAATTTGGCCAATTACTTGCGTAGTTGGACGATTATATCTTCTTAACGCATGATACAGGGTGGGCCGTAAATAAGTGCACTTAAAAAAAAATTATATTAATACAACTGTAACGCTTTTAAATGAAATATTTATTTTAAATTATACAAAACGAAATGAATTTTTATTTTTTAAAAATTAAATCATCCAAATATTGTCCATTTCGCCTACAGCACTCTTCCAATCTGACTCTGAGATTTTGGAACACTTTTGTCAAAAGTTGCGGAGTGATTAAGCGGATTTCTTCTTCAATGTTCGCTTTTAATTCAGCCGTCGTTGAAGGATTATTAGAGTACACCTTACTCTTGAGGTAGCCCCATAAAGAGAAATCCGGTGGCGTTAAGTCAGGGCTCCTGGGTGGCCAAGCAATATCACCCTCCTCGATATCAACCTTCGAGGAAACATTTCTCTAACGACCTCCAGAGAGTCGTTACTTGTATGGCAGGTAGCGCCATCTTGCTGGAACCAGGTGTGAATAGTGTAACCACTCGATTCTTGCAGTTTTGGAGCTAAAAAATCTCTAAGCATCGAAACATAACGCTCTGAATTAACAGTAACATTACGCCCGTATCGATCTTCATAAAAATACGGGCCTATGATCCCCCACTTGGCTATTCCGGCCCAAACGGTCACTTTCGGAGAGTGTAACGGTCGTCCATGTTTTAAGCGTGGATTTTCTGTTCCCCAGTATCGACAATTTTGTCGATTAACAAATCCGTTGACATGAAAATGAGCTTCGTCTGAGAAGATAATGTTATTGAAGTGAGGGAATCTTCGTAACATTTCTGTTGCGAAATTGAACCGTGAAACAAAATCGGATTCTTTCAAATCTTGGACAATCTGAATTTTGTAAGGGTATAACTTCAAATCATCCCGTAAGGTGGTCTTAAAATCTCACGCTTGCAAGATTGGCCGCATCCCTAAATTGTGTACACAAGTATATAGATATTCCTTTAAAATGGATAGTTTTCAAAGCCACGTACGGGGCGAAATTTAATCGATAAGATTTATAAAATAAAAAAATGCGATGTAAAGTCGTTCTGGGTACTCCCAGGGCCCCCGTTTCCGTGTAGAGCTTCTTGGATCCTCGCGCACAGAAGCTTGTACGCGTTCAATTGTTTCTGCAGTCCGCCTGGAACGTGGGCGTCCTGTAGGTCGAGGTTTTTGCGTTGATCCCGTTGCCTCGAATGTTACGATCCATTTTTTGATTACATTCGTACTTGGACACTCGGTGATGTTGCGTAATCCAAACTTTACCCGAAAAAGCCGACGAACAGTCATGTATGAGCGATTGTTTTCATAAAAGGCGCGAACGCAGAAAGCGCGCTGCTCTCCCGTGAACGGACTCATTGCGCGTAAAAATTTAGATCTAGAGCTGCAAGGAGATACCATCCCCGCGCGTCTCGGTTATTTCGTTCGGGAGTTAGAGCGAGACAAAAAGTGCACTTATTAACGGCCCACCCTGTATATGGCTATGACAGAATCACCATTTTTGTAGTAGGTTTTAACAATTTGTATGCAATGTGCCATAGTTAGTCGATCCATTTTCGTAAATGTCAGACTTTCAACTGAAAAAAAAATTGGTTTAACAACTAAGTTTGACAGATGTCGAATTCCAGCCCTATACTTTTGAAGTTTCAAAATACATAACCCGTTAATATTTGATTTTCTATCGTAATTTCCATTTCTGTTTGGCACATTTTCCAACATTTCTTTTTTAGTTTCCAAACAAAAAATCGATATTTTGTCTTTTTATTTGGTTGTAGATCGTGTTGCCCACAGGAAGGATGTTCGAAGGATGCCATATGTCTTACCCTATGTAGGATGATATGTCATTGTTCCAGGTTAAAGTTCGGTTGAACACCATACATAGATTTTTAGCGGTTTCCACCTATTCAATTGGAGAATTTTGTAAGGATACCGGAGGAAAACAAGAAAGGTCAACAACTTTCTTTGTATTCACAAGGCTTACAATTTTTTTAGGGCTTAATACCAGACCAACGTGCGATTTTGTCAAAATCTTAATTAAAAAAGCTTACACCGTGTTCTAGCTCTAACGGGCAATTCAAATGCATTTGCACATTATCAGGATACATGTGGATTGAACTATTTTTTACAACTGATGGTAATTCATTTACATAAAGTGAATCAAACCTAGTGAAACAACGCGAGATATTGGGCGTCCGTCGCGTCTGTCAAATTGCACGATCTCGGTGGAGACAGGTGTGAGACGACAATAATCCTTGAATCGCTCCTGAAAAATTTCCAAATTGTGCTACAGTTGTGTCGCACGTAACGCTGTTCTTTTGAAACCGCACATGCCTTTGATATGCTGATTTGCATATCATCTAAATCAGGCCAACAAAAATTGGTTATCATAGATTTAAAGCGCTCCGCTAGGTCTATTCAAGATGCCGCCAACATGCAAATCTAGACAGTGATTTTTTCGGCATTCATTGAATATGTGTATCGTTCCAAATTCCGAAAAATACATCCAGAAATCACTGAAGATAATTGTTCGACAAATATTAGGGTCAGTTTCCAACTGCTAAAGAGCCAAATTCAGACTTTAGTGTCTAGGAATTCAAATCATGACGCTTAAAGTAACACTTATTTTTGATCTGCAAAAGAACTAGTTCTTTTGCTTTTTCTTCTGCAGCTTTTTGGCTAGAATGATTGTAATATGAACAATCATTGAGTTACAACAGTTTTATCATTTCCACCGTGTATTGTTGGAATCCATAAAAATCCATACTAAATTTGCAAAACAGGTTGAATAAATGACACTCTGCTATGTATTTGAAAGATTTGTTTTCAACAATATGGCCGCTATCAACTGTCAATGTTTGGCATTAGTAGTCCTTTTATACCAACACAATTTCTCAAGTTAAAGATATTTTTCTATAATTGTAGAACTTAAAAAAAAAGTTAATTTATCCCCCATAAAAGCTTTAGCTAGAAGTTTTTCTTGAGGTCCAATTGTTTTTAGCTGTAATTTTTGAAACCATAACAATTATCTATCTTAAATTATTATCATCATTGATATTTGCTATAAAGTTTCAAGTAATTTGATTAATAGAATGTCCCCAGACACAGACACAGACACTATAACATTCATTTTTTCTAAAACAATATTTTCTTCCATAAAAATGAAGTGTACATTGGGACGAGTAGATAGGTAAAGGTATAAGGGTACCTACGAGTATATTTCATCTATTATACGACCAACATCATTATCAGCTTCATTTGGCCAATAAAGTAATTGATTATTCAATGAACGTCTTGCAATATTGTCCATCCATCTATCCCATCCATCCGTTCAATTGGAATTTTAAAGACATAATCATTGAGAGAGATGGTGAGACATTCACCCAACCCAGAAGCGAGAACTCAAGAAGAGTGCATAACACCGATAGCCGCGCATTATGCTTCCTGGAGTTTTTGTATACAAGTTAGGTACAAAAAACATTCATATATCTATGTTTACATTATATCTCAGTACATAAGAAGAAAACAAAGAACTGTCTGCAAAAGGCATTGATTGTAGATAGATTGTAAATATATTAGTATACGTAAAAGTAGTAAAGTTACTTTATACCTTTAGTCTTAATTACCTTAGCCCTAGGTATACCTTACATACCTGATTGAAATTTTACTTGCAGTATAGGAAATTACCACTTATAAAAGTATAGCTATGAGTAGGTTTAGTGCATTATTCTTTCAACAGGAAATAAACAAATTTTAACAGCTACTATATCTTTAAATAAGTTTAAAAAAAAAAGAATCTCCATCAAGTTGCAAGATGGCATTGTAATTAGTTGAAAATGTTTAAATCGGTCTATTAAATTTAGCATTGATTTAATTTAAGCTGCAACTAAGTCGAGGTTATACAACATTGTAAATTTTAATTGAATCGAAGTTATCTTAAGAATATTCTCAAGTTAAAGTTACTATATTTATACAGAAAAGAAACTGCGAAAAATATGATTAAATTGATACGCTTGATTGAGGCGTTTCTATTTATGTATAAGTTGTCAGATTACGAAAAAAAGATGTTAGTAATCTAATGCGTTTTGAATCAATCATTATTAAAGATACAACGGTTGTGTGTTATAATCATTTTACAATTAATTTAGAGTTGAAATAAATTATTATAGGTACAATTTTCAAATATTAAAATTGTTCATAAGGTCGAAAGAGCGTAACTCTAAAAGAGGTTGTATTTCTTAAACAATAATTCCCTACCATGATTAAAGCTAGGTCATATAAATTATAAACTGTAAAAAAGAGGCTGGGATGCGACCCACACTGATAACTTCCCATCCCGTCTATCTATTTGTCTTGCTTAAAAGTTTGTCTGAATGTATCAATTCTTACGAAATTTGCGTTCTATTTTTTGTAGATTTTATTTTTTTTATGAAAAAATGGACTGTTGGATTTTTATAAAAAAATTACTGAATATCAAAAACAATATTTTCTGTGAAATAAAATAAGTTTGAAGCCAATATTTTTAATTTTTGAAAAGCTATTTGAGCCGAAAATCTATTTTTACCAACTTTTATTAATTTTTTTGTTTAGGTTTTTATTTTTTGTAAATAAACTGTCAATTCGATTTTTCTCAAAATTTTTCCTAAAGTTGAAAACAATATTTCTTATAAGTTAAAATTAGTTGGAAGCCATAATCTCAAAATTTTGAAAAGATATTTTAGTCGAAAACCAATTTTTACCAACTTTTGTTAAATTTTTGTTCAGTTTTTAAATTTTTGTAAAAAAAACTGTCAATACGATTTTTCTCAAAATTTTACTGAATGAATTACATAATCTCAAACTTTTGAAAAGATATTTGAGTCGAAAATCAGTTTTTACCAACTTTTCTTAAATTTTTTTTTCGGTTTTTAATTTTTTGTAAAAAAAACTGTCAATTCTATTTTTTTCAAAATTTTACTGAATGTTGAAAACAATATTTTTTGAAAGATAAAAGTAGTTTAAAGCCATTATCTCAAAGTCTTAAAAAAATATTTGAGTCAAAAATCAATTTTTACCAGTTTTTATTAATTTTTTTTTAGGTTTTTATTTTTTGTAAAAAAAACTGTCAATTCGATTTTTCTCAAAAATATTTTGTATCACGTTACAATATATAATACAAAATTTAATTCAAGTCTCTAGCGTTATTGGTTCATGAGATATTTAGGGTTAACCAAAATTTTCACCTTTTTTTTAAACTGCTATGGTAAAAAAAACCACCCACGAAATTTTCTTGAGAGCCCTTTCTGCATCTTTTTGCCTTATTATCTGTATAACAAAATTTATTTGAAGTCGATATCTCTACTGGTTTTTGAGCTATGGACGACGAAAAAACGTCGCGAAAGTACGGACGTACGTACACACGCACGCACAGACATCTTTCTAAAAATCTTTTATTTCGACTCTAGGGACCTTGAAACGTCGAGAAATGTCAAAAAATGGTACGGAAATTTGGTAAAAATTGATGTTCGGTTCTCGATATCTCGTGAATAATAGAAAAGATTGACTTCAAATTAATTTGTATTTGTTTATAATGGGTGATTTTTTTAAGGTTAGGATTTTCATGCATTAGTATTTGACAGATCACGCGGGATTTCAGACATGGTGTCAAAGAGAAAGATGCTCAGTATGCTTTGACATTTCATCATGAATAGACTTACTAACGAGCAACGCTTGCAAATCATTGAATTTTATTACCAAAATCAGTGTTCGGTTCGAAATGTGTTTCGCGCTTTTTTATCGACAAATTTTGTTCAGCGATGAGGCTCATTTCTGGTTGAATGGCTACGTAAATAAGCAAAATTGCCGCATTTGGAGTGAAGAGCAAACAGAAGCCGTTCAAGAACTGCCCATGCATCCCGAAAAATGCACTGTTTGGTGTGGTTTGTACGCTGGTGGAATCATTGGACCGTATTTTTTCAAAGATGCTGTTGAACGCAACGTTACGGTGAATGGCGATCGCTATCGTTCAATGCTAACAAACTTTTTGTTGCCAAAAATAGAAGAACTGAACTTGGTTGACATGTGGTTTCAACAAGATGGCGCTACATGCCACACAGCTCGCGATTCTATGGCCATTTTGAGGGAAAACTTCGGAGAACAATTCATCTCAAGGAATGGACCGGTAAGTTGGCCACCAAGATCATGCGATTTGACGCCTTTAGACTATTTTTTGTGGGGCTACGTCAAGTCTAAAGTCTACACAAATAAGCCAGCAACTATTCCAGCTTTGGAAGACAACATTTCCGAAGAAATTCGGGCTATTCCGGCCGAAATGCTCGAAAAAGTTACCCAAAATTGGACTTTCCGAATGGACCACCTAAGACGCAGCCGCGGTCAACATTTAAATGAAATTATCTTCAAAAAGTAAATGTCATGGACCAATCTAACGTTTCAAATAAAGAATCGATGAGATTTTGCAAATTTTATGCGTTTTTTTTTAAAAAAAAGTTCTCAAGCTCTTAAAAAATCACCCGATATAAGAAATAAAAACTTTTAAGAAATGCTACTAAAATTGATAAAAATTCGTTAACGACTAAAAATCTCGTTAACAAAAATAGATTTTGAAATCAAACTATTTCATCATATGCAAAATATTGTTGGTTATTTCTAAATTTTTTTAGAATAATTTAACTGATAATTTTTTTAAAATCTTTTAAGCAAGACAAATCGACAGACGTGATGGGAAGTTATCAGTGTGGGTTGCATCGCAGCCTCTTTTTTTTATTATAAGCCACATTCTCATTTAAGAAACTTCAAAAACTATGAAATCAATAAAAATTGAAGTAAAAGTTGAAGCTGATAAGACTGTCAATTGGATTAGTTAAAAATTATTCAGAAGATTATATCATTTTCCATTCGTAAAATATTTCAGCTGACAAATGCTAATCAAAAAATGTTGATTTATCAACTGTAAGTTGACTATTTTACCAATTTTGTATGACGTTATAATTTGTAAAATAAAATACAAAATTTAATTTGAGATGATAAAATTATTGGGTAGTATGATATTTTTAGTCAATCAAATTCTTCATTTTTGTATCAATTTCAATATTAAAAAATTACCAACTGAATTTGAAAATCCTTAATGAATACTTTGATATTATAATCTGTTAAAAAAGGTCAGCTTATCTACTCGTTCTTGAGTCGATTTTTATATTCAATCGGTTTAGAATGTACACATAGTCGAAAAAAGAAAAACAACAACTAGTTATTTGGACCAGAGAACCGATAGAAGGAGTTAAAACCTTGAACCAAGAACAATCTAAGATGTTTCATTTTCAAAAAGACAAAATTAAAAATAAGATTAACTTCCAAATCAATTTTGAACGTATGTTGTTGTGGCGATGAAAATTAAGTCTTTCTTTTTGGGTTGTTTTTTATATTCAGAATGAAATGAGATCAAAAGAGTTGGCCAATAAGTTTTTCCCGGTTTGTTCCGCATTGTTCCAAAGTTTTTTTTTTTTGAAAAACACCCAAAAATCGATTTTTTTAAAATTGTTCCAGGTTGTTTTGAACATTGTTCCAAATTGTTGGACCTCTATGTTCAAATCAATACCCGTGGCGTGATGGTTAGTTGGACTCTGTCATGTTAGAGGTCTTGGGTTCGATCTCTGCCTGAGCCATCTAAAGTTTTTTTCACGGGTACTATATTTGCTTTTTTTGGACGAAATTTGGACACGAACTGGGGGAAATATGGTTTGACTTGGAACATGTTTGGAATTTTTGATTTCTTAAAAAGGGGAGATACAAAAATGTTTACCAAATCAGAAGACATCGAGATTATTTTTGAAAATTCGACCATCAGCGTAAACAATAGCTAGGGACCGACCTAGATGGAGAAGTTTGTTGGGTGAGGCCCTAGTTCACACAGAACTGAAGCGCCACCTTAAGTAAGTAAGTAGGTTACATATGTATGTACCACTTTTTCTTAAATCGTTGATCTACAAATTCTTTTTAATTTTACAATTAAAAAGCTATACAATTAATTGCATACTCAGTTTTTTAAATTTCGAAAAATGTAGTGCTAACTTGACAGTCGTATAAGAAATATAATTTTTCTGAATATCTCTGATGCATTCATTCTTAAATTTATTCTCAAGATTGCTTTATGGATGGGAGTTTAAAGAAATTACAACCTAAAAGTTCAATCTTTTTCTTTTAGAGTGAAAAACAAGACAAAAATAATTGTAAAACTTTTAAAATGTACATAACTTGTGTCCGTTAAAAATTTATATGCATGTTTAAATACTTCAGACCGTCATGTCAGATAAAAGAATAATACAAACAAATAAATTTTATTTTAACTGAAATGGCAGTTTAGCAACAAGTTTTGTTCATTCTCATTATTTTCAAAATAAGTAGAATATAAGAGTGTATTGGAAATAATACAAAAATTAAAATGATAATTTAAAGACAACATATTGGTTTGGTAACATATTTTTAAATTATATGTAAAATCACATAATCCCGTTTCTACTGGAACTTAGTATTTACAAAATTGTTTTTTTTTTTTAATATACTAATGATTTTTTATTTACTTAAATCATTTTAAACTATTATGACTCATAGTTCATCAAAAAATTGAGTTTGAATGTTGTTTTCTAACTAAGAGAAGTTATATATGAGACTTCCGAAATTTTGGATTTGAACATAGACATATGAAAGGTTCGTAGAAATGAAACGATATCTATTTTTCATTAAGGCTATTTCACAGAATCTACTAAACAAATTTTATGGTCAACATTTGGAAAATTATCTCTGATTATTAACAAAACTGCTGTTGTTTCTGTGCTTTAATAAACGTTTTTAAAAAATAAATTTTAACAAATTTCTTAAGAAGGATCATGCCGTAAATATAAATATTTGACTATTTAAAGAATAAAAAAGAGGCTGGTCGACCCACACTGATAACTTCAAAAATTTCAAAATCTAGTTTTGTTAAATAGATTTTTAGTCGAAAACAATTTTTTACCAATTTTAGTAGTATTTCTTAAAATTTTTATTTCTTATATAAACAAATACAAATTTGATTAATGAAATTAATTTGAGAGATATCGAGAACCGAACATTAATTTTTACCAAATTTGCGTACTATTATTTATAGATTTTATTTTTTTTTTATGAAAAAACGGACTATTATATTTTTATAAAATAACTACTGAATATCAAAAACAATATTTTCTGTGAAATAAATAAAATAAGTTTGAACCCAATATTTTTCATTTTTGAAAAGCTATTTGAGTCGAAAGTAAATTTTTAACAAGTTTTAGTATTGTTTTTTTTTTTACCGAATGTTGAAAAAAAATATTTCTTAAAAGTTAAAATAGTTTGAAGCCAATATCTCAAAGTTTTGAAAAGATATTTACGTCGAAAATGAATTTTTACCAACTTTTGTTAATTTTTGTTTAGGTTTTTATTTTTTGTAAAAAAAAACTGTCAATTCGATTTTTCTCAAAATTTTACCAGATGTTAAAAACGTTATTCTTCCTTGCACAAAATTGTTTTGGAAATAAAATCATTTTTTATTCATAAAATTTTCGAGGTGAAAAATATTTTTTTTTAGTTTTTTTGATTCATAAAAAAACGTTAGTTGGATTTTTTTCCAAAAATATACTATTTTGGTATCACGTTACAATACATAATATAAAATTTAATTCAAGTCTCTAGCGTTGACCTACGTACGGACGTATACGTACACACTCACGCACAGACTTCTTTCTAAAAATCTTTTATTTCGACTCTTGGGATATTGAAACGTCGAGAAATGTCAAAATTTTCAATTCGACGAATCGGACCCATTACAATAACTTCCTATGGGAAGTTAATAAGGCAAAGAAAATTATTATTCAATTTTTGTTTTTGAATTTTGTATCACTTTACTTTTTGAATAAATCACAATTAACAATTAACTTTAATACTTTCATTTAAACAGAAAAGTACGTTAAAAATTTCATAAAGCAAGAACGTACGACATACTTGCAAACATAATATTTTCTTAAGATCCAAATGGTCAAGATTTTTACTATCCATATGAATAAAGACGGGATCCTTTTCTTAAAATAACTGTGTGTGATATTGTCTGAAAGTAAATAAGAAAACTGACCTTAAGACTATTGTTATACTTTTACCTAAGTATTGAGTAACCTTTTTTATTGACGACAAAAAAAAATACGTTGGATTTAGCAGGCCGCAAAACTGCCCAAAACTAGATCACCCAAAAAAAAACCTATCCACATTATATTACGCGGTCGTATTCTTAATTTGCATCTTTTATAGGTACCAAAAAGAAAATGCGTTATACAAATATTCCCATAAGCAATATTGCTTTACTTTAAATCCTATCCATCCTATTTCTCAGGTAGGCCACGTTAAATTATTATAATGAAAACGGGAATATACATATTTCAGTGCAGCATACAGGATATCATTGTTAAATAGGGTTAATTTGAATTTTCTGAACGGACATTCAGCAAGCGGTGCGGCGTTGGTGCAGGTAGAACAAAAATCAGAGCAGCATCTTTTCTTTATAGAACTTGATATAATTCCTTTGGGATTGTTATCGTTACAATGCAAACACTTTGTTTATTTATATTATTGATAGTAAATCAGACAAAAGAAACAATGTATTAAAATCCTTTTTCTTCAGCATCACTTACAAAGTTTAATAATTCGTATCCATATTTATTTCATAAATAAGCTTACAGAAACTTTTAACCTCCATTTTCATTCAAAAATTGGTATGAATACAGAAAATATGAACAATCCCAGAGAAAAAACCTGAAATATCATATCTTTTTTTCAGAACATCCTTCGTGTGTTGTTATGTGATGTGCCCTCAAAACGATCTGCTTTTTTTTTTTGGCTGAGCCCATAAATTATAAAATCAAACACATCTACTAATTTAAATTCTATTTTCGAGAAAGATATTACCCATCTAACATCCATAAAACCCAACCCCATCTGTTAAGTACAACGGAGGTCATGCGTGTAATACTTAAGATGCGTGAATAACATCGTAGATCTAGTCAAGGTACATCTTACAACCTATAAAACAAAACTCCAAAGATTGCCAACAGATGACCGCTCTCAGTCAAATGCCATGGACAGATCATCAACCCCTATAAAGAATATGATAAAGTCTCATACATATACTATGTACCTATGCATTTATCAAGCAACAAAAATTCACGTTCTTAATAAAAATAATTACCAAAACTGACCCTTTTGCATCGCTATATGAACCCTAAAGCACAAAAGGTCCAGCACGGCAATCAGAATAAGAGCATTTCATTTAAACCCAAATCCAAAGGAGGTTCCTTATCCTTCTTCTTATTATATGCAAATATAAAAACTCGATCTTGATTAACCCGCCAATTTTCCATGGTACAGTGGTCAAGATTCGAATCTTAAGAAAGACCCGGGCAGGTATTAATTCAAGAAAATTGTCTATTTGACACTGGCACACACACAAATAATTTAGAAGCGCGCAAAAGAAACGCCAGCCTTCCTGTCCCGTTCCTGCTATCCGAAAAGGGGTCAGCAGGGGTAATGGGAAGATATACCTTTGGTCAATCCTTAATTTGCATATTATTATTTATATATGTATATCCTTGCTCAAATACATCTTTAAGAAACTAAGTTAACTGACCGCTGGGCCTTCAGGTCAGTTCATAGAGGATAACATGTCCTTCTTTTATATCATTTGTATATACTCGTAATAAATTCTTTTCTGGGCCCTTTGGCTTCTTCAAGGACGAGTGGACATCAAGACAGGACATAAGGGTGCCTATATGTTATTCTTCTCATGTATCTGTCCAAGTATAACTATGTGTAATTCTCACAAAATAAAAGCACTTCAAACTGTTGTTGGATTAAAAAAAAAATACTATATTTCTTATGTACTTTAACTTTCAAGACTCAGGATAATAATGTGATACAATTTGAGTGGGGATTTTAAATTGGACTATACTATACATATGTGTTTTGTTGTGTCCCATATATGGATATTTTTTAACATTTATGTTATAAGTATGTATATAGTATTAGGTAAAAAAAAATACATAAAATGTAACGGTCAAACCGAAGCACATAATATCCATCTAAACATTCAGGTCAAAAAAAAAACTGATTGTACTGATTTTAATAACGGAAAAAAGTCCATTGGACCTTTTTGAAGAAAATAAAACTAGATTGACAGCAGAACGGTTAAAATTCTGTAAACCTTTATCCAACGTAGCCATTGAAAGGTTTGTTTAAAATTATAAACAAAAGCAGAAAAAATAAATATAACTGGAAGCACCGGTCATCTTCTTATAAAAGAAATTGAATAAGATTAAGGAATATGCATCTTCAAAAGGATCAAACTAAAAATTCCAGGTGTTCCAAACTAATATTATTTCAAAAAAAAGTTTGCTCATATAAATATTGCTCTGCAAAGCCATTGAGGTATACAAAAAACATTGGTCTTGTAAATCAAAAATAAGAATATTTCTTTTTAAACTTCAAGAAAGAAGTAATATCTTCATCATTAATCCCCAAAATGTATGTGTTCAACTATGAATACTGGACAAAATTAAAATGTTCTTCGATCGTACAATAAACCAGGAAATTTAACTTAAAATCTTTAGTAAAAAGTAGATTTTTGGTGAAAAAATCAGCTAAGATAATAGAAAGTCTTCTATTAATTAGAAACGTTAAACGGTATTTAAATCACAAAAAAAGTGTTACGATTACTTACACAGATAAAATGTCTACCCACCAAACAGTGACACATTGACAAAGGAGACGAAAAAGCTAAATCAACAATCATTTTGTATTTTCCGAGCCACAAATGCCACAAACATTCAAGATATCAAAATTTTAAACTTTGTTGCATCCGAAATCCTATTAATAAAAAAACCCTATTTCAAAAAAAATGTGCGCAACACTACGTCATCGTCAGTTCCAACGCTCGTTTCCAATAACACTCCTTTTGTAAGCTCGATTGATAAAGCCAATTTGTTTGCAGCACAGTTCGCTGTTAATTCCATGCTGCCAATGAGAGGCATGACTCCTCTTGCACCCGAAAGCGTAAACGATTCCATGGGACGAATCTTCTTTTGCACTAGTTCAGTTGCTAGAGTACTTGACATTCACAAATACGCTAGCCCGGATAGTATATATTTCCGCTATTGTTCTGAAGAGGTGTTCTTCAACGCTGACGAAACCACTGCGTAAGCTTTCCCATTTGTCATATTCGACAGATCCCTTTCCGAGTTGATGGGAAACAGCATTTGTCCAGCCTGTCCCTAAAAAAGGCGAATCCCCCCCCCTCTAACTATCGTTCAATTGCACTTACGACGCTTCTTTCCAAGGTATTGATGAATCTCTTCTTTGTTGAGCTATAAATTACCTTTCGGACCGTTCCATTGAAGTAGTATTGGACGGGTTCAAATCGGAAATCCACAAAATAAACGCTGGTGTGCTCCGTTTCGTCTGCGACGCTCTTCCTTATCTTTACAAATTATAAATTGTTTCGCTGATGACAGTACCCCCAGCTTTTCATATTCGTTTGTAGATTCTCATCCTTGTTCTTCAGATGTGGACTATACCAACGGCAGCATATGATTAGCTCATTAAATTCTGATCTTGAAAGCATTGTCCAATGGGAATTAAATAAAATGCACGACTGGGTCGCACGAACTTGCTCCTGTATGCAAAGAGTCTGTTTAAAAAAGCACCTATATAAGATTTAAAATTATACCTTTAAAACAAGTTTGTCTTCAAAGATTTAAATGCTATTCGATTTGTCAAAAAAACCGCGCGATTCATCCCAAGACACAACTCATCCTAGGACAACTCATCCCGGAAATGAATTGGTATTTACAATAGTTATAGTTATAAACAATACATACATATGTACCAAATGCATTATCTAATTTGGATAAAAGATAGTAATCAGCCCTATCATGAATTCCATCGTAGTCGGAATTTTTACGAATCCCGAAAAACTGTATCATGAAATCCGTTCGTAATGCAAAATTGTATGAGATTTTCCACTACGAACAGATTTCATGATACAGTTTTTCGGGATTCGTAAAAATTTCCGATTACGATGGAATTCATGATAGGGCTGAATATAATAAAAGTTTTGTAAATGTAATGCGCTCTTTCGGGCTCACGCACAGGATTTGATCTGGTGAAATGGGAGGGGATTACATTTAATGCAGTTAAAATAATTTAAAAAAAAAACTATTTTAAGATTCAAAACTTTACCTGAAAAATAAGTTTGTCTTCAAAAATTTAGATGCCATTTTATAAATCAAAAAACCCTTGATTTTTCAAATTTTTTTTTGAAAATCGTTAGAGCGGTTTTTTTTTAAATTAATTTTTTATATATAAAATTTTTAAATTTTGTTCTAAAAATATTTTTGGTATGCAGTTGTTTAGTGATTGTAAATATACGCTCTACATTTGAATTTCGTAAAAAAAAGTTGACCCGTTTTTGAGATATAGAATTTTGAAAAAAAAAATTCAATATTTTTTTAAAAATCCAAACAATAAAAAATTTCACTTTTGATAATCAAATATTGTTAAGGCAATATAAGAGCTTATTCAGAAAAAAAAATTATTGAAATCGGTTGATAAGTTGCTGAGAAAATTAAGAAACAAAATAACGGTTCTATGAGCGGTACCTTTCCTGAGCAATAGAAAAATATGTTTTTCTTATGAAAAGAAGCCAAGTTTAAAAATAAAATTTTAGAGAAAATTTAAAAAAAAATCTATCGGTTTGTTTTTGAGAAAATTCGAATTTTCGTTTTTTGACCAAAAAAATTGTATGGGGGCCACTGTTAGTTTTGGTCTTAAAAAAAATGAAAAAAAAAACGCCTAACGCGAATCTGTTGAAAACCTTAACTTCCAAGTTTGAACTCAATCGACCCAATGGTTTAGGCTATAGGAGCGTGGACAGACAGACAAAACAGACCGGACGGAATCGCGGGACCCACTTTTTTCGACTTCTCTACCATCGTAATATCATGTTTGATTAAAATCTCGAGTTCGAAATTTTGCACGAATGCAAAACTTGCCATATAGTTCCTATATGTCGCAAGTAAAAATAGTGTAGAATTTAATGCTTCGAAAACTCAATGCTCCCTACTGTCTCAAAAGCGTAATCCACTCCCAATGCCACTATTCATGGGTGGTACTTGCATCGAGGAGACCGAGAAGCTTTCAGTTCTTGGTATGTACATCAAAAAACACTTGTTGTGAAGAGATCACATATTCGACATCGCCAACAATGCTGCTAAGTGTTTAGGTTTTCTCAGATGATGCAAGAAGTTTTTTACCCCTTCTGATCTGGCTATAATTTACAAAGCTTTTATTGGTCTAAAACTCGAGTATAATTCTTAAATTTCCCACTCATTACAATAAGCAGACTTTCAAAACCAATGTGCATCGGTTTTTCTTTTCTAATCCTATCCTCTTTTTTTAATTTCTCTCACTGTGTCTAATCATTGTAAGGGTATTCAAACCACTTTAGTGCGCGCAAAATATATAACAAAAAGGTCTAATTTGAATGAGTAGACTTGAACCATAGGAACGTAATGTTGATCCAACGTCAAACATTCAAAAAACAAAATTTTCTAAAATCTTTCCTTAGAACTTGAGTATGTTAATAAAAACCAAAAAACATCGCATGCATGGTGATTTTGATTATAATAAAATAAATCACTAAATAGTAAAGAACACAATTAATCAATATAACAAATTTAATTTTTTTCTTACCAAGATCTCTAGAGATCTTACCAGCTTGGCGATCGAATTGAAACAAAAGCTTTCATTATATACATTGTACATATGTACATAGCAAAAAAAAAAAACAATAAGAAACACTTCATAGGGTAAGTTTACAATGTTTGATAATAATGAGAGTAAGATGTTAAAATTCAATATAAATTAATTCAATATAATTAATTAAGTAAAAAAGATTTTAGTTATCAATATAATAAAATAAAGCGATTTAAATCACAAACACATGGTGTGTCCAACAGACTGTCAAAATTAACATACTGTAAAGGCTTCTTTATTTAAATAACAATTAAGTAACAACGTCTAGTCTATTTGAATTCAGCTTAAGAGTAATAATAATAATTGAAAACATCAAAATAATAATTTCTATAAAAAGGTGTCCTAAGTTTTTTTTAGATTACAAACAAATAAAACGTAAAGTACTTATAACTCGGCCAATCCTGACATTTGATCGCCCCGATTATTAAATACTTATAACAATTCAAATATAACATCATTATGATTTAAAAAAAAAAAACATAAGTACAGTATAATGTTAGTTACAAAAATTAAGATTATACCTAGTCTAATTAATTAATAACTAATCAAATACATACATACCTACACATAATCTAAGAAAATAATAAAAAGTTAACATTTTTAGGAACATTTTTAATAAAATATGGCATTAGTTTTAATATTACTCAGAATTAATATCACCATCCAATGAATTACGCCAATCAGCCCAATTTCGTATGTGTCTAGCTTCAATAACACCGTCATATGGCAATTGATTAAGTTGACAATTTTTAATGTCCCTAATTAAATATTTGTCATTCGGAAGGACTTTATGAACTTTATATGGGCCCTTAAATGTACATATTCATCAATTTTTTGTTTGTTCCAATAGTTGAATCGAAATTTCTTATTGCAACAAACTCATATTCAGAGAATTTTGTGTGTGGCTGAAATTTCTTTTTAATCAACTCTGGGTTTCGTTGCTGACATTTTTCAATTTGCTTGGAAGCCTTTTCACGTATTCCATCTAAATCACGATCAAAAGATTCAAACTTTTCATCCAAGTATTCAGTAAGGATATCAACTTTAGGATCCCGCTGATCTACCCCATATATTAGTAGGAGTTTTTCCGGTGCTACAGCGCACAGAATTATTCATAGCATACTCAACGTTTGTTAACATTTGTGTCCAATCAGAATGTTGAATGGATTCGGAAAGCTTTGCGAGCATAGGCTTTAAGACTCCACACACTCCACTTCACCGTTAGCCTGTGGAGACGCTGTTGCTACTTTAACATGTTCAATATTGTATTGTATATTGAATATATAATGCATTTTAAACAATTTTGAATGATGCGTTCAACTTTCTCCTTCATATTCGGAAACCAATAATTCATCTTAATTTGATCAAGACATTTGCCAGTACCCAAATGACGTTTTTTTTCGTGAGCAGCCCTTATAACATTACTTTCCATTTCGCGAGGAACATAGAACAATAAACGACCGTTTTGATATTTTTTCTAGACTAGTCCATTATCTAAAACAAATTCAGGAATTAATTACAATAATTCTAACTTTTTTTTTAATTGATCAATTTGCTCGTCACGATTTTGTGTGGCTTGTAGCTGAAAATCAATGTCGTCAATATCAATAGCGGATATTAAAGAATTCGATTTATTTTATGTCCTTTCTTTCATACTGTTTGGAAGTTGTTGACAGCTCAGGAACCACGGAATTTTCGGAATTTATCCCATCAGGTTTTGTAAGCTCAGTATAAAGGTCTCGCAGCTGAGCTATGGTTGCACTTAACGGAACTTCCACATTATTGGCTTCAAACCATGCTAGAAGATCGCTTTTATTCATTTTTGACATATCCAGAAAATGGTATTGGTTTTTTTCTATAACTGCAACTAATCCCACTTCTGATGTTGTAAAGGCTTCTTTATTTAAATAATAACTAAGTGACAACGTCTGTTCAAACTCAGCTCAAGAATAATAATAATAATTGAAAACATAAAATAATAATTTCTATAAAAAGGTGTTCTAAGTTTTTTTAAGATTACAAACAAGTAAAAAGTAAAGTACTTATAATACGCTACTCTATTTCATACACAAATGATGGACAAAATTGCAATTCTGAGTTAAAAACTTTGAGTTCAATACGATTTTCGATTTTCAATCAGATGTGTCCTCCAGTGAATAATTTAGTTTCTTAGAACTCCACTTTGGTGGACTATTAAGTGGCGCGACAGTCCGCAGAGAACTGCGGCCTAGTGACTTACAACTCTCAACTATTCCTGTGTTCTAGTCATTCCAGGAACGGAAAGGACCAAATGTCAAATCCGAATGTCAAATTTGAGAAATTACTTTTCATGACAAGAATTACTCTAGAGGTTTGTCAGTTCGTTGTAAGGGGCAGCACTTTGAAAGTACCTCATTATTTATCGTAAATTCTAGCACGAAGACTTAATTAGCAAGACAAATCTTCTATAATATTTTTCCATTATTTGTCAGTTTTTGGGCTTTGTTGAGTAATAGTAGTAGTCAAGTCTTACCTATTATATGCATATGTATATAGTTTTAAGGATTTAAAAGAAAACATGTTCATACTTCACAATACTTTTTTAACTTCCCATAGGAAGTTATTGTAATGGGTCCGATTTGTCAAATTGAAAATGTTGACATTTCTCAACGTTGCAAGGCCCCTAGAGTCGAAATAAAAGATTTTTAGAGAGATGTCTGTGCGTGCGTATGTACGTACGTTCGTTCGTCCGTACGTTCGCGACGTTTTTTCGTCGTCCATAGCTCAAGAACCTGTAGAGATATCGACTTTAAATAAATTTTGTTATACAGATAATAATGCAGAAAGATGCTAAAAGAAAAATTTTGGTTAGCCCTAAATATCTCACGAACCAATAACGCTAGAGACTTGAATTGAATTTTATATTATATATTGTAACGTGATACTAAACAAGTATATTTTTGTAAAAAAATCCAATTAACGGTTTTTTTATAAATCAAAAACACTGAACAAAATATTTGTCACCCCGAAAATTTTACAAATAAAAAAAATGTAACTCGAAAACAATGTTGTGCAACGAAGAATAACGTTTTTAACATCTTGTAAAATTTTTAGAAAAATCGAATTGACAGTTTTTTATAAAAAATAAAAACCTAAAAAAAAATTACTCAAAGTTGGTAAAAATTGAATATAGACTTAAATATCTTTTCGAAAATTTGAGAATATGGCTCCAACTTTTTTTATCTTATATTTTGTTGAATTAAAACCAGTTGCTAAGAACGTAAGAGTTTTGTTTTATGAATTTAATGGGCATACACCACTATATAAGAAATATTGTTTTCAACATTCGGTCAAATTTTGCCAAAAATCAAATTGACAATTTTTTTTACAAAAAAATAAAACCTAAAAAAATTAATAAAAGTTGGTAAAAATAGATTTTGGACTCAATTATTTTTTTTAAATTAAAAATATTAGTTTCAAACTAATTTTATCCTATAAGAAATATTGTTTTGAACATTCGATATAATTTTGAGAAAAATCAAACTTAGTTTTTTAACAAAAAATAAATACCTTAAAAAAGCATTACTAAAAGTTCGTATACATAAACTGATTTTCGACTCAAATATCTTTTTTAAAATTAAAAATATTGTCTTCAAACTAATTTTAGTCACAGAAAATATAATTTTCGACATTCAGTAAATTTTTTATTAAAATTCAACAGTCAGTTTTTTTAATAAAAAAAAAATAAAATCTACAAAAAAATAGTACGCAAATTTGGTAAAAAATGATGTTCCGTTCTCGATATCTCGTGGAAAATAGAAGGTATTGACTTCAAATTCATTTCATTCATCCAATTTGTATTTGTTTATTTAAGAAATAAAAACTTTTAAGAAATGCTACTAAAATTGGTAAAAATTGGTTTTCGACTAAAAACCTCGTTAACAAAAATAGATTTTGAAATCAAACTATTTCATCATATGCAAAATATATTTGATAATTTTTAAATTTTTTAGAATAACTCATTTTATTTTTTAGAATAACAAAACACGAAAACCTACAAACTTTTAAGCAAGAAAATTCGACAGACGGGATGGCAAGTTATCAGTGTGGATCGCATCCCAGCCTCTTTTTTACTTTAAGATCGAGTAATAGTCATCGTAGCTTAGTTTGGCAAAAATATATCGTTGTACAAAACACCATTCGACTATTCTTATTTCTCAAGAGGTTGCGATGGTTGAAGCTGACGGATGGTTCATCTATTATCTATATGGGACTTCTTTACTATGAACCACGTTCACAGCATCGGAAGTGGAGCTACCAACAATTTAGATCAATAAACCTGATAACTATCATTGCTTATGCGGTACCTTCATTGTACATACGATAGAATTATAGTCGCCTCAGGTTTGAATCAAATTCCCGCAGATGAAAAGGAGCATCCATTATTCGACCAACATCCGCAAATCAGTGATGAGTACCACGTTCTCATCGTTTCACTGTTTCATTTATGTTTCTGTTTATCATTCATGACCCATTATGGAAATAAACCTTTTAATCTGGCATTTGTGTGCATTGAATTCTAGTAGCAACATTTTCTTCATCCGCCCCAAGTACCTTCTTCATATACGAGTAAACTTATCCAATCTAGAGAATTGAGTTGAATAACAGAGAGTTGAAAGTCTCCAAATGCGGCGAAGAGCATGGACATTTTAAAGATCCATCAATCTGGGTAGGAATAAACTTGAGTTTTTGTGAGTTTATGTGAGAATGAGACTCTGCGACTATTTGGATGCAACACCACGTTATCACCATAATGATGACAAAGATGAGCGGCGTGAAGATCGACACTGTCGATCTCTGGTTATGTGGGTGTACGTTTGTGGCTTGTTTGAAGTACAAGCTATACAGGATGCAATAAGCTACTGGAATACTAATGGATTTTTTTCAAAACATCAACGGTCATCTTGAAACAGAAAACAAAAACAAATAAATTAACAAGAAACAGGTAGATAAATCTGTCGGATTGATGTTGTTATTGAATTTGGTACAATGGAATGGATGATTCCTTGATAGAGGTCCCTTGGTTTTGTCTTTGAAGCAAATCTGAATACAAATTTTATGTGCGCTGTAGCTGGTAGCTGTTAGCTGATGATGACATTTTTTGCTTGGGAAAATGTTTTCGTGTTGTGTTGTGTTCAGTTCTGGAGTTTACAAATAATGTAGGAGTGAATTTTACTTTGCTATATATTTGACTTGCAATATAGGGCAAGTTTTGTATCCGTACAAAATCAAGAAAGCTTTCAAAACAAAATTAGATATTTAATACTATACTCGTATGTTATGATAATGAACGAAGCTCTTTTTGTTTTTCGGTTTTTTTTGTAGAGCCAAACAACCTAATAAACATTATAGCAACTTTTTGAATTTGAAATTGGGTTTAAGGTAATTGATTATAACAAAAATACTTGCATCTCTAATTAACTGTTTTGATAAAAAATTAAATAGACTTATTAAAAATTCATTAATATAATAAAAGTGAGTATAGGCCCAGGTGCAATATGACCAACTGCTGAAAATTGGTCTAATTTCAATTTTGTAAAATAAAATAAAGCCAGTTTTTGAAAGTTGATCTTTTTTTACTTGACTTTATTTCGCGACACCTTACAAATCTTCTTATAAGTGCTTTTCACTTTACTAGCTTACCCACTTAACCCTTATATTTGATCGCATGTTCCTAGTGGACAGTTGATATCGCCATGGCGAGAAATTACAAGGCCAGGAAATGTCTCTTGCAATAAAGTCATTTTCGCTAGAGTTGTGTGGCATGTGGCATCGTTTTGTTAAAACTACATATTCTCCAAAGTCGTATTCTTCAAAAGCAGGCAAACAAAAAAAGTCGGTTATCATAATGCAATGATTTATAATTTTGACCAAGTTGATGTTTATGTTTGATTTGAGAACAATTAAAGTGGTGATTCTCATCGACTTTGTTGGTCTTTTTTGATGATTAAATGAAAAGAGTTTTCATCTGATTTTTCATAATGATCATAACACTCCGAATTGACGCTGACAGTCGTTCCATCGTAGTTTTCGAAGAAGTATGGTCCAATAACACCTCCGGACTAAAGAGCGCACCAAACAGTAACTTTTTTTTGGATGTAATGGCCTCACATAAATTACTTGAGGATTCTCAGAACCCCATATACGAACATTTGGTTTATTAATATACCCACCGAGTGAGAAATGTGCTTCGTCGTTGAAGAAAATTTTGTTCGAAAATTCGCCGTCCACCGCCTGTTGTGAATGGCTTCAGTTGTTGTGTTAGTTGGACAAATTGATGTAGGTGTAGATCTAAATGCAAAATACGCCATAATGTGCCGTAAGACAGTCCTAATTCCTGAGAGAGATGAGTAATGGGCACATTCGGGTCTTCGGCAACACTTTCACTTACAGCAGCGATATTTTCAGTGGTACGAGCGAAACTATGATGCACAGGCCTTGCAATATCTGTAACCAATGCAGTCTCTTCAAATTTCTTCACAATTTTGACAATTGCTTGGGTAGTTGGACGATTATGTAAACCATAATCTCCGTTTTGAAGCACGATTTATGGCTGTAGCATCAGAATCACCATTTTTGTAGTAGATTTAAGCAATTTGTATGCGTTGTGCGATAGTTAAGCGATCCATTTTCGTAAATTTCAGTTTTTCAACTGACAAAAAAAATTAGTTTAACAACTTAGTTTGACAGATGTCGAATTGCAGACCTCAACTTTTGAAACCGCAAAATGGATAACCCGTTATTCCCTTACAAAATACAATTAAATCATATATCTTTATTAGTAAGGAAAATCATTCCTGTTCGACATAACACAACGTAGTTCAAGTGGCTTCCTTGGCTGGCAGTAGTGCTTTATGTCACTCCAATTTTCCAAAATAGTATTTGAATCATTTGCCGCTTCCATACACCGGTCTTTCTCCACACAACAAAAAATAAAAGGGGTAAAATTACAGCTCTGAAGCGGTCAGAACGTCTAATAACCCGATTTGGTATAGTTTGCTGAGCAAAAGCTATAGATTCTTTGGCTGTGTGGCACAGAGCGATTTCCTGTATAAACCAGATGTCGTTGTAATTTATGTCTTTATAAAGTACAAAAAGGCTGTTAGCTTTTTCCACACCTATTTTCTAAGAAAAATGGTCAAAAAATATCACCTACTCAACAATCCACATTAAAATTTCACTCTCTTCGGATGCATTGGCTTCTCAACATTAACATTCCCGTTTCTAAGACCCACATGAAGCAGTTCTGTTTTTAAATGTAGCCGCCATTGTCTTCATCAAGCTGCCTGCTTTATTTCTGCCAAAACTTCTCTTCTAAAAACACACTGTTTTATATAGTACTTACTTTGGATATAAGTTTTCAGCTGTTAAACTTACAGCGACTAATCAAGTTATGATTTTGACTTATTATGCCAAGATTTCTAGCTGAATTCTATAGCTGTCAGTGCCAAAATAGCCTATTAAAAAAATAAACCACTTGATTGTCCACTCCCTAACGTAGCATTCTAGACTTCTGATCTGCACTTTCTTAAAAAGGAATTTAAAAAAAATGATATTCTCTACATTTTAATTTTAATTTTCTTAGGTCTAATCTGTAATATAGTAACTATCTATCAAAAAGAAGCCTGATCAGTTAATTGAAAAATCAGATAATAAATCTATAAAACGACCATGATCATTCTACCATATCTTTAAAAATAATATACCTATTTATACCTTATCCATATCTATGTATATGCATTTAACACAACAATCCATCTTTAAAGTGCAATGCAATAAAAACACTTATCGAAAAAACACAAAGAAGAAATCATATTTTAAGAAAATGATAGACAATTCCTCAATTCCTCCTTACCTCCCTCCCTCCCCCAACAGTCTGTTCATTCATTCATTTTATTTATCATATAAAAAAAAAGATGGAGGAAGATATATCTATCTACCCAATGCATTCAATCTTAAAATTTATTAATTTAATAATGTAATGCACAAGGAAGTTGCATCCGCCATCATGTGCAAGATTGGAATACGTAATATCTATATACCTACTAGTTGCAATTAAAACGCTTAGTAGACTGGTGCAAGGTACAAACAGTGCAAGTGCAGATGGATCACTTTCATCTGCGCTAAATAACTGCAACAACAACAACAACAAAAACGAAATATTCCTAAAACAAAAACAACAATAACAACAAAAACTCATAATGTAACACCATCTAACAATCTGCTTAACTCTTTAATGTATCTACAAAGCTGCCTAGGTACATATACGCTGCTTATTGACACTCGATTTCTCCTCATCATAACCGTTCCTAAAAGCTAAAAAACACGCAGCCATAAGTAAGTTAGGTATAAGAGTTTGCCAAATCAATATACGAGTAATATAAGAAGCTACATATAGGCATAATAGACAAACAGACAGGGCTGCCATGCAGAGAAGACAAGACACAAGACAGACATTTCATATAGATACTCGCAAGCTTACCTATAGCTATGCAGCCTATAACGAGCGAGAAGTAGGAAACTGCTGTAGCCCGCCAGCCGCTACTAAAGCACATCACTCTAAGCTTAGGTATAGTATGACTTGACTATATTCAATCCAGCCATCAGGCCAGCCAATATGATTGCTGTTGCTGATGGCTGGCTGAAAAACTACTGGCAAAGTGGCAACTTCCACTCTCTATACCAACGACCGGGTAAATCCGTTAATTAATTGCATGCAATTAAAAAATGTTTCTTGGATAATTAAAACTGCACAAAGCAGTTACAATTTGTAATGCTGCATATTGAAGCGGTAATAGATACAGTGAGGAAGGAGAAGAAAAAAAAAAACATATTATCGAAAGATGGCCGCACGAGCCATAATATAGTAGATAGCTAGATACTTCAATCCCTGCACAATGCATGGCCATCGCCATCGCCATCGCCATCGCCATCACCATCAACATCACATCAAAAACTCTGCTGCTATAACTTAAGTTTATGGCATAGCAATAACAACAAAAAGTAGGTAAACCAAACATCTTAAGAGCAAACTACGATTCGTTGACTGCGTTTTCACTTTTGATTTTGTTTCTTCTTCTACTTACAATAATTATGTTTTTCATTTCTGAAGATTTGTTATTTGTTTTTTGTGTAATTCGAAATATTGTTTATTGTTGCAAACCTGAATATTTAGGAGTTTCTTGATTTGTTTTCCTTGTATGAGGTTTATGGAAGCTCTGGTTAGACCAGAATCGAGAAATTAACATTTCGGAAGAAAATATTTACATGAAGGCTCATCCAATAGTGACTAACGAACTTTGACAGTTGAAAGTGGGCATGTTTTTAAAACTACAACTGTGACTGCTTAAACTTTAACTGTCACCATAGGTTGCGGGGCCGAATAACCGCATCAGTGATCGAGTGACTGAATTATTAACTTCCCATAGGAAGTTATTGTAATGGATCCGATTTGTCAAATTGAAAATTTTGACATTTCTCGACGTTTCAAGGTCCCTAGAGTGGAAATAAAAGATTTTTAGAAAGATGTCTGTGCGTGCGTGTGTACGTACGTTCGTCCGTACGTTCGCGACGTTTTTTTCGTCGTCCATAGCTCAAGAACCGGAAGAGATATCGATTTCAAATAAATTTTGTTATAGGTACAGATAATAAGGCAGAAAGATGCAGAAAGGGCTCTCAAGAAAATTGCGTGGGTGTTTTTTTTTACCATAACAGTTTAAAAAAAAAGGTACAAATTTTGGTTAACCCGAAATATCTCATGAACCAGTGACGCTACAAACTTGAATTAAATTTTATATTATATATTGTAACGTTATACAAACAATTATATTTTTGGAAAAAAATCCAATTAACGGTTTTTTTTATAAATCAAAAAAACTGAAAAAAAAATTTGTCACCTTGAAAATTTTACGACTTAAATATGATTTCATCTCCAACAAAATTTTGTGCAACGAAGAATAATGTTTTTGACATCTGATAAAATTTTGAGAAAAATCTAATTGACAGTTTTTTTACAAAAAATAAAAACCCAAAAAAAAAATTAATCAAAGTTGGTAAAAATTGATTTTCGACTCAAATATCTTTTCAAAACTTTGAGATAATAGCTTCTTAATACTTTAAACTTATAAGAAATATTGTTTTCAACATAAGGAAACATTTTGAGAAAAATCGAATTGACAGTTTTTTTTACAAAAAATAAAAACCTAAAAATAAAATATAACAAAAGTTGTTATAAATTGATTTTCGACTCAAATATCTTTTCAAAAATTTGAGATAATAGCTTCTAACTAATTTTAACTTATAAAAAATATTGTGTTCAAATTGAATCGACAGTTTTTTTTACAATAAAAACCTAAAAAAAAAAAAACAAAACTAAAACTTGTAAAAATTTACTTTCGACTCAAATAGCTTTTCAAAAATTAAAAATATTGGCTTCAAACTTATTTTATTTCACAGAAAATATTGTTTTCGATATTCAGTAATTTTTTTATAAAAATCCAACAGTCCGTTTTTTTCATAAAAAAATGAAATCTACAAAAAATAGTACGCAAATTTGGTAACAAACTTTTAAGCAAGACAAATCGACAGACGGGATGGGAAGTTATCAGTGTGGGTTGCATCCCAGCCTCTTTTTTAAATTTGAAATTAGGCTAAAAAATGTTTCGTTTTGTGGATGCTACTGATGTTGTTGAAAGTCTGCTTTCTGTGAAAACAAGTGCTGTCGGTCTGGACTGTTTTAACCCTTAATTTTTAACTTCCCATAGGAAGTTATTGTAATGGGTCCGATTTGTCAAATTGAAAATTTTGACATTTCTCGACGTTTCAAGGTCCCTAGAGTCGATATAAAAGATTTTTAGAAAGATGTCTGTGCGTGCGTGTGTACGTACGTTCGTACGTCCGTACGTCCGTACGTCCGTCTGTACGTTCGCGACTTTTTTTTCTTCCTCCATAGCTCAAGAACCAGAAGAGATATCGACTTCAAATAAATTTTGTTATACAGATAATAAGGCAGAAAGATGCAGAAAGGGCTCTCAAGAAAATTGCGTGGGTGGTTTTTTTACCATAGCAGTTTAAAAAAAAGGTGAAAATTTTGGTTAAACCTAAATATCTCATGAACTAATGACGCTAGAGACTTGAATTAAATTTTATAATATATATTGTAACGTGATACAAAACAATTATATTTTTGGACAAAAATCCAATTAACGGTTTTTTTTATAAATCAAAAAACCTGAAAACAAATTTGTCACCTCGAAAATTTTACGACCAAAATACGATTTCATCTCCAAAACAATTTTGTGCAACGAAGAATAATGTTTTTGACATCTGATAAAATTTTGAGAAAAATCTAATTGACAGTTTTTTTTATAAAAAATAAAATCCTAAAAAAACATTACTCATAGTTGGTAAAAATTGAATTTCGACTTAAATATCTTTTCAAAAACTTGAGATAATGGCTTCTAACTAATTTTAACTTAAAAGAAATATTGTTTTCAACATTAGGAAAAATTTTGAGAAAAATCGAATTGACAGTTTTTTTACAAAAAATAAAAACCTAAAAAAAAATGTATAAAAGGTGGTAGAAATTGATTTTCGACTCAAATATCTTTTCAAAAATTTGAGATAATGGCTTCTAACTAAATTTAACTTATAAGAAATATTGTTTTCAACATTCGATAAAATTTTAATAAATATCGAATTGACATTTTTTTTACAAAAAATAAAAACCTAAAAAAAAAAACAATACTAAAACTTGGTAGAAATTTACTTTCGACTCAAATAGCTTCTCAAAAATTACAAATATTGGCTTCAAACTTATTTTATTTTACAGAAAATATTGTTTTCGATATTCATATATCATTTGGTATAAAAATCCAACAGTCCGTTTTTTCATAAAAAAATAAAATCTACAAAAAAATAGTCCGCAAATTTGGTAAAAATGGATACATATAGACAAACTTTTAAGCAAGACAAATCGACAGACGGGATGGGAAGTTATCAGTGTGGGTCGCATCCCAGCCTCTTTTTCAAAATGATTTTGCCAATTTCGCTGTCATAGTTACTACATGACATAGGTATGCATTTAATACTATTTTGATATCTGGAGTTTTTCCGGACCTTGGCAAGATAGCAAAAATTATGCCACTTCCTTATTCCTAACTGAATTTTGACCTAAACCACTTCTATCCCTATTGTCTTAAATCTTTAAGAGAATTTTGCAGATACAAATCAACTTTTTTCTTACAAAAAACTCTTAACTCACTCCAAAACAATCTGGCTTCCTGAAAAAGCACGGCTGAACAACAGCACTCTTTTGCGTGACTGAAGAAATAAGGCAAGTGCTGGATAAGGACGATGCAACTTGATTTTTTTAAAGCTTTTGACACTGTCAACCATGTCATTCTGTGTGAAAAACTTATGAAGCAGTTTAATTTCTCTGCAAATTCTACTAAGCTTATAGTATATTCTTATTTGAATAACAGAAAACAAGCAGTTCAAATTTGTGACTGTTTGTCTAGTTTTTTACTTCGTCCGGTGTTCCTCAAGGGTCGATATTGGGTCCTCTACTATTCTGTATCTATGTCAATGATCTTCAAAGCTTGATTAAAAACTATTGCCGTCATCTGTATGCCGACGACTTTTAACTTTACTCCAATTGTCCTCTTGGACTCATTGAGCATGACGCCTCTAATTTTAAACTGGTCTTACTTAAATGGTTTTTTCTTGAACCCCAAAAAAATCAAAATGCGTAGTGATTTCTAAAAAGATTTTTGATCTCTCTTACTTTCCCTCAATTTTGTTAAGTAATGTCCATTGAATATTTAGAAACTGCTAAAAATCTCGACGTTAACTTTAACCGCTCTCTAACATGGGACAACCATATCAATGGAATTATAGGCAAAGTTTATGGTGCCCTGCCCTACGTACTTTATGGGTTAACTAATATTTTACACCAGTAAAAAAAAAATTTTAATATATGTTTGTGAATTATATTGCAACTGTGGTTATTATAGTAAACGTAAACTTAATGTTGCTTTTAATAACATTGTTCGCTATGTTTTTGGCCTACGAAGATATGACAGTTTATCCAATTTTGCTAACCTGCTGCTAGATATGTCCTTTGATAATTACCTTAAGCTTCGAAATTTTCCTACCTCTAGAAGATCTTGTCAACAATTGATTCATCCTAGCTATAAATGTTTAACATCCGAACGTCAATTTTGTATAAACTCAATCCGATTGTGAAACTCTCTCCCACTCGCTATTAAGGATATCCAAAACGCAATAAGAATTAAAAAACCTCTAAGAGATAATTTTTCAAAATAAAATTTCGGTTGCTCTACCAATCTGTAATGTTAGCTTGTAACTAATTTATAGGATTTTGTATCTTACAGTTATTAAGTATTAACGGATAAATAAATGAAACTAAATGAAATTTATCGAGCAGTCTAGTACAATTAACATATTTGACATTTTCTCATCAGCTGTGGAACTGATTTTCACTCGCAAGATAAACAGCTCACTAATGGCTGAATCACAAACACTCTTCAGCTTCGTCTGCTTCGTCTTTGAATGACATTTCTATTATTTCATCCCTCCAGAGCAAATATTTTGTTTGTTGACATTTTTTTTACAGCTCTTGATCTGTCAGACAAAGCAAATGTTCAGAAAATTAAACTAGAGTTTCCGTTTGGAGTCACATTACGTTCTTTTCCTTACGATTGTCAAACGAAACGTGAGGTCGAAGCTCCATTGTGATAGCATGCATTGAATTCCTATGGCTGAACTCGTAAACGTGAGGCGAAGCCAAAGCTAAAGCATGTTTGTGATTCAGCCATAATAGTGAACAACTTATTATGTACTTAGGGGCCGGTTATAGCTATCAGTAAAATCCATCAGTAAAATTTGAAACAGGAGGAATCTGAAATGTTTTACTGATGAGCGTTTATAGCAATCAGTAAATTTGCGTCATTAAATTAAATGTCACTTTGAGGCTTCGCTCCTCAGACAATTTTTCTACTGTTGCTTTCATCAGTAAAATTTTTAATGATGTGTTCGGAACAGTAAAAAATTGGAACACCAACAGTAAAACGAAATGAATTTTTGTTTGGCTTTTGGCAGTCAGCTGTTCAGTAAAATGAAATTTCATCATTAAAAAAATTAAAATGGATTTATAAATTAAATAAAACTTTAAATGCATTGTTTCTTTTTGAAAAAAATACTTGAATATAGGATTCATCTTATTGCATCAATCTTTTGCTAGAAATAAATCTGTAACATTTTCAAAAACTAAAAACAAAAATTTTACTGATGGATTTTACTGATAGCTATAACCGGCCCCTTATACGAATTCTTTTGAAAAATTTAAGAGTAATTTTTTTTTCGAATAAGTAAGGTATAATAAGACCGCTATCGCTAGTCCGAAATTCCACTATAGGGTGACAAGGCGAAGATTTTGTGAATTTTCAACAAGCATTATTGTATTTTCCGAGCCCAAATTTCACCAGTTCTGCTTACTAACGTAGCCTACGACGTGTAAATAGGGCTCATCGCTAAAAATATTTTTCTGATTAACACTTTGATGATTTCCAAAATTTGAAAAAATATGAAGTTATTGTGTTAACTGATCTTTAAAAGTTTAAAGAACTACGTCTCTATGCAAAGTACGGTATGTTCTGTCGTTTGAATACTTTATTTCAAAGACCGATGAGGAGTCAACAAACTTGAGTTTTCGTTAATACTTAGAGCTACAACTGAAATTTTCCTTGTTATAAGTTCTCAAATGTCAAAAAACGACAGCTATAAATGTGAAATCTGCCCAAATAGCAGGCTATACAAAAATCTCTCAATTTTTGTATTAATCCAGCTTAACTTTGTTGTTCTCAGGGACCTTGAAAGATATTCTTTTCTTAGAAAAGATAAAGCTTCTAGAAATTGAAGAAACTGCACCAATTTTTTTACTTAGGAAAAAGTCCCAAACTTAAATAAAAATTGTTTAAATTTTTGAAGGTTTTGATTTTTTGCGGATTTAACGTTTATGGACTTAATAACTGATCAGACATTATTTTCTTAAAAATGGAATATATACAAATATTTGACCACTCCGAAGTTTCTTTTAAAAATAGAAAAATTTTAGTTTTGTTTGTTTTTTAAAAATATTTTAATGATATTCCTAAAACTTGCTTCAAAATTCCTTTTAAGGTAAAATTAAGATGAATCATAACATACATATAAAATGTGCCGTATGTATGCTCAAACAAAGAACGTTATCATCCTCTTTTATAGCTAAGATTTTCATCAAACTTCGTATGTGCGTGACCTTTGAATTATTAATTTAACCAGGACCATCAAGGCATGCATTTAAAATATACTTTTACGTATACGCATAGGAAATCACAACCCCTTTTCTTTATATTTTGGCAGTTATGCAAGGGTTCATGATTTATTGCTATCTTGTTCTCAACCTATTGTATTCCATACGTATAAAGAAAGGAAGGAAGAATGATTATTCCAAGTAAAGGAGTACAAAGGTGTGATGTAAGTGGACCTTCTGATTCACCTTAGGGGATGACCTTCAATAGCCTTTATAAATTGCGATTGCCAGAGCATCATCATCATCAAAAGAAGAAGAAGACGTAGAATCTTATATTCTCCGAGTATATTTATTCTAATAAGGCTCAAAGGACAAAATTGAATAAATATTGACCCATAACGATTGTGAGTTTTTTCTTCTACTTCTCAGTTTTTGAACAGAGGGGATGCTAAAGTGTTGCTTAAAAGGATTTTGCGTGCCAGAGATTTACCGTGAGATAAAGTATAATAGTTAATTAGAATTGTTTGGCGATTTTTTAACAAAAAAGAGTTCACGGAAGAGGAAGTAATTGCTGGACCAACAATTGTTTGATATAATATTTTCTTTTCTTCTGGTTATAGGTACACGCGGAAGTGAATAAAGAATTTATATCAAGTGATAAATTATAGCTGTTTATTGATGTAGAGGGTTGGATTTTCGTTTCGTTTTTCTGATGACAGGAGCAGATGCAGTCCTTTTGATTAAGAAGCGAATCAAACAGGTATAGAAGGGAATAGATATTCAATTTTGAATATGTGCATCATAGAAATTCCTTCGAATAAGTACCATTAAGTGCTCTGAATTTGAAGTACACACCGGGGTTTTCCCGCCAATACTTTAGTAGTCCAGGAGAATAAGATATTCACTTTAAAAAACTCTGAAACAAACTGAATGTTGGTTTCATTAAAACGTTTTTTTTTTTTTTTTAGTACCTACCCCAAAATACGAATATAGCTAAAATGTATGAATATCGAGAGGAATTAAAGCTCCAAATCCAAATTACTCGAAAAATTAAAATGTTGTTGTTGGTACTTATTGTAGCTTACGTTATGTTATTTAAAAGCTTTATCTTATGGCTTGTACAATCAAAACATTAATAAATAGAAGTGGACTTCGTTCATATAACCACCGAGGGCTATTTTGCGCGGTCGATTCGTTGGACTCAATTTTCTCTGACTTGACCACTTATGTTGGTTCTGAGCTCTTCCAACATCTTGGGTTTGTTAGCATCTAAAAATTAAAAATAAATTAGGCGGCGCAACAGTCTGTTGAGAACTTGGGCCTAGTCACTTACAAATCTCAACCATTCTTGTGTGCGAGTACTGTTGTCAGCCGATTCCGAACGGCTAATTTGAGAAAGGACTTTTCATGACAAGAATAACTCTTGGAGGATTTGTAAATTCCTTGGCAATACCCGTGAAAAAAAAAACTTTAGATGGCAAAGGCATGACAGTCCAACGCACTAACCATCACGCCACGGGTACTACTAATTTGGTTGGCATCTAGACGAGTTAAATCACACGAACGAGGAGGCCAATCTTGAGGTAACCGTAAAAAGCTCATTAAACTTAGTCTTCAATAAATCGATAGTAAACCGTGCTGTGTGGCTTGTGGCACCATCCTGTTGAAACCACATGTCGTCCAAGTCCATTTCTTACAATTCGAGCCAAAAATAATCGTTAATCATGGCGCGATAACTCTGGCCATTCACAACAAAGTGACCATTATCTTCGTTATCTTCGACGAAAAAATATTGGCCAATAACGTCGTCAATTCTTGAGAACGCCGTGGAACTGACTAGATCAGTTGCTACGGATGCCCGAACGGCAGCTTTGTTTTTGACTATTCGAGCAACTTTGTTGTTGTTTGTCTACTACGGAGAGAATTATGACCGAAACTGAATAAAGTGACAATGATCGAAGATTAGTAAATGGGCGGGTTCACAAATTAAATTCAATGTTATGAAAAACACGATTTATAAACAAGATAAAAACACTCTTTTTCATACAACTTTAGTGGAACAAAAGGGAAATGTATTGAAAAGAAAAATGTTTTATTTAGAATTTGCTTTAAAAATTACAAGTACATAAATTACTTTGCAAAACAACTCGTATAGAACCAGGGACTAACAATTCTCAAATTGTAATGTATAAGGTAATGCATAAGCTTTTATGCCAAATTATACTACTCTTGGAGGATTTGGCAAATTCCTCGCAGATGGCAGTACCCGTGAAAGAACTTAAAATGGAAAAGTATGGATTGAACCCAAGACCTCTGGCATGCCATTCTTTAATAATCACAAAGACATCAATTTTTGATTAAATGATCTACACAGTGATATTATCAACTATAATGATTAATGACATTATAGTTCCTAGTCTTAGACTAATTTGCAATAATTCTACTACACAATTTTGGAAAAATGTAAGCTTCCAAGTTTGAAGTCGCATATGGCTGAAAACATTTTATTTTAACTTTGCAGTGGCCACTGCATATACCGGAGTTTAAAGATCGGAAGATTAGAAAGCTTGAAGCTGGGAAGATTATTAGAACAACTATGGACGAAACTAATAAAACATTCTTGCGCCCTGGATCTCTACAACAGTTGCGAGCTGTATTAACCTTTTTTTTAGTCCAAAACGTAGCTTAAAAAAAACTTATAAAACACACTATGTTCATTTATTTTAGCGTTTTGCATTTTGTCTCCTCACCTTCTTACAAACTTTTTTTGAAAAATTCAATGTGCTGAAATTAAAGAAATTTATTTAAACTACCTTTAGTTCGAGCCATGTCACAATCGATTTTTCCAAAAAGAGTAATCACCTCACTTTGCCAATTGCCCGTCTTGAAATTGCACTTTGACCCCTTTGGAGTTTTTTAAGAAGTGACTAAAAATAAATGGGAAACATCTTTCAACACTAGTGAAGAGCTTAAAGCTATGGTCAGTGAACTATGTTCTACACAGAAAAAAGAGTTGTCATATTAACAATCGTCGATAGTCAACTTGAAATTTGGCCAACTTGTCGCTTTGACTACCAAAATAGTCAATATAACAACCTAATTTTAAAAAATTGACTACTGGATAGTTAATAGAACAATTTTCGATTGTCAATTTTGGGTAGTCATTGTCCGATTGACTACCGCAGTTGTCATATTGACTACCGCAGTTGTCATATTCACTACTGCAGTTGTCATATTCACTACTGCAATTCTCATATTGACTACCGCAGTTGTCGTATTGAGTACAGGAGTTCACGTGCCACATATTTTGATGGTCCTGCACCATCCGTCCAACTAATTGGGAAAGAAAAGTTTAAAATATCAATCATTTTTCCAATTATTGACACTATTACTTTGCAATTAAAAATACGCTCCAATTGTGTTGTTTGGCTTTTTTTTTGTCGATTGCAATATTTGACTTCAGTGGAGTTGCAAAATTCTTGTGAACAGTTTTCAAAAAACCATAGAGATGTTAATGCAGAAGAACTTGAGGTAGAATGCTTGCACCTCGTACAGTATTTAAAAGAATTCAATAGAGATGTAAATGAAGATCTTATTACAATATCAAAATTGTACAGTCTAGTTACAGTGAATGAAATTGGGAACACATTTCCAAATGTAGAAACTAACTGAAGAATTTTTTTATCTTTGATGATTTCGAACTGCAGTGGAGAGCGTTCATTTTCGAAATTGAACCGGATAAAAAATGAACTTCAAAGCACAATGCTACAAGATAGACTAAACAGCTTTTCAATTTTATCAATTGAAAATTAATTACTGCAGGAAATTGAATTTGATGACTTAATTCATGATTTTGCAACTGACAAAGTCAGAAAAGTATGCCTTCAATAATATTTTATTGTATACTTTAACTTACATAAGCATATACATATCTAAAAAAAAAAAAAAACAAATCAAAACAAATATAAAGACATACACTTACATAAAATTTAAAAAAAAAAATATAAAAACATTAGAAATCAACCAAAAAAACAATACAAATTATCAAAAATCAACTATATAATGAAAAATGTTCAACTATTGAAGGTAAATTAAAAAAAAAATTAAAAGTATAAAAAAATATCTGTTTTATTTTTTTTTTTTAGTTCTTTTTAAAAAGTAAAAATATTAAAAAAACACACAAACTAATTTTAAAATGATTTTTTAACCTAAAGAATTAAAAAAAATATATTATAGGTACCTACTTTTTTTGGCCCCCAAATCCTATTGGGCCCAGGGCCACCAAAAGTCTAAAGACGCCCCTGGTCATATTGATTGGCTTATCAACAAATTGGCAAAAAACATAAATTATGAAAAATTGCGTTTGGACGACGTATACCTTGGTCAAATTATTTCTTTCAAATAAAGAGGAATAAAAAAGGTAGAAAATCGAATGTAAAATGCATATGGAAACAATTCTAGAATGTCTAGCATCTTCTTGATTTAAATATTTCAAACAAAGCAAGAAAATATATATTCGATTGAACAGTTCTCCCAGTTTTAACCTACGAATGCAAAACATGGCAAATTACTGAAAATGCTCAAACCAAGCTCAGATAGTGTCAAAGAGCAATGAAAAGAGTAGTTTTAAACGTTCGCATCTACAAACAAATTAACCATTCATCCTTAAGAATACAAGCTTATTTTGAAGATGTTCGTTGTATAATTCGAAAACTTAAATGCGAATTGGCGGGACAAATCATTCGCCTCTCTGACGACCGTTGGACATTGCTGTCCACGGAATTGTTACCACTAGATGGAAGAGGAAATGTAGGAGGACAACTCAAACGCTGGAAAGATGATATTCGAGCGCATGTCCACTCTACTGGCGAGGATCACTCGACCAAAAAAGATGGAAGATCTTGGGGGAGGCTTACACTCAAACATCCTAATATTAAAAAAAATCAAAAACAAAAACAAAACAAAAATTATGTAAAAACATACAAAAACTTTATTAACCTTTATTTTCTAAAACTTGAACATATACTTGTACATACATATACTTACACATGTAATTAATTAATGAGTGAATAAAGCTTAAAATAATAATAATGAGAATTATAACAGAACTTGAACTTTTTCTTAAAAACTTTGATATCTATTTTGCTCCCATTTTGTTCCTAAATTGCGCACTGCCATTCCCAGCTTATATCAATTTTTACTAAAACTAACATCAGCCATTATTACCAACAGCATCATCTTTTCAAATTTCAAATTATCATTTATAATACTCCAACTTTACACAAAACTATAATTTTAGATTATTAAGCATCATCATTTTCGAACCCCAATAATTGCAATTTTCAAAAACAACAACAAACCAAAACCTTCATGTGTAACGTTACGTACTTATCTCTACCAATTTAATTACTCAATTTCACGCAATTTATCCACAAAAGGCCAACAACATGACATTGAAGTGGAAGTGGGTGAATTACGCCCTTGACTTTTAAAACCTCATCAACATCATCATCAACATCACCATCATCGCATCGCTTATAAAATAATCATCCCTCAAAAAAAGCCTCAATCCACAAAATATGTAAACATTCAATTTGAGGATTTAATTTGGTATTCATCTCATAATGGCATTAAATTACATCCAATATATTTATGTATGAAGTTGAAAATGCGTGAAGTACCTTTTCATTGTTAGCATTCTCACCATCCATTCCATAGAGATCTAAGAGTCCCTGCCACCATGACAGGGACCGCATGTACAATGTACATACTCGTACCTGATGCCGATTGAAATCGGGGGATGAAATGAAACATAAATAAATAGAATTTTATTCTTTTGTTTGCTCATCGTCATCACACCCTTATTCTCTTTATGTCGTTTTTTTCTTTTTCATAACAAAAATGCCATTTAAATTCTCATTTAATCATTTAAGATGAACTTTACCCAGTATGAGTTTGAGTGAATTTTTGTAAGGGTGCAAATTGTGAGGTCAACCACAGGAAGAGAGGAAAGGTTATAGCTGCTTGTATGTTAGTGGCGAATTAAAGTAATCCTGGATTTAAACAGCATTTGACAAATTGTTATGATTTTTTGACATTTTGTACACAAAATTTGTATTGGTCTTGTTAATTGTTCAAATATTGATTAATGACCTTTTGTAGTTGGGTGGTAAAGTTCTTAATTTATTTGCTGGATAAATACCAGAAGTGTTAACATGGAATGGCTTATCCGAATTTTCAATCATGAACACCATTAGAAATGTAGAATGACAACTTCAATGAGATTGTTGAACATCATTTCTATTGGTCCAAATAGAAGGGTAGCAAAAAAATTGCATTATTGGGAGGGTAGAACAAAATGGTTGCATGTGCTGAATATTCCTCAAGTTTGCAAGAAACTTTGATGTAGAGAATTCGTATGAACGATTCGCAAAAGAATGAACGGTTTTTTATCTTTGACACTTGTTAAAGAAAAAGTTGAACACAATACAGCAAAAAAATTAAATCTTAAAGTTTATATCGACGAGCAGTAAAGAAATGACGGTACTTTTTTAATACATTTTATTTAACAAAAAGTATAAACTTTTGGACATCCCTGTCCCTCGACTGAAGGTATATTTGTTGGATATTCAGATGAATCGAAAGCATATCGAATTTGGATGCCACCAGTGAGAATAATTTCATCTGAAACTAAGTCCAAAAATGCTGGTGTCCCCGGAGCAGTGGAGTTTTATTGAATCTGGTGATGCTGTAATTTCATGTGATAAAGACTAGTGAACCGCGCAAAACTGATCAAGATGAAGATAATAAAATCAAAACCGATGCTGAAATTTTATGCCATCAGGCTATTGAGAAATCTTGTAAGCCGAGTTAAACTGATCAGCATATAGTAAAGCCGAAAATGATGATGTTGAAGCCTATGCATTTAATGCTGAGATAAGTTTCAAAGAAGCCCTCGAAGGCGACGACTGGGCTGAGTGAAAAACCGCCATCTTAGACGAATTTAAATGTCTTATTAAGAATGATACTTGGGATCTGGTTCATGAGCAAGCGGGACGGAGCAAAGTTGGAAGTCGCTTCGTGCTTACAAGCAAACGTAATCAATATGGTATAGTTACGAGACGGAAGGCCCGCCTTATATCTCAAGGTTTTTCTCAACAACCTGGCATAGACTACATGAAGACATTCTCTCCTGTAGCTCGTTTTGAATTTATACGTCAAGGTTCATGAAGTTCATATCACTTCAGCATACTTAAATAGAACAGTGAATGAGTATATTTATATGAAGGTTCCACAGTTGCTAAACAATGCTTAAGATTAAGTACTACAAAATGAACCGACAAATAGCTCCATTAAACTGAAATCAAAAAAAAAAACAAACAATGCTTTAATCCCTTTCTTGAAGGAAAACAGGTGGTTTCCATGAAAAAGGCTTTATATGGCTTAAAACAAGCCGGGCATCAATGTAATCTAAGATTCGACCATTAGTTACAGCAAATTGGACTTAAAGCCACAAAATCAGATCCATGCGTGTTTGTTGCGTGGAAAAATGAAAAAAATTTAATTATCTCTATCTACGTTGACGACATTCTTATTTGCTCCAAGGATCTAAACTGGATTCAATCAATTAAAAGTAGTCTTATGGAAGACTTCGAAATTGAGGATCTTGAGAAGCAAAATATTGCCTTTTGGAATCGAAAATTCAGGATTTATATCCATAAGTCAAAAGGGTTACATCCGTAATTTGCTACAGAGATTTAATATGAAAAATGCAACCAGACTCAAGGCTTGTTAAACGTGAAAACTCTTGTGTTCAAGAAAAACGGCCATACAAAGAGTTGATTGGAGGAATGATGTATGCTGCTGTTTGTTCCTGACCATATTATATTTCATGTTACAAGTATTTTTATTCAATTCAACAGTTGCTTTAACAATGTCCACTGGGGTGCTGCAAAATGTGTGCTACGCTACCTTTAAGGAACAATAGACTATGGATTGCGATATTCTTCAAATCAGAAATGCATAAATGGATTCGTTGATTCTGATTGGGGAAGATGCGTAATCAATAGATGCTCCTACTGGTTTTGCGTTCACCTTATCCAATGCGGCTGTTAGCTGTAAATCTCAAAAACAAAAGACTGTTGCTCTGTCTTCAACCGAAGCTGAATAAATGGTTATTTCAGAGGCAATGAAATAAGTTATTCTTAAAGGAACTCGGTCTTGAGGACTTAAATAAAATAATTTCATTCAACGATAACCGTGGTGTCGGACTTCTTGCTGAAAATCATGTATTTCATCAAAGGACTAAGCATAGATATAATATCTGACACCACCTCATTCGCGACGTCTTATTTAAGGGAAGCATCAAATTAGAATACCTACTTACAGAAGAAATGCCTGCTGATGTTCTAAAGGTGGGTGTCCATTTGAGAGTAAACGTGCTGCGAGTCGCTCTCAAGCTGCTCTCGAGAGCGATCTCTCAAGTGGACATAGTCTGGAGAGTAGCTCGCAGAGAGTTGACTAATTACTCTCGACATTCGATCTTTTTGAAAGTCACTCGCAAGTGGACACATGTGTTTACCACTATCCGAGATAAGCTCGCGGAATACCAACACAGTTCGTATTTTGCGAGTAGCTGTCGAGAGTAAACATGGCAAAGCAGTGGACATTAGAGGCTCTGCAGTTTCTTATTCCATTTTTAACGCCTTCTGAAATTATATCGAATCTGGTAAGTACCCCTTTAAATTTTTAATTATTCAGTGTAATGTGTCTGTACCGACATGGAACTTCACCTTCTTGGGTCATAAAGTATAATTTTTGAATTCGTCCTTAACATCTTTTTGAGAAACACTATAGTTGTGCCTTGCCTTGCGCCATTTTCAAGATCAAGAAATGAATTTGCCACACTATTCTCTAAAGGCAGCTTCCATAGAGTAAATCATGAGTTTCTGGTTGTTCAGAATCAACCATATGCCCGTGCTTAAGCAGTAGGGTTCGTTTTTAGACATCAAGAAATTGTGCAGGATACAGATAGCCATAACCACACCTCTTGTTCGTTCAGGACTTAGATTCATCGGTTTTCTAAGAACCCTAAAACGATTTGCAACAATTCCGAATGCATTTTCAACTATTCTTCAAGCCTTGCTCAGTGCTCAGCCAGTAGTTGAAAATACGTTCAGGTGCTGGTTGGTTGCGAAACGGATACGGCTTTAATATAAAGTTAGTCATCGCGAACGCATCAGCCACAAAACAATAATTAAAGCAGCTGTAACCCTTCGCTTGTAAGAATAGATGGCCAACTGATAATATGCTAGCAAAAGAAATCTATCAAGTGGACCAGATTATGAGAGTACCCTCAGCAAGAAAACTCTCAATATTCCAGCAGAGAGCTCGCGATAGCAAAATTTCTAAAATTTGGCTATCAGTGGACATAGTCTGGAGAGTCTCCCGAGAGTTGCTCTCTAGAGTTAACTAGCAGAAGTACTCTAAAATGGAAACACACCTTAACTAAGGCGCTAACTAGGCCGAAGCATTACAATTGCCTATAGAAACTTGAAGTTTTTAAAGTATGAGGATCATCTCATTGAGGGGGCATGTTCGACATCTCTGTCAATTCGTGCTCAACTATACTTACCAACATTGGAATTTCAACATTTTTCATATTCTCACATTGTCACGGTCATTCTGACCTGACTTACTTTTTTATATCCTTCTCTTATTCTGAATTATCTTATTAATATAACGTCTTTTGCTATATAGTTTATAATAAATTTTTAATTATTAAAAAATCCTATTATTTTTTCAATTAAATTGCATTTCTGGACATTTAGATTAATTTAAATAATCGACTCAAAAAAAACATACACTTTTTTTAAACTTACAACTTTTTATAAATTTTTGAAAGACAGTTTTTCGTCTTTTCCTCGCTGTAAAAATCAAGCTAAGCAAAGCTAAGATCGCACTTAAGGTTGACAGGGTGAGTTTGCGTCTCTTTATCAAAGTACGATATTGCAATATATTTATCTTCTTGTGAATGCAATTTGAAGATATATTTTTGTACTCTTCTCTTAAAAATTTTAAAATAAAGGGTGGGCAAAAAACGAATTTCTTTTAGAAATGCAATTAAATTAACAAAATGTATTTTTATTGCTTGGGTCAATTCGCCAAGAAGGCTGACAAAACAATTAAGAAACCTGATGTGGATTTATCGAACCCAAAATGTGGTAATTTTGTTTGTTAACGAAATGAAAATTCACCTTGTCAGAAATTTTTCCCCCCAAATCTTTGTCCTATACAAGCTAATCTAAGTCCCGAACTGCGGAGCGATAACGGAACAGATGATCTTGTGCGTTCAGTTTCTAAGTCACATTCCACGAGCATAAGTTATCAATATTTCCAAACGTTATTCCAGCTTAAGGCTACTCTTTTACTTCAACGGAGGTAAAATATTGACTTTCTTTCAAGATTTCGAGCCAAAACAGCTTTAAGTTTCAAATTAACCTTCTATTTAAAAAGAAACTTCTAGATGTTTCAAATAAAATTCAAGTAAAATGTGGCCCAACTAGTCCTGCATTAAGTTGCAATATTTATTTCGACAAGAAAATATAATACATCTAATTCTTCAATTTTCAATAGAGATTTCTTTAAATAAATACGAAACAGAGTAAATACATCAAACATCCAATACTTTTCTATTAAGTTCTATATTTTATTTTTACTTCAAAACAGATAACAACTTAGGTAAGGTTAGGTTAATATGGCTGTCCGTGATGGAATAGGACACACTTAGGCCAGTTTTTGAGGCTTCCTCCTAAGCTCAATGAAACCAGTTTGAGTCCTTACGAAACGTTAGATAACAACTTAAATTGGTTATAATTGAAATTGTTTCTCTTTCCCTTATATCGCTTTCTTTGTCCATATTTCTTATTTGAAAGTCTGCCTTCTGAATCTAAGGTCGATAAACCTCCCGGAGGTTTTTCTTGGGTAAGTGATTGTTGCAATTCTGATACTTTTCCTGTAATCGTATAATTAGCTGTTGGTGAAACAATACTCCCTTCAATATCCTTTTTCTTATTTTTATCTTGATTGCCCAAAGGTTTTCTCAAGACGAAAATTCGTATTCTTTTATTTGACTGTGGTTTTGATTTAGTCACATATTTAATTGATTCTGGTTGGGATATTAAGATTTGTGAATTAGATGATTGTTTTTGATTTAATTTTGTATTTCTTTGAATTTGCCACTTTTGTTTATTTTTATCTGAATAATTGTCAAAATCACTGTCAACCACTTCATCACTTAAATCTTCACAATCTTGGCGATCATCATCATCGTCATCTTCACTTGTTCCCGAATCATCAAAAATTTGCATTTTTAAATAATTTTTGTTATTATTCGCGATGCTCACAATTGGTCGCACTGCAAACACAAGAGGAACAAATGATGGCGAAGAACTTGGAACAATAAGAACTCCAGATTCTCCAGCTAAATCTGAGTACTTAATTACAACTTCATTATCAGCATCAGCATTAGTAACAAATTTTTTATTCACATTTGAAATTTTTTGATCAGTGGATGAATCTATATCGATTTTCGAAAGTGGAATATCGATTTTTTCATAATAATCAGCTTCCCGAGTTGAACTTTTACGTCTAATCTCAATAGTCCGAGATTTGTCACCATCCACAAACCGACTTTGAATTTGATCATTCAAACTTGCACCTATGATTATAATAATTTGTTATGGATGATATTCTTCAAAAATCTGAACTCAAAATTCTTACAACTGATGCTGCCAACAAAAAGTAGTATTCCTATTGTCCAGAGCCTCATAATAGTTAACCTGTTAGTTCAAATAATCTCAATAAACTGATCAAATTGAAGCCGTTCAGCTTAAGATGTCATCTTTTAAAAATTCAGGTATTTTAGGTCACATAAGTTCTGTTGTATTATGTTATGTTAATTTTGTGTTTTTAATCTCAGTGAAACAAGTTCTTCATTATATAGAACTTAATAATCAAAATATGGGTCATCTAATACCTTTTATAGACAATTTTATTGCAGACAATTTTATTAATATGAATCAAATCTGTATAATCGTTTTGTTGGTCTTATAAATAATGCAAATAAAATTTTATGCTTAGCAAAATGTATATATATATATTTTTGCAAAGTTAAAACTGCTTTAATTTATTAATAATACCATAATTAATACGACACGAGTTATCGAAACTGATTTACCTAAGATTAATTTATGTTATTGTATTAGGTATTTTTGACTGTATTTATCTGTTTTATGCATTCATCAAAATCAGTGTTTTTGTTCAAAATGAGTCTTGTACGATGCTTCTTACATATATGTATGTCGCTGACGGTTTTCAATCATTTCAACTGATTTATCTGAGTTTTGAAAATAGCTACTACAAAAAGGGATAAAAACTAACAATAAACCAGAAGGTACTGGCTAAACCATTATATTCATAAGAAAAAAGCCAAATCTTAATTAAATCCAATATCATGGCTCTAAGTCAAAACCTCAGATTATTTATAACACTTCCGAAATATAAAATAGGTGTTGTCCTTGTCTTTTAATCTTTTATTTTGTGGACCAATACACTTTTCTAAAAAAGAGTTGAAAAGGGGTTTCTGACCGTGTTGTTTCTTGAAAAGTCATCAAAATTAGCTACCAAAATGTTTATGTATTCAATTACGTTAAATTCTATGATTTTGAAACTATCGTATTCGATATTACGATGTACAGAACTTAAAAGAAAATTATTTTCATTATCTATAAATTAAACCTTAAGAACTTATTTGGACACCTTCAAGTCTATGAATATGAGTGGTGTAATAAGGGGCCCAAATTATACAAGCGTATTTAAGGACTGGTCTGACAAATTATAAATATAGAGTTTTAAGGAAATAAGTATTTTAGAATTCCCTTCCAAATCTTTTTATAAAGCCTAGTGTTTTATCAGCTTTTTTAACTTCCCATAGGAAGTTATTGTAATCGGTCCGATTTTTCGAATTGAAAATTTTGACATTTCTCGACGTTTCAAGGTACCTAAAATCGAAATAATAGATTTTTAGAGAGATGTCTGTGCGTGCGTGTGTACGTACGTTCGAACGTCTGTACGTCCGTACGTTCGCGACGTTTTTTTTTTTGTTGTCTATAGCTCAAGAACCAGTGGAGATATCGACTTCAAATAAATTTTTTTATACAGATAATAATGCAGAAAGGACTCTCAAAAAAATTGAGTGGGTGGTTTTTTTACCATAGCAATTTAAAAAAAGGTGAACATTTTGGTTTACCCAAAATATCTCACGAACCAATAATGTATTATGACGTGATACCAAACTAGTATATTTTTGGAAAAAATTCCAACTAACGGTTTTTGTTTATAAATAAAAAAAAACTAAAAAAAATTATGTCACCTCGAATATTTTACTAACAAAAAATGATTTTATCTCCAAAATATTTGTGTGCAATAAAGAATAACGTTTTTGACATCTAGTAAAATTTTGAGAAAAATCGAATTGACAGTTTTTTTGCAAAAAATAAAAAAGCTAAAAAAAAAATTTTTAAAAGTTGGTAAAAATTGATTTTCCGCTCAAATATCTTTTCAAAAATTTTAGATTATGGCTTTAAACTAATTTTGTCTAAAAAAAATACTGAAAATATTCTTTTCGACATTCAGTAATTTGTTTATAAAAGTCCTACAGTCCGTTTTTTCATAAAAAAAATAAAATCTACAAAAAATAGTACGCAAATTTGGTAAAAATTGATGTTCGGTTCTCGATATCTCGTGAACTATAGAAGATATTGACTTCACATTATAGTTTCATTTATCCAATTTGTATTTGTTTATATAAGAAATAAAAACTTTTAAGAAATGCTACTAAAATTGGTAAAAATTGTTTTTCGACTAAAAATCTCGTTTACAAAAATAGATTTTGAATTCAAACTATTTCATCAAATGCAAAATATTGTTGGTAATTTTTAAATCTTTTAGAATAATTCAACTGACAATTTTTTTTAACAAAACACGAAAACCTACAAACATTTTAAGCAAGACAAATCGACAGACGGGATGGGAAGTTATCAGTGTGGGTCGCATCCCAGCCTCTTTTATTTAAATGTAGTTGATATGATCAGTAAAAGTTAACTATCAGTCCAAAATGATGCCTAGATCTGAGAAGTTAAAGAGTTTTTCAAAGTTCGTAGAGATTAACATGTTTATAGCATGTAGTCAATTACGTTATGTTTTCTTGTAAAGCACATTGTTTTGCACTTGTCAATTTTCAACATTAATCGATTTTTACTGCACCATTCCCATTGTCAAAGTAGATTATCTTGTAATAATTCGCAGTCCGTTATTTTGACCTCATCTGCGTATATTAATTTCATCGAATTTTTTAAAACAGAGGGAAGGTCAATCATAAATTGAACAAATAACAACGGACCAAGGTGGCTACCTTGAGGTACACGAGAATTAACAATAAACAAATTAGAATGGTAATTTTTGAAGACAACACTATAATATCTATCAATAAGGTAAACACGCAATTAATTTGTCATGTTGTCCGATTTGCTCTTATTTACTTAAAAGTACTTTATGGTGTCGTGAAATAAAGCCAAGTGAAATAAGGCGAAATTTCAAGAAATGACCTTATTTCACTTTTGTAAAGTGCAATAAAGAAAGTCAGTTTTCAACAGTTAGTCTTATTACACTTAAACAAAGGGAAATAAGGCCAATTCATGAAATTTGGCCTTATTTCAATATGACCAACTCCTGAACCTTGGACTTATTTCACTTTTGTAAAGAACAATAAGGCCAAGTTTTGAAAGTTGGTCTTATTCCACTTGGCGTTTGTTTGTCAAATGTTTTGCTAAAATCTCTAAAAACACACAATCAAGTTGTTATTGTTTCTTGAACTTACTTACTTACTTAAGGTGGCGCTACAGTCCTGTGTGAACTAGAGCTTCACCCAACAAACTTCTCCATCTAGGTCGGTCCCTAGCTAGATGTCTCCAGTTTCGCGCCCCAAGTTGGCTGAGGTTTCTTGAACGCATCAATAAAATAATATAAAATAAATTCAAGTAGATTTGTAACAGTAGATTTTTTTTTAATAAATCCATTTTGATTACCACAGAGTAAGAGATAGAGGGGGAATTAAAGGAAAAAGCATAACACACAAAAGATTCAAAAAATGTTGGGATAACATACAATTTTGCAATAGGATGCTAGTTACATTTTTGAAACTGCTCAAAAAAAATATAAACAGGGCTCTGTTTAATAGCCACTATAAAACTTTTTTGTCATAAGCAATTTGACTTCCTATTAAATATTGAACTATTCTTTATAACATACAAACATGTATGAGAAACAAATGTTGTACTTTTTGTTGAATATTTAATTTTGAACAACTTTTTTTTTTTTTTTTTGAGTCAAAAACTTTTCTGTCTAGGAAATTCGTTAGAAATAGCCTTTTGTCTTTCTTCATTTAGACACATGAATAAGAATCTTAAAAAGAAAAGCCGTAGACTAAAAGTTTTGGAAACTTAACTTAACTTGGGTGTGTTTTTTCATTGTCAAATGGTCTGCCCGTTCAACTTTGGCTATAAGTTGACCAAGATCTGTTTACGTGCAAAGTATGAAATATTTGCAAATGACTATACTAGGGTTGATTTGTTTACACCTTTAAATCAAATATACAGGTACTAATACTACAAGAAAAACAAACTTGATGGTCTTGGGTCTAAACCCATTTAAAATGCCTTGGAAAAGTTTGCAAATGACTTGACTTTTTTATAACTAGCTCTCAGTTTTTATGCCCACTCACGCTCTTTTATTAAAACCTCTACACTAAAACAACAAGTTTTCTTTTTTAATAATCTAATGCATATCACGAACAACAAGAAAAAAAAGAACTCACATTAAGAACCTTCAATTAAAGGACCATATTTTATGAGATGCCCTTAGACACAGTCACATCAGACTGTATAAAAAGCCGTTGAAGATTCTGCCGCACCCACCCAAAGGTGTTGTATAATGAATGTATAAAAAAAGAAAAGGGCTTAAAATAACATCCCCTCTTTTGTTGTGTACTTTATGTTTATGATGTGGTATGGTCTTCATCCTTAAAACTCTCTATGGAATTACCTACATATGTATATCAGGGTGTATCTGCGTGCTGCGTCCTGCGTCCTGCGTCCATTATCCCATCAGGATGATAAAGTCACTTCTTTGTTTAGTTCGAATGAAAGTTGTTTCTTCTTGAATTTCAGAAAGGATTTTTTTGTGTCTGAAACCAAGATACACGACCGTTATATGCGATGAACTGCACCCCCAAAACGTTTAACTATCGCGTAGGTATAAGATTCTAGTATTGTACTCAATCGTAAGCTAAACAAGGTGCGTGCTGAAATGAAATTTCACCCTCCTCTATTATATTAAGAAGGACGGATACAACAACAACAAAAGCAAAAAGAATAAAAGTCTTCTTTCCGCGTGTCATTTCTGTTTTATTTTTATATTTCGCTCTAAAGAGATGATAATCAAACAAGCATCGTTTTTATAAAGGTGCGGTCGCCAACATGGCGTCATATACCTTCTATTTTTTCCCCTTCCACCCCCACAAAAGGTACACAAGGACGTGTGTCTTTCCTGCTGCGTCGCGTAGTCTTAGTCGTCGTAGTTGCTTGATCGATGGATAAATGGATGTCGGATGGTAAGCTATAGGTATGAGCTAAGAATGTATATATTTGCATTATTGAAATAAGAGTTTTTTGTTTTGTTAGTCACATCCTAATGATGAAATAACCTTTTCCGACAAAAAGTCGTAAAATGTATTCGTAGAGAAAAATCACCCTCATCGTCCTCGTCATCGTCATATCGATGATGATTCGTAATAATTTTCGTTTTTGAAAATATGTTATCTTAGATGACACTTGATATTATTATGACAGTGTTTACTTGCGTATAGGGTGCAGCACTTTTTGTAAATCTTTTCCATAAAAAAAAAGAAAACCAAAATTGGCAAAGCGCAAATATTTTTAACGATACAAAATAGTCATAGCCGGCCTATAACACCATTTAAGCCTAAAGTCTGGTTTAACATTTAATGGCGCCCTTACAGAATTAGATCGTAAGAAAATCGGAAAAGTTATGAAATATAACTCCAATTCCCATTTGGTTAAACATTTTAAAAGTACCAACAATATTTTGCATATAATGAAATAGTTTGATTTCAAAATCTATTTTTGTTAACAAAATTTTTAGTCGAAAACCAATTTTTACCAATTTTAGTAGCAATTTTTAAAAGTTTTTATTTCTTAGATAAACAAATATGAATTGAATGAATGAAGTTAATTCGAAGTCAATATCTTTCACTATTCACGAGATATCGAGAACCTAACATCATTTTTTACAAAATTTTGCGAACTATTTTTTTTTAGATTTTATTTTTTTTTAATGAAAAAACTGACTGTTGGATTTTTATAAAAAAATTATTGAATGTCGAAAACAAGATTTTCTGTGAGATAAAAATAGTTTGAAGCCAATATTTTTAAATTTTGAAAAGATATTTGAGTCGAAAATCAATTTTTACCAACTTTTATATTTTTTTTTTTAGTTTTTTTACAAAAACTCTAAATTCGATTTTTCTCAAAATTTTACAGAATGTTTAAAACAATATTTATTATAATATTAAATAAGTTGGATGCCATAATCTCAAATTTTTGAAGAGATATTTGAGTTGAAAATCTATTTTTACCAACTTTGAGTAATAATTTTTTAGGTTCTTATTTTTTATAAAAAAAAACTGTCAATTCCATTTTTCTCAAAATTTTACCAGATGTTAAAAACGTTATTCTTCGTTGCAAAACATTATTTTGGAGATAAAATCATTTTTTGTTCCTAAAATTTCGTAAAAATCGGAGTGACAATTATTTTTTTTAGTTTTTTTTTTTTATTTATAAAAAAACCGTTAATTGGATTTTTTCCGAAAATATATTTTATGGTATTACATTACAATATACAATATAAAATTTAATTCAAGTCTCTAGCGTTATTTGTTCGTGAACTATTTTGGGTTAACAAAAATGTTTACCTTTTTCTTAAATTGCCATATTGGTACAAAAAACACCCACGCAATTTTCTTGAGAGCCCTTTCTGCATCTTTCTGCATTATTATCTGTATAACAAAATGTATTTGAATTCGATATCTCTTCTGGTTCTTGAGCTATGGTACACGAAAAAACGTCACGAACGTACGTATACACACGCACGCACAGACACATCCCTCTTCTTCGGATGTGGAACTGCAACGACAAAATATGATAAATTCATTAAATTCCGAACTAAAGAGCATTGTACAATGGGAATAAAAAAACCGCGTGGAATTTAATGCTTCGAAAACAAAACCCAATGATCTTTTGTATCGTTAAAGTGAGATATACCCTCTTTGCCATTATCCATGAATGGCACTGGCACTTGCATCGAGGAGACTTCTCGATATTCTCGGTATGTGTATCACTAGGCACCTCTTGTGGAACGATCACATACGCCTTGAAACGTCGAGAAATGTCAAAATTTTCAATTTGACAAATCGGACCGATTACAACGTCGAAGTTTTTGCAGTACTAGTGGTTAAACCGTTTCAAAGGTCCTCATGATTTAAATTCCCTTTTTCGGGTCCTGTTCCGCTAATGCCACTTTGTTGCTTTGCTAAGGAATCGTATTCATTCCCCAAGTATAGGCATCATATCAGCAACAAAAAAAAAAAAAGAATTTTTCTTCAAAAATTATCGAAACAAAAATTCAATAAAGCAAAAACCTGGAGGCAAACGTCAACATCAACCATTTTTATGTTGAAAGTTGAGCCCAAAGTTTTATATTATTATTTAAGATATATTTCATTTTCAAAATATCAATTAAGAATTATTTACATACGAAGATCTGTTAAGCATGGCTTTGCTGTTTGCCCGATTGACATAATTTACTCACAGTTAATGCTATTTTAAAAGTTAAAAGAGATAGATGCAATTTTAATATGAGCTAAGAAAAAAAAATACAAAAATGTGAAAACAATTCTTAATATAAGTTGGTATTAAACGCCTTTATTAATGATTTGAATTCTATTTTTGATAGTATAAGTACAGCTTGTTACATCGCCATCGCAGTTAAGAAGAGGTATAACCTCTGCATCGTTTAATACATCACTGCCAAAGAAGGTTCTTCTCATATCTTTCAAGATTGGGCAGTTTCCGATGAAATGCATAATTTCTTCTCTCACCGACATGTTGCAAAGCGTGCAAATTATAAGAAGATCGTCTCGGTGCGGCATGAAGTTCAATCCTACTAAATCTCTCTTCTTATCGTTAATATAGCCGATATTAATTTTTGATTAGAATCAATCCTAAAATAATTTCTTTCACAAAAGATTTTGTCAAAGAACGCTGTAAGTGGCTCTATATACAGATGAAGTGGCTCGATGGATACATTCAAGCCTGTATATTTCGTCTGATTTTGCAATGAGATCATAGAGTGCATTTTTGACATCTCTTCCGTTGCATGACTGCACCCTGAGGGTAAAATTCATATCACAATATTTAGCCAGTTCCCTTAATTTCTGGAACCAAAGACTCTCCTTTTGAATAGTATATACATGCATACAGAGCTATAACTTTTGGCAATCTTTGATTAGGCATGTTAAAAACTCTAAAAAGATAGTCAATATCTAACTTAAGCTTTTTCATAAAGAGCGAAGGCAGTCCGGTTTCAATGTTGACCATATAATTTGGTGTGTTTTTCGGTAGTTGAAAACATCTTTTGACATAAAACCTTAGTCATTTTTCAACAGCTTCATATTTTACATATCCACAAGTTTGCGCTTCATACAGCATTATAGCTTGGGCTACTGAAGTAAAAACTTTGTATGTTACATTATGGGATACAAGATTGTTTGCAAGTCATTTTTTCCAAGTATCACTTATTGCAGTCTTGGCTTTAACCAAGTTTCTCCTTCAAATGGGTTTAAATTTATAAGTTGTTTGTTACCACACAAGGAATTTTTATGCTTTCACCACTTCGATTGGTTCGCAAACAGAAGTCCTTTTATCTTGGTTCCAGCAAACTCTATCCCACCGGGTAAATCGTCAATGATGTCTTCGAAAAACCAATTCGAAATTTCTTCACCATTCCACACCGAAGTTATATTTCCTTCATACAGGTTTTCTAGCACTCTTCCAAATTTGGTTGACTTCCCCTTGGTGTACAGCTTGTAAAACAAGACTTTTTTATCGATAGTATCGAAGGTGGCCTTAAAATCTGTGAATAGGACATACAGCTTCTTTTTCTGCTGCAAGAGAGTTTCCGCAATGCTTTTTAAGACAAAAATGTTGTCGTTTGTTTAATAGCCGCTTCGGAAATCCGCTTGGAATTCCGTAAGCAATTTGTTATGATTAATCCAAACTGTTAAACGATTTTTTAGAATTGACACAAATACTTAAGATGAATTAAGAAAGGATATTTCGCGGTAGTTGTCTGGATCTGGATTTTTTTGGATTGGAAATAATATCGCTTCCTTAAATTCATCCGACACGATTCCATTATTTAAGAACCAACGTTCCATATTTAAAAAATTCAAATATCAGCTCCTGGTGCTTTCCATCTGTTATAACATCATCCAAAATTTAATCTTCGTAAAAGGGTTTTGAAAACATTGGAATCAATGCATCTTTTTTAGAGCTTAAACATTTTTAGAAGTTTGCGAGAGTTAATAAAATAAGGAAGGGCTAAAGAGAAGATAGCGGTGCAAATTGGTCTGAAGTTTTGAATATTATAAAATGAAAGGTAAAAACAAAACATTCTTGATGTGCAGCTGATAAAATAATCTCAATTGAATGAGCTCTAGTTCAAAGTGATATAAGCACTCCTTAAAGTTCAAGTAATACGTCAGAATTGTTTAAGGGTTGGAATGCAAAAGCTAATAAAAATTATAGTAGGTACACCTGTAGACCTGCCGCATCTATCAATTATTAATTTAATTACAATCATCGCCCCCTTGATTATTATTGCCAAGTTGGTTGTCTCATTCGTCTAGATAGACGAGGTGTACTTGAAAGACAGAAAAGGCTTAAAATGTAGAAAAAAAATCTTATCATCGCCTGAGTTAAAGGTAAAATACAACGCAAATATCAGCAGGTTAGCTTAATAATGATATCGTTTATTAATAGGTATGTACCTATAGATATTTCTAAAGTCATATATAAACATGAGTCTAAACAAACTGGCAAAGATAAGAAATAGCGTCTATGATTGAAGAGCAAATTTATAAAAATTATGCCTTTTGAACAAAGATCGTTCATTGTGCAATATAGTACATATATGGCTCCAATGTTATCGATAATCTTTCGATTTTTTTTTTCTTTTTCAAGAATATTGTAAATGTATCGCGTTTTATTATTTTTGGTGTGATCCAAAACTTATCAATCATTTTATGACTAAAGCTAAAGTTATTGGCAAAATGATTTGAAAAATAAACTTAACGCGATTAGGTATATGTCCTAAAAAAAAAGCTTCTTAGAAAAGATAATAATTTTCAAGACATCATGCACATTCCATAAAATTGCAATCAATAATAATGAGAATTAGTGTTCTTATAACAGGTTTTAATGCATCATCCATGGAAAAGTTGTAACTGATAAATTTTTTGTTCTTGACACAATTTTTCGTAATACTGCGGTTTATTTACTTTTCGAAGAGGTATTTATGCAAGGTTTTCCAATAAGATGTTTCATTTTGATAACTAAAATAAGAGTATTTCTTAAGAGAAATCTATTGATGTTTACCAATGCACGTAGCCCCGTCTTGCTGAAAGTAACCGCTGTCCATATTTAAATCTTCCAATTCTGGTCATTTTCGCTTGCTTGGGTTGTCAACAGTAAATCCGTCCGTATCCGATGCTTTTTGGTCCTTCGCAACTAGGAGATTTTTACGTGGTCAGGAAGTCACCCCGACGGCACGACCCCCAACCTGGAGGGCCAGATCCTTAGTATAACTCCAAGGACGGGGAGCCGGATAAACCGCTCCTTATAGGCCTGGGCTCCGAATAAGTCGTAGAAGCCCTATAAGGTGTTCACTATAAGTAGTTCAACCTTACTGGAACTGTAGACGCCACCGTTGATTCCATCTCGAGAATTCGTCCGCTGCCGTCTGGATAAGGAGAGGTGCCTTAGTGGAAACACCTCCATAGGGGACGCAGATCAACAATTCCGCCTACCCGACCTCGACGAAGTGAAGATAGCTATATCTAAACTGAAGTCAAACAAAGCTGCTGGGGCTGACGGCATCGCTGCCGAACTATTCAAAGCAGCAGGCGATGACTTGGTAGAGAGCATGCACCAACTCATCTGCAAAATATGGTCTGAAGAAAGCATGCCCGATGAGTGGAATCTCAGCATAGTTTGCCCGATACATAAAAAAGGAGATCCTTTAAATTGCGTCAACTACAGAGGGATCAGTCTCCTTTACATTGCATATAAGATCCTTTCTGCCGTATTATGTGAACGTCTGAAGCCGTTCGTCAACAACCTGATAGGTCCTTATCAGTGTGGCTTCAGACCGGGAAAGTCCATTATCGACCAAAAATTCACACTACGGCAGATCTTGGAAAAAACCCAGGAGCTTCAAATCGATACCCACCATCTTTTTATCGATTTTAAAGCCGCGTATGACAGCATCTATAGGGAAGAGCTCTACAGAGCAATGTCTAGTTTTGGCATCCCTGTCAAACTTATCCGTTTGTGCAGAATGACGATGGAGAATGCACGCTGCTCCATCAAGGTCGGAAAAGATCTCACCGATGCATTTGACTTCAAAAAAGGTTTTAGACAAGGCGATGCACTGTTATGCGACTTCTTTAATATCGTTCTGGAAAGAATTGTGCAAAACTCAACCGTCAACACTAGAGGCACAATCTTCCAAAGGTCCATCCAATTACTCGGATACGCAGATGATATTGACATAATTGGAAGATCAAAGCGTGATGTCAGTGGAGCGTTTTTGAGCATTGCGACGGAAGCGAAGAAGATGGGTTTAGTGGTCAATGAGGGCAAGACCAAGTATATGCTGTCATCAAAAAAGGACATTAAACAAGGACGTCTTGGACAAAACGTCACCATGGACAGCTATAACTTTGAGGTAGTTAAGGACTTTGTCTACCTAGGCACCGCTATTAACAGCGCTGAAATCAAACGAAGAATAACTCTTACAAATCGCTGCTTCCTTGGACTTAGAAGGCAATTGAGTAGTAAAGTCCTCTCTCGAGCATCTAAAATCACCATCTATAAGACACTCATCATCCCGGTTCTCATTTATGGCGCTGAGGCCTGGACCCTGTCAAAGAAAGATGAGAGCGTCTTAGGATGCTTCGAGAGAAAAATTCTTCGGGTGATTTTTGGTCCCGTACGCATAGATGGAGAATGGAGGAGAAGATATAACGACGAACTGTACGTGCTGTACAGCGACACTGACCTAGTTAACAGAATTAAAGTCCAACGGCTTAGATGGCTAGGTCATGTAGAGCGAATGGACATCAACGCTCCAGCCCGGAAGGTCTTCGAATCTAATCCCGAGGGACGGCGCAGTAGAGGAAGACCGCGACTCAGGTGGCGCACGCAGGTGGGTGAAGACCTCAACCAACTTGGCGTGCGAAACTGGAGACAGCTAGCTAGGGACCGAGCTGGCTGGAGACGCATATTGGTTGAGGCCCAGGTCCGCCCCGGACTGTAGCGCCACCTTAAGTAAGTAAGTAATTCTGATGGTCATACAAAAATCAAACCCTCAGCAATATTCTCATTTTTAGTGATTTAATTTACTAATGACGTAGTTTTTACATGTCAAATGTCAATAGATGACAGCTTCAAAAGTGACAAGTGTCCAAATAGCGAGCTTTTTAAAATTAACCTTCTTCTTTGAAAACAACAATTTATTTTTAACCCCCAACAAAAAGCTTACCCAGTTTTTAGGTACAGTCCCAAAGTCTACAGATATAGATTAATATTAAAGCCTACACAATAACTTGATTATCTAACGTATATCATTGCATTGAGATCATTAGATATCGATTTATCGTATATTAGAAGGGTGTTTATCAGGTCGAAGACTTAGTTATTCAAAGCATGCGTGTGATGTTAGTTTTGTCTTATTTTTCTCAGCCTACAAAACAAATAGATATGGTTTGGTTGTCTAAAGTGCGCATTAAACAATAAGAGTTATGGGTTTCCAAATATATTAATGTCTTCAAAATCACCATGCAGCCTATACATGCCCTGCCTGCATTGCTTCATTTCTTTCTTATTTTGTACTATTTGGTATCCCTACTTTTGCCATTTTGGGATTTCAACAGAAGATTTATGTTAATTTTGAAGCTGTTAAGCCTTACGCGTACGCGTACTTCTTGTCTTTGCTTATATATTTAAATGCCATTGCTATACCGCCGCGCCGCTCCGGGTCGCATCGCGATAACTTTGTATTTTGCGTAATTTAGTTTATTTTATTATGTGGAAATTGTGCGTTTTGTGTGATCGCATCGCACAGAAGCATCATTTATCCATGCCCAAGAAATAAGAAAATTAGTATTCAGAGTATCGAACTACAGCTAGCCGGCCAGCCAGCCTACCTTCACAATATAGCGACACAAAAATGTAGGATGATAGCTCTGTGGTTTGGCTTGGCATGATGGTTAGGCCAATGTAATAAAACGATTTAAATTGAAAGGTGATATGTGGCTCATCTGTGTGGATTTATCTGCGCATTTGTTCTCTTTTTTTGGTTTATTTGTTTTTGTGATGCATTGATGCCACATCTGTATTCTGTCCCGGATCTATGGTCTTTCTTATTTTATTTATTAGCATCATAAAATCAAGCCTTCAGAGAAGAGATAGTTGCTTTGTTTTTGAGTGTAAAGTATTTATGCATGTTACTAAGGTCGAATAATACACAAAAATCAAAAATGCTTTGACAGTTCACGGCGGCCATTTTGTTTTAAACTTAAGTGTCAAAGAGTAATAAAAACAAATAAGTTAGGTGGCGCAACAGTTCGTAGAGAACAAGAGGCTAGTGAACTACAACTCTTAATCATTCCTGTGTGCGAGCTATTTCAGAGATGAAAGGGACCTACAATTTTGTATGCCGAATCCGAACGGCTAAATTGAGAAAGCACTTTTCATGGCAAGAATTACTCTTGGAGGATTCCTCACAAGAGTCAATACCTGTGACAAAAACTTTAGGTGGCACGGACAGGGATTGAATCCAAGACCTTTGGCATGAGAGTCCTACGCACTTCGTCAAAAAGTATAATGCATACCTAAAATTTTGCCAGCATGAATTTTGCCATTACTCAAGAGTTAGATGCATAAACAGAATCGTCAACAAGAATTTTATACCGAAAATTATTAAAACGAAAAATCATGTCCATCGAATTGGACAAAGAAAACGAGAATTTTGGAAGTGCAATTTCTCTTATAAAATGTATAAATGGTGTGAAAATTAAACATCATATTTTAACATAAGGGAATTCGTATTTATTTTAAGTAAACAAAACCAACATTTGTAATACCTGTTCAAAAGCAATCAACAGAAAATTGCAACAACTTTCATAATTCCATGTCCCACAAATAATTGGAAACATTGTAATTAGTACTTTGTGGCGTATCCTCAAGGCGTGTCGAGACATTGAAGATACAATTTTTTAAAAAAAATTCTGCGGGTATTTTTTGCCATTCTGCTTGAAGACCGGTCTTAAGCTCCTGAATATTTTGAAATTTTTTTTACTAACTCGACTTTCCAGTTCATCCCAAATATGCTTAATTCCATTTAGGTCGGGGGACTGTGCAGGTGTTTTAAGCACTTTGGGACAATTATATAACAACCACGAACTTGCTGTGTAAGATGTATGCTTAGGGTCATTGTCTTGATAGAAGACAAAATCGTCTTATATTCCCAACTTGATGACAATTGGCACCAAATGTTGCTTTAAAATGTTGACATAACCCTTTTGGTCCATTTTACCTTCCGCACAAAGTGTAAGTTTCCAACACCAGATTAAATGTCTAACCGTACACAAACAATACAAATTTCAGAAATTTTACCTTATTCCAGAACGAAGAATTCTTCGTTAAATTTTCCTTCGAAAATGAAAGCCCTTCTTTTCTATTTCACTTACAAACGGCTTCTTTCGAGCTACGCGACCATTCATATCGTGTTTTCGCAGAACTCTTCGGATCGATTCGGTAGTCACTTCCTTGTTCCTCGTCTTCTTCAAAAAAAAACCTTCAGAAATTCCGTTGATGAGAAAGGATTTTTCTTAATTTCCCGAAAAAAGTAGCTTTTCCTCGTATGTAGTCAACTTTTCCACCTGTCCTATCCTGCTTAAATTAAGGATCATACTTTCATTTTTATAACGTGAAATTATGTCTTGAAATGTTGAATAGTTCCGTTGGACAACTTTAGATATTTTACGAACTGATTTTCCATCATGATTCATGACTATGCTTTATAACCAATTTTCTAATTTCAACCGATGTTTGTTTGCCTTTGGGGGCCATTTTAACGTTTATCGAAAAACTTTTCAAAAAAACAAACTGAAAATGATTGACGAAAGAAGAATACTTTAGCCTATAACAATTTGACGGGAAAAGTACTGTTACGAAGTACTCTACATTGCATCAGTAACAAGTGTGGAAGACGAAATAATACACTTGTTTTACTTACATTTTTATATTTTTGTATTCTTCAATCAGAATTAAGTTTCTTTTTAACAAATCCGAGATAATTTTCTACACTCCCCATACATTTTCATTGATAAATTGTACTTCCAGAATTATGTTTGTGTAAGTCCGACAAGTCGTGGGAGCCACTGTAGATGCCAATCAATGAATTCGATGTTGCCAAAGTATTCGGGCTGATTTTTGACACTTTTCTATGGTTGAAGTGTCAAAATTGACATTTGATTTTCTATGCAACCTGTAACTGATTCTGTAATCGATATGTGATACATTTAATAATGTTCTGGGTACGATCCCAGGTAAAATAGAGTCGTCAACATATTCTGTGGAAGTAATTTGACATTCTTTGGTAATTTTTATCTTACTCTGAGGCTAAATCAACAGATCTAGGGACCTTTATATAAAAATGCTCATCTTTAGGTAATTTCCTTTGAACGATAATATCACTGCAAACAATCTTGATAAAAATAAAACAAACACAAAATATTTTGATTTCTAATCAAATTCAAATAACAACTTTAACTAATAACGAACGTATATAAACCTACACCCTCGTCAAAAGGTGCATCGACCTCGCTGATGCACATTTATCATCAACTTTAATCGAGAGTAAAGAATAAATGAACGGCACAAGCCGAATTCGAAGTCGAAGCCGACAACGTTGGATAACAACAACAACAACAAAATAAACACAACCACTCAACCGAAACATACGGCAATCCTGAAACCGAAATTATTTATTAGATTGAGATCCTTGCGGGAGGCAGGTGTTCCTTTGAATGCAACTATACTTTTCCAGCTTTCGTTAAGGCGCGGACGTTCAAACATTATACCTTACATACCGAAAAAAAAATCTGACCAAGACAAGAGGGCACGTGCTGCTTTTCTGTAAATGCTCTTTAGTTGGTATCCAAGTTGAGATAATGCAACCATCGAGGAGGCTATAGTAACGTAAAAAAAACCATCCCTTTATTGTGCGTTTTAGGGGAAGCCAATATAATACGAAGGGTAGCCCTCAACAAATTGGAGGTATTGCTGAAGCGCAGCGGCGGCGCGGCGCGGCGGTGGCAGCGCTGCGCTGGACATCAGAAACAGCAATAGCAGCAGCAGCAATGTTGCATCTGCATTCGATTATCACCATCATCCGCGCAACAAAGAAGAAGATCTCTTGGGATAAAAAACCTAAAAAACAATAAATGTGAAGCCAACATCAGCGCACGAGTCGTGTCTGTAATTACCCAATGCAACTGTTGTCCGCTTGTGGCTGTGTCCATCTAAAGGTACATCAGTAGGGTCTGTTTTTGGGGCTCGGCTCGGCTCAACGCAACGTCTGGTGCTCATTTAGACTTCTTATACCTTTACCTACCCTCACAATTATTCAGCGACCTGCACTGCGCGCGGTATTCCCTGTTTTGGTTTTAGTTTTAGTTTGTTGTTGTTGTTGTTTCGTTAACAAAGATACATTTACCCCATGAGCCACGAAGACGTAAAACATAATGAAGCTAAGAAGAAACATCAAACATGCAACAAGATCAAGAAGATGATGATGATGCTCGCTTTGGTTGTTGTTTCGAAATCGACAGTTTATAACCACAAGCTGGCAGATGATTTTGAGTTTTTTGTTCCGTTTTGTTTTGTGACGTTGCGTCGTCGTCGTCGTTGTCGTTGTCGTCATCGAACTGTTTCCTTTTTTTTTTAATTTTTGGTTAAAAAGATCGAGGATTTCTAAGATCGAAACATCAGATTGCGTCTTGACTTTATGTTGGGGTTTGATGCTCGCGCTGACTTAATGAGCTGGTCCAAAAAAAGGATCAGAGTTAAGTAAGTATTTGTTTAATAACCTCTTTGTTTATAAGCAAAAACTAAATTTGTAACCCTAATGCCAAAAGAATGAGACCTCTCTAGTGAGTTGGCTATAGACATTGAGGTGTTAAAGGTTGGGATGATAAGTGATTGTCACATTTTTTAAAGCCAAATGTGATTATTACAAACCCCTTCGTGTGTACTACTATATATAGGGTTTTTAAATTGGCGCTGGTAGATTCCGTGGCGGCCATTTCATTTTGGTGACATCTGTCAAATCTTTTGTTTATTATTCAGTCGTTTATACCAAATCATTATGGCAAGTTACACGATTGAACGTGTGTCGTTAACACAAACGTTGCGCGCATTGCGCCCATTTTACGGTGGACGTGGTGGCCCTTCACAGTCGACTCTTCAACGTTTGGTGGCCAAATTTGAGACGACCGGTTCAGTAAACAATCAGCCAACACCCGTACGTTCAAGGAACGCAAGATCAGCCGAGAACATCGCCGCCGCCGTCCGTCAAATTGTAGAGCAGAACCCGAGGCAGTCTATTCCTCGCTGTGCACAAGAAGTTGGCCTTTCGCAGACTTCAACTTGGCAAATTTTGCGTCGGGACTTGGGCCTGCCCTACACCCGGTCAAGATCGAACTGATCCAGGAGCTCAAAGTTCATGACCATAGACAACGCCGTTTGTTCGCTGACTGGGCTTTGAATCGTTTGGAAGAGGACCCCAATATTGGCCGAAAAATTATCTTTAGTGACTGGCGCATTTTCGGATAAATGGCTGTGTTAACAAGCAAAATTGCTGTAGGTATATGGGACGACACCAACCCACGCGAGGTTCACTAGGTGATAATGCATCCTCAAAAAGTTTGGTATGGATTTTGTGCCGGCGCGGCGGCGGCGTAATTGGCCCGTACTTTTTTGAAAACGACGTTAGTGGGGCGGTCACCATCAACGGCGAGCGCTACATAACGATGATAACTAATTTCTTATGACCCAAATTGAACCATATGGACATAGACGACATGTAGTTTCAGCAGGACGCCGCTACGTCCCACACACCACTATTGACATTTTCATCATCTACCGCCCTTATTGAAAAAACCCTATATGATGATTAAACTATTAATTCGTTTACAAGCAGAATCAAGAGTTACAGTTAAAATTGATTCGGAATTTCGGCCAAGATTTTCGCAATTTGAGTTGAGAGCTCGAATTTAAGTTGGATTCAAATGATCCTGAAATGACATTCGACTAAAACAAAACGAGTGTTAAGGAACAAGTTGTGTTATAAAGAAGTTTCAATAAAACACATCTATGCAGGTCCCTGCCAATCTTAATCTTTGGCTAAATAATTCAACTCGACTCTGCTTCTTGACAATGAACGAGTCGAGTGAAGCTTAATTCAACACGACGTAGGTTTGAAAATTGTCGAAGTTAAATTAGAGCTTAAAAGAACAATAATTACTACTTTGTGATGATATTTGTAATTTAATTTCATTATTGAGTATTTTAAAATACTTACATCACATTAGAATATTTTTTCTAAAAAAATAAAGCGTCAAGATGCGGTTACATTTTTGTAAGCGTCTAGAAATGTCGAATTTGATATCAATTTGATTAAATGTCAGTGTCGCTTATCGCAAATCATCATACCCCAGTTAGGTTAGAAATGACCCTTATGTTGAATAGATGTAGTTGTAAAAGTTAGTAAGCGGCAGAATTTAATTTAAAAAATTTAACTTAATAACTTATAATCTTGTACCGTCACACATTTTTTATATTTGACTTGAAAACAGATTTAAATTTTAGTTGAAAAATTTCGAAACTTAAAGATAACAGCCACCTAAAATATGTTTAGAAGTCTTACGTCGTTTTCAATTGACAATCTGGAATTGTTCTTCGATTCGGAATCCCAATTGAACAGTTTTTTTTTATTCCGAAGAATCTGAAGTTTGGTGAGAATGTATTGGTTGAGTATGACATGTGTCACATATATGTGTATTCACGCTAAATTTCATTTTGTTTTTGTGCTGCAAACATATAGGAAGTGAATTTGGATTGCTGCGATATTATTTTAGCTGTTCCTCTGAATACTTGTCCACTACATCCTTCACAAAGTTTTGCACTTTTGGTTTTTTGGCAAACTCCTGCAGGAGAAAATCAACTGCAATAATGTCTTCATCACTTGATGAAGAAGATGAGGAAGACGACTCCAATATTGTTTCTAACAAACTAAGAACACTTGTTACAATATTTTCAATATTGTTTTCCATTTTGATTATATTTTTTTATAATTTTTATATTAATTTCAAGAAATCACTTCACTGCTGGTATAATTTATGCAAACAAATGTGTTACAAAAAAAATGTCATTTGTCAAGTGTGACATCTGACATTTAAAATTTATAAATGTGTGAGTGATTCTGCTTCTGATTCTGTTTTTAAAACCAGAAGGGAAATTCTCTTATTTTCAGAATCAGAACTGTCACTTTTGCCCAATTGAACGCATTCAGAATGCTTTTTTTCACTTCCAGATTGCCAATTGAAAACGACGACGTTAGTACATTAATATTGCTTGCCCCAAAAGTTTTTTTTTTTTAATTGGAATGTGTCAATTTTGACAGTTCGTTTTATACCTAATTAATAGGTTGGTTTATATTTCATACATTTTGGAGTTCTCCTTTTTCTTAAAAATATTCACATTTTTCCCATTTTTCTGTTAAAACTCTGAGAATAGAATTTTGGGATCAAACATCTAGCTTAGCTTAGCTAGGAAACTCTATTTACACTGCTGGTCATAAGGTTAGAAGCAGGCATTTTCGAGAAGTAAAATTGATATTTCTCCCGTTACATGATGGATTAGAAAAAAACAACAATGGTAAATGAGAGACTATTTTGTTGACAACAAAATATAAAGTTTGGGTAAGGGAGAGATTTAGCTTACGGAACTTTCATGGCAAATTGTTAATGGAGCCAATAATATGCGAAAATAAATCGGGTCATTAGATTAGAAGCACATCAAATAAATGAAAATAAAATGCAACTGTTTGTATTTTGTTATGTTTTTTAACTTTCATTAGGTTTTAGATAATGCGTGCTACCACCAGCCTTCAAAATAACTTCAAAAATTCTATCTTTTAAGGATTTATATAAAGAGATTTCAAGTAGACCAGAGGAATCTCACTCCAGGGCAATTTGATACCATAAATTAGCGCTTCCTTGTCATAGTATTCCTTGCGTCCCTCATGTACCTTACGTGTAAGCTAGCTTCACACATTTTCAAATATGTTAAGGTCCGAGGAATATGGTGGCCAAGGCAGCAAGTGGAAGTTTTGATTCGCAATAAGGGATTTTACCTCTCGGGCTGTGTGTATGGGAGCGTTTTAATACTGAAAAAGCCATGAAATCCGTCAAAAAAGATCGCTAATATTGGGGCATACAGATTCCAGGAAGGCTTTGAATGTTTTCCTTGTCATTTGGTATCTTGGACTACCAAGTTTATATAGCGACATGCAATAAAATTGAACCCCAGACGATAACGCCTCTTTCTTTGCTACGTTGACGGTTTAAAAATCTCTACTCTCTCCTCAGGTCATGGAAATAATTATTGTAACCATCTGGCCCATGTAGGTTACATTTTTTAGTCGAAAAAAAACAACCTTAAGCCAATCATTTGCGGTCATTCCATTTTGCGCATCCCCGATTATGTGATCTTTCGGGAAACACAAGCATCCCTTCTTCCTTGTGTCATTGAGTGGTGGTTTTTTCTTAAGCTTCAGGCGCTTTAAGTGTTTTAGCTGCCGATAAAGCTGAATTTGACGTTATTCTATAGATACTTCGCGTTTCGCGAAGTCTTAAGGCATAGGAAGTGTTTTTTTTTATAATTTTTCGAATAATTAATCTAATCTAATGACCGGCAGTGTATATTTAATACTTCTCTTTGTCACCTTATTTAGTAATTTCAGACACAAGAGCCTAAATGTCTATATTTGTTAAAAATTAGGCGAAACTTATCCGAAAGGCGAAAAGTGCCTTTTGGTAAAAGTGCCTCATTGGTAACCTACTTGTGCAAAAATTTGTATCGAAATTGAATTATAAATATTCCATTTGTATGCAAGGTCAAAAGATCGAATAAGGATAGTATTTTTAACTTCCCGATTTGTCGAATTGAAAATTTTGACATTTCTCGACGTTTCAAGGCCCCTAGAGTCGAAATACAAAATTTTTAGAAAGATGTATGTGCGTGCGTGTGTACGTACGTACGTTCGTACGTCCGTACGTCCGTACGTTCGCGATGTTTTTTCGTCGTGCATAGCTTAAGAACCAGTAGAGATATCGACTTCAAATAAATTTTTTTATACAGATAATAATGCAGAAAGATGCAGAAAGGGTTCTCAAGAAAATTGCGTGGGTGGTTTTTATCATAGCAGTTAAAAAAAAATAGTGCACATTTTGGTTAACCCTAAATATCTCACGAACAAATAACGCTAGCGACTTGAATTACATTTTTTATTATATATTGTAACGTGATACCAAACAAATATATTTTTGGAAAAAAATCCAATTAACGGTTTTTTTATAAATTAAAAAAAAAACTGAAAAAAAAATATATTTGTCACCTCGAAAATTTTACAAATAAAAAATGATTTTATTTCCAAAACAATTTTGTGCAACGAACAATAACGTTTTAAACATGTGGAAAAATTTTTAAAAAAATTGAATTGACAGTTTTTTTACAAAAATATAAACCTAAAAAAAAAACATTACTCAAAGTTGGTAAAAATTGAATTTAGACTTAAATACATTTTCGAAAATTTGAGATAATAGCTTCTAACTAATTTTAACTTATAAAAAATATTGTGTTCAACATTAAGAACAATTTTGAGAAAAATCGAATTGACAGTTTTTTTACAAAAAATTAAAAACCTAAAAAAAAACTAACAAAAGTTGGTAAAAATTGATTTTTGACTTAAATATTATTTCAAAACTTTGAGATAGGTTTAAACTAATTTTATCTTATGGGAAATATTGTTTTCAACATTCAGTAAAATTTTGACAAAAATCGAATTGACAATTTCCTTACAAAAAATTAATAAAAGTTGGTAAAAATAGATTTTCGACTCAATTATCTTTTTTAAAATTAAAAATAGTAGCTTCAAACTAATTTTATCTTATAACAAATATTGTTTTGAACATTCGATAAAATTTTGAAAAAAAATCAAACTTACAATATTTTAACAAAAAATAAATACCTTAAAAAAACATTACTAAAAGTTCGTATAAATTGATTTTCGACTCAAATATCTTTTTTAAAATTAAAAAATATTGACTTCAAACTAATTTTACTCACAGAAAATATAATTTTCGACATTCAGTAAATTTTGTATTAAAATCCAACAGTCAGTTTTTTCACAAAAAAAAAATAAAATCTACAAAAAATAGTACGCAAATTTGGTAAAAAATGATGTTTGGTTCTAGATATCTCGTGAAAAATAGAAGGTATTGACTTCAAATTCATTTCATTCATCCAATTTGTATTTGTTTATTTAGGAAATAAAAACTTTTAAGAAATTCTACTAAAATTGGTCTTCGACTAAAAATCTCGTTAACAAAACCTGATTTTGAAATCAAACTATTTCATTATTTGCAAAATATTGTTTGTAATTTTTAAATTTTTAAGAAACAAAACATGAAGTCCTACAAACTTTTAAGCAAGACAAAGCGACAGACGAGATGGGAAGTTATCAGTGTGGGTCGCATCCAGCCTCTTTTTAATTAAGGTTTTTTGACACTTCAATCGAAGTTAACCTCTGATGAAATATGTAGAACAATAATTTCTTAAAAAAGAAATGAATAAAACGTGATGGATAAGTTTCCACCATATCGGAAGATTTTTTAAGCTTTGCAAATGACAGCAAATGTCAATTCTACTGTGTGATGATGTACACTATAACAAAAAACACATCAACATAAGACTTCTCTTTTTTATTTTTAATGAGAGCTATGCCCTTTATTTCGTTTAAGTAAGCTATTTTTATGACAGCTCTTGCTGCAACGATTCATTTAGATGCAGCTACTTCTGATGTTAGAAAATTGCATGTAGTTTCCTTAATTTTGGCGACTTACTAGAATTGTAAGTCCCCAAAGTAAACTGTATCATCGCGTAACATTGAGTCAAACAGACCTAAATGCCTTACTTGACTCGAGTAGATTTGATAAATATATCGGTCCAGCCGTTGAGGCTCCAAATTAAAAAAACACAACTTTCCAATTAATTTAAAATAACGTCTTTTTCTACCAGAACAAGGCTTTACTACCTCTTGTCCTTATTGTTCTTTAATCTGACTAAAAAAAGCAACAAAACCTCTTAAAGAACCAAGGGTAAACTTCTCTCCAGTTGGATGCACCCCGGAGAAAAAGACCACGCAATATCCACAAAATGCACATCATCTTGTCTTTTTATTCTTGGCGCGCAAACTGAAAAACTCAATGTATCTACTTCGCATGAAGGAACACGTGCCCACATGACATTTGTAACAATTCTTCAACCTTTATTATTTTTACTTCTTCTCCAACTTCAAGATGGGTTTCTCTTCTTTTTTTTTGTTTGTTATCTGTCAGTTCGCGGCTCGGCTTAGGAGGGTTTCCCTCCTATAAAACTATCTTCTTGGTCTTATTTCTCTTGTCAGAGCAAGTGGCATTTTCTGTTGTTTGACCGTTGAGATGCGCGTTCATTGTTTCACAATTGACTTTTCGGTTCAATACTGCATGCCGGTCTTGACTGTGCCTGTATACTAAATACCGGCTTAACCGATCCCGGCGGCAGCGGCGGCGATGGTACCGGTGCGGTGTAGCCGTTGCCATAGTAGATACTCCCCATGTGCATCTGATGAATTCGGTTGAGCGATTCAGTTGATTCCAGGCTGCGTCGGTGCATCTCGTAATGTATTTTTTTTCGTTCGCTTCCTTGAGATGATGTGGGCTATATATCAGAATGCATGTATAGATAGAGATACGAAACACGTTTTCTTGTACCTTTACCTTTTGCCATCTTCAGTGGAGTGGATTGATGTTAATGATGACTTCCGAATAGGGTCTGTGTTCTTAACGGTTCAGTAAATTTGTCATCTGGTAAAGGTAGGAACTTCTTCGCTCTACCATACCATCATCAAGGAAGAAATAATGCGGTGAACAATAGGACAAAGAATATTATATGCATTTTATAGCCAAGGAGAAGGAGTGATAAGGTTCCTTATAATAATGTCTTATGGTTATTTTAAGTGTTCTAGAAGACATTTCATGAAGGTATACCCAATTTTCTTCCTCTAAATTACTTGGCTATTTCTTTTTTTTATTGTCATAACACTTTTTATCCAAACTGAAAAAAAAAAGGTCTGGCACGACAAATTTTTAATTGAGGACGTACAACAAAGTCGTTATAGAATATGAACAAAGATGACCCTATAAATTTAACCAACAAAGGTATTGTGAAATGTGGCTCAAAAGATGGCCCTAACACTGAACGAAGTTACGTGTTGTTGCAATTGTAGCCCTTTAAAATATTTTCAAAACGAAACCGTTGACTACCCCCTCTAAATTTGTGGTTTATCCGCATCCTATTGGAACAACATGATTCCAGTTGCTCTTTATTTAGTGCAACAGAAGCGCATAAAATAAATGTAGTGAAATTACTTGTAAATTTTGGCGGAAATGGAGCATTATGTATTGACTTGTATTGCTTATTAATGCTCTGTTATAGATCTTGGATTTAAGACCCGTACCAACCTTTTCTATCTTCTGAGAAATAAGTTAATATTTTAATATTAAAACAAGATTAGAATTTAGAAAAACAATTTTTGCATAGGTTTATTAACTGATGGAGACAGATATTCAAAATGATAGATTTTAAGATTGTTAAGCCCTTCGATAGCAAAAGTGTATGAAAGTAGACAAAGAGCATAATCAACCTTAAATTTCTACTTATTGTATCCACCGAATTTTTACAATTTTCGGAAATGAAAATTGAATTTACCTTCTTTAATAAAGTTCACTTCAAAATGATTTACGAAACAACACTGATATTTGTCGAAAAAGCAATTTACACCTTGGAACAAAACTTGGCTTTCTGAAAAGTCAAGGAAAATTAATTCTTGAAGCTCCATGGGCTGGGCAGGTTACTTACCTTTTATTAGAGAAAGGAGACCGACGCGGAATGTCGTTTGCTTATGCTGGAGAGCTGTCTTAGACCTCAGCTCTCGACTATCAAGATAGATGAAGTAATTTGATGAGGAAGGTTATGACCAGACCTCGATTTCTTGTTGTGTGCTATGGGCATTTAAGATTAGATTAGATTTGGTTTTTATTTTGATAACGTTGATTAAAATTTTTTTATAAAGTTTACAAACAAAAATAAAAAGCATGGCTTTACTGCCGTCTGCCTAGTTGACAAATCATAAAAAAATAACATAGCTCAATAATATATTTAAAAACTTTCATTTATAATTCTACTTCTATAGAGAAGAGCTAGCCTGCAGAATTGATATAATTTTTTAACTTCCATATTCTTAAGCAAGAGTATAACTTGATTTTGCGTCAGTATTTCGCTACCAAATGTATTCCTTCTTATTTCTTTAAGAACTGGGCATCTTCTAACAAAGTGTAAAACATCTTTCCTTTTCTTTAAATTGCACAATGAGCATATAATTGGTAAGTCATCTCTATGAGGTATAAAATTTACCTGCATAACTTCACCTCTCAATTTAACCATCATTGAAATTTCGACAATACTATTATCGTCACTAAAATAATTTCTGTCTTCCAAATTGTGATTTAGTTGACAGTAATAGAGCTGCCTGTATATAGATCCTTTGGCGTCATTCAAGTATTTCTCTCGTTGTTTTATGTCCACTGCGGAAATGAGCTGGTATGAAGAAGCTTTTAAATCATCCTGATTTATTACACAAAAGGTTAAGTTCCATTCCACATTCTCTTGCCAAATTTATCCAATCAGCACACCAACTTGTTTTGGTTCGTATTACTTGAAGCGCTGCTATCTTCGGAAGCCCATTATTGTTCATCTACATAACTCTCAAGATGTAATCGACTTGCATTTTTAGGGTTCGTATGAACATAGGTGATAATCCTGATTCCAACATAATAACATAGTTGGGTGTATTTGATGGCAGTCTAAAAATTCGCTTAATATAAAGTATCGGAGAAGTTTCTCAACTGTTTCGTATTCGTTCCCCAAGTCTGTGCCACGTAAAACATGACAGACTCAGATACCGCTTCAAATATCTTGAACTTGCTGCTATGTGCTATACTTTTGTTAGAAAAACATCTTTTTCGAGTTGCACTAATTGCACCTTTAGCCTTAACTAGTTTCTCTCTTAGATGAATTTCCATGCTCAAATTTTTCGTTCACTGAACTCCAAGGTATTTGAATTCCGTAACATCTTCAATGACCTCTCCATTATAGAACCATTTTTCTTTCGCCGAATTGCGGCCTCCTCCTCGTTTAAAAATCAAAATTTTGGACTTATTAAGATTCACCATCAAACTCCAAAGCTGACAATATTGATACACGCGGTTTATCATTAACCGTAATGATTTAGGTGATGCTGCTAAAAGAACAATGTCGTGCACAAACAGCAATGCTTTTATTATTTGTCCAGCAAAGTCTATGCCACCTGGTAAGAAGTCTGTAAGATCTTCAATAAACGAGGCAAACAGACTCATACTCAATGTACAGCCCTGTCTGACTCCCGATTGTGTTTTAAACCCTCTCGAAAACTCTTCTACATTCCATTCCTTAGCAATTGTATCTGCATATAGATTCTGAATAACTCTTCCGAACTTCCATGACATTCCGTTACTATACAGCTTGTAGATAAGCGCATGTCTATTGATCATATCAATTGCAGATTTAAATTCAACGAAAAACGTTTATAGCTTCTTGTCCTTATTCAGGAATGTTTCTGCGATTCTTTTAAGGGTAAAAATGTGGTCAACCGTCTAATAACCTGTCCTAAAGCCTGCTTGAAACTCCTTTAAGAGCTTGTTGTCTTCTATCCATTTATTGAAACGTTTTATATGGGCCTTTAATAAGTTGAAAAAATTTACTTTTGAAGCGAATGTGTATATTAGGATGCTTCAGTAGTGTTTTACATCTAAAATTTTGCTTTAAAGTGATTCGGTCTTCTTCACTTCTACTGCTTTCAGATAACCAGTTCCAAACAATATTTTTGCTTTAAATTTGAGCCTTGCGAATTTATTGCACAAATCTTCATTTCTTAAATTTTGCTGACTCATTTTTGATCAAAATATGCTTAAAATCTTCCCTCAGGCATACACATCCTTCTTGACTTTTAAAAACTTTTTAACTTAGACACTAAACGTGGTTATGCGAACAACAAATTTATTCTAAGGTAGAAGACTTTTATGAAGAAAAGTCCCAATGTTTATCTTAGTTGTTGTATATATATATTAACACTTAAGTGGTTCATATTCAAAGCTTTATTAAAATGCTTTCATAAATAGAGAATTGTCAAACTATTTAGACAATGTCTTTCTGCACAACAAATGTATAAGAAAAAACTAAAACTGACACCGTTTAGATTTTAAAACTGGTTCCTATTTAATAATAAGATAAGGGTTAATGTTTATGTTTTTATGTTTTCGCATGATTTTTGAGGCCACGCTCATCATCGCCATACATCGCCCACGACACGAAATAATGCTCTTACCAAAAGTTACCTTCAATAAATTGATGCGAACCAAACCTTTATTGTAATAATAAATGTGCACTTATTTTAAACGTTGTTCCAGGAGTAAAGTGAAATAATAAAGTGACAGCTGTCAAAAAGACCAACTTCCGAAAAAAGCATTGTCAGATTGAAAAACAACCGTCTAAAAAAACACCAGTTATTAGATTAAGATGGAATATGTATTATTTAATTTAAATAAAAGTAAAATTTTGTTCTGCTTCCTTTGCTGGACATTTTATAAAACTTTTAGGAGCTTATCTACAAAAATTCTTTTTTATGGTAAGTGTGTGACTCTGACTAAAAGTCTGGTTGTGACCTCGAACCTAGGTGAGCACCCTTGAACCTATAACAGATTTGATGCTTAAAAGCACTTCAAGACTATTTTTAAAATCAAGAACATGCAACTAAGTACCTACGTATGCCTTATCAAAGTTCCACCTTACAAATGTAATACTTCTTCTAAAAAACATCATAAAATTCAGAAGAGTAGAGAAAAGTTCTAAAATACTCATCCATAAATTTTTAACCTGAAAAACCTTTTTATGATAGAACTTATTTTATAGATGATTGAAATTGTTTTATCATTATTTCCAACACTCCAACTTCAGATAGTTCGTTAACCCTGCAGCTTATGTATTCTGTATTGTGCGGCTCTTTTTTTTCAAATTTAAGAACAGAATGACAAATTTCTTTAACTGCCATTAATAACGATGAGGAAATAACTTAAGTGATAATAATCATTTCTGCATAAAATAATAATTTTACTGTTTTAATGCCCCTCCGATTTTAACGATCATCATTGTCAACGGCTATATCCGCCAAAGTCCAATGGTGGATCACGTTGTATAATAGGCACAGTGTATCTAAGAGTCTCTACCACACCATCACGCACCATCATTGTACCTCCGAGTACCTACATATGTACATATATGATTTTTGTACCTAAAGGTATATACTTAACGTTGGTCGGTCGAGCACATTATGCTGTTTCGACACGGAGGCGAGTAGTACCTACTGGCATCCAGATCCAACAAAATAATCTATCTGCGACTTTTTGTGTTGCTTCGTTAGATAGGTTTATAAGTAAGTATCCATCAAATGTATCTCGAGCTCGACTCGAAGCAGCTCGCTGCACATATTGAGTTCGGGTTCGGGATTTATTTACCTCTCCGATGGTTCTTCTCGTGTGCTGCACTGCGCTGCGCCGCCGGCCGCTGCTGGGCTGTCGTAGTTGTCTTTTCAAGTTAAAGCCTTTTGCGTTAGAGTTAGAGTTAGCGTTTGGGATTGGGACTTGATACAAAAATTGAAAACTTACTTTTCCCTCTGTCGCTCTCACTCACTCTGCTTGCCATCCGTCATTCAAGACAACCGCAAGATCGTTCTAAGAATTCCAATGAACCTCTGTGATTATTGAATTTTTATTAAGTACCAGCGAACGTGAGCAATCGAAGATGAAATGAGGAAGCCATCGAGGAGATCTTCTGGGCTTAGCACAGAGGAGCTCGATGGCGATACTTTGGAATGTCGTCTGTATCTATCTATATACACATCGTTCCATCTTTAGCTAACCTAACCAATACACAATAAACCATCCGAGCCCAGCCTGCTGTAGCTGTGGCTGTGGCAGTGGCAGTGGCTGCGACTGCCCCATCCAGAAGCAGAAGTGTGTACAAAGTGTACCTACCTATAGTCGTATATTTTCTGTTGGATGTTACCAAAGCAGTGTGCTGCGCAGCGCAAAGCTGTTATAGCTCTGATGGCCGCCACATTGGTGGGCACTTGATATGGGGAGAGTGTCGTCTTTGCAACGTTAGCCTCCGGAAGATAGGTGAAGAAATTTTCTATATATCTATACTTACATACAATGGCTCGAACCACCATTTTAGACGGATGACCATCTTGAACGGTCAACGGATTGATTCGAAGTGCCAAAAAGGAATGCGCACGCTAAGATTGTTAACGTTTATGTACATACGAGTAGGTAGATCGATTGATGATGATCGTCAGTTGTTGAAATGTAATTTTTGTTTCTCTTCGTTTGTCTGGAACTTTCTCTATGTATGTACCTATACCTATCTTGACGATGGAACAGCAGTTACTTTTTTATGTTCCAAGAAGAATCAACAAATGACACATAAAATTATGACAAATTGAATTCGACATCATCAAGTCATACTTTATACCTAGGCCTACCTTTACCATACAACACAAGAATAGGCTTTAAATTGTGATGAACAGAAGCGAAATTCAAAGTGTCACATCTTTTCTAAATTTGAATGGTTTCTAGTGCTGATTCGACTGAAGAATAACAAAAATATTAAATTTTACAAGTCACGTATTGATATTTTGAGAGTTATAACCATCACGACCACACCTCGACTCAAATAAATAAAGGTTAATAATTGTCTTTAAAATGCTTTCATAAATCCATAGCAAATAAATTGATAAAATAGAGAGATGTTCTTTTTAAAGGGAGAGGGGAAATACAAATTTACAACTTATTTACCGTTATCTTAAGGTAGAAAATAAAAAGGTTTTTTTCCAACATGTGCTTATATTTTTCGGGAAGCAAAGTGACAGATGACGGTTATTCAAATTTGAAATGAGGCCAACGGTTTAGTGAATACGATCAGAGTTGGATTAATAAAAAGCCAGTAATTAAGAGAATAAACCGATTTCAAGTGAAAATAAGATCCTAAGGTTAGCGTCAGTTTAAAAATCAATTGAGTTTAAAACTCATACACGTCAACTGAAACTAGAGTTAGAATAATAAAGGGTGTCCCAAAATTAACGCAAGATTTGAATTAAATAGAAAACGCCGTTTTTAGTCTTTTGATAGTTATATTTTTATTGACTCGTAAAGTACATAGGATAGGGTTATGTATGGAATAACACATCGGACAAATGGCCTCCACGGCTTTGCATGCACATTCGCACTCTTTTGTTGAAATTTTCCATGACCATTCTGCATAAATGTGGCTGAATTTCGTTGATGCAGCGTTGAATCTCCTCCTTTAATGCACGGGTGGTTGTGGGTTTGTTGACATAGACTTGTGATTTCAAATAACCCCATAAAAAGAAGTCTAATGGTGTTAAATCACACGATCTAGGAGGCCAATTTTGATCACCGAAACGAGAGAGTATACACGACCTGGAAATGTCTCATGCAGTAATTGAATTGTTTCACGGGCTGTATGACATGTGGCACCGTCTTGTTGAAACCACATATTGGACACATCAATATCATCCAATTTTGGCAGAAAGAACTGTGTAATCATGTCGCGATATCGAGCACCAGTAACAGTCACTGCTTGACCAGCATCATTTTCAAAAAAATATGGCCCAATTATGCCTCCAGCCCAAAATCCACACCATACAGTCACGCGTTGTGGATGCATTTGTTTTTCGGACGACCAGTGTGTTTAGCGTCTCCAACGGATCCAGTCTCCATGAATTTTTCAATTAATCTCTTCACAGTTGACGAAGTTAAAACACTATTCCGACCATATTTTGTATGAAATTTTCGAACTGCAGCCGCCAAGCTTTCATTTTTTTGAAATATTCTTTAATAATGAAGACACGTTGTTCTCTCGTGTAACGCTCCATTTTTAATAACCCTATACTGTTAGCTGTCAAATTGCTTTTTTTTCAGGGTTGCCAACACTTCACTGCACAAATGGCGGCAAATTCAAATCTTGCGTTAATTTTGGGACACCCTTTAGTTGTCAAAAGGAGGTACATAGAGCAACCGCAATTAATGTTATCTGACATCTTTTATAAACTTAAGGACTGATTTTTCGTTGTTAAATACTTCGCCTTTGGGATTGGTGTCCCAAGAGAACCTTAAAATTGACTTGTTGTTCCAGTTTCGATAGTTTAGCTTCACAAACGCAAAAATTTCACTCAGATCTCATAATGTCACTTTGACGGCTGCATCTTTTGGTGGAACTTAAATCTCAGAACATTTTTTTTTTCAATTGTGTGGGCATTTTGTGCAACAACGTTTTGTTGTTTTATACTGCTTTTTTTAGGTGACATTTTATGTTTAATCTTTTATATGTATTTGCGTTTGAATTTGTAATTTTGTTTCCAAATGACAAGCACATTAAATTCATGACAAAAATGTCAATAATTAAAATGGCCGACAGGAAAATCGGATTCAAAAATTTTGTGTACCAAAAGTCTCGGAAGAAAACTAAACTCTAAAGTATGATTTTTTTAACTTAAAATAGTTCTTACAGATCTGAATTTTAGGTAAGGTTTTTGTATGAGGTACTATGGCCTTTTGTGCTTACATTCTAAACGTTAAAATCATGAAACGTAGCGAAAAAATTCTTAAACTATAAGCCAAAAGGTAATTTTGGAAGAGATGCCGCGCTTTTTAAAAATTCAATGTAGTTTTTTTTACAAACGTAAGGTTTACATTATTTTTGCAAAATTTTAATTTTAATTTAAGTTTTAATTTCTCCAAAAGTCTTAACAAGCATCGGTGTTTACAGTTGGATCAACCTAACTTTAAATTGCTTTTTTACATTTTTTGTTTGTGGAGACATTAGATTTATCTCAAAAATAAAATGCGGCAACTCTCCCTGAGACGAGGCTGAGATGCCGCACCACAATTTAAAACTTAAGAAAAACAAATAAGAAAAACATACATATGTGTGTACTTACAATACCCTTTCACTCGTTTCTCGCACGGACATTTTGCAACAAACTAAAAAACTTCAGTAAGTAAGATAGGGAGCCAAAAACAAAATACATAAATAAGAATAAATCCCTTTAAATATTCGATATAAGCAATTTGTTGTCCTTTCTTTTTGTTGAATACTTAACAAGCAAAGTAGTACCCGTGGCGTGATGGTTAGTGCGTGGGACAGTGGTCTTGGGTTCAATCACTCCCTGTGCCATCTAAAGTTTTTTTCATGGGTATTGTCTCTTGCCTCCAAATGTAATTATTGTCATGAAAAGTGCTTTCTCAAATTAGCCTTTCGGAATCGACTTTAAACTGTAGGTCCCCTCCATCCGGACTATTGCGCCACCTAACCTAACTTAACGCACAAAAGGTGAACAAAAAGTTTTTGCCTGGACGACCAGAAGTAGGAATTGTAAACAAATCTTAATTATTTGATAGTGTGCAGTAGCATATTTAAAAACTGTAATGTTGCAAAATTTTAAAAGAGTTAGTAAAAAAGTGAAATTGCTTATTTAAAACGATTTTAGCATATTAATTATTAACTTCTCATAGGAAGTTATTGCAATCGGTCCGATTTGAAGATTCGTTTACATTTTTGTAAGCGTCTGAAGCGGCCAAAAGTTTGTTTTAAATTGGAATATTGGAGTTTTCCTTTTTCTTAAAAATATTCACAATTTTCCCATTTTTCTGTTAAGACTCTGAGAATAGAATTTTTTGGATCAAACATCTAGCTTAGCTAGGAAACTCTGTTTATATTTAATACTCATCTTTGTCACCTTATTTAGATATTTCAGGCACAAGAGCCTAAGTGTCTATACTTACTTGTTTAAAAATTACGCGAAACTTATCCGATCATTATGGTAATCTACTTGTGCAAAAATTTGTATCCAAATTGAATTATACAAATTCCATTCGTATGCCAAATTTCGAATAAGGATAGTATTTTTAACTTCCCATAGGAAGTTATTGTAATGGGTCCGATTTGTCGAATTGAAAATGTTGACATTTCTCGACGTTTCAAGGTCCCTACAGTCGAAATAAAAGATTTTTAGAGAGATGTCTGTACGTCTGTACGTTCGCGACGTTTTTTTCGTCGTCCTTAGCTCAAGAACAAGAACAGATATCGACTTCAAATAAATTTTGTTATACAGATAATAATGCAGAAAGATGCAGAAAGGGCTCTCAAAATTGCGTGGGTGGTTTTTTTACCATAGCAGTTTAAAAAAAAAGTGAACATTTTGGTTAACCCTAAATTTCTCACGAACCAATAACACTAGAGACTTGAATTAAATTTTATATTATGTATTGTAGCGTGATACCAAACAAAAATATATTTTTGGAAAAAATCCAATTAACGGTTTTTTTTTATAAATCAAAAAAAAAACTGAAAAAAAATATTTGTCACCTCGAAAATTTTACGAATAAAAAATGATATTATCTCCAAAACAATTTTGTGCAACGAAGAATAACGTTTTCAACATCTGGTAAAATTTTGAGAAAAATCGAATTGACAGTTTATTTACAAAAAATAAAAACCTAAACAAAAATTAGCAAAAGTTGGTAAACATTTTTTTTTTTTGACGTAAATATCTTTTCCAAACTTTGAGATACGAGTATATGTAAACTTCAAACTTATTTTATCTTATAAGAAATATTGTTTTCAACATTCGATAAAATTTTGAGAAAAATCCAATTTAATTTTTTTTTATAAAAAATAAAAACCTAAAAAAAACAATACTTAAAAATTTACTTTCGACTCAAGTAGATTTTCAAAAATTAAAAATATTGGGTTCAAACTTATTTTATTTCACAGAAAATATTGTTTTCGATATTGAGTAATTTTTATTAATTTCATTCATCCTATTTGTATTTGTTTATATAAGAAATAAAAACTTTTAAAAAATGCTACTTAAATTGGTAAAAATTGGGTTTCGACTAAAAATCTCGTTAACAAAACAAGATTTTGAAATAAAACTATTTCATAATATGAAAAATATTGGTGGTAATTTTGAATTTTTTAAGAATAATTCAACTGACAACTTTTTTAATCCAACACGAAAACCTACAAACCTTTTAAGCAAGACAAATCGACAGATGGGATGGGATGGGAAGTTATATCAGTGTGGGTCGCTTCCCAGCCTCTTTTTTATTTTTATTATTCTACCAAAATTAAACACACAAAATGGCCAGTTTTAATTTTAGTTAATTTAGAGTAATTTTCTAAAGTCATAGTCGGTTATAACGACATCGCAATATAAAACAAAATATCAGTTTTTTTTGCTAACAAATTTTTAAGTCCCTTTAGAGTTTGATAGAAATTGTATACTAACTCAATATAGTTGTTAGCGATATCCCTTATAACAAATAAAATTGCTTACAACGAACAGTTTTTAGTGGAAAATTTAAAACAAATAACACAAATATAGAAGGAAATGAAAATTTTGTACGTTTAAAATTATTATTATTATTATTATTTTGAATTTGGGAACTTTACGTTTTGTTTTTGAGAGCAACTTGAATAGTCATTTGTATGGTACGTTATGAGGTGTGTTTAAAAATTAGTACACTAATTAAAAAAGTATTTATTATGTATTTCAAGACACAGATATAAATAAATACTATAAATAAATAATAAATTTTGTTTGTTTAATAAAGTAAAAACAATTAAAAATCGTTTTGAACGAAACACAGTATCACAGTAACTTCTGATTTTTTTGCATTTTAAACTAATAGAACCGTTCTACAGATTTAGGTTTGTTTGTTATTTTATTTTATACGAACTGTTACTGCTTAGTTGTGTTTATAAGTAGATGCATCCCTTTAAGTAAATAGGATTAGAACTTGAATAGAATAAAATCTCGAAAGATCTGGTAAATTGCTACTAAAAAAACATGTTGTTTGACATTCTTCCAATAATTGCACAATGACATATTGGTGATTCATTTAAGAATGCTTGTTCACAATTAAAGTTCATATTAATCAAGTAAAGCTATTGAAAAATCTTTTACATATATTTTTTAGCATTAACTCAATCTATTTTTTAAAGAAGAAGAATTCCTCCTTGCAAAGTACTCCCGAAACAATTTCCCCCCATTTACAAAATTTCTAATTGATTTGAAAAAGTAATACTAATGTCGTCGTTAAATTGTTCGTAATGCCTCAATAATGATGAGTTTCAACTAATCTTAAGATCCATATACCTGTTCCAAAAATATCTTAACGATACAAAAAGTAAGTAAGTTATATACCTGCTTCAGCTTATTTTATATTTGAAAAAAAAAGGAACATAGTTAGGTATATATTTAAACAAAAATCGTTGCAGTGCTTCTGGAATTGGGTGTGGCATCTGCATCACTGTTTTTCATCTCAATTGGTGGTTTCCAGTCTGAAATTTCCATTTTTTGTGTGCACCATTTCCATCAACAAACCCAACAATGGACCAATTGCGTTGTTTCAATTCCCTCAAGTCTCATTTTCATCATCACAAGCAAAATAAACTATGGCACTCATCGTCATCATCATTTCACAGTCAAAGTAAATAAGAGGAAATAAAATCAATGCTGAGCCGAAACACGCCTGCGCTTATCATTCGGTTCGGTTCATCACCACCATCCACCACCAACGCACGCTGTGCACCATATAGCATACGCGACAACGACACCCGACAACCACGCACCACTCTACTCCAATCCAGTCCACTTCATCATTTCACTTCGCATGCCATCATTTTCTTTTACATCTTTTAATCTTTTAGATATTTAACAGTCTGGGAGTTAGTGTTACAAACAATGAGTTTGATATCAGTTGCTTCGTTTTTTTTTTTAATGAATTTTTACTGTGCTTCTTATAAAAGAGGTTAAAGGGCTAAGAAGCATTTTTGAAACTTAAGTTAAGAAATTAATAATTTAATGACCAATTAAAAAACAACGCACTTTTAGTATGTGGTAATTCAGTTTGAACATTCTTAAAGTTTTTAAGAACATATTCGTGTAGGTACTCAATCATGTTATTATGGTTGTAACTTTGCACTTCTTCCATTCAAACATTTTTTGTTCATTACACAATGAGAATTTATAATAAAGGGTTTTTCAATAAGGGCGGGTAGATGTATTAACAAAGTTATTTTTTTATTTGAAAGTGTGGAATATGACATCATTCAAATGCCCGCCTCGGCTTCTTACAGTGGCACAGTTCCGAGTGGTCCGATTTTCAATGAATCTTCTGCATAGATCCGGCTGAATTTGGGCGATGGCCTCTAGGACTCATGACCCCCCTGGCAGATAATTTGTTTGTTTTTTTTCGAAGGAATTCCATTAAATTCAAAACTAATCGTATTGCGTTAATGGACATGACCCCCATTATATTTTGAATTATTTATTTTTTGTATATGAAAACAAAATTTGTATTTTACTTCTTTAAACTTTGTTGCTAAAAGTACTACTTTTGACTGAAGATTGGAAGAAGAACATAATATGAATCGGATATTCAGCCCTATTTAAAAAACACAGCACAAATTCATCAAATTTTGACCAATGGACGATCCAGGAGGGGGTCATATGAGCCATATAGCTTATACAGTCAAGTTGTATAAGTAAAGATTTCATCTAAAGATTTGCAAGTAATTTAACGACATTCACCAAAAAGCGGTTTTCTGTCAAAAACAACTCAAATTTTTGTTTTCACTCAATTTAGAATTTGAAAAAACTTTAGTCATGCTTTAAATTATTTTCATAAAATTTGTTCCTAAGATAAGGTTCTTAAGAAGAAGCCTTGAAAAAGAAATCGTCAATTTAAAAATATGTGATTTTTTTTTAAAACTTTCTCTAAATTTTATATTCTTAATTTGGCTTCTATCACAAGAAAAACATATTTTGGTATCAAGGACTAATGGACCGATTTCAATAATCTTCTTTTTCTGTGCAAGCTCTTGTCGATGATCAAATGATCAAATTGATCATGATTTTTGATGATCAAAAATGTCATTTTTTTGTATTTAAAAAAATGTATTTTGTTTACAAAACTCGATAACGAAATTTAAATGTAAAATGTATATCTATAAGCACTTTATTTGTTGCTTACCAAAAATATTTTTAAGACAAAATTTAAAATTTAAAATGATTTTCGAAAAAAAAATAAAAAAAAATAAAATAACATATAGGAAATATTTTTAAACAGACTTTTTGGAAGACATTAGCAAGTTCTAACGATCCAGTCTTGCATTTTATTTCTTTCAAAATTGATTTTCTTTTGAGTACAAAAGATCTTAAAAGATCTTAAAAATTAAATAAATCTTCTTTTGAAGTGAATTTGCTTTGGATACTCTAGAACTGAGATTTAAACACGATTTTCAAAAATATAAATGTCCCAAAAAACAGCAAACGTAACACTTTTGTTAAGCTAATGGCTAATTGAAAAACATAATAGACGTTTCATATTTATTGATATAAAAGCTATGAATCTCTTGAGATTTTAAGTGAAAAGAGATTCTGAAACGTGTAATTTGTGAGTGCCAAACAAACGTTTCTTCACAACTTATTTTTTTACCTTAATTTGTTTTAATTTAATTTTTTAGAGAAATTATGTACTTAAATGCACCTCTATCCTCAAATTCAAGAACCAACCATTTTTCTCCCTACATTTTTTAAGTTTTGTTGACTCCTTTGAGGTCAAAATACGAGTAAGCAGACTGATAGCGATAATAATAATATAGTCCCGAAAATTGAGTCCGAAAAAACTACGTCAAAAAAGCCCGACATTTCTTCATATCATTTCCTCTCTCATTTTCTGGATTTTTGTTTTTTTTTTAGGAAAAAAAGCTACGTTTCAAAACAATTTCTTACACTTCTGCTTGAAATGCACAAAAACACCTCTAAACTATTGTCTTTTAGCTCTTAAATATGGCATATTTAGAAAACTGTTGGAATCTTGGAATGCTTTCATATGTAGGGAGTCGTCCAAATTAAAAAGTTAGACCATTCCTTTCTGGACAACAGTGTTCTAAAATACTTTGATAACTAAAGTTGCCAATTTAGCAATTTAAATATGTAAATGTAAGGTTAAGTTATAAGATACACATTATGTTATTTAAATTTTGTTAGCCTCCTTTACAAAACATTAAAGAACATTTTAAAACAGTGAGTAAAAACTCATTTAAGTGTGTGACCAACACCCCCCCCCCCTGATTAAAAGTCTGGATCCGCCCTTGGTTGTCTATGGTCATAAACTTTGAGCTCCTGGGTCAGTTGGTCTTGTACGGGTGGAGGCCCAAGTCCCAACGCTAAATTCGCCAAGTTGAAGTCTGCGAAAGTACACGTGTTGGCTGATTGTTTACTGAACCGGTCGTCTCAAATTTGGCCACCAAACGTTGAAGATTCGACTGTGAAGGGCCACCACGTCTACCATAAAATGGGCGCAATGCGCGCAACGTTTGCGTTAATGAACACTTATTTTGATAATAAAGTTTTATCATTTGAACATGCTGTTCAATCGTGTAACTTGCCATGATGATTTGACATAAACGACTGAATAATAAACAAAAGATTTGACAGATGCCACCAAAACGAAATGGCCGCCACGCCACGGGGCGGGCGCCAAAATTTACCCGCGCCAATTGAAAAAATCCTTTTATAATTCACAGAAACAGACCAGAAAATTTTAAAATGTTGTAATTTCTGTATAATTTGACTATACTGTGTGACTACATTGATTTTTAAGTTAAAAATAATTTATGAGCTAAAAAACTCTAAGAACAAGGAACAAATAAACAAATTGGTACACTGAGGTGTATACGTAATTTGTCTCAGTAATTTTGTTTTTATTTGCACTTACTGCAGAAATTATTACTACCCCTTAAAAGTTCAAACTCAGTGCGATAATTAGGGAAATAGGGAAGGATTTAAGAGGTATGTGCCGGCATACTGCAAAATTGGTCTTAACCCTTTATAGCCCCATGTGACAATTCTGTAGCAAACCCAAAAAATACCTCTAAAATACGTTATAAGTATATTAAGTTCATTCAAATCGATGTGACATTACTGTAACATACTATTGTACGAACCTAGTATCCAGGAAAAATCATAGTATGCGTTACTTTTGGACTTTCATCAGTTTGAATTTTTCGGTCAGAAAGTAGTGTCAAGAGTGAGCACGTGCAGATTTGAAATTTTATAAAAAAATACAAAGATTGTGAAAAATTGTGCTATTTTCCTGAAAATCTGTAGGTAAGTAAATATTTATGATAATTATATTGTTACATATTTGTTTGCATTTTTACGTGCATGTAGGAAAAAAGTTATTTTTTATGTTTGTAACAATCCTGTTACATTGAGTCATTGAGTAAGAATGGTTATTTTAGTTGTATTCATTTCAAGTCAAGTATGTGGATGTTGATGCTAAATTGCCTCATTTTCTTGCAGAATGGCTTGGCGATCACTGCGGGAAGATGAGGTATATGGCATAAATTACCAATATGATAGTGAAGATGGATTCGATTTCGATGATGATAGCCTTATTGACCCCGATTATCAACCACAGCTGGAAGATATTGAATCCTTTCCTGGTTTGGAAGAAAATAACGGAATTGACGTAGATTCAATCATTGAAGATATTGAGCGCAGTGAACCTATTGCTGGACCCTCATTTCAAGATCCGGAACAGCAAACAAGTCAACCAGTTTCGACTAATCAAAAGCGACGAAAGCCAGAATTTAAATGGAAAAAAAAACCTGGTTATAAACAACCAACAAATTCGATTTACGGGAAATTCTAGTCTACCACCAAATTTATTGGAGCTCGATACACCCATTCAGTTCTTTTCCTATTTTTTTCCCAAACAATTGATCAGTTTTATCGATGAACAAACAAATCTCTACATCATTCAGAAAAATCCTAACCAATCATTTCAAGTTACTGAAACCGACATCCAGCAGTTCATTAGAGCAACTTATATGATGTCACTGATACAACTTCCGAGGGTAACCAGTCATTGGAATTCGTCTATTGGTACTCCTATGATACAAGGAACAATGTCAAAACAAAAGTTTGAGAAAATTAGACAATATATACATTTCAATGACAATTCTAACTTGCCAGCACGTAATGCTCCGAACAGTGACAGGATTTTCAAAATTAGACCGATCGAATATCTTTGCGTGGATGAACAAATTTTCTCCACTAAAGCAAGGAGTAATTTGAAGCGGTACAATCCAAAGAAACCCCGCAAATGGGGCTACAAGATATTTGTTCTCAGCGGGATTTCAGGATTCGCTTATAAAATTGAACCTGAAACAGGAACTGAAAATGTTGTGCTTCCCGGAGAAAGAGATTTAGGAGCATCATCGAACGTAGTTGTCAGAATGGCTCGAGGAATACCAAGGCATCAAAATTTTCAACTATACTTCGACAACTATTTCACTTCTCTGCCTTTACTGGAATATTTGGCTAAAGAGGGTATAATGAGTCTTGGGACAGTACGACTCAATCGAATTCCTGATTGTAAATTGCCCACTGACAAGGAAGTAATGAAAAAAGAACGAGGATTTTCAGTTGAATATGTGGCAGAAATGGATGGTATCGATGTGTCAAATGTTATATGGAAGGACAACAAAGTTGTAACTCTTTTATCATCTTTTGCTGGTGAATTGGCTAAGACCCAAGTCAGACGCTACGATAAGTCCAATAGGAGGCACATACACATTGATCGCCCTTATATTGTTGGAGAATACAATCGGCACATGGGCGGCGTAGATCTAATAGATAGTATCATGGGGAGATATAAAATTATGATAAGAAGCAAAAGATGGCAAGTGCGAATGTTCTATCATCTATTAGACCTCACGATGGCGAATTCTTGGCTGTTATACCGAAGAGTCAGAAAGGCAAAAAATCTCACCGACAAACAAATGTCTTCAGCTGATTTTCGACTTGAGGTAGGTGAGACCTTATGTAAGCTTGGACTGAAGCCTAACATAAAGAGTCGAAGATCTATTGAAAATGAAATTTAAGCAAAAAAAACATAAGGGCCCCGCGCAGCATGTACCTCCAATGGCAGTACGGCAAGATCAAATCGGCCATTGGCCCATCTGGGAAGAAAAGAGGATACGGTACAAGTTTCCTAAGTGCACAGGAGTAACGCAAACAATTTGCGAAAAATGCGGTGTAGCATTATGTTACAATAAACAAAATAATTGTTTTCGATCATTTCATACCACATAAGTATTATTTTTTTCCTTAATCTCAATGTTACAGTTATTACACAATCCTTTGAATGTAAAATAAATCCTTGAAAAATAATTTTTTTACATTTCTAAGAAATACGTGTTTTTTATATTCCAAAACCGAAACTTTTTCAAAAAAAAATAATGATTTTTTATGTTCTTGGGCTACGAAGGGAGCTTATACCTACATACATAATGTAAATGGGAAATTTGGGAAAAACTAAATTGGGTGAAGCATTCCACATCCAAATTCTTGATGGGCGGCTGAGAGCCCTTTTCTTCGCTCTTTTTTAACTTTTTCTAAGCGAGAAACAGATTGAAACAGCAAAAGCGGCAGCCATTGTTTTAAAACAAATGTCTTTAAATCATTCAGCAAAAAATATTAGAACAGCAACAACAACTTCAACAGCGGCTTTAGACCTATGTAAGTCCTAAATTTGATTTTGCTGTCGCATTGCTGACAGCTTTCTCCCTACGATATGCAGGTGCACCACACTGTTCATCATATAAGTTGACGGTGCTGTTTTCAATGTATTTCAAAAACATTTGATGGTGCTGTTGATGTTTTAACCAGTTTCTCGATTTAAGCTCCGCAGTTGACCAACTTTAGACTTGATATCAAACTGAAAGTCAAGTTGAGAATTTTTTTTCTTCACTTTCAACTCAGAAGTTAAAACTTGATCTGCTTGAAATTTTTAAAATACATATCTCGCATTCACAGTCTTTTGCATCAAGTCTTCGAAAAATTGGTTACGCTACGAATACAAATAAATTTTGCTTCATAAGCTAGATTTCGGCGCCGCCGCCGCCGTGAAACACTTCTCACACCAAAAACGACGTTTAATGACATCGAGACATCAGAACGTTTATTTGATTCCAGAATCTTGGTACATTTTTCCACTCTAAATATAAATAAATAAATGTTTATGCTCCACCACCTGTAGCCTTACATTCTTTTTTGTTCTCAATCAGTTTCCCTTTAATGTATTCCTTCCGATCTATCCACATCTAAGAATTGTATTACATTTTAGAAAAGTTAAGACTAAACTAGAGGGGTCCTTAAAAGGTGGGTAGAAGATATTTAACTCCGTTTTTACTTCTTCCGAAAAGGGATTTACTTTCTAGTTGGGGTTTTAAAAAAAAATATTTGGGCTTTTTCAAGTTTTTTAAAAATCTTTTGGAACTGAATTTTATTTGTAAAAAAATATAAACATTTTAACATAAAACCAATAACAAAAACTACATTATGTTAGTCTTTATTCGAGGCTTGTAATACCGCTTTTCACGAACTTTGTTAGTGAAAAAATATTTTGTGCTGGAAGTTCTTTTAATTCTAATTGATTCCTTAAGTTTCAGATCATATTATTTTCGACTGAATAAGGAAGCGTTTGTTTTCATATTAAACAAGTTGTAAGGCCAATTTAAAAATGCAAGCACCTCTTCAATCCCTGCTACGAGTATAATAAAATTAGCTTGTGCCCTTAGATTTTTTGCTAGTGGGAGTTATCAGAGAAGCGGAGGAAATGATTTTGACTTAGGCCTGTCACAATCCTCGGTTTCCTTAATACCTATTAAAAGAAGTTGTGTGTGCAATTGAAGACAAATTATGTCCAACTTGGATCAGTCTCAATATGTCATCGGATGAAAAACAAAACGCACGAAACTAATTTTTTTTTCAACGGCCAGGTTACCAGAAGTAATCGGATGTGTTGACGAAAACCATATAGGAATCGTTGCTCCGATTAAGTTGCGTCATCAGTATCTCAACAGAAAAGGATATTACAGTTTAAACGCAATGATAGTACGTTTTTTCCTTGAGAGTAGCTTTTTGTTTTTAATGTAAGTTTTTAAGGCGTGTGACCATAAAATGTGTATTCGTTATGTTGACGCAAGATATCCTGGATCGACCCATGATTCCTTTATATGGAACTGCAGTATTGCATGATTTCTTTGTATGGAACTGCAGTAATCTTAAGTCAGTTCTTGAAACGTGGTACCAAAGAGGAGAACGTTCAATGTTTCTTGGTAGTATTTATATTTTTATTTCGTCGTTCAATATTTTTTTCTTAATTTTAGGAGACACCGCCGGTTACCCACTATCGTCTTATTTACTCACTCACACTTTCAGAAACGTAAGTTCAAGGCAGTCTTTATTCAATAAGTAACACGGCAAAGGCAGAAATATAATAGAAAGTCGATTTCGCCGTCTTTTAAATGAAAGGAAAATGCATTACGCTCCTTCAAAGACAAAACAAATTGTGAATGCATGCTGTGCCTTGAAAAACATTTGTATAAAATACCGAGTTACAGATCCCGAGATTGTAGACGAGGATATAACTTTACCAACAGAAGGAATACAACTCGAAACTCCAAGCAGTGCAGAAGCCGAACTCAGAAGAAGTCAAATAATGGAATCTCTGTAAATAAAAAACATAACATTGGGATGCAATTCAAGTTCAAGTTTATTTTGCTTTTATAAAAAATATATTCGATTTAAAAATAAAGTCTTAACTCTTTATTAACAAGAAAAAAAAGGAAAAGAATTCATTCATAAAAATAATAAAAAAAAAGTACAAGAAAATACAAATTATTTTAATTTTTTAAATTAAATTTAAGCATCTCCAATTCGTGCTTTTTCGTTTCAATTTCCAGATATTCAGCATGTCAAGGGTTTTTAATTTTTCCTTCCTTTTTTGTTTCTGCTGCTTTTAATACAGCAAGCTTCTCTCTTTGGATTTCGTAACTTTTTCTGGAAAATCTGGCGTTGTGTCACACAGAAAACTTAGTTTTTCTTTTTCGATTACCAACTCTGCCTGTGTTGTATCGAGAGTAGGTGGCCCAAGTGAGTTGAGGGTTGTAGCAAATTGGTTCCAATATTCGTTTTGGTTTTTTTTGGAAGAACCAAACTCTCCAACACCTCTCGCTAGATTCGGGTTCGATTCCATCAGTTCGACTAGCTTTTCGAACTGATTATTATAAGTTCTCTTGCAGCTGAATAAAAATGCATTGATTCATGTTTTTTTTATAAAAGAAATGAAATAGGTATACATATGTACATAATTATTGATTATGTATGTACTTACATTGTTTTATTTCCCGACATTTCGTTTGCATAAGCTTCGACCTTTTCTCACACAATATGACCGTTCGACAAAAAATAACACGAATGAAGTTCAAATCAACGAACATTCGATAACGACAATAGAGTGAGATCAATCTTCGAAAAATGTATGCCATTTAAGTCGAATAAAGGGTTCTCAATTCGCCAACAACGGTAATACAAATTTATCACACTCACACGTTTATTTATTCTACTCGCCAATGGTTATAGGGGTATAAGTGGTCAATTTTCTTACTTTTTGGAAGTAGAGAAAATCGAAAGTTTATAAACTCTAGAGTTGAAAACCTTGAGTTGATTTGTCATTAACTATGAGTGAAGAAAAATAAAATCAAAAAATTAAGACAAAAATCCCCAAGTTGATTTCACTTTCGAGCGAAGGCTCTTAGAAAAATAAACTAGCCAAATTGCAATTCGAAAAAAAAAACCGGTGTTTAGATAGAAGATTGTCGTCTTTTAAGGCGACTCATTTTATCATTTCATATAGTAATTGTAATTCTTTCCCACTTGATAGTCAAAATGAGTCGCCGCAAGAGACCCCATCTGAACACCGCACCGTGATCCTTTAGAAGGAAATGATTTTTCCAAACATCCTTAAAATTATAATAAAATCATAATGTCAATGTTTATTTGAATTTCAAAACCAACATTTTAATTAAAAAAAAAAAAGAAGACATTAAAAATTACAGACATAATATTTAGCTATCTCGATGACGGATTCATAATTTAAAAAATAGTCTCACATCAATTGGAAGTCAAAAACTCATATCTTAAAATCAAAACTAACTCTGTAAACAAAAACATCAACCCCAAAAAAATACTTTGTAATCTTGAAGAAAAGGAAAAGTAACAAAACAAAATATTTTAAATTAACTTTTTTTAATTGTCATTAAAATGCGATTTAAAAAAAAAAAACTCAAAACTGGTTTTTAAGTTCTACATTAATAAGTAACATTAGTAAATCTAATTTTAATTTTACATAACTACAAGTTAAAGCATCTCTCAACTTATTACACATCAACAATAATTTCTTCGTTCTGAATACGCGTGTACTCCGAGAAAATATATTTTAAATGCTGCGTCACAGATGTTTGCAATTGTACGGGCAGCGAATTGATTGCAGAAGCGAAATTTTTCAATATTAATCTTGGCTTCGCATCTACCAATGAGATTTCCGCTTGGTATTCCTCGGCCAGTTTAATTGTGCTGCCATTCGAGGACGACCTAAACGAACGACCTCGTATGGATTTGGGATCAATTGCATTCGGAACTGCGCAGGAATATATGTAGGTCATGTTCTCCCAGTACTTGGCATTAACTCGAGCCACTTGATTGGGATCTCTGGCCCGAAAGATGAGGAAGCTCTTCATAAGATGTTGGAATATCAAATGACACTCTCCCACGGTGCAATGGAACAATAATGCCATCTCCTGCCAGGCATCCAGCTTAGCTTCTTTATTTCCGAACAACGGATGACTGATGTCATAAAGCATCGGAAATGACTTCATTTTTGATATGAATCGAGCTCGATTGACCCAGGTGAAGTCCTCCAAGTATTCGTTTTCCTTCAGCAAGCGGAAGATGACTTTTGCATTTGTCACTGCATCCAGTTGTCCCAATTTCGAACCCGAATTCTGGTGAATCCGGTTTATCTCTTCGTTGATTTTATACCGCAGAACATAGTAGATGGGATCCTTTGGTTTATATTTGTAATCGAAGAGAAATTTCATTTTCTCAAACACCGGCGCCCAAAATGGTGGCCAGGGATTGTACATGCTCAATTCTATTTCGGACATATAAAGCAGGAATATTTGCTTAAATTTATCCCATATTAATTTGTGGTTTTCTGAAATTATATATATATATGTATAAGTTGTTGATGTATAATCTTGGTGGAAGAAGAAAAAACCAACTAACCTAACACGACAAATTTCCTCGCTAAAATAGCCCAAACTTCAGCAATATCTCGAACATAACATTGCCTTCGATTCCAACTTGAATTGATTTTCAAATCAGAATAGATGAGTGGAAAATTTCCAATTTCTTGCATAAAATCTGCCAAAACAGAAATATATTCCGTCCAATTTTTCGATTCTAAAAAATTATAATTTTAAGTAAATTAATTTGAGATTAAAAAGAAGAGAAGAGTTAAAAATGTTAACTTACCAACATATTTTTGAAATTTCTCAAATATTGGATATGGAGCTGGAATCCATTTGTCATCTTTAGTTTTCTTCCAAGCAGGGTCATAATCAACAAATAGTGACTTTTCAGTAATAAACTCCCAGAATGTTAAACAAGCTTCAACTAAAAGACAAACGAAGTTATAGAGAGAAGGATTAAAAAAGGGTTTATTTTCAAATTAAATTAATGTGCATTTACGTGGATATCCAATATCCTTGGCGATATCACTCATAAACAACCGAGAAATCCTCGAGGTCTTGCAGGGTTCATTGAAAATGATCGGCCTAGCCATAACCTCACCAATAAGTTCCCGTCGCTTTTCCAATGTAAACAAACTTATCTTCGATTCCATTTTAGATCGAGTTATTATAACAAGGTGTGCATTCTCCAGCACTGAATTAATATCTACAACCAAACTTTCACGTAGATCCGCCAAAGGAATATCAAGTTCATAGTGGACAACTCTCTCCTCGTCGCCTGGATTTTTACCCGGAATTTTAAATATGACTTCATTATTCTTTTTAGCTGGTGGCGCCGCTGCAGGTACTGCTGCAGGTGGTTTTGATAAATTTGTTGTTGTTGTTGTTATTGTTGTTGTTATTGTTGTTGGCGCTGCTGGTGGCGGGGTTTGTGATGGTGACGAAGGCATAATAGCAAATTGTGATTCATCATCTTCTATCATTTCGATGTCATCGAAAGTATTCGAAGAGGCAACGGTTTTACTTTTATCCGGCAATGGTAATGACTTTTTTGGCTCAGGACCTTTTGGTCTGTTCTTTACAATGGTGTCCCGTAGATTGGTGATGATTGATTCTAATTCCCATTCGTCACGCAAACGACAATTATTGCGACGAAACTCAGAGAGTTCACAATACAGCATCTGCACAATGATCCACGTTATCTCACACTGCAAAGGTTTTATACCTATTTTTGTAAATTGAAAAACAAAATAAAATAAGCTTACTTTTCAACTGATTTTTGTTTTTGTTTACCTACCTCTTGCTTTAGCTATTAAATGCCAATATGGAACCTTAAGTAAGTCATTCGTTGCAAAGGGACAGTCTATGTTGGCAAAGTATGGTCGAACTCTTTTGCTCGTTATCATTGCTGCAATTAACAAATGTTGCTCACTGCATGAATAAAGTGGATCACACCATTCATCTTTTAGCCATATCGAGCGTTTCAGAGGAGATTTATCACTTGAAAAATAGAAAAGAAATAAAATATCAAAAAAGCTCGATGTGGATGGAAATGTTTGTAAATTACTTCATTATGATGTGTTTTTCTAGAAACTTCATTTTGACCGTCAGATAAGAGGTTTTGTTTTGCATCAATTCAAATTCGTAACGCAAACAAAGTTGTATCCAAGAGAACATACATTTTGGTGCTAAAATAAAAATATAAATATTAGTCTTTTCTTTTTAATAAATTCTTTCCAAAAATTTTACACACATTTTTCTTTGATTTCATTTGAAATGGCTTCCCAAATGATACTCCTTCTCTTAGCATCACCATAATTGCCATGTTTTGTATCGTATATTTCCGGATACGACTCAACTGCTGCGATCAGATTACCAACAAAATGTTGAGATTCTTCGTCGTCTATTTCTATGGGCTCATTGGCATCTGAATTATTATGAGCCATTGGTTCTGAAGATGCAATGGGTAGTACATCAAAGTCATCAGAAGTACTTCTAAAAGAATAGCAATTATTTTAATAGAAACAGAATGTCTATTGGAAAAAGTCTACAACTTACTTATCAGCTATAAATCGCCAAAGAAATATTAGATCGTTTTCAAATTGAATTCTTGGCCTTTCCCGTTCATTACTTTCCCCCGCTAACCAATTTCGAAGACTTCGAGCATAATTTTGGTAATTATATCGTAAATTAAGCCACAACTCTCGACAAGCAGGACCTTAAGCAAAATTTAATACAATTTATTAATAAATTAAGGATGGTTTATATTTATTTTATTTCGAATTACCTTTTAATCTTAGAATTTTCCCTATTCTCTCCCAAGCTCGATTCTTTTTTTCAATATTAGCAAAATGCAAATGGGCAGGGTCGTATAATATACGCCGCCTTCTTACGCATGCAATAAGCTTCCTCTTGAAATTGCTATTTATTTCTACAGGATCTTGTGAAACTGAAATAGTCTAGAATAGAAGATGGTGTTGATCAAGTACGTATTTTCTTTTGTTGGAGCTTAAGGAAAAACAGAAAAGTGATAAATGACTCCTCAAATCCGGAGTATCATCAAATAGTTAAGCATAGATCCCTAGCAACCTCTAATCATGAGCAAGGTGGGCAATCTAGTGGTTTCTCTTTAAGTCACATGCTTTTTTGACACTGGCAGCTAGTCCCGCTGGAGCGAAACAGTTGGTATATATTAAAAACTTATTTTCTGAGTGCTGCGTAGCAAAAACTATGCGATCATTGAAATGAAGGTTTTGCAAAAGTTTGTGCAAAAAAGTCGTGAGACTCATATTCTAGTAAACAAGACTCATTGTAACCGTGCGTTCGTCGTGGTTGCGCAAGAGGGAGAATATGGCTGCTATAAAGAAGAGTGTGAAACTCTATTTAAGAACATCAAATCGCAATTGATATCAACAGCTCAGCATTTCACGCTCTAACCTGAGGAAGATTCTGCATAAAGATATCGCACAATTTGCTTACAAGGTCCCGAAATTGGGGACGCATGACCATTGACTTCGTTATCATTTGTATGTTGCCAGCCGTCTTGAAGATTTTAAGTGGTCGTCTCGGAGTTCCGATTTGACCTATTTGGACTTTTATTTTGCGGGAAACGTGAACAACGATTGAGACACTTAGGTTCAATTGCATCTAAGATATACTATCAGACTATCACAAAAGGTCTCGGAAAATTAAAGTGTAAAAATACGTTACTGCAAAGCCAGCAAAAACAGCCTATTAATTATATTTGACCCACCTCTTACAGCAAAATGTTAATTAATATTATGATTTTAAAGATTATTAATTTTGAAGTCTTGAAAAATACAATTCGAATTTCTGAGAAAATTGTTAAAAAACAAAAGAACTCATCACAAATTCGAAGTTAAATCAATTTTGTGTCCTCAAATGATCTTTAGCTCTTTTCGATCCTAACAGACGTATAAACAAGCTGAATTTTCTAGACTCCATTACATGACATTACGAGCAAAATCGAACTTTGACGCCAAATGCGTCATCGGCACATTTGTCTGTAAATCCGATATCAGGGGTAGGGAATTGCAAACGTTAAAGGCAATGATCCGAGCTTTATTTTTCCTCATGTTTTTGCAAATCATTTAAGGGGGCGGGGGTGTGGTGTGATATTGGTTAAATGTTCTAACAAAACACTTGTAAGAAAATTTACTTTGCTGAATTTGGTTAACGAATAATCTCAAGAAATTAAACTGTATTGATCATTAAGTGATGCAAAATTGAAAGTAAATTGTTTTTAAACATTAGAAGTCATGACATTTTTGAACTAATAAATTTGTAATGCTTTTAATTCTCTTGGATTGTTCGTGTTTATATACAGGCGTATAAAGTTTTAGATCGGCTTGCAGGAATAAGACAAACTTAAAGATTTATTTGGATAATAGAATTTATTTCCAGTGAAGAAGAGGAATTGTTTGCATCTAGTCCATACAACTTCTGCAAAAATCATTTGTGAACAAGGGGAGTTCAAAATATTCTTAGTTTGGACATGAAGGGGAACTCGAAAGCTCATTTAATACATCTTGGGATTCATTTTTGTATCCTCTCTAAAAAGTAGCTTCCCTTCTCTGCAAAATATTAATTTATTGCGTCCTTAAGGTCTTCATCATCGGAAAATCATTTCCTACGAATATTTTTTTTTTTCCAAATCAGGAAAAAATCACTTAGGGCTAAGATCGTTGTCGTTAAGAAGACCAGATCGTTGCGTCAGTTTACCCCTTTTCATTCCCTTAATATATTTCCTTAAATGATGCAAAGTGGGTGCGAAGAATGTGGCGTTTTTGGTTTTACTATTTTGTTTGTGTTCAATCAGTAAAATTTACTTTGAGTCCCAAAAAATTGTAGCCATGAGTTTTCCGGCACAAAGAGTGACTTTAAACTTATTTGGGGGAGATGGTCTGTGCTACTGCATAATAATGAATCCAAGTTTCGTCCCCATTAACAATTCCATTAAGAATTGGGAAGGGCTTTCCCCGCCAGAGATCAAAATAACTCTCAAGAGGAAGCTGTACGCACTTCTTTTTGTGATCCGGTGAGTCTTCTTGGCACCACCTTGTACTCTTACTTTACAGGTTACGGCAGTCATGAACATTATGGTGTTTAGTACCAAGTCTCTGCTACAAATTTTAAATTCATGCGAAAATCATTTAGTATTAGTTCCCGACTTTTCTTACATTTTTTTCCGTAGAAGCAATAATCGGGAAACTGTGCGAGGGACATCTTCAATGTTCTCTCCACCCTTTTTGAACCTTCGCCTTATTTTGAAAAAATTTGGACACGGCTGAATTTAGGTGTAGAGCTCCATTTAAATGTTTTTAAAACTCCAATAAAACTTCTCTTATTTGATATACCACAGAAAAAGTCAGTCTTCTAACCCCCACCTTGACGAAAAAATTAAGTTTTTTACGTTATTAAGTTAAGTTAACAAGAATTACTCTTGGAGGATTTTTAATTTCTCGCAAGAGGCAGTACCAGTGAAAAAAAAACTTAAGGTGGCCACCGAAAGATATGATTTTCGATCGGTTTTATCTAAATCATCGACTGCTTAATAAGCTCCCTACCAAAATTCAGCTTTGTCTGTTTTTTTTTCGAGGTAAATATCTTATTTTTATGGACAAATAAAAGATGATCGACAGTTAAGAACTGTTAGAAAGTTTGTGGAGATTGAGTCCAGAGATTTAATAGCAGCTTGATCATCAGAGAACATGACTTTTTCTTTCTTTCAGCCCGTACAATTATTATTTTATTAAACCATATTAAATCTTATGAAAAGCAAAGCTTAAAACAAAAGATTCTATATCAAACTATTCTTCAATTCATTTTTACTTTTAGTGCAATTTAATGGCTTAGGAAAAATTTACGAAGTTAAAATTTAAATCATACTTACATCTTCATCAGAGGCATCTACTCCATTTTCCATTATGGGACTAGATGTTGACGAATGAACTAACTCGTCTAAAGCTTGCTCCCCAAAGATTTCTTCAAACTAGAATATTATTTAAAATAAAATTTAAAAAAAAAAGAAAATATACTTAAATGACAAATTCTCATAAACAAAAGAGATATACTTTAAACAAAATAAAACTCACCTCTCCATCTTCCACCGAAACACCCTTATCACAATTACTATTATTGTTTTGTGAGTCAATCATATCTTCGAAATCAAGCGGATCATTGTTTATTATTGATTCATTCTGTAAAGCAAAATAGAAGTTGCATTTTTAAACTTAAATTACAACAAAATTAAAATTAAATTTATTACCTGGTGATTTGTGCCATTTTTAGAAGTTTTACCATCATTTTTGTCATCATTTTTTTCATCAACAATTTCACTCTCTTCTGCGAATCCATTTAGTATACTTTCGTTAATTTGTCTACCTTCGTCATCTGCTAATAAATATTCATCAGAGCTAACATCTTCGTCTTCTTCATCTTTTTGTGTGGGTAAATTGATATCAGGAATAGCCCAGGCCGTTAATTTTCTATTACTAATACCCGGTGCTTTCATTTGAGGTGAGAAATGCCTATCACATACGGCTGCTGTTTTCATAACTTCTTTTAATCCTAGTTGCTTTAACCACACACTTCGCCTGTAAAAAAAAAAAAAAACAATATTCATTCAATAAAAAGCATCAACATAAATCTGAGAACTTAAAGCGGTATAGCGGTAAAATCTCCTGGGGTGTCTTAGACTATTATGATATCTTGGATATCTGTAGACCATTTTGTTTAAGGACACTGAATACAAAGATTAATTCCTAACGGTCTTTTTTATCATAAAGCCATAATTTAAAGCAAGGCTTATAAATAAATGCATATGGCGCATTATTTTAATTTAATTTTTTAATTCAAATCAAAGCGATTGACTTTTGTATGAAATAATATTTAAAGTAAAAATAGCACCTCCTTCCTAAAAATAAAGGTATTCCGTACTTAAAGGTTTGTTTCACTTCTAAATATGCCTAAAACACAGTAAAAGCATCAGGAAAAACGTAGCGGTTAAAAAGGAGGTATTGGTGACAGGTAAAAACAGACCGAGGCATAGTACGACTAAATAATGAAACTCTGTACTTAACAGTACGACTGAAGTTAAGCTGATGGACATTCCTAGAAGCACGAGTATTACTGTTAAACTGCTGTAAAGGAGGGCGTAGTTCGTAAAACTAACGGCAAAAAAGGGTGAGCAAGAAAATTTTTGACGATGTTCGAGTGACGTAAATGAGTCAATAAAGGTTTTGTTACCAATCAATTTTGTTGTATACTGCCCAAGAGACTTAATTAAGTCACTGAAATAGAAGTTATACTCAATCTTTGGACGTACTGGACCTTAGGCAGATTAGAAGCACCGTCTTAGAAAAGAGAAATTGCGCACGTGATTCTTCTACACAAGACGTAAAAAATATCTAGATATACAGTTTTATTGACGCAAGTGCCACACATAGATGGTGGCAAGGGGAATTTGTCGATTGAATTCAAATTGAGTTGGCCGACTTATACCCTTATTTTCAAAAATTAAGCTCACGATTAATGTGAATAAAATAATGTGCTCCGTTTATCGAGCGGTCCTTCCATTTTATTGTCAGTTTAATGAGCCTACTGAGGAGAACATTTTGGCTATTGTTGGACATTAAACTACCAACACGCTTACATAGAGTGCGAAAGGAGGCAAATATCGCAGTTGTACTGCTCAGTGTTAGTGATGACCTTGAATTTTCGATTCGAGGACGTTCGCAGCAATTGAGGCTCTATTACTCGACTACGTGGAAAATTTTGCAGATGGATTAAAGCCTTTCAAAATACAGCTGGTGCAAAATTTGAAGAAAAATGGCCTACCACAAAGCCGAATTTTTGCTGAATGGGATCTTGAAAAGTTGGAGGAGGATTTACTTTAGATAGACGCACTGGAAGCCAACATAGAAGCAATTTTCTGAGATACCTGCCGAAATGTTAGAAAGAGAATGCCACTTCTCCTCCAGTTTTTTTTTTCTATACCCTGTTCAATTGAAACCATTACCATCATCACCTACACATCAAACACAGCAACAACAACCTCAAGCATCATTATCTCCGCTGCAATCGCAGCAACAACAACTACACATGGCATCTCCCTCTTGCCGTTGACTACCAATTTCGCCTTGTCCAATACCACCTCCATATAAAATTTCAAATCAATTCTATGGGTATTATCAAAACATTGGTGGCATGCGAACCAAAATGGAACAAATGCTCTTGGCTTCCTCATCTCAACAATACGATTTTATTGCAATCTCTGAGACATGGCTTAGTTATGATCATCACAGTGCAGAAATATTCAACAGTCAGCAATATTCAGTTTTTCGTAAAGATCGTTGTGCTCATTCAACTTTATTGGTAAGAGGGGGAGGTGTAATGCTTGCAATACGCTCCAAGTTCTCTTGTGTACAAATGTTTTTGCATTCTTCTTCTTCTCAACTTTTGTATGATATCGATCAATTAATAGTCAAAGTCAGCATTGCACACCAAGTCGATATATTTATAATTTTGTGTTACATTCCTCCTAGGAGTTCAATAGATATTTATAAATTGCACGTTCAGAATTGTCATTACTATTTATCTAAGTTAAAAGATAATCAGCATATACTTGGAGATTTTAATTTACCATTCATTGATTGGGTTTATGACTTTGATGACTTACAACTTATACCTTATAATGTTAAAAATAACTATGAGTCGGAAGTTATTGACTCATTCATAAGTTATGATTTAGTTCAAATTAATAGCTATAAAAATAATTTAAATCGCATATTAGATCTTGTTTTTGTTGATAAAGAATTAGAAATACAAGTTAGTCAATGTTTATATCCGATATTTCCCAACTCTGTTCACCATATTGCTTTATCTATCAATTTTGAATTTTTCGAGTATTCTAAATGTAATAATAATAATAATTTTATATCTTAATATATATAATTCTTCTGTGAGTGTGTATGTCACTGAACTTCTCTTAAACGACTGGACCGATTTTGATGAAATTTTTTGTGTGTGTTCAAGGGGATCTGAGAATGGTTTAGATTTACATTTTGGAATGTTTTACATTGGATCCGACAGACGGCGCTACCATCGCAGTGTCAAATATTAAATAATATTCAATTTTAAAAGGTTTTAAAAAATAAAAAAACGATTTTACGCCCTAGCTCCATCTAGCGGCAAACAAACTGGGATGAAATCAAAAGTTTACTGTTGCCATCATCAAACATCGATGCACCGTCATGATGTCACTGCACGTGTCTTTAAACAAAAATTAAAATCTTTGATGAATTTGATTACACATTACTCGGTATTTGGTGAAACGCGTTGTTGGCTTTACTCTGTTGAATGGCAAAAATGAGGTTTACCTCATGCGCATATTTTAATTTGGTTGGTGGATAAAATACGCGCAGAAGAAATTGACAAAATTATTTCAGCGGAAATTCCAGATCCGAATGTTGATCCAGAATTGTTTAACATTGTTACTACAAATATGATCCATGGTCCATGTGGCACTCTAAACATGATGTCGCCATGTATGGATAATGGAAAATGTACAAAACGTTTTCCAAAACCATGTGAAACTGATACTATCACCAATATAGACGGTTATCCATCTTATCGACGTAGAGACGTAGACAATGGTGGTCAATCATATGAATTGCGTCTGTCAAATGGTGTGAGAGTAGATATTGATAATCGCTAGGTAGTTCCATATTCGCCATTGCTGTGCAAAACCTACAAAGCGCATATAAACGTTGAACTGTGCAGTTCGGTGAAGTCTATCAAATACGTTTGTAAGTATGTTCACAAGGGTAGTGATAAAGCTATTTTGCTGTTCAAAATGTTAACGACAATGACGAAATAACACGTTATCAAATGGGTGGATACATAAGTAGCAACGAAGCTATTTGGAGCATTTTTACGTTCCCTATACATGAAAGGGATTCTGCTGTTATACATTTGGCTGTGCATCTTGAAAACGGACAGCGTGTTTACTTTACAGAAGAAACTGCACTACAACAGGCTTTGACGGATCCAAAAACAACTCTTACTCAATTTTTTAACCTTTGTAGTCGACAAGATGCTGTTGGTCAATTCGCAAGGACGTTAATGTACACTGATGTTCCTAAATTTTTTAGTCAATGGTACTCCATACGACTCTTTCTTCGATGCAAGTTTGAAATTTTCAAATTAAAGACGTGTAGACAGGGCAACGTCTGTCGGGTCCGCTAACAACTAGCATGCGAGTATTTTTGCAACATGATGAAACTGCAAATGTGCTTGCGAAGCAGTTGTTAGATATTGGAAATAATAAAGTTGTAATGGACACCTTTACCGGATTCATCACATTACCCACAGATTTCTGTCACATCACAGATTCAAAAGAGGAGCTTATTCAGCGTGTTTTCCCAGATATAGCGCAAAAGTTCAAAAACCATAATTGGCTGGGTGAACGAGCAATATTGGCAGCGAAAAATAAAGATGTCGAGGATCTCAATGCGACCATTCAGAATTTTCTTCCAGGACAGTTGGTTTCCTTTAAATCAGTCGACACCGTTATGAACCAGGATGACGTAGTCAACTATCCCACGGAGTTTTTAAATTCACTGGAATTGCCTGGATTACCACCTCACAATTTGCAGTTAAAAGTAGGATCAGTTGTCATCATGCTGCGTAACATTAATCAACCTCGACTATGCAATGGAACAAGACTGGCTGTGAAAAAGCTGATGAATAACGTCATTGAGGCAACAATCATAAAAGTAAAATACAAAGGAGAGGATGTCTTGATCCCGCGAATACCGATGATTCCAACGGATTTACCATTCGATTTTAAACGCTTACAATTTCCAGTACGCCTGGCCTTTGCGATGACAATAAATAAATCGCAAGGACAGTCTTTAGAAGTTTGCGGAATCAACTTGGAGTTTCCCTGTTTCACGCATGAACAATTATACGTCGCGTGTTCGCGCGTCGGAAAACCGTCTTCTTTATTTATTTACGCACCACAAAACAAAACAAAAAAATATAGTTTATGAGAAAGCTTTAAATTGATTAACAAACTGTATCATAACAGTGTGTGTCTGTTAATAAAAATTTAAACCTTATAAATAGCCAGTATTTCAGGCAAACTCTAAGTAAGCAACATGATGTGTCGAAAATAAATAAAACTTCATGCTTCATTAAAAAAAAAATTTTTATTCAATACGTTTTGTTTGTTTTGAAATTAATTTATACAAAAGTTTAGGTCTTTTATTTATCGATTGAGGCAGTATGAAGTCTGCAGGGTCAGCTAGTTCAATTATAAAAAAGCTAATTTTCAAAACATAGTGAATTATATGTCGAGTATTTCATGGCAACTTATATTAAATCGGTTTGATTTATTGTGTTTTTATAATTATTTAATTGATTCTTTGAATTGTGCTGTTGGTATGTTTGTGCCTAAAATTAAAGTTCACATTAACTCAAAACCTGCATGGTTTAATAAAAGGCTTTGTAATTTGAGTAACAAAAAAAACAAAGCTTATAAGCTTCTCCAAATGTTACCTAATAACTCTTTGGTTAAAGACAAGTATATTCGTCTTGAAAAGGAATTCAATATTGTACCATAGATCACCAATAATCTGTTTATGACAACGACAATCCGGTTACCGCGATCAATGTTGGAAGATTAGTTATTAGCAAGTCTGAAGTTGAAGAAGCACTTTTAAATGTGAATAATGACAAACGTCCGGGTCCAGATGGAGTGGCTCCAATAGTCTTAAAAATGTGTGCTGCAGTACTCTCTGAACCTCTTTCTTATATTTTTAATCTCTCTCTTTCTGAAGGTGAATTTCTTTCTCAATGGAAAAAATCTTTCATAATTCCTATTCATAAAGCAGGACCCAAACAGGAAATATCTAACTACCGTCCAATCTGCAAACTGTCCACCATTCCAAAACTTTTTGAAAAACTTGTGTGTGATAAGTTTTCATTTTTGCTTAAGGAAGTAATATCGCCTTTCCAGCATGGCTTTCTATCGGGCAGGTCGACAACTACTAACCTTTCTATTTTCACAAACTATGTTCTCAATAAAATTGAGGCAGGGTATCAGGTTGACGTCATCTATACTGACTTTGCAAAGGCCTTTGATAGAGTCAGCCACACTATTCTACTGAAAAAACTATCAAGAATTGGTTTTCATTCAAATGTTTTGCAATGGCTAAAATCTTATCTTATAGGACACATTCAATTTGTTTCCATTGGTAATGTTCTATCTAATCCTGTACATGTATCATCAGGAGTTTCTCACGGTAGTCACCTGGGACCCTTACTCTTTCTTATTTTTATTAATGACATGCCAGATATTTTTCATAATTCTCTTAGACTTTTATTTGCTGACGATCTTAAGTTTTATAGATGCATAAAACAAACTGATGATTGCCTTCGCTTGCAAGACGACCTTAACATGCTTATTGAATGGTGCAATAAAAATCAATTATCTTTAAACGTTTCTAAATGTCAATGTTTTTCATTCTATCGTTCTTACTGTCCTACTTTCTTTGAATATAAAATTGGCAGTAGTGTTCTTGAAAGAGTCAATGAAAAGAAAGATCTTGGTGTTGTTTTTGACCTCAAACTCAATTTTATCAAACATGTTGAATATATTGCTGCCAAAGCTAACTCCATGCTTGGTTTTATTAAAAGAAATTCAACAGACTTTTCAGACCCTTATACTATTTAATCTCTTTTTTGTGCATACGTCAGATCTATTTTAGAATATTGTTGTGTTGTTTGGAACCCATACTATAGAATTCATTCATTAAGAATTGAAAGAGTCCAAAAGAATTTCACTAGGTTTGTTGTATGGAAACTTGGTTGGAATATTGAAACTCCTTCATATGCTACGAGATGCAAACTTATCGGTTTAGAGTCACTTGAAAATTGACGTAAAATTTTCCCTGTTTTATTTATTCGTGATATTCTGTTTCATCATATCAACTTCTATCTTTAATTGAGTTAAATATTCCTTCTCGTCAACTAAGAGATTATGATCTATTCCACGTAAGTTACCATAGAGTTAATTACGCAGTTAATGAACCTATAACTCGCTGTGTTAGGGAAACCAATTCTGTCTCTAATGTAATAGACTTTGATTTCCATTTTAATAGAGTCACTTTAAAAAATAAACTTGTGTTCCATTTCCTAAATATTGATTGAAATGTATTTATTAATTTATTATTTATTTATTTTTTGCTTTGTTTAAATATTTAATTTTAATTTTAAGTAGTCTGTAAGATGATTAATGTAATCTCTGTTTGATGAATAAACTAAACTATATATTGAACTATTGAAATATGCAGTACAGCAAAGAAAGGATTTTTACCTTTCACTCTTAGTATTATGGATTTCGGTAACCTTATTCCATTTAAAAGCTCTCATGGGGTTGCCTTAGTTAGGATTAAGGATTGGACTGGCATCGTTCTGTCACAAACGCAACAATTAAAAAAGAATATCAAAATTGCCGAACCTGCTCTTTCTAAATACAAATTTTGTTTATTTGGTGGAGACTTATGGATTTTTATTTTATTTACCTTCAAACAATTGAAGACCGTTTTTGTGCTATAGAAAATTAAGACGCTGTTTGTAACCTCATGAGGTGGTTTTTTTTAATTGTGTAATTGGTCAATTCCAAAAGATATTTACATCATTGAAGAACTTTATTTTTTCTTGAGTTAAATATAGGAAGTTTAAGTTTTATGTTAAGCCCCTCTTTTTTTATAAGCAAAATTAAAGCGACTGTAAATGAGGAGTTTTGGTTGGAGTTATTTCAACAAGCAATTTCCTACAGTAGGTATCAGTTTGTTCTTGTAGAACATCATAGAAAAGTTAACGGTATTTTTTAGTCATTTAGCTGTTGGCCGACATTTCTTATTTTATAAAAGACGACCAATTTGATTTAAATTGTTTTAAAGATAACCACTTTAATTTATGGACACATAATTCGAAAACATGGGGTCTAAACTGATATTGCAAAAACAATTTTTCTTTTTACAGTTTAAAATTCTACTTTATTTATTCAGTTTAGAGAAATGTATTGCTTTTGGTAGTTTATTTCAACCATCTCAAAAGTGAATGAAATAAAAGAAATTTTCCATCGATCAAGTGCATGATCGATACTTTCATCTTTTAAAAAATGATTTCAGTGTTAGGATGCAACAAGATGTCGTAGCTCTAGATACTATAGATATTTCATCAACATTTACAAGTAGATCGCGATGATCCATCTAGTATTTATGTTGGACCTGACATCAAAACATTTTGCAAATTTTATCCAACTCGAATTGTTTAGGACACACAAAATACTCGTACTTTGGTAAACTTCATAGTACCTATTCATGTTTAGATTTTTACTTTGAAAATAACGTTTCACCCAACGCAAATTTGCAAACAAGAAATTATCGAAATAAAAAGTTTTCGTCTTTACAAAATGCGTTTCATCAAACTCAAATTTGCAAAGTGCAAGTGTTTTCTGAAAAGTGAAAAGTTTTGTTATTTTCCAAAGTATTTGTTCTTTTTTTTCACCAAACAATAAACTTTGCAAATTATATTTAGAATTTGAAAAGCATTTCAATAATATGCAAAGAGAAATTATTATTATTTGCAAATAAGCACTTAAGAACAACAAATCGATAGGACTCGATGGAATTCCCGCAGAGATGTTACAAGCAGCGCCAATGTCATCCGCTCATAAAAAAAGCCTGTACCACCGAAAGCTTCCCCGAGTGGAAGAAGGGAATGATCTTCAAGCAACCCCCCCCCCCCCCACCAAAAAAAAAAGATCTTACAAAGATCAAAAACTGGAGAGGAATTTGCGTTCTACCTGCCGTTGCCAAAATAGTAGCAAAAATCATACTGGAACGCATCAGAGAACTCCTCGATGCTGAACCAGCAGGATTCCGCGCTGGATCCTCCTGTATTGATCATATCAACACCCTGCGGATCATTATTTAACAGTGCGTTGAATAACGATTGAATAACTACACTTGCTGTTCATCGACTTCGAGAAGGCCTTTGATAGCGTTAACAGGGAGTACATCTGGTTAGCTTTGCGGAGGAGAGGCATTCCAGAAAAACTAGTTGATATTATTAAAGCAGCATATGATGGATCCAAGTGTCACGTTCTGCACGATGGTAGGTTGTCAGATGATTTTGAAATCCGAAACGGAGTCAGACAGGGCTGTATTCTGTCGCCAATATTGTTTTTGTTGGTGATAAGCGATGTACTGCACGCAGCTTTATCTGGTAGCCGAGGGATCCAATGGACTTTGACATCTTATTTAAAGCACTTGGATTACGCGGACGATGTGTGCTTACTCTCTCATAGGATCATGGATCTCCATCAAATGACAACAACTGTGGAGAGCGAAGCAGAAATCGTAAGGCTGAAAATTAATTCCCGGAAAACAAAAATGATCAGCCAATACCTTGGAAGTATCGTATCTCCATCGAAGGCGGAACCGAACAAGACGTCATCTGCCGCATCGGCAAAGCAAAAGCGGCGTTCAGCTTTAGAAAATTTGGAGGAATAACTCTTTCAGATTAAGAACAAGCTACGACTGTTTCGCACAAATGTCGAATCTGTATTTCTTTATGGGTGCAGCACCTGGAAGGTTACTTTAGCCATTACAAGGAAGCTGCAAACCTTCGTGAATAGATGTCTTCAAAACATCCTAAGGATTTTCTGCCCAAACCGAATATCCAATGAGGTCATTCATAGAAGGATAGGTCAGGAACCTATAGACTCTATTATACGAAGGCATAAGTGGCAATGGATTGGACATACAATTCGAAAAGGTAACGACTGCATTGCAGACCAGGCAATGCAGTGGAATCCGCTTACACAGGAAGAAAGAAGAGCTGGACGACCGAGAAGCACATGGAGTTGAATTCCGGAAACCGCACACGATGGCGCGTAGGCGTAGTAGAGGCCCTATGCCCCTTTAGGGGTTCTCAACGGACTTAACAGGTCTGAGAACATAAGTAAGTAAGTAAGTAAATAAGAGTTTGTTTTGAAAAGTTTTCGAAAGCTAATAAAAAAAAAACATGAACCGCTTTGAAAATGAAGAAGTCGACATCGTAGCCATCCTTCAATCGAATTTGGAAGTTTGTAGCAAAAACACGTTTCTTTTAAAAAGAAGAAGTTAATAATAGTGACAAAAAGTAGTGAAACTAAGAATTAACTTGGGCATCGGAAATGATTTTTCGAAAAAAGATAGTTTTCGATTAACGAAAAGTAAGATCGATTTTTGTTTGTCTAAATTGAAAATAAACTACAATTCAATAACAAAAAGAATGTGTGTTTAAGTCTCTTGCAACTACTTTTGTGCACACTAAATTCAGCTGTGAATCGAGCCTAATATCACGGTGTTGCATTTATGCAGTGAACAAGCCAAGCAACCATCTGCAGAGTAGTTCATCGAGTGTCGAATATTATCATTGATAGATTTCTCTATAACACCATTTGCTGGGCACAAATTGTTCAGACGAGGCTATGTCTATGGGAACATATTTTCCCAAAGAGGATTTCCTTATGTAGCTGGATGTGTTGACGGTACCATGATAGATCAATATTCACCAATTTATTCAATTATTTTTGATCTTAATAAACACAATCTAAGATTTTGCAACTTTTCAAAATACGAATTAATTTCATTTTAAACTGGTGAAACTATTTTACTTTTCACTTTTCAAATAAAGTCTAAAAAACTGAAGTAGTGTTTTCATTTTGCAAATTTTATGAAACACTTTGTACTTTTCTTTCTAGGATATTCATTTTTTGCAAAGTTACAAAGTAAAAAGTGTTGGTGAAACAAGCCCCAGGTCCTATATATGTATTTTTATATACATATTTATTATTTATTTATTTATTTATTTATTTTATTTCGTGATTGCTAAATAACTGTAAGATACAATATCTTATAAGATAGTTATAAGCTAATTTTACAGAGTTGAGCAAGCAATTAGTTAAATTAATATTAAAATTGAATCAAATATAATTAAACGATAATGAGAGAGAGAAAATTTTGTTATTAATGAAAGTAGTAGGTATAAGTCCGTAGTACCCGTAGCGTGATGGGTAGTGCGTTTTACTGTCATGCAAGGGGTCTTGGGTTCAATCCCTGCCTGTGCCACCTAACTTTTTCACGGGTACTGCCTCTTGCGAGGAATTGACAAATCCTCCAAGAGTAAATCTTGTCATGAAAAGTGCTTTCTCAAATTAGCCGTTCGGATTCGGCATTAAACTGTAGGTCCCTTCCATCTCTGACAACATTACTCGCACACAGGGATGGTTGACAGTTGTAAGTCACTAGGCCCTGGTCCTTCATGGACTGTTGCGCCACCTAATTTATTTATTTTTTTAGGTATAATTGGGGACTGGAAAACCGTTCTTTTTTTTAGAATTTTAAAAAATTGTATTTAGTTTAAAAGTTCAACATATTAATAATCAAAAATTCTGTCAATTTTCTGAATTCTGTCACATTTACCTACAGTTGTGTTCATAAAAATAGCAGTGCTCTCCAAATAAAACAAAAAGGCTTTCAATATCAACGTTATAATATTCATATTTCATTAAAATTTTAATAACAAACTAAAATATTTTATTCATAATAACAGAAAATAAGTACTATCGATTTTTAATCGTAAGATTTGTCAAAGTAAAAACCGTACTGGATCTATAACGTAAGAAGTAAGAAAAACTGTAATAATTTATATAAAATTATATAAATAACGTTAGCTTACAATTAGTACTTTGTTGCATAACCATTGTTTTTTATGACTGCTTCGCGTCTACGTGGCATCGAGTCCACTAACACCTGACACCTCTCGACTGGTATTGCGTTCCACGATTCACGCACTGCTTCCCACATTTCTTTCGAATTCTTGGGTTTTGCTTTATTAACTGCGTTCTTAACACCCCCCCACAAATTTTCGATGGGGTTAAGGTCGGGGGATTGAGCGGGCCACTCCATAACGGATAGCTTCTTCTGCCTGCCAAACCATGATTTTGCCTTTTTTGACGAGTGCTTTGGGTCATTGTCTTGTTGGTATACTCAAACCAACGGCATTTCCTCTTCAGCATAGGGTAACATAACCTCCTCGAGAATTTTCACATACTCGGTTGCATCCATTATACCCCCGATGGGATACATATCCCCGTAATATGAAAAGCATACTCATATCGATAATTTTTCCTCCACCATACATACTTCACTGTTTTTAGAGTGTACCGTGGATCGTTTGCTGCATTTTGGGGTCTTCTCACATATTCTCGACGACCCTTCGACCCAAAAAGGCCGAATTTACTTTCATCGCTCCGCAGAACATTCCTCCATTTCTCTTTTGCCCAATCTCTATGCGCTTTGGCAAAGTCCATTGTCTTTGCCACATGCCTTTTCGTCAAGAATGGTACCTTGCGTGGACTTCGGGCTGGTAACTTCGCTTCTAAAAGACGTCTTCGTATTGTGACAGCGCTAACAGACAGTTGAAGTCTATTTCTTATTTCCCTAGAGCTTATGGAAGGGTTCTGTTTTGCTAACTGAAACATTTTTCTGTTAATTCTTTCAGTAGTCATCCTTTTTTGGGCCTCGCGTTTCCGGTTTATTTTGCCATTTTAAGGCGTTACTAAGCATTTTTGCTGAACAGCCTAGGATGTCTTGAATATTTTGGTAGGTTTTTCTCTTCAAACGCCCGGAAAAAATTTTACATCTGATGGGGAAAGCTTTGCTGTTTACAACGTTGGCTGTTTAGAAGCTGCCGCAACGACGACGAACTAATTTTGCCGTAAGCAAAATATAATTTTAAAATGATTTTAATGCAAATGCCTTTTTTCTTTTTAATACTCATATTTAATATTCTCTTTTTATTTATTCTATTAATGGTAACTATTCACTAAATATTCTTTTTACTTTTTCTATTAATAATAACAATATTTGTCCATATTATATTTTTATTACTTAATTTCTCTTTTCTTTCACTTTTTCTATTATTTATTGTAACAATTTTTTGCCAAATATCGTGTTTATTGCTAGTTATTATTATTATTATTTGTATTATTCCTTCTGCTTCTTATTCCTTCTCAAGCTTCTGCCACGTTCAAAGCTTTAAAGCGCGTGTGCAGCTAACGCCACCAGAGGGTTCACTGGCAATGGCATGAATACGAATTTGTATGATATGATTCCAATTTTAAGAGCACAAAATAATGGATTAAAGATATGTCATTTAAACGCGCAGAGTTTGACCAATAAATTAGGGGAATTTAGGTACCTGTTTGTGGAATCTAAAATAGATATCGTATCGGTGTCTGAAACCTGGTTTCAACCAGGCATTTGTGATGATTTTTATAGTTTGAAAGGTTTCAAAATTTTCCGAGCCGATAGAAAGTTCAGTTGTGGGGGAGGTGCCGCTTTGTATGTGCGTGACGGGATAAGTTGTAAATTAATATGTAAATCTGATGACGACTGTCCTTTGAATATGTCTTTGTCAGTATCGTTTGTAAAGCCTAGTACGCTGCTGATGCGAAACGAAATTTTTCGGGGGTCTCCAAGTGCAGAGCGAAATTAAAACGAAAACCACAGCGGAAAAATATTTGTGGAGAGTTCTGTCTGGAAGTTGAATTTCACTGCTTGTTTTCATCACTTCTTGCACATCACCAATAACATCCTGAGTTTCCGATGCAGAAATGCAATTTTGGAACACATTAGACAAATCCATTTTATTTTAAATTTTAAATCAAATATAAATCAAAGTCAAAACACCGAAAGTCACGAGTAAACAATTTTTTTTTTTTCAATAAAAAATTAAACCTCAAAATTTCGCAAGCAATAAATGTGCTGGGCAATTAAATTGAGAACAAAAAGAGTGGAGAATTGTACTAAGAAATCTAGTACAGCTATACACTAAAATGTCACATTTCGTCGTTCAGCAGCGTACTGAAAAACGAAAAGCACAGCGAAATTTTTCGTTTATGATTTCGTCATGTCATTTTTGTATGGGAATTTTCGTTTCGCATCAGCAGCGTACTAGGCTTAACACTGAAAATGTTTTAGTTGGATCAGTTTACTGACCATACAACAGTATTAGCATAATACCATTGGTTGCGACGTTAGAGACAATTTCTTCTTGCTTTTCTTATAATATACTGTGTGGTGATTTCAACTGTAATCTGTTGGATAAGCGTTTAGCTGAAAATTTCCTTAATGTTTTTAAGGCGCTGAATCTGAGTCCAGTTAACTGCTCCACTGCTACCCACTTTACCAAAGAGATTAGTTCGCTACTAGATCTGTATGTTGCCAGCGATTTTGGTAAGGTTATGCTTTACAGCCAGCTTTTAGCACCTGGTTTTTCCAAGCACGATTTACTTTTTGTATGTTTGGATTTAGTTTTTCAGGTTGATCGACAATTTTTTCAATACCGAGACTTCAAAAACTTAAACACATCTGACTTAGTGCGCGATTTTGACTGCGTAGAATGGAACTCACTGTACCATATGCAAAATGTAAATGATCAAGTCAGGTTTTTACGGCAAAACGTCAATCAGTTTTTTGAGAGGCATGTTCCTATTAAAACCCTTCTCGTTAGGCATACGGCTCCACCTTGGCTTAATAGTGACATCTCTGCTCTAATGTCACGACGAGATGCCGCCTACAGTCAATGGAGACGTTACAAAGTAGTGCACTTCCACACATTGTATTGCAGACTGCGTAATCAAGTTGTCGTAATGGTCAGAACGGCAAAAAGACAGTAAAGTGAAAGTAAACTTGGTTCTTTAACCTCTGGCAAAAAAATATGGAAAAACCTACATGAAATCGGTATTGGCAAACAATCTAAAAAGCCTGTTGGTGACGTCGATTGTGATGCACTCAACAAAAAGTTTACGTCCATGTCCTTAAACGTTGCTTCACCCGTTCTTTCCCTTACTGAGGAGGAACCAACTGCTATCAACAGCTCTCTGAGTTTTATAAGAATACAAGAGGAAGACATTGTGGAGGCAATAATATCGATTAAATCTAATGCTACTGGCCTGGACCAAATGGACCCTAAGTTCTTGAGACTACTGCTTCCATATATACTGCGCTATATAACCTACATATTTAATAGCATATTGACTACCTCCGAGTTTCCTTTAGAATAGAAGAAGGCTAAGATTATTCCCATACCCAAAAAGCAAACAGGTTCTGCTACAGAATTTCGGCCGATTGCCATTCTTCCGTTTCTTTTGAATGTGTTTGAAAAAACTATTCTGGGGCAGATCCAAAAATATCTTACAATCAACAACCTGTTAAGTCTGGTTTTCGACCTAAGCGCAGCTGCAAATCCGCCTTACTTTTTGTAACTGATGAAATAAGAATGGCAATGGACAGTGATCATGTTACATTACTAACCCTGTTAGATTATTCAAAGGCTTTTGATACTGTTAAACACTCAATCCTTTGTAAAAAGCTGCGAATTAACTTTGGGTTTTCTTTAGAGTCCTGTAAGCTTGTTTTTTCATATCTCAACGGAAGGAAACAATGCGTGGTGGCTAATGGATACTCGTCCACATTTCTCAATGTTTTGAGTGGAGTGCCACAGGGATCTATCCTTGGACCAATCCTCTTCGCGCTTTACATAAATGAATTACCACAAGTTGCTAAACATTGTTTAATGATAAGTCGACCTTTTGGGGCTAAAAATGATGCCGTAGCTTTAATGAACGAGGATCTGCTCCGCATTTCACAGTGGTCAAAAAAGAACGATCTCCGCCTTAACCCTGTCAAATCAACATCCCTCCCCATCTATCGCAAAAACTTTGATCTATCGGGTTTAAACCCGTTGAAACTTGACGACAAAACCATTGAATATGTTAGCACTGCTAGAAACCTAGGAGTAGTATTCAATCGCACTCTCACTTGGGATGACCACCTTAATAGTGCCATTGGTAAAGTCTATGGAAGTCTCCGCCTTCTTCAAGTCACTCGAAATTTCATCCCGATCAAAACTAAACTACTACTTGCTAAGGTTCTTATACTACCAATTGTGCTGTATGGTGTGAAATCTTTTGTAAACTAGACTGTGTGGCTAGCCGCAAATTGAATGTTGCTTATTTATAACAATATTGCCCGCTATATTTATAATCTACGTCGTTATGATCACATATCCATTTTTGCGGTACGGATTTCTGGTTGTAGCTTAGACAGCTTTCGCTCTCTGAGTTATCTGCATGAAATCATCCAAACACAACAACCTGATTATCTATAAGGTAAGCTGAATTTCCCTCATTCAACAAGGTCCTTTGCTTTAATATTACCCCGATACAATTTTCTAAATACTGAGCGTCAATTTTGTATTCATATTGTACGCCTTTGGAACTCTCTGCCCATCGCTATGAGAAGAATAAGAAGCATAAGTAGATTTAAATGTTTACTTTTCAACTATTTGGCAAATAATTGATGTTTAATTTCCTTTTCTTTATATAAATATGTATGTATATGATGCTAAATTTCCTTTTCCTTATAAATAAATATGTAAATAGTAGGTATATAATTTATTTTTCTCTAAAAATGTATTTTTCTATTTTCCGGACGAAAATTCATTTTTCTGAACAGCTGATACTTTTATGTTCAAAACTAAAACGAATCGTTCCACTGATTTGTGTTCCAATTTCATACATTTCCAATGACAGATTTCTGTCAGTAAAATTTTTTCGGTGGCTTTTAATCAGGAAATTTTTTTCAATGACCGAAATTTTTAATAAAAGCTATAAACGACCTGCCAAGCAAATTCCAATGTTTGTTTTCAATGATGAAAACCAATGATAGCTATAATTGGCGCCTAAAAGTCTCTAATATGAAAATGAAAGACCGTTAGATGCAAGTAACATGTTAATTTTTTTTTAAGAATTTCCGTTATTTAAATAATTGACAATGTAATAAAGTGTGACCAACACTGCTATTTTTATTCTTAAATATCTCAAACTTTTACTACTTTCAAAAACGACGGCTTTTATATTATATACATACATACATAGCTGTATTTTAATTAACCTTTTTTTAAAAGAATAAAATGCAACGATGTAAGCAGAAAACATCAACCGACAAAGCTATTAGAAAAAGCTTCAATTTTGAAAGCTCCGTAGCAAAATCCAAATAAAAAGGCATTCAAATTTCCATCAACGGACAAAAATGATAACCCGGATGCTGTTTTCTTTTATCTACACAAGGAGCGAGAGACAAATTATCGGATCTCAGAGCCGGGGAATAGATCAGGTAATGTCCGAATATACTTGGGTTCATGAAATATCATAAAAACGAGTTCGATGTAACTCAGATGTACAGAGGCATTGTTTCAAGTTGATTGCCATACAAACACAAAAAGACACCGTCTGCAGTGATAGAAAATCACATATGGAAAACAAAAAGAGTGCGAATGAAATGCAAGCATCCCCATCTTCTCTGCTTTGTTAATTTGTATCACAGACAGTTCTATTTCTAGATACAAATTGGAATTCAATCGGCTAGGAGACCTACTAAAACAACTGAAATGTCAATTTAGAAATGGAACCAAATTACAAGAAAACGAACGTACTACAACTTAGTCAATAAGATATGTTTTAAGCGTTTTTCTTCTCATTAAAGAACAATCAAGCGAGTTTTTAACGCTTCTGAATGAACCAATAAAAGAGGCCATGACAATGACATTGTATCATTGTTGAATCTAAGCTCCAGCATCTATCCTCTAATTAAAAACCAGTATTTTGACATAAATACTTGATATACAAAACAACAACAAAAACAGCGCATGAACTATCACAGATCTGTAAAACTAAAACACGACGACAACATATAACGACCAGAAAGTTTGCTCTCTAGAACTTCAAAAACCATAAACACACCGCCACCCGGCGGCGACGATACATTTTAAATTAACAGAAGCCACTTGGTTTTGTGTATTAGGTCTTGTGTGTCTCATCTCTTTTCCGATCCCGACCCGGGTTTAACCCAACATCACTTCAAAATCATAAAAATCCACCTAACCCACAAAATTTCCAGTGATTTTACTCACCCAATCTCATCCTTTGGAAAGCCAAAAGTGTGTGTAATTTCTGGGCACTTTAGAACACATCTCCTAGCTTTAGATTTGAATACAGGCAAAGGCACTGTCGACATGACTGCTGGGCTGGGGGTTGCTTCCTCAACAAAATATTAAAGCGGGAATTCTGAAAACAAAAAAAGACATAAACCATTTGCCATTTTGATAAAACGAAATTCGAGCACGATTATGCACATATCTATGGGCATACATGTGAACATCGAATCAATAGAAACTCACAAATCACAATTGAATGGATTTTTTCGGGGAAATGTTTGTTGTTTTTCTATCGAATCGTTGGAATTGGAATTTTTATTTTTTGGCAAAATTATTTATAAAATTATTTACTTCCATAAACTAGAAAATTAAGAGATTACAAGCACTTAATTCAACTCGACTTTGGATTCGGGGCACCACAAACGTCAATAATTCCAATTGTCCAAAAAGAAAAATGGTGAAAAATTACAGAATTTCTTTGAAATTTGTGCAGTTGGCTTTGAATTGAACAACAACGTTTGTATGAGTAGGAGGCGAGAAAAAGAATACAGATGCCGCTGCCGAATGACACAAAATGAAAGCGTTCAACTAGTAGTGTGTTGAATATTTAAGCTTGATACACAATATGGTTAAGAAAAACACCACACCGAAAGGTGTATTTTTATTCCAACAATGTTTACTTACAAAAAAATCAAATTAAAATTATTTCTTTTTTTTATAAAAATGAAAGATATATATTAATGGTTTTATGTTTATCTGGCATTTATACTTTTTTAGCAGAAGTGTGTTTGGTTAAAGAATTTTCCAAATTTTTGATGAACATCCCTACAGCAACAAAAAGAAAATAGAACAGTCCATCAATTTGAATGATCATTTGTTGGCAAAAGAAATGCTGTATTCGGATAAAATAAGTAAAATAAATCCATTTATTTTGTATCTATATCTGTAAAAGCACAAAATTCTGCTGTTTTTGCATTCCATGAGGTAAAATAAATTGATCTATTTTTGATTTGAGATCAAGTCTGCAGATCTGTATTTTTCGATTTGAACTTTTTTGAACTAATACGAATACAATTATAAAACAAATGTTAAGCTTTAAATTTGACAGCTCAATCGCACTCGTTAAAATGTCAGAAAGTTAGTAATAATAAAAAAAATCAATTTTTGGCGGAAATTTCTATTTTTAGAGCCTTTGACATTGGGTGTGTTCAGCTAAAATGAATGTATGACATCTGAACGAATTCAGTAATAAATTTAAAAATTCAACTATTAATTGTGTGGTAAGTTCCTTAATTAATATTTAAGCTTGTTTATATATTTATAGTGAGATATGTTGTTTTGCCCAAACTGGGTTGCGTTCAAGAAAAAGATTATTTTGAGTTGTGTCTTTAATACCAATATTGAAATAAGATTTAAACTACGTTTTTTTTTTTTTTTAAATTTATTTCACTTTAACAAAATACAATAAGTAAAAACTAAATAAAAACATTATAAAAATTCATTATTAAAAAAAGGAACGAGTAAGAAATTAAAAGTTTTTATTTATTTTTGTTTTAATAATAATCTACATCGGATGAATCGGATAAATCCGGATCTACATCCTGTTTTCCCTTTTCTGATTTCAAGGCTTATAAAAATCGTGGAAAATTGTTGGAATTAATGGCAGTAGAGATATTATGTCATTTTTTTTTCTTCCGATATCGGTGGTGGTATCACGTTTTCCAAATCAAATTTTGTTGAGTTTTTACCCCTTCGTTTGGAACTTACACATCGAAAAACTGTGTCTTCATGCAGTGTTGTTTTGAAAAAGGCTTTTCCGGGATCTGATTTCAAATAACGCAACCATTTGATGATTTGAAAACCAAACATGTTCCCATCTTCATGTTTCTTTCGAACGACGAAGCCCGCACTCGCTTTCAATAAAAATTGAAAAATTCCAAACTTCCTGTGGCTTTAATTCATGTACCACAAATTTTTGTTTTTTCCCACATGATTTAACAAGTTGGTACCAGTCATGGGGGTGGTAGATTTCAGAATTTGAATATTTCTTCTTCTTTTCTATTACAGAATGGTCGATATCACACTCCATATGTGTACGGCCAGGAATTAAAAATTTATGTTCCACTATCTCTATGCCGATTTCGGGTGTTTGCATTTATAGCAAAAACATGGCCACAACAATCGTGTTTTTGTTTTGGCCGCCACAGGTATCGGAATAAAACTTCACCGATTTGATAGAACTTGGAAGGGTTTCAAATTAAATGTCCAAAGTTGCCTCTTGTAAAATGCAACTGATGTGGACAAGCTTGGCGTCGGCAGACATTGCTGGAGATCGAAAACAAAACAAGCTTTGGCGCTATCTTCTTGGGCTTCAAGCTTGTCTTTTTGTTTTTGCATTGTATGCCATGTCTGCCTCCTCATGATGTTGGTCCAATATTATTTTAAGTTGCTCCAAATCATCACTTTTTTCTTCGGTTGCAATCTTTATCTTCATCTTAAAAGAATCACAATTGTTGCACGTGTCCTGTTTTGGTCTTTTAAACGTTAACTTCATTTTATGAAATTCTCTTTCATAAATGGTTCTTGAAACATGCTTTTCTTGTTCCGTGGCTTGGTATAATTCAAACATTTTTGCCAATGATAAGTTTGCCAGCAAAATATGATGGTCGTTTGTCCTTCTCGTATAATGGCTCTCATAAGATGGAAAAGATTGAATGTGCTGTTTAACTGATTGAATTACAAAATCAGACGTCTTATTGCTAGGAGTGTGACAGCCACGTTGATCTGTAGGCAAAATTCCACTTAAGGATGAAAGTTTCGTTTGCAACACTGTTCTTATGAAAGAATCTGTCTCATCCAGAGTGTCCTTAAAGCATTTTTTACAAACCTTTTGTCGTGTTCCATTTATTTCGAAAAAGCAGTAACACGAAACGATTCTGTTTTTTGGGTTAGAGGAAAATGTTGGCCGGTGATATTTTGGATCTTCGTGGCATATTAAGTTTCCAACAAAACTTGCCCTTGCATCCCGAGAGCCAAGTGACCAATAAGCATCAAAGATATTTTTTTGTACATCGGGTTTCAAAATTTTAAAACAATCGTTGCGACAGCTTGTCAAGTTTTTTGATGCTCGACAACGCTTAACTACATTCTTGGCAGTTTTGTAGGATTTACCTGCATTACGACTTTGTTTCCTTTGTCGACGAAGAGATCGTTTCCAGGGCTTAGATTCTGCCGCAGTAGATTCTGCCTCAGTAGATTCTGCTGGATTTTGTTCCTCAGAGGGGTCCACCACTGGGTCCGATTCGGGAAGAAAACTTGGATCTGCCTGGCTGTCATCAGAAAAATTAAGTAACTCCAGTAATTGTGGTTCTATATCTGGCGCCGAGGATGAATCTTAAAAAAAAAAACATTGTGTTTAACTTTTTTTTAATTTTTTTTTTTCAATCTTCTTGTCGTACCTGTAAAAGATTTCTTTGTTTTCATTTTCATCTTTTCTTGGATTATTATTTTTGTTTGATGATGCTATTGTTTGAGTAAAAAAGGAACAATAAAAAAATCTTTTTTAGTAATTTAATAACACACAAATCACATTTTTGATTATTACCTGATTGAGCTAGTTTTACTAGCATTCTCGCTCTGCTATGCATTATTATTGTTTTACAAATTAGCACTTCACAACAAACTTAACTTTAAAAAATGATTCACTTTTAATCGACTACTGCACAACAAGACGTTACACGTTAATTTAACAAAAGAATGTTACCACATGTGGTTTATCTTTATACTAAGAATTCGAAGCAAAAGTACCTGCCTACTACGATTAGTTTCAAAAAAGCATTGAGTTTCTTGAGTTGTGCTGTTTTGACCAAACACTTATTTAAAATATTAAACATTTTTGATTGGTCAAAACAGCACAAATCGAGTTATGCCATTATGACCAAACATTACTTTAGAAAAAAGCAGTTAAGTATTGTTAGGATCAGTAAATATCTTTATAACTAATTTACATAGAGTTATGTTGTTAAGACCAAACGAAAATAGATTTTTTTTAAAATACTTCTGCATACTTAACTCATTTTCGAAAAAAAATTGACTTATGCTGTTTTGACCAGACACCATAGATATACAATTGGGACCCGCAACCTCGTATTACATTCTGATTCTTGTAATTTATGTCTGAGAAAGTAATTATAGAAGTTTTATCACATGTTTGAGTATTTGTTTTACATCGATTTATAATAAAATTTTCTGAAAGAATATTTATAATAAAATTTTCTTAACATTGTGTAACTATGGTTGATTGGAGAATGTCCGTAATTCTCATTAATGCGTGCCGGTATAATGAATGCCTCTGGAACTAAAAACTCTAATTATATCGAAGATTTGACATTAAAAATGATTGGAATGAGAAATGAGTAGTCTTAGAGTTATTTGCCCAGTTACGCTTTTAAAAATGTCTACCTTTAATTTTTACATTAAATGCTAGATGGAAAAAAAATCATGTGCAGTCGGTTGCAACAAATGCCTCGTCTTGATAAATGTCATTCAATCAAATTTTCACGAAGATGAATATAAATAAAATAAATAAATTGGGAGGCGCAACAGTCCGTTGAGAACTAGGGCCTAGTGACTTACAACTTTCAACCATTCCTGTGTGTGAGCACTGTTGTCAGGGATGGAGGGGACCTACAGTTTAATGCCAAAATCCAAAATACAATAAATCTATTTAAAATGTCAAAGTTCGTTAAATTATTAACTTGTATAGAAAAGTTAGGTGTCAAACACATCCTCTACGAATTTTCATTGCTCAAATGTATAGAATTTCCTTATAATAATAAATATATGATATATAAAACATTTTTCAGTCACTGGACCTTCATAGAGAAAACCATAATGCAAAATATTACAATATCATGTAAATCAAATCTTTCAATGGTGGTATTTGCGTTGTGCTTTTTTAGATGTCTTGATATTTTATAATATTATTTACTTTGCATTTTTTAAAATTTGTATCCCACTTTTTACCTGTTTAAATATCAAAACATAAGGTTTTCAATAAAAGATTTAATGATTTGATATTAAATGGTTAGATGTCACTTTTGAAGCAGCCATATTTGACATTTGATAAGTGAAATCACGCTCTTACAGCTTACTACAAATGGAATGATACGCTCTTCAAAAACGCATTGAAATTATTAAAATTTACTTCAAAATCAGTGAAGCCATAATCGTAATTTCGAAAAAAAAGTTTCCTGACTATAATATTCACGAAGAGTTTATTGCAACTGCCCATCGATAAATTGTGATTTGGCTTATATCATTTTTTACTGTCAATGGCATATTTTTCTCTTTATAATGAATTAAACATTCATGGATGTCTCTTAAAAAATACTTGTTTTTTTTTAATCTTAAAATGAAACCTCTTACGTAACGTGTACACCGTCATTACTTTATTCGTTAATTGATTTGACAGATAGCAATAAGACAATAAAAAAAATTAATAAAACATCAATCTATCTATCTCATCTCTGGGGTGGTGTTCCTATAATTTACAGATTAATTGCACAGTATTGAATGTTTTGCCACTTTATAAAAGTCTATAGAAGTGGCATCGAAGAATGACAAAGTGACACTTGGCAATTGTCAGAAAACTAATTCTAATAGAGGTGGGAACAAGACAATATCACCAGCGCCACCAATACACCTGTAAATGTACTGAAATTTTATGTTTTATAAGGTTGTGGAGGGAATCAAATGTCAGTTTAGACTTCAATTTAATTTTAAATGCCACTTTAAGCTTTGAGAAATTCTAATTAAAATGTTTTATTGATTCTGCGTGGTCAATTAAAGAAAGCTGAACGGCTTCTCTCTACAGCGAACTTTTTGATCAGTTTTTATTGAAATTTTTCTTTCTAACACATAGATATTTTTATTCTATTTACATAGGCACTTATTTATGTATTCAATTTGTCGACTTAAGCATTATTCACATGAGCACGACCAACGACCAACGAATGAACGAATATTCGTCGATTTTGACATTTCTTTCACATGAGAGTTTTTAATTCGTCGCGAATGAAGTTTGACTTTGACAATTGTTTTTTTTTTTGTGTTTATCATTATTGTGTTTTGTTTGAAAACAACCGATTAAGAAAATGCGGTCGAAGCTATATTTGTTAAAAAAAAAATTATTGGTGTCCTTGTTAATAAACAAAACAAGGAAAAGATTTCATGTGCATCCACAGCCGAACACCATTCACCATCGAAATCAAAACACAAGAATTATTTTTTAGGTTATGTAGCGCGCGAACAATTTATTCGTTGCAGTGTGGATGGTATGTGGAACGCGATCAATTTATTCGTTGCAGTGTGGATGGTATGTGGGACGCGAATAAAGTTTGACAGTTCGTATCAACTAGAATTTTGTTCGCGACGAATAAATTTGTTTTCTTAAATTTATTAATATATGATATTGAAAAGCAAAAGTATGCACAATAAATCAAATAGAAACTACATTGCTATCGTTTTGTTAAGAATTTGTGTGGAAATATGTCTTCAAACGTATATAAACTCACATTTTGTAATTCATTCGTCGTTCGTTGGTCGCGCTCATGTGAATGCTACTTTAGAATTGGTCTGACTAACAATTTATATTACTATTATTTAAGGCTTTTTAAAAAACAAATTTAGGTAGGTAAAGATCTTTTTCTTTTTCAGTTTAAGAAGTTTAATAATATGTCTACTCAACAAGACGATAACGTAAAAGATACTTAACCTAATGAAATGAAATGGAACTGAGATATGAGCGTATATAGACGTCTCTATCTAAACACTAGAATAGTGTGCACACATATCTTATTCAGATGAATGCCAATTTCATAAGTCATTTATGACAGCGAGTTGGGTGGTTGTTTTTAATGTTTTTATATGTACATACTCGTATTTTTAGATTGAATGTATTTAGATACATATTTTTGTACTTTTTGCAGTTCAGTTAGAATACTTAAAAAATACTTAAATTTAATGATACTTATTATTATTAAATTAACTTCACAGCCAAGTTACTAATTATATTATAGGAACTCGAGTTAGTCTAATCACAATCAGGTAAATAAAGTTGGACGCAATTTTAGCTTATTGGTTTTTATTTTTCTTTTTAATAATTTTATTCAGTCTTTATAGTTGCAAGCGTAAGAGAAGCACGTTAGGAATGCTGGGCAGCCTAATCTGTACGTATTTGGGAATTGTTTTTTGTAGAATGGAGTGGTGAATAGGTTCTCCTCATCAGGGACATAAAGCATCTTGCACATGAGCTACGAACTGCGAATTGTGGATGTTCGCATATTTTGACTTTTCTTTCACACAGTGGCGAACTGTCAATTTATAATTACCCTTTTCTCCATATTTTTTTCAGCCATAATCTTTCATACAAAGCAAAACAAAAGTGGTATAATTTTGAGGTTAAGTTAAGCGCGAACAATTTATTCGTTGCAGTGTGAATGGTATGTGGAACGCGAATAGAGTTTGACAGTTCGTAGCAACCACAATGCAATTCGTACTAACAAATTGTTTTTACAAAATTGTCTTGTTTTAGAGAACAAAATGCAAATTTTATTATCCTAACATTATTGTCAATTGGTTTCTTATAATTAAAATGTATTTTTGTTTGGAATTGACTTTTTGAAATGTGTAAAATCTCATTTGTTCGTTCATTCGTTGTTCGCTCTCATGTGCAAGGCCCTTAAAGGCTGAGCTGGAACCCTCGTTGAGGATGCTTATTAAGTTTGATCAGACCTTAAGATAAAGCTAGCCATAGATGGTGAACATGTTAGTGTGATTTGTTGGGCAGCGCTTCGCCATACACGGCCCAACATGTTTATAAACTTCATTTTTTGTGTGACTGTCGTGAAGTCAAGATGTGCGATAGAAGTGCGGATGATGCAATAGCATGTTTGATAACGACATGTTAATTCAATGAAAATAACAACAAAAATGACGAATTGTTGTCCCACAATGCCATACACGACGAACATGTTGATAAACTTCAAAACGTGTGGTAAACTTGCCCATACACAGCCAATATGTACGCCAAAACTTCACGCTTTATAAAATATTTCATAAACCGTGGTTTGTTGGCCAACATGCCCATACACGAATGATTTTCAGCCCAACACCAACAAATCACACCGACATGTTCACCGTCTATGGCCAGCTTAAGTCATAGGCTGCGTTCAATCTCGTGTTGGATAGATACCCTATCTTAGATAGGTGGATTTTTAGATACCTTGTTGAACGAGTTGTATAGCAGTATTGAGATAGCTGTCAAAAAATAAAAACAACTTTCAGCTGTTCACAAAAAGCAGAGAAACATTAATGGCTGAATCACATACACGCTTCAGCTTCGGCTCCGCCTGACGTTTACGAGTTCAGCCATAGGAATTCAATGCATGCTATCACAATGGAGCTTCGACCTCACGTTTCGTTTGACAATCGTAAGGAGAAGAACGTAATGTGCTCCAAACGGAAGCTCTAGTTCAATTATCTGAACATTTGCTTTGTCTGACAGCTCAACATCTGTAAAAAAATGTCAACAAACAAAATATTTGCTCTTTGGACGGATGAAATATAAGAAATGTCATTCAAAGCAACCTCGAAGCATGCCCAACGTAACGCAGACGAAGCTGAAGCGTGTATGTGATTCAGCCATTAAGCTTCGAAGTCAAAATTGTTGTAAGATAAAACATTTAATGGATAATTCAACTGATTCGTCGGACAGAACATCCTCAAATACAACTTCAACTAAAATGTTGTATCTTTTTGTTTACCAACAAATACAAAAAGCTGAAATCAATTTTCAAGTTTCTTAAAATTCAACCATGTGTTAAATCAGCTGTTTTGTCAGATACCTACATACCCCAGAAATTCTTGGATACCTAGTATATTAGTAGTAGTTTTTATTGAGATTTTTTTTCTAACACATGGATATTATTAATTCTAATTACATAGGCACTTATATATATGTATTTAATTTGTCGACTTAGAATTGATCTGACCAGTGGCGATTCCTCTCAGTTGGCTAGGTTGGCTGCGCCAACCCTAAAATTTCAGCTTAAATAGACAAACAAATTATTTTTATAAAGGCTTGAATACATAAAACAAAAAAACATAACATCCCAATGTGCTTAAATCATTATAAAACCAGCAAAACCTATATAAATAGAGCCATTTACTGCAACCCGTACGTGCTATATTAATCCCATACAAAGTTATTTTTTAATGCTTTTAATTTCAGTCTAGAGTTGGCGATAAAATTTGTCGCCATCAAATGACATTCAAAACTATACTATTATTCCCGATGTGCCGATATGCTATCTCATTCTATCTTTAAGAACAGACCGAAAAAATATTCACAAAAGTTGGCGCTACTAATAAGCGCCAACGCAACAAGTAGAAAAATGCGAGAAGAAAATGTGTGTTTCTGCTTGGTCGTTTGTAGCGATACAGTCTCAGTGCGAAAATCATGAACACTAGGCATGCTGCCAGATTGCCAGAGGCCAAATTGCGCGATATATCCTTTTTTTTTAATGCGATATAGGCTTATAAAAAAATCTGGCAAGCCTGAACCTGTGGAGAAAAACATGCGAAAAAATGCATTGGGATTGTAGCTGTGGGATATGGTTTTCTCTACCTGGGTAGAAAAACCCGAGAAAAAAATTGATGGTGTGTGCTTACTGCTTGGTCGTTTATCCTAAACCTAATTTTCAGTTAATGAATGTTCTGTTTGAATGAATTTATCTTGAAACTTGAATTGTAGTTTTCTTTTCAGTGGCGGAATTAATTAAAAAAAAGAGGCTGGGATGCGACCCACACTGATAACTTCCCATCCCGTCTATGGATTTGTCTTGCTTAAACGTTTGTCTAAATGTATCAATTCTTGCCAAATTTGCGTTCTATTTTTTGTAGATTTTATTAACTTCCCATAGGAAGTTATTGTAATGGGTCCGATTTGACAAATTGAAAATTTTGACATTTCTCGACGTTTCAAGGTCCCTAGAGTCGAAATAAAAGATTTTTAGAAAGATGTCTGTGCGTGCGTGTGTACGTACGTCCGTACGTCTGTACGTCCGTACGTCTGTACGTCCGTACGTCCATACGTTCGCGACGTTTTTTTCGTCGTCCATAGCTCAAGAACCAGAAGAGATATCGACTTCAAATAAATTTTGTTATACAGATAATAAGGCAGAAAGATGCAGAAAGGGCTCTCAAGGAAATTGCGTGGGTGGTTTTTTTACCATAGCAGTTTAAAAAAAAGGTGAAAATTTTGGTTAAACCTAAATATCTCATGAACCAATGACGCTAGAGAATTGAATTAAATTTTATATTATATATTGTAACGTGATACAAAACAATTATATTTTTGGAAAAAAATCCAATTAACCGTTTTTTTTATAAATCAAAAAAACTGAAAAAAAAAAATTTGTCACCTCGAAAATCTTACGACTAAAATATGATTTCATCTCCAAAACAATTTTGTGCAATGAAGAATAATGTTTTTGATATCTGATAAAATTTTGAGAAAAATCGAATTGACAGTTTTTTTTACAAAAAATAAAAACCTAAAAAAAATTAATAAAAGTTGGTAAAAAATGATTTTCGACTCAAATATCTTTTCAAAACTTTGAGTTATTGGCTTTAAACTACTTTTATCTTTCAAAAATATTGTTGTCAACATTCAGTAAAATTTTGAAATAAATCGAATTGACAGTTTTTTTACAAAAAATTAAAAACCGAAAAAAAAATTTAAAAAAGTTGGTAAAAATTGATTTTCGACTCAAATATCTTTTCAAAAATTTGAGATAACGGCTTCTGACTAATTTTAACTTATAAGAAATATTTATTTCAACATTCGATAAAATTTTGAGAAAAATCGAATTGACAGTTTTTTTTTACAAAAAATAAAAACCTAAACAAAAAAAATAATAAAAGTTGGTAAAAATTGTTTTTCGACTCAATTATCTTTTTAAAACTTTGAGATATTGTTGTCAACATTCAGTAAAATTTTGAGAAAAATCTAATTGACAGGTTTTTTACAAAAAATAAAAACCTAACAAAAAAACAATACTAAAACTTGGTAAAAATTTACTTTCGACTCAAACAGCTTTTCAAAAATTACAAATATTGGCTTCAAACTTATTTTATTTCACAGAAAATATTGTTTCTGATATTCAGTAATTTTTTTAATAAAAATTCAACAGTCCGTTTTTTCATAAAAAAATAAAATCTACACAAAATAGTACGCAAATTTGGTAAAAATTGATACATATAGACAAACTTTTAAGCAAGACAAATCGACAGACGGGATGGGAAGTTATCAGTGTGGGTCGCATCCCAGCCTCTTTTTTTTTATGAAAAAACGGACTGTTGGATTTTTATAAAAAAATTACTGAATATAAAAAACAATATTTTCTGTGAAATAAAATAAGTTTGAAGCCAATATTTTTAATTTTTGAAAAGCTATTTGAGCCGAAAATCAATTTTTACCAACTTTTATTAATTTTTTTGTTTAGGTTTTTATTTGTTGTAAAAAAACTGTCAATTCGATTTTTCTCAAAATTTTTCCTAATGTTGAAAACAATATTTCTTATAAGTTAAAATTAGTTAGAAGCCATAATCTCAAATTTTTGAAAAGATATTTAAGTCGAAAATCAATTTTTACCAACTTTTGTTAAATTTTTTTTTCGGTTTTTAATTTTTTGTAAAAAAACTGTCCATTCTATTTTTTTCAAAATTTTACTGAATGTTGAAAACAACATTTTTTAAAAGATAAAAGTAGTTTAAAGCCAATATCTCAAAGTCTTGAAAAGATATTTGAGTCAAAACTCAATTTTTACCAATTTTTTTTTTATTTTTTTAGGTTATTATTTTTTGTAAAAAAACTGTCTATTCAATTTCTCTCAAAATTTTATCAGATGTCAAAAACATTATTCTTCATTGCACAAAATTGTTTTGGAAATGAAATCATATTTTAGTCGTAAAATTTTCGAAGTGACAATTTTTTTTTTTCAGTTTTTTTGATTTATAAAAAAAACCGTTAATTGAATTTTTTTCCAAAAATATAATTGTTTTGTATCACGTTACAATATATAATATAAAATTTAATTCAAGTCTCTAGCGTCATTGGTTCATGAGATATTTAGGGTTAACCAAAATTTTCACCTTTTTTTTAAACTGCTATGGTAAAAAAACCACCCACGCAATTTTCTTGAGAGCCCTTTCTACATCTTTCTGCCTTATTATCTGTATAACAAAATTTATTTGAAGTCGATATCTCTTCTGGTTCTTGAGCTATGGACGACGAAAAAAACGTCGCGAACGTACGGACGTACGGACGTACGTACACACGCACGCACAGACATCTTTCTAAAAATCTTTTATTTCGACTCTAGGTACCTTGAAACCTCGAGAAATGTCAAAATTTTCAATTTGACAAATCGGACCCATTACAATAACTTCCTATGGGAAGTTAAAAAACTTTTAACTATCATAAATTAAATTATAGGTACGTATTAACATTTTCGACGTGAGTGGTACATTTCTTAATATTTACAAGCATTTTAAAGGCAAAAAAAGTGGTCAATGAATCTATGTATGTATTTAATTTTATTTTTTTTCAATTTTTTAGATAGTTCGTTATTTAAAAGTTCTTATTAGCGTGGCGATTTCATGTGGCAGTATTTTATAGGCGAATTTGAACTTTCCTTTAAATTTATTATCAAAAACTTTTTTCTTAAAATAAATAAGCTTTAAGGTATAGATAAAACCTACGTAACGTGTTTTAAAACATAATTCAATTGTTACAAAAAAATGGGTGTCAATGTGTTTCATGTAAGTTTTTTAACATACACCATTTAGTCCAGCAAAATAAGGGTTCTTATATTGACAAACAAAAAATTATATAGGTACCTACCTACCGAGCATAGATTTCATAATTTTAATTTCGATGATTCTTTTTTACTTTTGATAACCTACACTACATAGGTACATAGCTACAGTGCGATTTTCATACAAATAATCTATCCAAAATGATGTGTATGGGCGGGTGGGGTATGTGTTAGTAGCGTACGGCTGTATTTTTCTTTGGGGTTATGCAATCTTTTACATTGTACATTACTGCTCTAAAATAAGAAAATATCATTTGATCTTTGCTGGGTTTCATAGAATATTCGGCATAGATAGTCAAGTCAATGAAATAATTTTGCTTGCAAGAAATAATGCTCTCTTGGCTATTTTTGTATAATGCTAAGCGTTACCTCCAGGTATGCATAACATTCCCAAAGTCCTCACCCCAGGGGCCGGAAACTGGACCTAAGAGGGGGGTAAATGTCTACCTTTTTAACTTGTTGTGAATGCTTGTTAAACGAATCATATTAGCGGAAAAGTTAAAAGCAAGTTACTAGAAAAATGAGCAAGTTCTTGAAAATTTTTTGAAAATAGAGCGACGACTTGATTTTTTATATAAATAAATAAGTTTTTAATTAAAAAAAAAATAATTGAAAAAATAAATAAAATTGTATGTTTTTATTACGTTTAGCTTTGATCAAAGTAGCCAACCCAGAACTGAAGACCAGGAATCGCCACTGGATCTGACTAACAATTAATATTGATATTTTTTAAGACTTTTTAAAAAAAAAACACAAATTTAGGTAGTTAAAGATATTTTCCTTTTTCAGTTTAAGAATTTTAATAATACGTCCACTCAACAAGACGATAACATAAAAGATGCTTAACCTAATGAAATGAAATTGAACTGAGATATGAGCGTATATAGACGTCTCTATCTAAACACTAGAGTTATAGTGTGCACATATATTTTATTCAGATGAATACCAATTTCATAAGTCATTTTTGACAGCAAGTTGGGTGGTTGTTTTAATGTTTTTATACATACCCATATTATTATTCTTGGATACCTTTGGATTCCTTTTTTGACATCTCAGCTTTTTTGATCAGTTGTTATTTTACACGTAAAGCAATATTCACATGAGCACGACCAACGACCAACGAATGAACGAATATTCGACGATTTTGACATTTCTTTCACATGAGAGTTTTTAATTCGTCGCGAATGAAGGTTGACATTCACCACCGAAACCAAAACAAGAACGATTTTTTAGGTTAAGTACGCGCGATTTTTTTATTCGTTGCGAGTGTGGATAATGTGGAACGCGAATAAAGTTTGACAGTTCGTATCAACTATAAAGCACTATTCACATGAGCACGACCAACGACCAACGAATGGACGAATATTCGTCGATTTTGACATTTCTTTCACATGAGAGTTTTTAATTCGTCGCGAATGAAGTTTGACATTCACCACCGAAACCAAAACAAGAATGATTTTTTAAGGTTAAGTACGCGCGATTTTTGTATTCGTTGCGAGTGTGGATAATGTGGAACGCGAATAAAGTTTGACAGTTCGTATCAACTACAATTTTTTTCGCGACGAATAAATTTGTTTTCTTAAATTTATTAATATATGATATTGAAAAGTAAAACTATGCATCATAAATCAAATAGAAACTATATTGCTTTCGTTTTGTTAAGAATTTGTGTGGAAATATGTCTTCAAACGTATATAAACTCACATTTTGTAATTCATTCGTCGTTCGTTGGTCGCGCTCATGTGAATGCTGCTTAATTTTGTTCGCGACGAATAAATTTGTTTTCTTAAATTTATTAATATATGATATTGAAAAGTAAAAGTATGCATCATAAATCAAATAGAAACTACATTGCTATCGTTTTGTTAAGAATTTGTGTGGAAATATGTTTTTAAACGTATATAAACTCACATTTTGTAATTCATTCGTCGTTCGTTAGTCGCGCTCATGTGAATGATGCTTAAAACACTAACAAAAACGTGTCCGGATACCCTATCAACTGAGTTTTAAACGCAGACATAGTTGACATTTGTATATTGACAGGTGACAGTTTAATACCACACATTTTCATAACTTTGGTAAAAAATGCGTAATAAAAATGTAAATATTACAAAAATGAAATTTACAACATAAATTTTGTTTAGGTATAAACTAAAAAAATATATAAAACAAAAAACTTGTGAGTGTTCCTAAGCACTTGTCATTTCTGTTCAAGTCCATTTCTTATCTGCTGTGTATCTCCACTTATTGGAGTCAAACGTCCTTTAAGAAAAGGCCAAAAATCATCCCCAAACTAACATAATGCTGCCGAACAGACTACTCCAAACTTTTCGCCTGATTCGTGCCGACAACTGGGCACCATTGTTATCAACTGTCAACAGCTCCTGGGCCCAGAGCAGTACCCTTTTCTCATGGCCCATTTTGAGGTCGAAAGTATTCCATGACAATGAGAATCATCATGCCCACGAAGTTCTGGTAAATACAATCAAAAGTTTTCCAATTTTTCAGCCAATATCAGCAAATTCCTTCAGCTCCCCAATGGGAACCCTCCCAGAGAGTATCTTAAATCCTCGACTATGCAGTAACTCCGATCCCGATCGAATTGTTGAGGATTTCAAAAACCTCATGTTGTATTGTCACAAAAAAGAAGTGTGCATATCAGAAGACGCCTTTAACGAGTTCGTGGACTTGTTTTGCTCAGAATGCCACAAGTTCTCCGATGAACAAATCATCGATTGCCTCGCATATTTGCGAATTCATCCCTCCACAACGTCCACTCGAACAAAGAACTATTGTGAAATCTGGAATGAGCTCGATAAAGTCTGTGTGAGTCGCATTGACCAGTGGCAAATGAAGGAACTCCTGCACATTTCAGACGCCTGGTATCAACTTGGTGTGGCGAGGATAAGTAAATTCGTGCTACTCGCCCTCCGCAAAATCGGACGAAAAGTATCGAAAATGTCCCGCGACGAGATGATCCATTCAATGTTTTTCTGTAATATCGTCCGACGTCCTATTATCGAGATGTTCGACTATGAAGTCAACTTCAATAAGCTCATTGATGGTATGAGCATCGATGAGGTGGGTGTGATGTCAATGGGCTTCTTTAAGACACAAACTCCCATACGAAATCCAGAACTGATAGATAAGATTATACGCAAAACCATCGACTCAGTGGACACAGTGAAGGACATAACGCTGGTTGCAATCCTGAAAATTCTACGATATTCTTCCAAACTACCCCAAGTTGATTTGTTGACCGAACTGCTGGACAGTCTTGTTCCTCAAGTTGGACGAATATCGCTACTAAGCTGTTTGCATGTGGCTCTATTAGGCAGTGATATTCAGACGTGTCACGAGGAGATAGTTGAACTCATCGTCAAACGCTTCCTCAGAGAAATAGATTCTACGCGACTCAAAGACATGGAAAGGATATGTCATGTGATATCGTTGTACAACTTTAAGAGCTCTGATGGCTCCGAACTCGAACTTTGTTCGAAGATCATACAAAAAGTCAAAGGGAATGTAGAGGAGTGCGTCCGATATCCACGGTGCTTCTCAAACCTCGTCCACTACCTCACGCTGTGTGGTTTCCATGATGAAGAGCTCATTAGTTCTGTGCTGGATCTTAAGTTCATTAAACATGCATACGACACAAACATACGACTTGGCAGAGAACTATTCTGTTTGGATGGATTTGCAAAGATAAACCTAAAGAACACTTACAAGGGTAATCAACTGCCGGATAAATACCGCAAGACAATGGGACGTCTGATGACACATTACGTACCACAGAGAAATTCAAAGTTCAAGCTAAGCACGACCGATCGGATTTTGTTGGAAATCAAAGAGGCAACTGATGGTCTTATGAAAACGAGTACCTTTAAGCATATTCTGCCGCACTTCGAACGTCCTGATGTGGTTCTATGCTATGACACAGTCAAAAAGAAAGCTATTCCATTGTCTCCTAATTGTCCAGAAGATTATATAGGTAAGAATTCTTGCTTTAGAAGCGCGAGTGATAGTAACATGTGGTTTTTGTATTTTAAGGAGCAATTTTGACTAGGGAAGACATGTTGGGAGATCTATCCGGTGATTCGAATCTTGTAACCGTGGCGATATCTGTCGGCGGATGGAATAACGCAGTTCGGGATAAGAACAGACCCACTGGATCCTTTCAAATGAAATTGAAGCAATTGGATTTACTGGGACACAAACCGTGTGTTGTAAGTTGGAGTCTGCTTTTCTTTTTCGTAACCTCCACTATAAGTTTTTCTTGTTTTAGATATATTGGCATGAATGGCGCCTGTTGGAAAACCATAGAGACCGTCAACACTACATGAAACGTAAATTGTCCGCGGTTTGTTGTTAACAGTTAACAAAATAAAAAGAAAAAAAAAAACTCATTGTTCAAAAGTTCTTAAAAATTATGAAATGTATTAAAATCAATCGTCTAGTGCCTGCCTTCGAGTATCTTCTTTGTATATTCATAAACTATGAAAAGCGTCGCGGTAGCTGGTATTGTCCTTAACACAGATGGCAAGAGTCCATTGTAGAGTGCAGCAAAACCTTCAGTTCTTATAATTTTCAAACCCACCGAGGTCATACTACTTCTCGAGTTATTAACTTGAATTCGACTTTTGATAACATCCGCAGGAAAAACCATAACCCAAAGTGTAACACCGCCAACAGCTCCAGCAAACATTGTTTTCAACGCTCCGATGTCTTCTTTCGATTGACCCGGTCTATAAAATATCAAATAATTTAATCTTATTTGCATTTAACTATAATTTAAATGAGTTTCTCATACTTTGCAAGAAGTTCTCGGGTTCCCTCGTATCCGCCGAAGAAGAAGAAATAACCTGGCATCTCTCTCATGAAGGTTGATGTGAGGCCTCGATAAAATCCTCCAATGCCTGAGGTAGCAAAAATAAATAATATACATATATATAAATTTGGAAAAACTTACCTTCTGTTTTGAATATTTGTTTCGTAAGCTGGAATGAGGATATGTTCTGAGCCTTTGTGTCTTTAACTACTGCTCCTCCAGTCTTAAAAAAAAATACAAATATTTTTGGCGTGAGAAAAAACCAACTTGAGAACTTTTGTTTTTCTCTTTTTCTTACCTCTCGCATTGCTTGTAATTTACATTTGACCAATTCCGTAGGACACAATGTGAATGTTGAGAAAAAAGCAGCTAAAAACCCAGCAAAAGCATTACCAAGCACCGAAAGTTCTTTTGTACTCTCCAAACCTTGGGTATAGGCTATGAACTTTTGACAACCACCATAAGCAGCAAATAAAACTGAATTCTCAGCCACATTAGCAGCCACGGCTGGTATACTCCCAGCATAGAGTCCGCGAAAAATTCCATCTTTACGATATGTTTGAAGAAAACAATCTATCATGTTCTTGTACAGTTTAGGAAATGTTTGAAGTTTCACCTTAACAGTATCCATTGGTTGGGAGACATACACCTGCGCCACACCACCTTTAGGGAGAAAAATCAAACAAATATAAATATGAATTTTGAAGAATTTAAATTGATTTAGTTCAAAAACAAAAATTGATGTCTTTGAAAGAGCGAAATTTTTGTTAAAGTCGTTTTTCACCCTTTTTAAATGGCTTTGCTCAGGAGATGTTTTTAGATATTTAATGGACTCAAATACTAGACCAAAATTATTTTATGGTTTTTGTTAATAAAAATCTAAAACCATATGTAATTATTAATGATTTCTTGTTGAAAAACTAAAAGAAATTTAAACTTACATTAGGCGTTATAAAAAGGTTTTATATACCTTTAATATGCCAGACACATTGTGAGCATTAGGAAAAGAGGGAAGGGTTGGATAGGAGGTGTCGGTGTACATTGATTTTGAATTCCTGAACATTGCAATGATAGGGAAAGATAGAGCGTGGCAAGACGTTCCACATTCGCGTAGTACGGCTAAAAAATGAATCTCTGTACTTCACAGTACCGCCGAAGTTGGGTTCAAGGGTAAACTGATGGGCATTCCTAAAAGCGCGGGTATTACGGTTAAATTATTTAAGGGGAGAAATGCAACCGTTAAAATAACGGTAAAAAAGGGTGAGACAATGGTCGCATTCGGAAAGCTAGTGGCTACGTAGTCAAAATTCAACTAGCTTTGTGAATGCAAAATTGCACTACAAAGCTAGTCAATCCGGAACTGTCATATTAATGACAAATACAAATATATAAAATAAGAAACATTTGTGTTTTCAGAACTTTAAATAGTTTTTTTTTTCTCTTTTTAAATTCAATAAATACCAAAAAGAAGATACGAGTATAATATGATTGATTTATATTTGTATTTAAATACCGAAAGATTCATTTCATTTTGAAATTCTTGTGTCCTTACCGAGCAGCTGATTGTGAAACGTCAAAACCAGTGTGCACTAACTTTGTAGCCAAAAATTTTACACTACGTCGGAGGGGAAATTTCAACTACTTTTGTAGTTGGATTTAGCCAATCAGAATCCCTTGACTACGTAGCCACTAGCTTTCCGAATGCGACCAATAAATCTTGCGTCGATGTTCGAGTGACGTAATCGAGTTGATGATGTTAATGTCACCAATCATTTTAAAAGCTCTTCTTTGAATACTGTCCAAGAGGCTTAAATAAGTTACTGGAGCACCAGCCCAGAGATGAGAGTTATATTCAAGTTTCGGACGTACATATATAGGTTTTGTAGATTGTAGCCAGATAGGTAGGTAGGTAGAAATGGCGATCTCAGGGCAGACCTAGCCTGAGATCCAATTAGCGCTGTAGTGCGCCGTTTTGATACCAAAACTCGTTTGACCTGTGAAATAAAGGAGAAGATTTATAGCGATTAAGTTAGAACCATTTTGTCGCATTGAGAAAAGAGATTAGGTCTCTAATCTTTGTCTCAGATAGTTCATCAAGTTCGTGAAATAATGCTTTCCCAAAGCATTTCATTCTAGTGTTTGCCAAAGCAGGACATTTGCAGAGGAAATGGATTATCGTTTCACTTTCTCATGGTCACTACAACTACGGCAAAAGGTGTTGTATGAGATACCCAACTTCTCTGAATGAACTTCCTATAGGCCAATGTCCGGTACAAACCGCAACAATCCTGGCTATGTCTTGCCTTGGCCTGCATAGAAGATCGCTTGTACGGGTTTTATTATAGGTGGGCCATATCTTCCTAGATATAATGCAGTTGGGCAAATTGCTCCACCTTCGGTTTGATTCAGTTTGGTATATGGAAAAGATTTTACCCTTCATAGCACCAAGAGGAATGTTAACCATTTCCGCAAGAGAGCTATGAAGGGCCGATCCTTGCCTGGCTAACTCGTCAGCCCGTTCATTTCCCACGATAACCAATCGACCTTTTTATTAAATTGTAGCCAGATAAGACGGAGAGAAAAATTTCTTGCAACGAACGTCTCAAAAAACCTATAGACATCTTGCGACATTTTTGGCAACATCGCGTATGTGATCGCTCCACTAAAAGTGGGTTGCTGATGCACATTACGAGGATGTCGAGATTTTCCGTTTCGTTGATGCAAGTGCCACTCATAGATAGTGGCAAAGAGGGTTTATCTCGCTTTAACGATACAAGACAGCATTGCGTTTTCGAAGCATTAAATTCCACACGATTTTTTATTCCCCATTGTACAATGCTATGTAGGTCGGAATTTAATGAGCTAATCATATTTTGCCTTTGCAGTTCCACATCCGAAGAGGAGGGTTGTGAGTCTGGAAACGAATCTGAAAAGCTAAGAGTGCTATCGTCAGCGAAACAATGTATTGGATTAGAAGTGGCTTACAGGAGATCATTTATAAAAATGAGGAAGAGGGTCGGAGACAAAACGGAGCCCTGGGGCACACCAGCATTTATTTTATGAGTTTCAGACTTGAATCCGTCCAAAACAACTTGTATTGAACGGTTCAAAGGAAAATTTCTAATCCAACGAAGAAGAGATTCGTCAATACCGAAAGCACGCATTTTCGGTAAGAGAGCAAGATGCTAGACTTTATCAAATGCCTTTGAAATTTCAAGTGCAATAATCTTACTTTCTCCACAACGATGTAAAGATTTGTTCCACTGTTCGGTGAGATGAATCATGAGATCACCAGTGGACCTATTGCTACGAAAGCCGTATTGCCGGTCATTAAGAAGCTTCCGTTCCTCAAGATATTTCTTAAGCTGATAATTAATCAGCGGTTCCATTACCTTAGAAAGAAGGGACGTTATTGCTATCGGTCGATAAGAAGAAGATTCGCCTTTTTTTGGGATTGGCTAAACAAATGCAGTTTTCCAACTACTCGGAACGAGCCCAGAAGAATAGGATAGATGGAAAAGCTTACGCAGTGGTTTTGCTAGCGTGGAAGAACACCTTTTCAGAATAATAGCGGGGATAACATCCGGACCAGCGGATTTATGAATGTTGAGATCTTTAAGAGCTCTCGCCACAGTACGAGTACGAAAATAGATTGGTCCCATAGAATCGTTTACGCGTTCAAGAGCTGGGGAAGCCATGACACTATCTGGTAAGGTGGAATTTTCGGCGAACTGCCTTGCAAACAAGTTAGCTTTATCAAGAGCTTACTAAAGGAGTGTCATTGACAACGAGCGTAGGAACCGAGGAAGAGGAAGAATTCCTCATGTTTTTTTACAAATGACAAAAATTCTTACTGCCTTTGGGATATTGCAGTATTTTTTGTCGTAATTTTTGGTCATGCAAAAATTTGGTACTTCGAATATGGGCGTTGCAGGCCTTCCTGGCTTGTTTAAACCTTTCCCGGTTTTCATCAGTTGGGTTGGCTCTAAAACACCGAAAGGTCACCTCTTTGCAGCTCGAATCGAACCATGATTTAGTCTTAGGTTTAATACTTTTAACCCTATTCGGGATAAAGGTTTCCATTCCCAAACGAATCATACTAGTAATCATATCTGCACTGGAGTCTACGTCACTACCGAGAAGCATAGTGACCAGTTAAAGATCCTGAAGAAATTATTGAGACCGTCCCAGTTGGCTTTCTCGTACTGCCAAACGGTTCTCTTTGGAGCTCTTTCTTTTACTTTTTAAGTTCTCTGCTGCCAACACAATGTATTGAGAACCAGAGTCAACATTGAAAAGATTGCAATCAGAGAAGCCCTCTCTGACTTGCTGGGTTTCAAACAGCTACCTACAAGAAAACTCTGATTTGATGAGGAACGTCGGCAGGCAAATGCAACCACACAACAGACACGCAATTAGATAGACAAGATAGCGGCGCTGCATAGAAGAACGAGAGCTGCTCAAGCTCTATGAGCAGAAGAGGAGATAGGAACACCGACTTCTCAGAAGGAAAGAGAGACGATGTTTAGAGGTTACAAATAAATTCAAAAGTGCATAAGCCTCGAACCAAAAGTGAAAACATCATAGTAGAACCGCAGTTAATGCTGAGGAAGGACAACTTTTGCAGACCGAATTTCGCTAACAGGCAGGATGACTCATTTAATATAGACCCCGAAAGACAACAATCAAGTCATTCCGACTTAGACGAAATAAAGATTGCTATATCTAAGCTTAGCATTAAGCACCATTAAGCACAAGGTTCAAGTCTAAAAGTAGTGACAAATGTTAGACGATTTTCTGCTGAAACAAAGTGGTCAAAGGTGTTAAGTTGAAATTAAAAAGAAAAAAAAACGATATCAGCAGCTGAGATTATGTTAGAACATGGCAGGGAAGCATTGGTATAGATACATACTATTATCTTTCACATGGCCCAAAGAAAGAAGTTTAAATATTTTAAATCAACCTGTTCAAACCGACCTGTCGAGTACAATAATACTTAGACTTTCTTTTTATTCATAAAACACTTGATGAGCTAAGTGATGCAATGGTCGACTTCTCTTTTATAAGGTATGTGAATATTCACAAACGCAGAAGTGCACACTGTAAATTTACTTAAGCAGAATGAATAGGTACATACATACAAAATTGTTATGTAGGAAGCTTACTAAGTATTACTTTCTGATAAAACAGTTTTGAAAAATCCAAACCTTAGCTAAATAAAGTAGTACCCAGAGGTCTTGAGTTAGATGCCTGCCTGTACCACCTTAAGCTTTTTTTTTGTACGGGTTTTGCCTCTTGCGAGGAATTGACAAATGCTCTAAGAGTAGTTCTTGTCATAACATTTACTTACTTACTTACTTAAGGTGGCGCTACAGTCCTGTGTGAACTAGGGCGTCACCCAACAAACTTCTCCATCTAACTCGGTCTCCAGCTAGATGTCTCCAGTTTCGCGCTTCAAGTTGGGTGAGGTCACTTTCCACTTGTGCACGCCACCTGATTCGTGGTCTTCCTCTACTGCGCTGCCCTGTGGGTGTGGATTCGAAGACTTTCCGGGCCGGAGTATTGGTTTCCATGCGCTCTACGTGATCCAGCCATCTTAGTCGTTAGACTTTTACCCTTCTGTCTAACTGTAGATCACACGAAGAACTTTTCTCTCGAAACGACCCAAGGTGCTTTCATCCGCTTTTGTCATAGTCCATGCTTCTGCAACGTATAGCAGGACGGGGATGATGAGGGTCTTATATAGCGACACTTTGGTCCTTAGAGAGAGGACTTTTCCACTCAATTGCTTTCTTAGCTCAAAGAAACAGCGGTTAGCAAGAGTTATTCTTCGTTTGATCTCAGCGCTGGTGTTGTTTTCTGCGTTTACAGCGGAGCCTAGGTAGACGAAGTCCTTGACTACCTCAAAGTTACGTCTGTCGATGGTGACGTTTTTCATCAAAACGTCGGTGTTGTTAGTCCTTTCTTGACGACAGCATGTACTTTATTTTGCCCTCATTAACCGTTAAACCCATTTTTGCCGCCTCTGACTCAATACTCACAAAAGCCCCATTGACATCACGATCACGCTGAGTTCTTCCAATTATGTCAATGTCATCAGCATATGCTAGTAATTGGACAGACTTTTGAAAGATAGTGCCTCTAGTGTTGACGTGGGAGCTCTGCCTTGAAATCGATGAAAAGATGGTGGGTGTCGATTTGGTGTTCTTGGGTTTTTTCCAGGATCTGCCGTAATGTGAATAATGTTATCGACTGTGGACTTTCCTGGTATAAAACCACACTGATAAGGACCTATCAGGTTGTTGACGATGGGCTTCAGACGTTCACATATTACGGCAGAGAAGATTTTGTAAGCGATGTTAAGTTGACTGATTCCTCTATAGTTGGTGCAGTTTAGAGGGTCTCCTTTTTTCAGAATCGGGCAAACAATACTAAGGTTCCATTCATCGGGCATGCTTTCTTACGACCATATCTTACAGATAAGTTGGTGCATGCTCCTAACCAACTTATTTCCAGCTGATTTAAAGAGCTCGGCATTCAAGCCATCCGCTCCAGCGGCTTTGTTAGACTTCAGCTTTATGGCAATCTTTACTTCGTCTAAGTCTGGAAGACGGGATTGTTGGCTTTCGTCGACTATGTTGAATGGATCATCCTGCCTGACAGCGGAATTCGGTTCGTCGTCGCCGTTATACAGTCTGCAGAAGTGGTCCTTCTATATCCTCAGCATTGACTGCGATTCCACTATGATGTTTCCACTTTCGTCTTTGCAGCTTTCGGTTCTAGTTTTATGGACTTGTGTATTCCGTTTCACCTGCTCATAAAACTTTCGAACTTTATTCCTGCTTTTGAACCTCTCAACATCTTCGACCGCACGCTTCTCATGCTCTCTCTTTTTCCTTCTGAGAAGTCGATGTTACTCTAGCCTCTTCTGCTCATAGAGCTCATGAGCAGCTCTCGTTCTTTTATGCAGCGCCGATTTGCGTGCCTGTTGTTTGGCTGCATTTGCCTGCCGACATTCCTCATCAAACCAGGGGTTCCTTGTTGGTGGTTGCTTGAAATCCAGCACGTCAGAGGCGGCTGCTCTGATTGCATCTTGGCAATGTTGCCACTGGTTTTCGATACATTGTGTTGGCGGCAGGGAATTTCGAGAGGTCATGACATTTAAATTTTCATATAAACTATAGGCCTCCCCCATCTCTGACATTACTTGCAGACATGAATGGTCGAGAGTAAGTCACTAGGCCCGGGTTCTCTAAAAGCTGTTACGCTAGCTAATTTATTTTAATTTTAAATTAATTAAAGTGTGCAAAGTAAGTAATTTTCTGGTAAGCTATTGTATCTGAGTGCGAAAACTGCTCCTACAGAGAGTGACATTTTGGTGTGGATTGTCGAGTGAAGGCATCATTGGGTCTAAGAATTAAGTTTTTTTTACCGAAATTAAACCCAGGGATTTGGACGACTTTAGTTAAAGCTCAAAAGACACATAGCTTATGTCACAATCGATATTTTTCGCAACATATTCCCATGTGGTTTTATCAGCCGCGTTGGAGCTACAATTGGATCCTTTTCGATTTTTTTTTGGAGAACCGTGAAGGACAGATGTTATACAAAAAATCAGAAAAAGATTCAAGCACTTAAAGCCAATATCACCCAAGCAATCCGTGAACCTGAAACCATCAACACTTTCTTTGAAAAATGGAATGACAGAATGCTCTACGACGAAGCCCGTCACTTAAACGACGTTTTGTTTCAAAACTTTAACTTGTAAAGTCATTATACATTAATTTTATTTCAAAAAAACTTGTATTTAGGTTCACACTTTACATCAATTAAAAACAATACCAATTTTCGAAGGAACAGCATTTCATCATCTAAAAGACAAACATTTTCATAATGTATACACGTGAATAAACAACTACGACAAACGATTGGGTAGATAATTGTAATCTTTATTAATTAAATATCTTTCAACCTCAGATATCTATAATCGTTATAGCACAAGTCCCTGTTTAGATTATGACTTTCTACAATCCATGACAATGTTTTTTAACGAATATTTAAAAGGGAAAAGATGAACTGCTTAAATGATAAATATCAATAACTTCCCAAACTACCTAAATGGGTGCTCTTTTTAAAACTTATCAGTTCCCACATAATCATAAAAAAGCATGAGTAGGTTTTAAGGTAGTAAAATTTGAACCATACTAGTTTCTGCTTACCTTGCTTTCTCTATAAATGTCTAAATTCCTGAAGGAATTGTAAACTTACCCAAAGAACCTGCTGTGAAGTCAATGGCACCTGTTTTAAAATTGTTTTCCGATCCACTTCCTCTCATTTTGTTGATATAAAATTTGCACTTTTTGAAACTTAAATATATATTTTAATCCTATTAGAAAAAAGATAATCGTTATTCAAGATATGCACGTTTACTTTGGAGGGAACAAATCATTACTGAGTTAAGTTCTGACAGTCACAGTATCTCGTCAGAGATATCTCTAGACTTCGAGCGCACCACATGATGATTATGGTTTTTGGTTTTCTGCCAAACTACTCTCTTATCACAACAAAAATCATTTCCAGCAAAATAAAATACACACATTTTGGTCTTATCAATAAAATAGAACGAATTGTGGACAATAATAAAGAGAGATATTAGAGTACAACTGAGATGAGGGAAACTTACAAAATTTAATCTCATGTTTGTGTTTTTGAATTGTATATAATTCGGTATATGAGGAGTTGCAGAGAAAATAAATATTTCATTTTTACAAAAATTAGAGAACGAAATTGAAAAATGATAAACACAACCGAGCCATCGATGTTTTTGAAAGCAGATACTTTACTTTTTTGTTGTTTTTTTTTTTTTTTTTTATTTTAATTTTAAGACACAACAGGTCATTTTTCCAGTCAGTGGGAATTTTTTCTGGATCCATTCCTCCGCTGCACTGGAATGGAATACATGATTTTGTGGTTTCTACAGAAAAGGTGAATTTCATAGCGTGGGGAGTTGGTGTAACTTCTCTTCTTGAATTGTTTTTGTGTGCGATGACGATGATGTTTCTGGTTTGAAATTGAATGGTGAGTTTGAATTGAAACTCGTACGTAGGTAGTAAGTTTAAGCATTTCCGATTCCGGGCATTGTTGCTATTCTGTATTCTGTTGCTTAGCTTACACGAAATTTGTATTCATGATTGACATGATTAAGATTTATCTGAAATAGTAAGAAATATGGACAAATCTTGGACAACGATTCCAAAAGACAAAGATTTGAGAAAATAAAATTAAGAAAAGAGAAGTTTCGGATGGCAAAGGTATGAAAAATTGGTATTCTACAAAATAGAGGTGCTAAAATGCCACTGAGGTATTATTTTTGTTTAGATGTGGGTAAACAACAACAGGAGGTACAAATTGTACAGGGACGAAGGCCCTGGATGTTTTTCATGAATCATGAGTAAGTATTGAGTTTTGTTGCAAAGTTTAGATTGAATTAAATGTTCCCAAAACTTTTTGGATTGTTGTCGTTTTTTGAACCCGCAATGTAGCCGGATATTTGATTTTAAATTGATACTGGCTTATTATTTCTCATTTTATTTTTAATTAAGTTTCAAAATCACATAAATTAGCGTAGTTTCAATAATAAAATTAATTGTTTGTGAATCATATTCGATAATATCTAATTCTAGTATGCTGTATGCGAGTAGTAGGTAACTAGCAAGATAAAGATCATAAAAAGGCTATTATCTCTAACCCTACTATTGTTTTTCATAAAGAAATGTTAAGTATCTATTATGATTTATTAAAAAAGTTAATAAGGCCGGTTGCTTTAAATAGGTGGTTAGGTTCAGGTTCTGGTAAAAATGCGATCTTTTTTTAAAGGACTTTATTTTATTCATATACATACAGGATAACACAAATTTTAAATTGCAAAGTTATTTCAAGGGCAAGTGCTTTCGGCTTGCGAAAGAAAAGACTTAAAATAAGATTAATTAATATCTTATTACAACTTCTACATATGTTTGTATATGTATATAGTCGTATATTGTGTTTAAATATTTTTAAGAAGTTCGTAGATGTTTTCATCATTGTTGGGTAAAGTACAATTGGAGATATTGAGTTGGAAGCTGTATAATCTTGTAGTTATTATACCTAACACATCCACACCTACATCTGACAAGTTTCGGCTTTCGATTGTACTAACCGTGGAAGATCCTTTACTTTGATGCCTATGTAAGCTGGAACCTACATTATTTTGATTTTTTAAAGGCTTTTGATGAAGATATCCCTGAGCCTAGTTATTGTAAGGGTGATGGTCAGATTCCTGATAGGATATATAATTGGAAGTGCAAGGCTGTTTTTATCGAATAGGTACTCAAAGTCCCAAGATAAGTTTTTTTCATTAATTTTAAACACTGAACTTATATCTGTCTAGCTTTAAAGTAAGAAAATGTATTCTCTGGTCGGATACTGAAGTATTAATCTTAGAGAAATAAAATGAAAGCTCTTAACAAATCTGCAGCACATCCCGAAAATTGATGTTCTACCTTAGGAACAAATGACAATTCTTACAAGTTGAATTGGTCAAAGAAATTAAGTTTTGAAAGGTAGCATAAAATGGCTATTTTACTGAAAATTTAGTGATATTTAAATGTCATATAAATGTAAAAGTCTTGAACGGACAAAATCTAATTCTTTTAAAAATATTTTTTAAATAGTAGAGAGAGTTAAACAAAATTTACTTTTACTCAAAAAAGTTGTTGATAGTTGCACCTGTCTGGAGATTGTACCGTGTATTTATATATATTCTAAGCGGAGTAACGAAATAGGGATTTATATCTAGAACTAGAATCCGCAAAGCGGTCCATCCATTTAAAAAAATTGACAAAAGCACCTACTTAAGACTTAATTTATTTTAAAAAAGGCTAGGATGCGACCCACACTGATAACTTTCCATTGGTACCCCCTAAAAATTTTCCAATGGAATTTTTTGTAACAATTCAATTTCATTATCAAAAGAAATGAAAAGAGTAGAAAAATACAATAAAAATTGTAAGTTTAAGCTGTTTTCTGGGGAGATAGATCGAGGAGTTAAATTAATATTTGTTTATAGTGAAATATTATCTTTAAAATTACAAAACATTAACAACAATAATTCTATGTTATGAAACAACTTGGAAGTTAGTGTCTTCTTTAATTCAAGATATATGTATAACTGAAAATTTAACTTTTAGTGCTTTTTGTTTCAGGTTTTTGTTTTTCTCATAATTGGTACTACCCCTACAAAATATCGGGTGATTTTTTAAGAGCTTGAGAACTTTTTTGCAAAATCTCATCGATTCTTTATTTGAAACGTTAGATTGGTCCATGACATTTACTTTTTGAAGATAATTTCATTTAAATGTTGACCGCGGCTGCGTCTTAGGTGGTCCATTCGGAAAGTCCAATTTTGGGTAACTTTTTCGAGCATTTCGGCCGGAATAGCCCGAATTTCTTCGGAAATGTTGTCTTCCAAAGCTCGAATAGTTGCTGGCTTATTTGTGTAGACTTTAGACTTGACGTAGCCCCACAAAAAATAAAGGCGTCAAATCGCATGATCTTGGTGGCCAACTTACCGGTCCATTCCTTGAGATGAATTGTTCTCCGAAGTTTTCCCTCAAAATGGCCATAGAATCGCGAGCTGTGTGGCATGTAGCGCCATCTTGTTGAAACCACATGTCAAGCAAGTTCAGTTCTTCCATTTTTGGCAACAAAAAGTTTGTTAGCATTGAACGATAGCGATCGCCATTCACCGTAACGTTGCGTCCAACAGCATCTTTGAAAAAATATGGTCCAATGATTCCACCAGCGTACAAACCACACCAAACAGTGCATTTTTCGGGATGCATGGGCAGTTCTTGAACGGCTTCTGGTTGCTCTTCACTCCAAATGCGGCAATTTTGCTTATTTACGTAGCCATTCAACCAGAAATGAGCCTCATCGCTGAACAAAATTTGTCGATAAAAAAGCGGATTTTCTGCCAACACACATTTCGAACCGAACACTGATTTTGGTAATAAAATTCAATGATTTGCAAGCGTTGCTCGTTAGTAAGTCTATTCATGATGAAATGTCAAAGCATACTGAGCATCTTTCTCTTTGACACCATGTCTGAAATCCCGCGTGATCTGTCAAATACTAATGCATGAAAATCCTAACCTCAAAAAATCACCCATTATAAGATAAAGAAAGTTTGAAGTCATTAGACTTTTTTTTGTTCTCAAGAGGCTTCAGTCGTATGTGAATTTTTACCAGTTTTTAGTTGTTTTTTGTAGGTTTTCATTTCTTGTAAGAAAATTTGTAATCAAAATTTTCTTAAAAATTATATAAATATCAAAAACAATATTTTGTTCAGAACCAAATAAATTTCAAGTTGATACTTTCATTTGTTTTTGAGATATTCGAGTCGAAAAACAATTTTTACCAATTTTTAGTACTAATTTTTTTAAGTTTGTATTTTTTGGAAAAAAAATGTCAATTGGATGAAAAATTTTACCAGTAATTGAAAACATTATTTTTCGTTACATACAATTATTTAAAAAGTAATATTATTTCTTGTTAGAAAAATATTTAAGGTGACAAATATTTTTAACTTCATATAGGAAGTTATTGTAATCGGTCCGATTTGTCGAATTGAAAATTTTGACATTTCTCGACGTTTCAAGGTCCCTAGAGTCGAAATAAAAGATTTTTTAGAGAGATGTCTGTGCGTGCGTGTGTACATATGTACGTTCGAACGTCTGTACGTCCGTACGTTTGCGACGTTTTTTCATCGTCCATAGCTCAAGAACCAGTAGAGATATCGACTTCAAATAAATTTTGTTATACAAATAATAATGCAGAAAGATGCAGAAAGGACTCTCAATAAAATTGCGTGGGTGGTTGTTTTACCATAGCAATTTTAAAAAAAAGGACCACATACGGAAACAGCTATTCGAATTGCTAAGGCTCTGGTGGAAGGGACACTACAACACAGCTTAACGCTCTTTATGTGGACTACAAAAAAGAACATCTCGAAAATCGACGCAGCTATAAACGAATGCTTTAGAACGGCAACAGGTGCCCTTAGATCGTCAAACGTTGAAGCACTTAGAGTTGAAGGAGGTTATGTATCCTTTAAACATCTCGCTGAAAAAAGGGCAAACAATCTTTTAAGCAAAGCCATAGTTAGTCCAACACACCCATTGTTCGAAACTGTCGAAAAAGCTATTTCTTCAAACACAAATAGGAAAAGTAACTCAGTATCTGCTTTAACTAACATGGTCACTTTATCTGTATTCCCCCGAATCGCTCTAGAACAGGATGTGATTACAGTGTCTCAACACGCTCCACCATGGAAACTAAACACTCTACAAATAAACATCAGTCTGGCTAACCACAAAAAAGCAAACACGTCCGACGCTATATACAAAATGCTACATAAAGAACTTATCGCAAACATAGGAGCGGACAGAATCTTTTACACCGACGGTTCGCAAAAAGAAAATCATTGGTGCTCCTATGCCGTTGTAGAGTTCCAACACAATGCCCAATTCTCCACTCTCCACCAGGCTCAACTTCCAGAATATGCTAGCAGTTACATAGCCGAACTAGCTGCAATTTACAAAGCGATCACTGTAGCTCAACTAAATTCTGAACGTTTTTTAATCCTCACCGACAATCTTGGTATACTCAAGGGGCTAAGCAATGTTAATAACAAGTGTCCATCTCTCCAAACCTTAAGAAACTGCTTGTACTACAACACAAACATCACTTTAGCTTGGATACCCGGACACTGCGGAATAGAAGGTAATGATGCCGCTGACCTTGCAGCAAGACACGCTATTCGCTACCCTCAGATAGTTGAGTATCCTAAACTACACCAGCTTTTGAAAACAACTTTCACACATTTTCAAAAGCTAGAGCTTTCAGAAAAGTGGCGAAGCGCTCAAACCTTTCTTCGAAAACATCAAACCCACAACACACGTGTCCAATATAACCAGTCCTTTAGCAGAGAACAATGTATAAAAGTATCAAGAGTTAGAATAGGAACAACTTTGTTTACAAGCAAACACTTCTACACTCATGAAGCTCCAGAGGAATGCTCAAATTGTGAAACACCTCTTACAATCTGGCATATTTTTGTAGAGTGTCCTGTTTCTCGACAAACAGATACTGAAACAGACGACGACGTAGCTGAGACTCTGGCAAAAATTTTAGATCCTTCAAATGTCAACACTATCCGTCGAATTAAAGCTGCCATATCCGCCCACCAGAAGTTTGATGAAATTTAATTAATTTAAATGCTAAATAATAATAAAATGAAACTTTAAAAATGTAAATAAATTTATCCTTAAGCCTTAATAAATTAAGAACGGCATCGCATGGTATGGTTACCCTGATGCCTTAAATAAGTAATTTATAAATTTAGTTTGTAAGTTACTTCAATAAATAAATAAATAAATATTATTTCTTGTTAGAAAAATATTTAAGGTGACAAATATTTTTAACTTCATATAGGAAGTTATTGTAATCGGTCCGATTTGTCGAATTGAAAATTTTGACATTTCTCGACGTTTCAAGGTCCCTAGAGTCGAAATAAAAGATTTTTAGAGAGATGTCTGTGCGTGCGTGTGTACATATGTACGTTCGAACGTCTGTACGTCCGTACGTTTGCGACGTTTTTTCATCGTCCATAGCTCAAGAACCAGTAGAGATATCGACTTCAAATAAATTTTGTTATACAAATAATAATGCAGAAAGATGCAGAAAGGACTCTCAATAAAATTGCGTGGGTGGTTTTTTTACCATAGCAATTTTAAAAAAAAGGTGAACATTTTGGTTTAGTCAAAATATCTCACGAAGCAATAACGCTAGCGAGTTGAATTACATTTTTTTATATATTTTTACGTGATACCAAACTAGTATATACATATTTGAAAAAAAAAATCCAACTAACGGTTTTTTTTATAAATCCAAAAAAACTAAAAATAAAAAATATTTCTCACCTCGAATATTTTACGAACAAAAAATGATTTTATCTCCAAAATAATTTTGTGCATTGAAGAATAACGTTTTTGACATCTGGTAAAATTTTGAGAAAAAATCGAATTGACAGTTTTTTACAAAAAATAAAAACCTAAAAAAAACAATACTTAGACTTAGTACAAATTTAGTTTCGACTCAAACATCTTTTCAAAAATTTAAAATATTGGCTTCATTTTAATTTTATTAATTTTATCTCACAAAAAATATTGTTTTCGACATTTAGTAAATTTTTTATAAAAATCCAACGGTCAGTTTTTTCATAAAAAATTAAAATCAAAAAACAGGAAGAACTACAAACTTTTAAGCAAAACAAATCGACAGATAGGATGGGAAGTTATCAGTGTGAGTCGCATCCCAGCCGCTTTTTTTTCAATTTTGTATACTTACATAGTATCACGTCACATTATATATTATAAAATATATAATATAAAATTTAATTGAATTCGCTAGCGTTATTGGTTCGTAAGATATTTGGGATCAACCATCATTTTCACTTTTTTTTTAATTGCTACAAGAAATGAACCACCCACTGGTTCTTGAGATATGGACGACATAAAAATGGTATTCCGAACGAACGAATGTACGAACGTACGTACACACATACATCACTTTAAAAATCTTTGATTTAGATTCTATGGACTTTAAAACGTTGAGAAATGTCAACATTTTCAATTCGACAAATCGAAAAAAAAATATTTGTTCCTTATTTCACGTTTTTGACTAGCTTTAATGTTGTAACTCTATTGTATTGAGACTCTAATGGAGATACCTCAAAAAATACACAGCCCTATTTTGAGTTTTTGAGTTTTCTGTTGGCTTTTCAAAATCTTATTTTTAACTAGAAGAAGAAGAGGTCAAACTCATAATAGATTTCAAAATCTGAGGTGAACAATTCGGGTTAATTTTACGGGCTCATAAATGAACTAATAACGAATAACATTTCAGACTAAAAAGTCTGTTTCAGAATGTAAACATTTCACATGGCGCACATTTTCGAGAAGGAGAATGTTGATAATACTCTATAGGGATTTAAGTTAACTTTTCTCTGTAAAATTAATTCGTAGAAAGTTCTGTTGTTGTATTTTAAAAATGACCTCATCACGTAACCCCAAAAACCCATCCACTTCTGATATATATATTCTTAAATATATAGATACTAGCTTGAGTAACAGACAGACAGACAGAGTTACTTTCGCATTTATAATATTAATATAGTATAATATAGTATATATAGTATAGTATATAGTATAGTATAGTATAGAATAGAAGTATAGATATAGATAGATATGTATGTACTATATATATTCAGACTTTTCAAATTTTAAAAGGTGGTATTTAAAAAAACCTTCAGAAAAGTATAATTGGATTTCGAATAAAAAATTTGGTTAACCGAAAAACCAACTCACAATTTTCTTCCTTCTTTCAAATCTCTCCAAGAACACGACGCGCGCCCAGTAGTTTTTAAGGGTTTTTCGTTTAAGTAAACATTTAATTTAACAACAAAAAAAAAGAAACTAAATTTCCATTAGTATTTTGTTTATATATTGGTATTAAATAAGAAATATATTTTACATTCAATTCTCTCATGAAAATTACATATAGTTTATTAACAAAAATTGTTATTTTTTTTTACTTTTCACTTGAAAAAACATGACTTCTAAGTTTTCTTTTTTATAATAATATAAGTACATAAAAACCAATTTTTACAAATGGCACTGCTGCTTATCATCTTTGTTTTCATTTTGCAATGATGATTCATTTTTGTTTGTTTTTATTTTTATCTTACACAAACAAAATTATTCTTTATTAAAAATACTTAAATATTGTTTTTAATTTTTTTTAAGCAAAATTAAAATGCAAGGACATCATGAGTAATTTTTTTCTTTTTGTTTTTAATTTCTCTTTACCATCTAATTCGAATATAAAGTTCAAGATTTATTTTCTGCGTAAATTGTTTTTTATTTATTATTTTTATTATTATTTTATTTTTGTACTTGAATATTTTTTTCTGTGGGCGTCAGGTGTAAAAATAGTAAACTACCTTGGGATGTCTGGGATTCTCATGTTAACAATTATCATGTTTCTAATTTTTCATTTTGGTTTTTATTTTTGTAAAATTATTATTGTATTGTATACGGTTTCAATATTTGTTTATATTTTTTTCAATACGACAATATTGGTTACAATATAAGGTTACAGTAAGGTTAAAAAAGTTTTGTTTGTTTGTTTGTTTTTTTTTTCCTTAGAAATTTTAAAAGAAAGAAAAATAACTATATTTAATATTTTTTTTATTAAACAGTTATCGTTACCTACGTTCTAACTAAGTTTTATTGTATACTATAAGTACATAATAATGTCTAAGTTTCTGTTATAAAATTATATTTATATATATATATATATATGTTGTATGTTTTTAAATTTTAAATCTTTCACTTTTAACCGTTGGGTAGCGTTTATTGGCACATTTACTTGTTTTTATTATTTTTGTTTCTGAAATAATTTACATACTTTCAACCTATCATACATACATAATGTTGATTTTCTTAATTATTTATAATGTTTCGATTAATTAAATACATGCAGATTACTTACAGTTTGTTTTTAATAAAAATAATATATTCATTTAAATATGTATTTGTTTTTTAATTAAATATTTAAGAATACAAAATTATGTATATTTGTGTATGTATAAACAAGTACATAAAGTATTTTCATTGATTTTTTGTTTTAATTATGAAAAATACAATTACATATAAAATATAATTAATAATTAAAGAATTAATAAAACTAGATAAAAACTTCAACAACAATTCAACTTTCATAAGTTGTTGTGCATAAGTTAGGAAACTTCAAAGGAATATATTATACATTTATGTTATAAATATTGAAAGTATTTCTATTATTAAAAGTTTAATATAAAGCCCAATGTATATGTATACAGAGATGTTTTAAACTTAACTAAAAAAATAATAATAATTAAGAAGAATTTTGATATTAACAAAAATGTCATTCGGTGTTTCGTTTTGAGTTCCAATTTTGAGTGACAATTTCTCTTCTCAAAAAGTATCACAAAATCAAGTAAAAAATTAAATTAAGACCAATCTCAGTAGTATGCTGGGAATGGATGATAGTTCGATGGATTGGACGCATGATGGTTGGGTGATGGTAGGACTGGTCGAACTGATGGATGATAGTTGCCAGAAGCTACTTGATGATAGGCACCAAAGCCTCTCGCTGCCGACACCATATGTCTGTTCTGTGCCGCTGCAGTCTCGCCGAGCAATCTAGATTGATCGGAGGTGAGAAGTCGATTGTTTTGCTCCATCAACAAGTGTGCCGTAGGGTCGACGAGCAAACGGTGTTGATCGGCATTGGATGCCGCTAGTATACGATGTTGTTCCGCTGTTGACAGCAGTCGATGGTGATCGATGCTGTCACGGTTATTGTGTTGGATTTGTGATGGCAGGAAGGACCGATTGTTGCCAACGCCCATATTGCCATTGGGTGTGAGGTCGAGCGATACCATTCGAAGGACATCGTGATGTGGGTGATTGTAGGGAATTTGAGGCGGGGAAGACACAACGTAGTTGGCTGTTCGACTGAGATCAACAGAGGTGGTCTGATCGTGGTCCTGATCGCTTAGCTGGTCAGGTAGAAGGTTATGATTGTGCATAGATTGGTGCTGTTGCATGGACAGCTGGCTTGAATGTTCATCTTGCTGTTGTTGATGATGATGTTGTTGTTGTTGTTGCTGTTGCTGCTGTTGTTGTTCCCGTTCGGAGAGAATATCGTATATGTGGTGGTGATATCTCCCAAGTCCCAAATTTGAACCACCAGGAGGCAATTGGAAGTTATGATGATAGTTTGAACCAACATTCGATCGGGATGTCATGTCGAGTCCCTGTAGATCGGAGAGATCATTGCTGGAGGTGTTTCGATAGTCCGATGGAACTTCGAGGTCCTGGTTGTTGCCGTATTTGAGGTTTGCCGCACTCGCCATACTTTCGTACTTTGAATAAACCAGATCCATTTGAGATTGAGTGAATTTCATTCGCATATCTTGCCCGCTAAAAAAAAGTTAGAGAATGTTACTTTGAAAGTCTTTTAATAAATGGTTAAGATCTTACCTGTTTTGGGGGAGTATACTATTCTCATCGTCACTTGATAGTTGATTATGCCCTGACATATTGTGCGGCCTCTCAACATCTTCGTCTCTTTTGCGGCAAATATCATTCCCACTGAAATTATATCGCGGAATCGATGGTGAGGACGCTGGAGAGATAAGTTCATGGTCAGTGTAACCAGAGCCTCCACTAGCTCCCACACTCCCAGCATTTCGTCTTTGTTGCATTGAAGGGAGGGGTGAAGAAGCTGATATACTTGGTCCCCCACCATTAGCCGCATTATCATTACCAAATATAGAGTAGTCCCGTCCGGGTGATATGGCTTGAGGAGAAGGAGGTGTTTGATGATGATTCGAAAAACTCTCAGAATCTCTTCCACCCGCAGCACCCATATGTTGGCCTCGAGGAGTCGAACCAGCATCCACATCGATATCATTATTATTTTGATTACTTTGCGGATCAGTTGGTGTTGACGTATCTGGAGAGATGTTGCATGAATTTAATGAATTCCCACTGGCTGGATACATTGGAAGTGGTGGAATTTGCATGGGGAAACTATTGAGATTCTTCATCAGCTTAATCTCGTTTTCTAAATTGTCCATGTTCGACATATTCCCTCCGCCAAAGCGATCCGATTCGACTTCAATTTGAGAGTTCATCGGATTTCCGTTATCGAGGTTTGAGTTGACTTGAGACTAAAATGGATTAAATTAAATATCAAATACAAAAAACGAACGTAGACTTGAATTTACCTTCATTTCACCGCTATCATTGTCCATGATACTTCCAACAGAGTTAAGAGCCGCCTCTACGAGCATACTCGCTGAAGACGGAGCTCCTCCACCGCCACTTGTCAGTCTTGCATTGGAGTTATTGTAGAAAGAGTTCATAAAGGATTGGGAGTGAGCGATTGAATTCATATGCTGCATTTGTTGTTGATGGTGATGTGACCCTTCTGAACCAACCCCATTGTGATGGAACTGGTTCATTTGGCCTGAATTCACTGCACCCGGGTTATTGGAATCCACGACGTCCAAAAATGATGAATTCTCATCTTCTTCATGAGGCATAGGATGATTATGATGGTCAGAGGTCGAAGAACCCATCAAACGGGCCAAGAAATCTCTATTAGGCAACAATTTACTTGGATCATCTACACCACCTGGAGGAACTCCCATAGCAATGTTGTTCCCCTGATTCCCTGAGACAAAAGAAGCTGCTACACTAACACCACTTGTCGATGGACAATCCCTCGACACATGCCGATCGTCATTGCTAATCCATTTTTTACTTCCTTTACTGACGACGAGATTCTGACGCTGCATCATAGAATGTGTCGGCGAGTGCTTATAAGGAGAAGATTGGGACTCATTACCCATGTGGTCCTGGTGTCTAAAGCTATTCTCATGATCTACCGGAATATCAGAATTTCCAGTTGCCATATTGTGTAACTTATCAGCAACATCGGCACCTTCAACAATTGCAGCTACCGCTGCTGCAGATGCTTGTTGTTGCTCTGATATCCTTTGGGCAGTCTTCGACAGGAAAGTTTCCACCAAACTTAACTGAGCGTTTTGTTTTCGACGAACTAGTTCCATTCGTTCGTCTTCGTCGTTCATATCATTTGGGTCTTCCTTGGGGCTTATTGGTCTCTGTTTTTTCTTTCGTTTTCGTCCAACCTCTTTGGTGAAGATATTGTTGATTTTGGAAGAAAGCAATGACAAGTTGGTCTCATTTCGACACAGGTCTTTGATGGATTTTCCTGATTTTTTAATATTATCAAATAAATCATCGGAGAATTCGGTGTCACTCTTGCTATCGAGCATGCTCGAGCTTAGCAAGGAGTTCTGATCTTCGAGGCTCTTGCGACGTCGACGGGGAGCTTGTTCTGTTGAAAAAAAAAAGAAAACGGACGTCAGAAATGATATTATTTGTTAGTCTTTCAGCTGGGCAAACGAGTACAGGGTCATTCATTTTTTCGTACGTTTTGAGTGGTATTTCGACCATAACTTGAGTAATGTTGAATTTGTATGTGTTCGGATGCTGTACGCGTATATAGATAAAAAAATATTCTAACGGAGTCAAATCCCATAATCTTGGTGGCCAATTGATGCCGCCAAAATGAGAAATCAATAAATATTCAACAAATGTTATGACCACGAAATGAATGATCCCATACAAAGAGTTCGCATTGGGCGTCATATAAGACCTACTTTTTCAAATATTTATATTTACCTAAAAAGTCTACTTTCATTCCCCCAGAATAAGCGTCAAAGGTATAAGCCACACTACGTTCAATCTTTGGCATTTGTTCTTGGCTATAATTGTGAACTTTCTTGTAATGAAATTGAAGACACTGTTTTGTTGTAAAAGCTGCTGTACATTCTGATTCCGCGCATCTTTAAAATATAATAAAAATCTCAATTTAAATAACCCTTAAAACAAGGTGTTTTTTTGTAAATACTTGAATGGTCTAACACCGGAATGTGTGAGCATGTGAATCTTCAAATTGCTTCTATTTTGGAACAGCTTTTGACATCTTGGACAACTAACCACAGCTGAATTCCGGCTATGTACCTCCTTAGAATGGCGCTGCAATGCCGCCCGTGATCCTAGAAGTTTTGAACATAATTTACACTGAAAATCTCGTAAAACTTCAGCCATATCTAAAATGAAATTATGAAGAAATAAATTGCTTTTTGGTGATTTTTAATGGAAAATGAAATGGATCTGTTGGTAATGTATAAATTAAATTGTAGAAAGTTAAAATTAATTTCAATGTTGTGGATGATAAATTTTGAAAACAATAAAAATTGAACTCAAGCCGTTTAAGCTTAATCTTGAAATTAATAAACAAAAATAAGCAAACTAATAGAAAGATAACTATTTGAGCATTAGGAGCAGAACTTGAAATATATGTACATATAGTCAACTTGAAAATAATTTTCCAGAGAAGACCTTTGTGGATTATTGCTCACAACTTTTGATTGTAGGCGAAATGACTTATAATTTAAAATAATAAATTAATTAGGCTTTGGAAAAACTAAGAGAGAACAGCAAAAAAGATATAATGGCGGTGGCACTGAAATGTGGAATGTTGAAAACAAAACATAAAAATGACCTCTTTCATACAAAATAGACACACTCACTCACTCACAAACCCAATACAATATTGAAAACATCAACTTACCGCTATGCATTCGTTTAATGTGCACTTTAAGTTTTTGTGGCTGACAGAATTTCCTCCCACAAAAATCACACAGCGGTCTAGCACGTTGCGGATTCGCACTGCAACCGTAAGTGCGATGCATCTCCAAATAATTGAGACGCAAGAAGAATTTATTACAAAATTGGCACTGATAGGCCCCTTTACCTTCGTGCATCTCAGCCGCATGTTTCATTATGTTATCCTTACCCAAAACTGCTTCACCGCAAACCTTACAGTGATATTTTCGAATTGTCAGACTAAATGAAGGATCATGAAACACCGAACAATGCGTTCGATAAAAGAGAGGATGTTCGAACTTGAGATTACAGCCTCCACAATCTAAAACACATGAAAGAAAAAAAAAAACTTTTAAAATCCAAAACAACCTTTTTTTTCAAAAATGCCTAACTTACTGATTTTTTCGGTGTGTTTCTTTCGCCACATAGTGTTGCAATCGTCACTCCAGTAAAGTAGTTCGAAGCCCGCTTTCAATTCCCGACAAGTAACTAGATATGCCTGACGGTCCAACGACACCAAGTTAGCGGTCCGTTCTTCATAAGACTGAGCTGGTCGGATGAACCGCAACCAATTTGAGGTGTTGGGATCATCGCAGGAAATGAGGTCTGACTTTCGGTCACCTTCGCAAATCTCGAAAATAGTCTTCATATTACTATCATCGGGAATATCGTTGACTTGGACAGGTTTGCCTATGATAGGACCAAGCTTAGTTAAGAGAGGAATATCAGTTTTGGCGAAAACACCGAAAGTGTTCGCGTCGATGTTTCGAAGCTCGAATTCATTAGGTATTGAAGCTTCAGCAAATGTTACAGTCAGCCTTCTTAGGTCATCGGACGTCTGCGAGCAGTTGTCGTCATCCATGTCGTTGGCGTCAGCGCCATCAGCAAGTCTTTCGGAGTCGGTTTTCAGTTTCTCCAGTGCCTCGATGTTCTTCCTCTCGATCCAAGTGGACAAGTCAACGCTATCCTTGATGTAGCAAACTGAATTCCTCAAAGGGCAGTGTTCGTAGTCATGCATAACCGTACATTCTCGACACGATCGTATTCCGTATCCATGTTCATTATGCTCGTCATCCTCTTCGATGAAGTTTTGCTCATTTTTAATTTCAGTCGCCAGCATTCCTTCATCTCCATCGTCAGCGTCATCTCCGTCATCATCGTAATCATCGTCACTCTGAAGCTCTGATGCATCATTTGGAGGCTGAGGTTGTTGTTCCTGTTTGATTTTCCCATTGAATAACGATACTTTTGGAGGTTTCTTCATTTTTGATCGATCTCTCATTCGGAAGTTCTTATCAACAGGATTTAGAGATGAGGTATCTTCTTCATCATTATCCTCATCATCATCGAATTCATCATCATCTTCGGCGTCACTATGATTGAATATCTGATAAGTTTCTGCGGTGGATTTTTTCAAACACATAGCACCCTTAAAGGTATCACTTTGGTTATTTGCCGATTTTTCAGCCAATTCACTTTTAATCTTTTCGGCAATTCTGCAATCTAGAACTTCGGGAACAGCATCATTATCTAAACTACTACTGATTGCCTTATCCTGTGCATCGTGTTTGGGAACTTTCATAGAGAAATTTGGAAAATCTTTCGTCTTAGTAAAACCGTTAAGTGGATCATGAAATTGAACTCGCTTTTTCAGTTTAGGAGCAGGCTTTGTCAGCGGTAGAGGATCATTGCAATTTTCTGTTTGACTATTGCTGAAATCCTTGACAGTAAGATTCGATTCCAATTTGAAATTTGGAAAATTTTTCGTCGTCGATGATATCGAAGGAAGGCTAGATTAAAAAAAAAAAACAGAAGTAAATTATCTCAGGGAATTTATTTAAGGTCCAAATTAAATAAAAACTTATTTCTTTAAAACTGGTTATTAAGGCGTTTATACAAAATGGGCGTTAGGTAGATGGTGAAAAAAAAATTTAAAGAAAACTTAATCTCACATTGTATTTTTCAGTACTTTTGAAACATCTCACATAAATTTATACGGTGCATCAAGTAATTTTTCGAAATACAAATTTGAGTTTTGACAGGTGGAAACCCTATGCCTTGATCATATTTCAATGAGCAACCCATCTGGAAAGCAGTGCATAAATTTTCTTAAGCCTAGTACGCTGCGAAACGAAAATTCCCATACAAAAATGACATGAGGAAATCATAAACGAAAAATTTCGCTGTGCTTTTCGTTTTTCAGTACGCTGCTGAAGCCTAGTACGCTGCTGATGCGAAACGAAAATTCCCATACAAAAATGACATGACGAAATCATAAACGAAAAATTTCGCTGTGCTTTTCGTTTTTCAAGCCTAGTACGCTGCTGATGCGAAACGAAAATTCCCATACAAAAATGACATGACGAAATCATAAACGAAAAATTTCGCTGTGCTTTTCGTTTTTCAGTACGCTGCTGAACGACGAAATGTGTCATTTTAGTGGATAGCTGTACTAGATTTCGTAGTACAATTCTCCACCCTTTTCGTTCTCAATTTAATTGCCCGGTATATTAATTGCTTGCGAAATTTTGACGTTTTATTTATTTATTGAAAAATTTTTCGAATATTTTCGTTTATGATTTCGTCATGTCATTTTTGTATGGGAATTTTCGTTTCGCATCAGCAGCGTACTAGGCTTAAAATTGAACTTCAACTTCCAGACAGAACTCTCCACAAATATTTTTCCGCTGTGGTTTTCGTTTTAATTTCGCTCTGCACTTGGAGACTGCCGAAAAATTTCGTTTCGCATCAGCAGCGTACTAGGCTTCAGTACGCTGCTGAACGACGAAATGTGACATTTTAGTGGATAGCTGTACTAGATTTCTTAGTACAATTCTCCACTCTTTTCGTTCTCAATTTAATTGCCCAGCATATTAATTGCTTGCGAAATTTTGACGTTTAATTTTTTTATTGAAAAAAAAAATTTGTTTACTCGTGACTTTCGGTGTTTTGACTTTGATTTATATTTGATTTAAAATTTAAAATAAAATGGATTTGTCTAATGTGTTCCAACATTGCATTTCTGAATCGGAAACTCAGGATGTTATTGGTGATGTGCAAGAAGTGATGAAGACAAGCAGTGAAATTCAACTTCCAGACAGAACTCTCCACAAATATTTTTGCGCTGTGGTTTTGGTTTTAATTTCGCTCTGCACTTGGAGACTGCCGAAAAATTTCGTTTCGCATCAGCAGCGTACTAGGCTTCAGCAGCGTACTAGGCTTTAAATAAAACTTGGCTCTTGAATCGTTTAAGACACATTGACTGCGTTCAATCTCAAACAGATAGGGTATACAGATACCTTTTTGTTAGTATTTTACGTGTTAAATAACAGCTGATCAAAAACAGCTGAGATGTCAAAAAAGGAATACAAAGGTATCCCAGAATGGGCAGGTTCAGACAACATAAGGGACTTCATTTGCAGTCAACTTCATTCCTTGAACGTAAATTTTGTCCAAGGCAACTAGTTAGTTTTTCAAGTGTCATGAATTTCAAATTTAGAACTTTACTTCACAAACCTCTACTCCAAGTTCATATTACAAAAACTACCAAAAACATAATTGTCTACAAAACACTCCTCAGGCAAGCTACAAATCCATCACGATCTGTATTTTGTATTGTAAGGAAATATTACTTATCTATTTTCCAAGTTGACAAGGATCTCTTTTACAAAAAATATAAAATGAAGTTGTACAGAAAATAAATAAATCATTGAGTAATAAAGTTCAGCTCTCAATTGAATGAAAACACCATGATCGACTGTCATTTTGACAGAAGTAGACTTAACTTGATAGTTAGGGAGATTTTTCTTGACTTACTTTCCAGTCAACTTTCCATTAAAGTTGTCTTAATTGGAAGGCAATTTTTTGGCAGCTGGCCAATCAGATACTAGAAACTTGCCTTACTTTCAAGTCCCTTATGTCGTCTGAACCTGCCCAATTTCTCTGGTATGTAAGTGTCTGACAGAACAGCTGATTCAACACATGAAACTTGAAAATTGATTTCAGCTTTTTGTATTTGTTGGTAAACAAAAAGATACAAAATGTTAGTTGAAGTTGTATTTGAGGAAGTTCTGTGCATAATAGATGATGAAGAGCCTATTTGCCTCCGAATTTTAGAAGGTAATTATGATCTATTTTTTTTTAAAATTCAAAATTGACTTATTTTGTTCTCCTATCAATTCATCATCGTCCGAAGAATCAGTTGAATTATCCATTAAATGTTTTATCTTACAACAATTTTGTCTTCGAAGCTTAAACGTTTCTCTGCTTTTTGTGAACAGCTATCTAAATACAGCTATCCAACTCGTTCAACAAGGTAATTAATTTATTAATGGAAGAACTGAAGTTCGTGCTAGTGATATCCTTTTAGTCGTTACTAAGTAAGCTTATTGAATGACCTCATGAGGCAGGTTAACATAAAATGCATTTTTTTGTTATTCTGATCAGACTTTCTAAACTTTCTTCCACAAAAACCATAATTGTAATGATGAAATAGAAAATAAAAAAGGAACCAACATGCCCTTTGAAATTGTCAAATGATATTTTTTTGTATAAGTGAGTCTTATTGTCATTTAAAAAACTTCAATTAAAAACTGAAAATTAATCTGTTTTTTTTTTGAAAATATTCGAGACTAAACTAATTTAGTATTATATACCAATATATATATTTAACTTTTTTTCAAAAATAAAATTTTCTTAAAATTTTACCAAATGTTAACAAAATCAATTTGTATTAAATAAATTAAGTGAAGAAATAAATGAAAATTACTCTTTTATTAGTGTTTAATTTTATAATAGTAGCGATAACTCTGATGAAAAGAATTCGTAGTTCGAATTAGATTCACGTTTTTTAAATGTATCGTTCTAAAAATGCAAAGATACACAAAACGCAATATTTACTCTTAATTGCATATGTACATCTTCTAGATACACTGAAAACCATTTTAGAATCTCAATAAGTTTTCGTCATTTCTTATTAATTTTTAGATAACATAATGGTCTTCATTTGACTGCCCTGAAGGTTTAAAAAACCTCGATACCAAATAAATATATTTTTGAAAAAAAAATCCAATTAACGGTTTTTTTTATAAATCAAAAAACTGAAAAAAAAAATATTTTTGTCACCTCGTAAATTTTACGAATAAAAAATGATTTTATCTCTAAAACAATAATTTTGTGCAACGAAGAATAACATGTGTATCATCTGGTAAAATTTTGAGAAAAATCGAATTGACAATTTTTTTTATAAAAAATAAAAACCAAAAAAAACATAACTCAAAATTAGTAAAAATTGAATTTCGACTAAAATGTCTTTTCAAAAATTTGAGAATATGGCTTCAACTTATTTTATCTTATAAAAAATATTGTTTTCAACATTCGGTAAAATTTTGAGAAAAAGCTAATTCAAAGTTTTTTTTTACAAAAAATAAAAAAATTAATAAAAGTAGTAAAATGATTTTCGACTCAAATTACTTTTCAAAACTTTAAGATATTGGCTTCAAACTAATTTTATCTTTTAAAAAATATTGTTGTCAACATTCAGTAAAATTTCGAAAAAAATCGAATTGACAGTTTTCTTACACAAAATAAAAACCTTAACTAAAATTAATAAAAGTTGGCAAAAGTTGATTTTCGACTCAAATATCTTTTCAAGACTTTAAGATCTTGGCTTCAAACTAATTTTTTCTCACAGAAAATATTGTTTTCGACATTCAGTAATTTTTTTTATAAAAATCCAACAGTTCGTTTTTTTCATAAAAAAATAAGATCTACAAAAAATAGTACGCAAAATTGGTAAAAATTGATGTTCGGTTCTCAAAATCTCGTGAATAATAAAAGATGTTGACTTCAAATTAATTTCATTCATCCAATTTGTATTTGTTTATATAAGAAATAAAAACTTTTTAAAAAATGCTACTAAAATTGGTAAAAATTGGTTTTCGACTAAAAATCTCGTTAACAAAAGTAGACCTGAAATCAAACTATTTCATTATTATGCAAAATACTGTTGGTAATTTTTAAATTTTCAAGAAAAATAATTCAACTGACAACTTTTTTAACAAAACATGAAAACCTACAGACCTTTTAAGCAAGACAAATCGACAGACGGGATGGGAAGTTATCAGTGTGGGTCGCATCCCAGCCTCTTTTTTAAAAAATATATTCCAAATACTTGACGCTATAACTTTAAGGCCATGAATTCGTAATGACAGCGAAAATTGCTTCTTAATGAATTTTGAGTTTTTCTATTACGAAGAGTCTTATCATAAATTCAGCGTTCTTTTAAGGTTTATTTATGGCATGTGAAGACTTACAACTTATGAGGATTTTTTTAAAAAAACAAATAAGATACTGAACATTTTTAAAAAATAATATTAAAGTAAGGAAAAGTATAATTTTATTGCCAGTTACATAACCTTGTTGAAATGTATTAATAATTAGGGAGATATAACTAGAAGTCTTTTTTTACCAGGATCGTAGTGAAGTAAAAGCTTTTATTTTGCATTTAGAATTTCTCAAAATTGAATTTAAAAATTTCGAATTATATATGTATGTATATTGAATTTCAATGTTAGCTAAATAGGGCTACATAGATTTTTGTCAATTGAGACTTATAGCTTAGTTAAAATAAATTAAAAAAAGGCATATGTAAAAAATTTGGGAGCGTATCGGAATACCGCTCTTTAAAAAATCCCAAAAAAAAAGTTTTAAAATCACGTCTACTAAAATACCGATTTTTAAAAATCCGTCTTTTAAAATAGCGTTTATTCAAAATCCCGTCAAATCCTGACAATCACCTTTTTTTTTTTTTTACAAAATAACGGCATTAAACTAAAAAACAATGGAAGTCAAAGGTTTAAATGTTAAATTACTTGGCTAAAATAAAATGATATTGTGTCTGCTATTAAATTCGAATCATACCGAGTAATTTTTAATTGATTTTGGAAAAAAATACATCTAGTTTGGTTAAAATGTATGTAGGTACAACATCTTTAGATGCCAAAGAGAAAATATTGCAAGGTGCCTATTAGATCAAATCCCTTTTAATTTTTATATTACATTTCACTGCAAGGTAATGAAGTAAGTACATTTACAAAATTATTGATGTAAGCATTTTGGAAGCGATTTATAGAATTGATACTAATGCACACAAACTGGCTTTAGCAAGTAATTGTAATTGTCAAAACCCACTTCAAAAAATCGAAATATTCCAAAACAAATTGCACGGGAAGGAATGGTGCTGCAACAGAAAACGTGACAACCATTTGGCTTATATTACTAAGCATTCTTAGTGGCATACCTTAATCTTCGCAGTCCATTCCAAATCTACTGATTTATCTAAAAATTAATCGTTTTTTTAATATCAAAATGAAACCTGTTATTGGAAACTCCCTAATGTGGACAAATCTTTAAACTACCGATTTGACCCTAAGCTGTTTCAAGGCTGTATTCATACGTCGTCGTAGTAAATTCAAAACATTTACACATTCATGTTTTCGGTGTAAGATAGGCATACTTTTTTAAGCTAATTTAATAGGCACTTTATTTATATCTAAGACAGACTAATCATCAGTGTACCTATTATAATAGGATTTTTAGGTTATTAAGTCATCTTGCCTTAAACTGGCCTGGTTCTCTATTGTTCAACACAAACATTTCTTTTAAAAACAAAGAAACGCACGCATAATATGTGATTCTGATTAATTACAATTACAAAGCCAACATTTTGTAAACATCTTTTTAAACATCATTTAAATAACTTCACAAATAAAAAAGGCTCACATTTTCTCAAAATCTGAATATATTTTACAGTGATTTCCTTTTCTTTTTCAATTAAAATGCTTTAAATTTAATTTTAAAGTAAATTGATTAATATTGCTTTAAGGCACGTATTATTACAATAAAATTCATAATTGAAAATTCTTTCAAAATTCCTTAACAAAAAAGATTCTTATCAGTCATCACTTAACCTTCGCATCAACTCCTTCTTTTCTATTTTCTTTAAAAATGTACAATAAAATTAAACCCATCAAAGAAAGTATATATGTATATGTATATTGTATATAGATAAGTTCTCACCTTGAACTCCTTTCGGTATCATTTTCTGCCAAATTTAAGAGATATGCAACGAATTCAACGTCATTTTTAAATGCCAGTCTAGTCCTTGTTAATTCCCATTTTTCAGCATTTTTTGTTCCAATGTAAATATTTTTACTGTAATTTTGGTGGCGATACTTTTTGCTGTTACTGCCATTGCCACTACCATCGCCAGCACTGCCACCACCACCCCCCAATCCACCTGTGGTCGCCAAACTATTATTACTTAAACTTGCACTCGCACAGCGAACGTCGTTAAAATTATTCACCAACACATCACTACAACTAGCCCCTCCGCCACCGCCACCGCCATTGCCACCACTACCCCTAACACCACCGCTGCCACCATCGTTAGTTCCAATTCCGGTTGCAGAGGCAGATGTGCCCGCACGACTATTTGTGCTGCCTATCGCACCCGAAACTGCATCTAATGCGTTACTACCCTCGTTGTTGCCATTTATGTTTGTGTCACCGTCATTGTCGACGTCTTCGTCACCGTCACCGTCGCCCTCACCGTCATTGCCATCGCCACCACCTATTTCGGAGGCTGCTTGCGACGAGGAGCAGCCCCCATTTATACTGCCGCCACCCTCTCCGGCGCCACTGTTTGTCACCGAGTCGAGCCCGCCGCGATTCAGGAAAATGCTGCGCGAATTCAAACTGTTCTCGGAGCTATCGTTAAAGTCGAATGCACTAAAGTCCGCGTTTGATTTAGACATAATGCTGTTGGGCCTAACTCTAACTCTGACTCTGACTTCTGCCTTCTTAGTTCTTCGCCTCTATATTTTGGTCCTTTAGCTTTGGCTTTAGATTGTTCTTGTCTACACGTATCGCATGGAATCCGCACATACATTCACTGCGCGCCGATTCACAATCACATTTTATTTATAGGTGATGACTTTTCATCTCTCATTTTAAGGATGCTGTCCTTCTTCGCATCGCAGCGCCTTCGCCTTCCATATATATTTTTTTTTTAATAAATGCTTCTAACTTTTTTTCGAGGTTTTCCGGATTCCGTTGCTCTGGAGCTCTAAAATATTGAACTTTTAACAAAGCCACATCCGAACACATTCATCTCAATAATTGCTCACACATTTTTCATATTACAAAAACGCACTCGCGGACGAAAAAATAAATTCTCTACAGAATTGCACCTTCGAACTACCCAACCATTCCCAATCGGAAGGGATGGGCCAGGCCAACGAAGGTTTTTTCCTGGAGCATTTTTACAAAATATGTTAACGCTGAATTACGAGTATAATGTCCCGTGCCTGTGGAATTATTATTTTCTTCTGTTCTGGAGAAAAATCCGGATGCACAGTCTGTACGGAATGGAGAATAATGGATTCCAGCGAGTCCAGCGAAGTGAAAAAAAAGAAAAAAGTCTTCGGTCCGAATACGTTCGCGAAAATATCCTTAAATCAATATTGGACAGCACGATTCTCGATTCTGTGGTACTTGTTTTTGTTTGTTAATTGAATCACTTTTTTAGGTAATTTAAGGATAAATTTATGAGAAGAATTAAATTCAATGGAATTTCTTGAGTTTTTTTTTCTGTTTCTGTGGTGCCACTCGCAAAGTCGGTAGGTATAAAACTTTTATTTATGTTGGACAAAAGTTGCTGTCAGAACGAAAGTTTTTGCCACCCGTCTTCGTCCTTTGCTTTGCACATCTCCTTCTTTTTCTTTGTCGTGTTTTTCTGTGTGCGTTCCTTTCAGTTTCCTCATCTATGTTGGCCATTTGCTCCTGGTGCTGGTGCTCAGCCGCTTTCCGTGTTTTATGTTGGTATCCTTTCGGAATGTTTATTATCCTTGTTTGTGTTGGTCATAAATCCTGGCGTACTTTATGGTGTAGCCATCAATTTGGCAATCTGTGTATGTGTGCGGGAGGACTGTGTGGAATTAAGATGCGAAGAGAAAAAATGATGCGATAGGAAATCCTGCGAGAGCGAGAGAAAATCCTGTTTGTGTGTCCTTTTTTCGTATGTGAGTTGAAAATGGTTGGCTGAACGAATTTATTGTGGTAAGAGAAAGTGAAAAAGCTCATAATTACGAAGCTTGTAAGGAATCTGTTTTTTTTTGTTTTTACTTTTGCTCGACAAAGTTTCGTTTACTGTTTTGTAGTAGATTTTTAGAATATTTAGAATGGAATATTGTACAAGATAAAGGAAGAAAACAAGTAACAGTTTTAATTTTTGAAAATTTACTTCGAAAATACCTTGCACTAATTATGTTTTCTTGAAATATCGTTTTTTTAAAAACATTATTTGTGCCTATATAACTCGTTTGTTAGGTCCTAATCCCAATATATGTACATTCTAATATCGAGGAAATAAATACATAGGTAAGACGAAGTATCATTTAGTTACCCAAAAGAGGTAGAAACCTTCTGTATATATTCTTCTTTCCTTGACAATCCATAGCAACGACAACAGCTTCACTCTATTCTTTGCTCTTCTTTATTTGATTTTTTGTATAATTCAAAATTATATATTGTAAGCAGTTTTTGAAATTACTTTTGCGTCCTTGGCGTTTCGATCCGGTATTCTCACTTTGTGTCATTAACAAGTTAGAAAACCTTAATTTTCGTTAGTTTACAGATGATCTTATATAAGTTTTTTGGTAAAAACTTAATGTGAACCATATCCAACCACATTGAAATTTTTAATCTTAAAAGCTAGAAAAAGGTTAGCCCGAGGCCGACTGAGTTTTTTCTAATGGGGGAAATTTGTTAACACTAATACCTCTAAATTTAAATGGCATTCACCTTTTTCAGCAACTATTTCTACAAAATACAAAGGTACAAGAATCTCTTGTGCTACGTCTATCCTCTAGTCAAGGTTGATGTAACCTGCCCAAAAAAGTCGAAACAAAATAGTTCCAACTTAAATATCTCTGTTATTTGCACAATTGACGATGCTTTGTACGATGAATTTTTGAAAAAATAAACTTCCTGAGAGTTATTAAACAATATCATGGGCGGATCCAGACTTTTAACCAGAGGGGGGGAGGTCACACACTTAACATATAGACGAGTTTTTAGTCACCTCTTAAAAATGTTCTTTATAATGTTCTGTAAAGGAGGGTAACAAAATTAAGATAACATAATGTGTTTCTTAACCTTAAATTTAAACATTTGAAGGGCTAAAGTTATTAAATTATTTTAAAACACTGTTGTCCAGTAAGGTGCAGTCTTACTATTTAATTTGAACGACTCCCTACATATGAAAACATTCCAAGATTCCAACAGTTTTCTAAATATGCCATGTTTAAGAGCTAAAACACAATAGTTTAGAAGGTTTTTGGTGCATTTCACGCAGAAATGTAAGAAATTGTTTTGAAACGTAACTTTTTTCCAAAAATAATATGTACTTTTCTTGTTTCCATTTCTATTAATGCACAGAACGCTACAAAAATTCAAAAACCCAGAAAATGAGAGAGGATCTGATATGAAGAATTTTCGGCCTTTTTCTGCCGTAGTTTTTTCGAATTCAATTTTCGGGAGTCTATTATTTCTATCGCTATCAGTCTACTTACTCGTAGATGCTAGAAAAGCAGTCAACAAAACTTAAAGATTGTATAGAGAAAAATGTTTGGTTCTTGACTTTAAGGAAATACATAGGTACATTTAAGAACATAATTTCTCTTGAAAATAAATAAACAAATAATTTGGAAAGAAACTTTTGTGTGCCTTTTTTTTTTTTTTTATAAAAATGATTTAAAACCATGAAATAAATATAAACCAGCAAATGTTCATATATGCGTTTCGCCCAGGTGGGTGTAATGGTTGGGCTCATAAGAAGATGACCATTACACATTGTCTTGACGCATATTTTCCTGAATTAATCGAGATACCATATAATCCGAGCTACATTAAGCAACTGCGAATTATATGGTTGCTACAAGTCTTCAGAGAAGATAAATTGTAGCTATGTTTATTTCCTTGCTAAGGCTTTTTGAAAAAGAAATATTTGACTGTTAACAGTCAAGTAGTTTTTTCCTGAACATTGTTTATTTTTAATAAAAATGATTTAAAATCATGAAATAAATATAAACCAGCAAATGTTCATATATGCGTTTCGCCACTCACAAATTACAAATTACACGTTTTAGAAACTCTTTTCACTTCAAATCTCAAGAGATTTAAAGCTTTTTTATCAATAGATATAAAACGTTAATTATGTTTTTCAATTAGCCATTAGTTTAACAAAAGTGTCACTTTTGCTGTTTTTGGGACATTTATATTCTTCAATTTCGTGTTTAAATCTTAGTTCTGGAGCTCCTAAAGAAAATTTTGCATTAAAAAGTAGATTTCTTTAATTTTTTAAGATTTTAGAAGTTTTTGTATTCAACAGAAAATCAATTTTGAAAGAAATAAAATGCACGACTGGGTCGCTAAAACTTGATTATTTCTTCCAAAAAGTCTGTTTCAAAATATTAAATATATTTTAAGATTTGAAAATGTACCTGCAAAATAAGTTTTTCTTAAAAATTTAAATCCCATTTTATTTCTCAAAAAACTTAAATATATTCGTACTTAATTTTGTTGATCAATTTGATCATGTGATCATCTAAAAGAACATGCAGAGAAGATTATTAAAATCGGTCCATTAGTTCTTGAGAAAATTTAAAACAAAATAACGGTTTTATAAGGATAAGGAGCACCCTTCTGGAGCATTACCAAAATACGTTTTTCTTTAAGAAAGAAGCCAAATTAAGAACAACAAATTTAGAGAAAGTTTTAAAAACATGTACATATATAATCTGTAAAAGTTCTAATTTTCGAATTATCGACTGAAATCCTTGCTTTTTATTCGACACAATTGGTAAGCTGTAGAGCCCAAGACAGACAGACAGATAGATGGAAACGGGGGACCAACTTTTTTCGACTTTTCTACCATCGTAATTTCATGTTTGATTAAAATATCGAGTTGGATTTTTTTTTATGCATGCAATACTTGCCATATAGTAGTTCCTATATGTTCACTATTTATTTGCGTCAAAAAAAAAAGATATAATATAAAATTGACGATCTCTTATTAAAGATTTCTTCTTAAGAACCTGAATATTTGCTATTTTTCCCAGAAACAAATTTTATGAGAATAATTGCGTGAATACAAAAATTTTAGTTGTTTTTGACCGCAAACCACTTTTTTGTGAATGTCGTTAAATTACTAACAAATCTTTAGATGAAATCTTTACTTATACAACTTAACTGTACCCATTAGCTTTATGACCGATATGACCCCCCCCCTGGATCGTCCATTGGTCAAAAGGTGATGAAGTTAAAAGAAGTACTTTTAGCAACAAAGTTTAGGGAAGTTAAAATACAAATTTTGTTTTCATATAAAAACAATAAATAATTAAAAATATAATGGGGGTCATATCCATTAACGCAATACGATTAGTTTTGAATTTAAGAGAATTCCTAAGAAAATACAAACAAATTATCTCCCAGGGGAGGTCATGACCCCTACGAATCCACGTCCCTACTTGGATCCGCCGTTGAACAATATGCTAAACTTATATTTATATCAATACAGAAGTATTTCCCTGGCGGTATAAATAAAACCATACCAACGCCCAAATCCTAAAATATCATAATGTCAAAAAAGTTTAGAAAAATCGCCAAAAAAAACCCCAAAGCGAATGTAGTAACGCCCAAATAAATTTTAAATAAAATAACTCCCAAATTGTTAGTTTTCATTTTGACAGATTGCCGAAATATTGAAACAAATGACACCTTTTGGACGATATGTCAATTATTTATTTGGGCGTTATGATATTTTAAAATTGATTTGGGCAATATGACATTGATTTTGGGCTTTGTGGCATTTTCATATGAAAAAGTTTTTTGGCGGTAGACCCATTTTTGGGCGATTTGATATTTTTAAAATCTTGTCGTTCTTTTATTGGAAAATAAGACCGAACGCTACTTTTTATTTGGAATTTCATAAAACCCAAAAAAGTTTAAACGCCCAAAGGTTCAGTAATATTGCCCAAATCGTACTACAACAAAATGTTAATGAAATTGCTTTAGGCGCTATGACATTTTTAATTCGGGCGATATGGTTTTGGACGAAAAGACCAAACGCCACCTATTACAAAAGAACTTATAGAACTTGACTCCCTTTTAAAACACCTCCAAATTTGTTTGCTACGTACCGAAAAAAGAGGAAGTAAGGGCATTTTCGCTAAAAGTTTTTCCTGCAAATGCTTTTCAAAGCTTTAAATTATGATTTAAACTTTTTGTTTTTGTACTATGTACGTAAATACAATAGGTTTTCGATTTCAGTTTACATTATTTAGTATTTGACTTTACTTAACTTCACATGTCCAAATTTAAAAATAAGCCTAAAGATGTTAAATAACATAATCTCTGTGGTCAGAAAACTTTTCTTGCAAGATTGTGAACTATGTCTGCAAAATTTTCACCATTTCTTTTGTACATTTCAATATTTTCAATGCGTTGTTTAAATATGTAACTTTCATTTTTGTAATGGCGTCGCGTCGTTTTTACTTGTCAAATGTTAAAATATATAAGAGCGTCAAAACTGACAGTTGCCCAAATAACAGACTATTCAATCTAATAATCTGTATTTTCAGTTGAAAATTTTCATTGCAAAGCATGAGTTGTGTTGAAACTTGGGGTCATTTGAGCTGTCATTGTTCATTGCAGATACTTGAATTTTGAAAATTTAAAGTTATTCAAGAAGTAAAGGTTGATTTGAAGAAAGGAAAAAAAAACATACAATTCGAAAAACCGGATAAATTAGTGATCTTAAACACTCTTAATGTCATGTCATAAGTAATTCAACAAAAAGTATGGAAACAGTTGGCAAAAGTATTACTGACAGTCCACGAACACAAATTTGGTTCCTTTGTAAGGAATTGGGCTATTTAAGAAACTCTCTACAGCAAGATCTCACAAAATACTTACAATTTGAATGCTTACAAAGTTCAATTGACTCAATAATTGAAGAAAAAGTTGATTTTTCGAACAAGTGATAAAGATCATTTTCTTCTGGATAGATTCGTTTATCGTCTAAACTGTCGCATTTTGGGATTCAGAAAACCCATGAGTATTAATGACATTAGTCTACATTTCTGCGAATCAGTCTTAGAAAATTTCAATAAAGGAGTACGTGCTGCCGCCAAACCCTCTTTGACAAATTATTCGATTATATGCTATAAAGCACAAAATTTAAGTTGAATTAAATTTTGTGTGTATTATCAGACACTCTTTATCATCATCTAGTTTTAGTTGAAACTAGTAAACACAACATTTTTAAACTTATGATTTAGCCTTCAAAATAACATTTAAAACAATGTTCGTTATTAACCAATAAAACCCATCAAGAAAGCATCTTTACAATGATTTAATGAGACGGAAAATCACAAGAAATTTAAAATTACACAAGACCTTCTTGTGCCGGTATATTAAAGCATTCTGTGAATTATCTTAAAATGTATGTTAAGCTTAAATTTCCAACAGGTGGTTGTCGACCTAAATCTTCCTAACGAATTTCCGATTGCAAAGAAATTAGCATTTTGTATCTTCTCCATAAGTACCTGATGAGTACTTAAACGTTCGTTTATACAAGATAAAAACTAGGTGAAAACTCATCATAAGAAAAATAACTTTTCAAGTCATTGTCCAACGAACAATAGGCTGTAAATTGTTTCTCCAAGTGTGATTCTTACATGAAAGCATTTTTTAAACAACATATATAAGTAGTGTCAAAAATTTTGACACAAGGATGAGAGAAAATGAAAAAAAAAAAACAAAAAATTAAGAAAAACGTCAGAGAAAAGGGAAGGGTTTAAAAATTAAAGAGAATGTTTATTTATCATGGTAATGTAAATTTTGAAGCATGCGCCTTAGAAAAAGAAGATATAGGCAATATTGAATCTTTCCATATAATAACATCTAAGAGAAATTGTTGCATTCGAAACATTGAGCGCATTTGTTGTGCTTTTAAGATTCTACCGGAAACAAGTAATATTTTGAGTAATATGTTTTATTTTTAAAGGCAATAACCAATACCACCACCACCAATACCACAAAATTATTTGGAAAACAATTGGCATTCGTTCACTTAAACTTTAAGACATCAACACAATATTTTAATTGAAATTTAAAATTTTTACAGCACATACTTTCATATTTTATCAAAATGTACGTCATTCCAAATGAAGGGATTTCAAATAAGAGGTTAAATTTTGAATAACCCGCTATTTGTCACTTTAAAAACTGCCACAGTTTGACATTTGAAAAATAAAAACTACGCCATTACTAAAAACGAAGCGATACAAGCTTCGACAAATCAATGAAAATGAATTCAGTAAAAAACCGTGAACATTTTGCAGTCACATTAGTTTACAAAACTAGAGCACTTTTGGGTCGTCAACGTGAAGCGTGTTATCTTCTGAAATTGTTGAAAAAGTTCGAGTCAGAGCTGTTGGGGCAAGTTCGTGAGTCCCTCACTATTACGACTATTGCGGCTGTGTTGGCGAAAGAAAAGCCCAGGTTTGCTGATTGTTAGTCCATCTTTGGGAATTTTGTATTCCACAACCGATCAAACACCTTATTTTCTATAAGGACTTAGGTCTTTAGACTTTAAAAGATCAGTTAACACAAGAACTTAAGCCAGTTCGATCAACAGCAATTTAGCGTCGTTTCTTCGCTGATTAGTTACTTGAAATGCATCAGAATTATACGGATTATTATCAAAAAATCGTCTTCAGCGACGAGGCCCATTTTCACGTCTGAAGGTATGCATATATGTAAATAAACAAAATTGTCACATTTGGGGCTTCGGATAATCCAAGAAAAATTGTTGAATAGCCTTTCTTATTCTTTTTCAAATGCAACTGTGACGGTGAATAGATTAGTTAACCGAGCTATGATCAATGATTTCTTATGCCCGGGATCTGAAGATATTGATGTGGAGGAACAATCGCAAATTCCTCGAACCACAATAAGCCATCGAAATCTTGTCATGTAACACTTTTAGATAGACAAAGATAAGATCTCAGCCAATACTTTGAAATTGATTGAAGAACTTAAAGGTGGAACTCATGGAGATATCAGGAACATACAGCCGCAAATGTATGAATTAAACAAAGAAAATTTAATGGAAAGGATATATACATACGTAGTGCTGCAACCGTAATCGTAGCTGCCATTTGTTTAATATCGTTTTTCACTGTTAATGACATATACCTTTCTTTTTACAATGAAACCTAAAGCAGATATTTTGACAAAATTTAAGTTCTAAAGACTTCGTGAGTAGGTCACCTTGCTCACCAGACCGAAAATAAACACGATTGCAAAGTTTCTTGTCTATAAAATTTTTTTGTAGTTGACATCGGACACTGAAGATATAGCGTAGATCTTGACTAATACTCGTACTTTGGGATAAGCAATTGTATTTTTTTTTTAAACAATGGTCTGCTTCCATCAGACTTCAAACTACATTTTCTCCGTTTTATTTATAATGACGCCCTTTTGAAGTTAGAGACCAAGAACACAAGTCTTCGGGTGTGCAAAGTGATATACAATCATTAAGAATAGAATTTCTTCTTAATAATATGATTGATATATCAAATGTACCTTGTGAAAACAAAAACAATTTGTCTATATTGGATGAAGTTTTATCTGCTGATGCGACAGATAGAAATGCCGGTTCCTCATAGGTGCGATCATTCTTTATGAAGAATTACCCATTCCCGAATGTAGAATGTCATCAATTTCTGCCGAAAAAATTCAAGGCATCGATTCCAATTACCTATGATTGGATTTTCCACCGGCCTGACAAGAAGCTAATTATACAAAATATGAAAAATATGGATAGAAAACCCATCCCAGGATATACTCGCATCATCTCATTCCAACCAGAAACTAAAGCTCCTAGAACACCTGCAGCAACAAATGGACCTTCAAAATAGTTATGTATATTTCCCAATCTCTTAAATATTGTATTTAAAAAGCTTAATGTAAATGCGGCAGAATTTAAACCTCCCTAAATGATCCTTGAACGTCTCATAATACTTTCGGCCCATCTAAAGAAACAAAAAGAGTGTCATTTAAACTCTCTCAAAACCTCATTACCACCTCAGCCGTCACAAGTTCCCTCTCCAATTTTTCCCAATTTCGACGTAAGAACAGGAGCTAAATATCCTTACTTCATTAGCTTTCACATCTTAAACCCCACTCAGTCAAGTAATATAACTCCCATACGCACAATCCTTTCTCATCAACAAAATTTACACAACTCTTTTGATCCTCTTTTACCACCAGTAGTCAAACTCACTCAGCAAACTATAATTTCTACTGAAAGTCACTTAGAGACACGATTTATAAGAATGTTCGTATTTTCCTAGCATTTCTACATGACAAGTCAGATTTTGGTTGCTACGAAGGGAAAACCAGAACAAGCGTTTTGGTTTTTATACAGCAGGAAGGTTTGTCTTCGGAATTTTCTTAGCTCATGAAAATTTTTAGCAAATATTATCATGACAGTTTTAATTTACCTTCTACCTCCACAAAAACTATATAGGATGATCTGGAAACTTTCCGTCAATACTTACAGTCCAATCTAATATCTCATTTGTAACGCAACAGAAATGATCACAGTCGGTTTTTTCGTTCCTAATCAAAACTCCTCTGAACAACTATTTATCTATTATCAAAATGTAAGACGTCTCCGGTCTAAAACCAACTCAGTCTTAAAAGACAATCACATTCTCTTCTACGCTTTGACTGGAGTTAACTTGAATATATTTTAATAATTCTTTAAACTTCGTTTTATTCTTTTCTTTGGCAATATTTAAATTGCAATAACTCCCAAGTTTTGGTCTGAGATAAATATCAGTGATTTTGTCTCTTTATTTTTTCTATCATCTTTTGTTTACAAAAAGATCGAAGAGCAAATTGATCATTAGTCTTTTTGTAAGACTTGAATAAAAAAATTGGATCAAATGAATAAAAACCAAACTAAAAACTTAAAAACTCAAAATCAGATGGAATACGATTTTTATGTTAGATCTGTTAACTTCAATATTTTTCAAGCTTTTAATGATTCATTCAAAAAGCTTCAAAAACACGTTAAAAAAAAGAGAACAATATTTTAATTTGAATTCTCTGCAAACATTTAAAACCCCTTATGATGGGAGAAAGTAATCAATAAACGTTGAACTTTCTCTTTTGACACTTATTCTATTCACCCCCACACAAAATACCTACCATTCATCCCTTTAACGGCAACAACGAACTTACAAAGTGAGTGTGTTACCCTCTGTGGTTTTAATCCACTCTAAACAAAAAAAAACATGAAAAACGACAAATCAATCGTCGTCGTCGTCGGGTTTATAAACAGACAATCTTAGAACTCGTCATAAGTAACAATTTCTTCATCGCCCTCACCAAAACAACAATAAGGGAGGCTTCAAAAATTGAGTATTTTATTTCAACTTGTAAAGTTTTATGGGGGATGGAAACGTGTGCTGTGCAACAATAAGGGATCTACATATCTCTCTCTTTGTTTTTCCATTTACTGCTATCTAACTGTTCTGACTTTCTTCGAAAACAAGGAAAACATGATGCATTCGAAGAGAAGGACAAACACAAATAAGAACCACCACCACGACGACGAAAATAAGACAGAGGGTAAAAAATAATATACGATTTCTAAAAATTTCAACGAACGAATATCCTTTCGTTTTCGTTGTGTTTCTTTCTGGATTAATTCGACTTGCGAATCGGTGTTGTGCGCTTCGTATGTTATTTTCCGTTTTGTCAAGGATAAACTTAAAATTGATATATATTTAAAAAAAAAAAAAAATAAAGAGAGACAGATAAATTTGGAAGAAAAATAAAATTGTAGCTCAAATTTGTTACAGTTTTTCCATTTTTCAAATAATCGTGGAAAAAATGTTCTCGAAAACAAAATCATCACTCCGAATTATTTGCAAATAATGATTTATTAGTTTCTTTTTTCTTTGTCGACAAAAGAAGAAAAACGAGTTAAAAAAACGTAAATTTTGAAACAAAACGAAAGAAAATTCCAAGTGTGACTCTCAATATAAATGTATGTTCGGATTTTGTGTATAATTTGTGATGAAAATTGATAATTTTCAAATTTTCATTTGAAAAAAATTTCGCTAAAATAAAATTAATTGCTAATTAAGCAGAAAAAAAATAATCAATATTGTGTATTGTGCCATCCCCCTCGAGTTTCAATAAAGCTTGACAATGTGCTCTATACAACGTGAGAATTCCTTGTTCCTCAGTCAACTTTAAGAAAATAACCTTTTTTGAAGTTATATATATATATATACATTATATTGTTTTTAATGCATTCGTTACTGTAATAATTTATACTAAATATACCTCTATACCTACTACTCTTTCTACAGTTACCACAATCTACTACTTCTACTACTACTAATTGGAAATCACGAACAAAAATATCTAATTTTTCAAAAAAAATAAAAAATAAAAACTAATTAAAATTTATACCTTCCCTTACTAAAACAAAAAAAAATACCCTAACATATATAATGCTCCTAACGCATTCTCTAAAATCCTGCATGAACTGTTCAAGGACATAACGAATCCAAAATTTTCAACCCCAACACAAAGACTGAAAAATAAAAAAGTATTTTATTTAAATTTAAAGAAAAGGACTTTAAACATTCTTTTATTTTTAAATATTTTCTTTTTGTAAACGTCACAGCCCATCATAAAGTATACCTACACACACGTTCCTATACACACATTGAAACAAAAGGAAAGATTTATTGATGTATGCAGTTTTTTTAGTATTCTATTGTTTTTAGTTTGCATAATTATGTTGTAAAAATAAATTAAGTACGAGTAGATTTAGTTTTTAATTTAAGTAAATTTCATAGAGAGTTAATTTTGTGCAAATATTTGTCGCCTATTTTACTGCTGTCAATGGGGGTGCACATCACACATCGCTACACCGAACCCCCTCCCACCCCCTAAACCACCCTCTTTAGCTCTGTTTCTTCTGTTCCTTGGCTCTGTGGCTGTGTTATGTTTTTTTTTTGTTTCCTGTTATTCGTTTCACCATAACCTAACTCCAACCCCAACCCCTAACCAAAATCATATCATACACAAAAGAGGGAACAGTGAAATTTACGTATCTAGTATATTTTTATGTGGTGAAGTTTTATCGTAGTTTGGATTCGTTGGGGTGGAAAAAAAATGCAAGCCAAAAAGAATAAAATCTGATATTATGATGGTTGGCTCGAGTCTCTGGTGATATAAAAAAAATGCTTTGTTTTAATAACTTGGGGTCAGGGACTGAAGTTTTTTTTTTGTTTTTGTTTTTATTTTTATTTTATTTCGTTAGCAGCATTTTTATGCACTCACATGAATGTATATGTAAAATATGACTGGCTACGCGATTGTGTAGGTATTTTATTTTAATGAATCATGACCCAGTCTGCGTTTTTTGATTTTTTTTTTAAATACAATAGGATTTATAAATTTAAAACTCGTATAGACATTGTGCCACAAGCGATAACTTCTTAAACTTTTAATTAGAGTTATGCGCGAATATGCTAATAAAGTTTGTTTAATTTATTCAATATTGAAGTGATTTTGTGCTGTCCGTACTGAACAAAATAACTTTAAGGATAGAGGTGCGTAGGTACTTAACATATTTTTCTCTTCAGGACTTTAAATATACGAAAAATAAAATAACACAGGCTAAAAGCTGGTTGCTTACAAAATATGAAATGTTTATACATATATTGTAAATTAATTTATTCAATTTTATGAATAATATCTAATAGAGAGATTCACTTTATATCCAAAATACCCCAAAATATTTTCGTTAATTAAAATGGTGTAAGGTATTGTTAGAGGCAAACGTTAGGACTAACTACCTTTTACCTACTTAAAGATACTTTCAACACTTTTTTGACATTTGTAGCTTTAGTTTGAAATCAATTAATTTACAACTTCGGGTTGTCAACTAATCCATCCCTTCACAGCCTTCACGAAATTGTTTTTTAAATATCCATACAAAATAATCTATGCATTTTCAAAAATTTGGAAAACGGACTCTTAAGAAGTTGATTTTTCAAATGAAAACTGTTTAAATGTTGACAATGGTTTAAATTAAGTGTTAAATCTTATAATATTGTTATATCTGTCACAAAAAGTCCCAAATAGGTACAAATCATGGTGAAATATTGTCAGTGCGAAAATATTGCCAAAAACGTCATTGTCAGATATAACGTTTAAAGTTGTCAGATCTTAATGCTTAAAAAATCTGATAATAAAATTTAGAAGAGATAACTAAACTCATTTGTAAAAAACATGAGGAATTCTTCCTCTTTCTCGGTTCCTACGCTCATTGTCATTGACGCTCCATTTGTTAGCTCTTTGAATAAAGATAGGCAGTTTACCGCCAATTGAACGCTGCCAGTGAGTGTTATGAGTGATTCGAATCTTTTTTCGCACTCGTACTGTGGCAAGAGTCCTTAGAGAGTTTGATACACATAAATCCGATGGTCCGATAGTATCCCTGCTATTGCGTTCAGAAGAGGTATTCATCAACGCTGGCAAAATAACTGCGTAAGGTTTTTCATCTGTCCTGCTATTTAGGTCTCGTTCCGAGCGGATGGAAAATAGCATTTGTCCAGCCCATCCCAAAAAAACCGAATTTTCCTCACCCTCTTATTACCGACCGATTGCACTTACGTCCCTTCTTTTCAAGTTCATGAAAACGCTGATTAATTATGAGCTCAAGAAATATCTCGAAGATTGAGAGCTTTTTAAAGATCGACAGTACGGCTTTCGTAGCAATAGGTACACTGGTGATCTCATGTTTCATCTCACCGAACAGTGGAGCAAATCTTTATATCGTTTTGGAGAAAGTAAGATTATAGCACTTAATATTTCAAAGCATCGGGCTCTCTTATCAAAAATGCGTGCTTTCGGTTTTCACGAATCCCTGCTTCATTGAACTAGTACTTACCTTTCGGATCGTTAAATACAAGTAGTATTGGATCGATTCAAGTCTGAAAACCACAGAGTAAATTCCGGTGTGCCCCAGGGATCTGCTCTATCTCCAGCACTCTTCCTCAATAATTTTAATCTACTGTCTGCAACTTCTTTTCAGACGCACATCCCTCTTCTTCGGATGTGGAATTAAAATAAAATAAATTATTGGCGCAACAGTCCGTTGAGAACTTGGGCCTATTGACTTACAACTCTCAACCATTCTTGTGTTCAAGTGATGTTGTCAGGGATGGAGGGAACCTACAATTTTAAGCCAAATCCGAAAGGCTAGTTTGAGAAAACACTTTTCATGACAAAAATTTCTTTTGGAGGATTTGTCAATTCCTCGCAAGAGGCAATATCCGTGAAAAAATTTGTTTTTTCTTGATTTTGATGGCACTGGCAGGGACTGAACCCAAGACCTCTGGCGTGGCAGCTCTTCGCAATAATCATCACGCCCCGGGTACTTCATGTGGAATTGCAATGACAAAATATGATAAGTTCAGTAAATTCCGACCTAAACCGTATTCTAAAATGGGGAATTAAAACAAAAACGTGAAATTGAGTGCTTCGAAAACCCAATGATGTCTTGTATCGTTAAAGCGAGATATAGCCCCCTTGTCATTATCCATGAATGGCACTTGCATCAATGAGACTGAACATCTCGATATTCTTGGTATGTGTGTCACCAACCACCTCTTGTGGAATGATCACATACGCGATGTCACCAAAAATTCCACAAGTTGTTTGGGTTTCTTATGCGATGCAAGAAATTTTTCTTCCCCTTCTGATTTGGCCAAAGATACGTCCAAAGCTTGAGTATAACTCCCAATCTCAATATTGAACGTAGAGCATTTAAATTGATTGGTGATAATATCATCGTTAGTTCCATTAGGTCGCGCCTTAACATCGTCGTAAAGTTTCTTGTCTCACGCTTTTTTACCGTTCCTTAAACGGTTTATGCTCTAGAGAAATAGCCAGCTGCATTCCTCCCCTAAAACAGTTCAAACGTAATACCCGCGCTTCTAGAAATGCTCATCAACGTACCCTCGAGCCCAAATTCGGCCGTACTGTCAAATACAGAGATTCGTTCTTTTGCCGTACTACGTGAATGTGGAATGCCTTACCACACTGTCCTTTCCAGGCATTGGAATATTCATGAATTCAAAACCAATGTCAATCGTTATCTCCTTTTAAGCCCACTCTTCTTTTCCTAGTGCTCACACTGTGCCTCTGCATAATAAGGGTAGTAATATCCCCTTGAGTGTGCGCTTATTATAAAAAAAAATACAAGTTATAAAAATGCAACAAAATAAACTAAATTAAAGCACTGGTCGTTTGAAAAAAATATCTTAAATTTCAGTCGAAAAAGGTCGGTTGACATGGCTCTGTTACGCCTACCGTTTACCGAAACGTTGTTTCCATCTTCATTTTCAAAGAAAAATAATCCAATGATGCCATATCACTACAAATCACTCCAAACTGTCACTTTCTATTGATGCTTTGACTTCTCTTCTCGGCAATATCGTATAAGCTTTTCGGGATGTGTTTATCTTGCTGTGGCTTCTAGTATTCTTACCATCATTGGTAAATTATCGCAAGAAGCGCAAGAGTCAAAAATAAGAAAGTAAGGGAATATCGAGAACTTTCTACGTGACAAATTTCGCGTCTAGAAATTGTGAATGTTCTTTTTGATAGTCTTTTAATTTCTTCAAACCCTTTTCTGGAAAGTCTTATGTGCATTTCCAAAACAAAAAAAGTGTAATAGAACCAGAAGTGCTGGAGCTTTTAGATAAAATATTTGATGCTTAATAAATGTCCGCTTTTTGTTTTAATAAGTACACAAACAAATTTTCCTGACCTGTATTTATTGTATGATGAAATGTTCTTTTTTCAGCACAAACAAATCTATGAATTTCTTACTTCTTCAAGTGATGTTTTGATTTTTCGGAAAATCACATTTATTCCGGTCTCCACAAGACCTGAGAACATGCGTTCCAAAGTTGGAAGAACTTGCAATAATGTTTTATTACAAAAAAATGATAACAATTTAATCAATGGTTTGGTTAAAAAATTCACTTTTCTTTGAATTGATAATCAAATTAACAATATTTAAAATAATTTCATTGGTCAGGTCAACATCTATCTAAATTCCACAATTTTTTGTAAATAAAAGTAAATAATCCATTTGACAAAAATTATAAAGCCTTATTGAATTGGATCGTTATACGGCACCTACCACAATTACTACACTGACAAACCAAAGTAAAAGAATGTATTCTTTTTGAATACAATCTTACGAGTAATTGACTTGGGTTTATTGATTGTATTCATTCTTTGCAGTTTTGCACTCATTTATTTCCTTTCCTTGTTTTCTTTTTCATTTAATTTTACAATTATAGACTTTTGGAGAATGTATTACTAAAATCTCAGTAACAAGTTAGATATAATATGGTTAGACTTGACATTGACATTCGCTCAGAAAAATTTCTTGGAACAAATTCAATGACAGTGATAAATTATTATTTTGATGTTTGAAACTCATACAACTCAATCGCAATTCGAATCCAAAGGAATCATATATGTATATTGTTGGCAAGCTTAGCTCGGTAAGGGAGAATAAGCAGGTTGTCTCACAGAGTCAGTTGAGCAAAGTTGGTCAGATATCATCAGGTTGTCAGGGAATGGGCTAAAATTTAAACCTAAGGCAAATTATCAACTTTGAAATTCTTTATAAGTGAATATTATCTATGCAGCTGTATTGATGGATAGATAATGAGAATCTGATTTTGGTAGCTACGAGTAATAAAGAGGATTTATTGGCTAAAGTGAACGACCTCGCAATAGGAAAGAAGTTTCGCAGCATGCTGTTCTTGCACTTTTCAGGTGGTATATCGGGCATAACTTGAGTTATGTTAGTTTTTAATTATTAGAAACGTTTGCACTTGCAACATCATTATTTTACCGATTGCTTGCGTATTTCGGCCGATTATGACAACCTTCATAATCGAGTAATGCGTGAAAAGTGACTACGTTTACTAAGTGACTCGATTACTAAGCTATTTAGTGTCGTATATGGCAAACATCCAGATAATATTATTACAATTCAAATGACAGATACCAAATGCAAGCGTTACTAAATTGAAATCACAAATTGAATAACCCTATACAACGAAAATGAAAATCAATATTAAAATTAGGACTCTTTGAAAAATGAAGCATTAGTGTTAAATTTCCTTGCTACTCACAACACATCGGTTTCATTATAAATTTATTAATAGGTTGGCTAAATTTAAACTTTAAATTGTATCAACTGTCAATAATAATTAAAAGCTGTCATTGGCAATATGGATTTAAGTGTATAGAGGTTTTTGGTTTTATTTATGATAAGCTTTATTTTTATTTAGACACACAAAAACTATTTTTAAAAAACATTACCAAAATTATTTTGTTTACAAAAAAACAATTATGTACATTTTTTCAGAAAACTTTTTCTATGTTTGAGGATTGACATTCTTTAAATCCATAAAACATTTCCACAAGCCTCTATAAGATCTAAGCGATAATATAATGTAAGATTTTGTTTATATTATTTTTATTTACTCTTTTGTCCTTTTTTTTTTAATAAAATGCATTGCACTTATCAGATCTAACACAATTTACTTTTTATTTTATTTTAAAATTAACAAACAAGAATTATAAACTCGTGTGAAATGAATGCATGTGATTTGTTTTTATTTTTACAATAATTTGTCGTGATTTAACTTCTTTTTTTTTTTAAATAAATTAATTGAATATTTACCTTTTTTTTTCATGTGGGCTTTAGGTCTTGAAATAGTATAGGGCAGTTTTTAAAGACACCTTTGAGAGGCTTTAAGTTCAATCAAACGTTCTGGCGTTAAGTTTTATCCACGCACTGAACGCTAGAAAATTTGATTGAACTTAGTTTAAGAGTTCCAGTGTGAAAATTTCGTATTAAGCGGTCCCTAGACGCTCAATATTATTGTGTGCAAAATATTATTGGCTATTTGCCTCAGACTTTATACAATAATTTAGTTGAAAGCTGATACTTGTGTCGTGTAGACAACATAACAACACATCACTCAGCAATGCTTTCTTTATGGGTGCTACTTTGCAACGTGCATGGTTCTTCCAAGTTTCTAAGAAATTGAATAGCGTCAAAATAAAACAACGTTGAAACCACTACGTCATCGTCGTCTACAACTACACCACTTTTTTTCTGAATCCAAATTTTGTTTAAATTCTTTCCTATAATTGGTGCGCACAGAATTAAATTTCTGTATTGCTTGCTGATGTTTATCAGCTTCGGGGTCTGTATATGGCAAGTATTGCATTCTTAAAACAATTTCGAACTCGAGATTTTATTCAAATATGACAGAGAAGTCGAATAAAGTGGGTCCACCGGTTCCGATAGATAGAAGGGTTCCACATAATATGTTGAATTGTTATTTCGTTTCCGTTTTAAGATTTCTTAAAAACCAATGAACCGATTTGAAAAATGCTTTTTTCTGCTCAAGCTCTTATACTGCGCAATAATATTTGATGATCAAAAATGTGATTGTTTTTATTTTTGATTTCAAAAAAAATAATAACTTTTTTTTTCGAAATTCAATATACAATCTTTGGTCTTTATATTCCAAAAAAAATGTTATTTCAACCTCAGTTTCACTCTCGGAGGTCTTTACTCTTCAAATTTCAAAATTAACCCACAGACGATACAATATTTTATATTGTGCAATTAATATCAAAGGAGTTGATTTTCTTCAATAATAATCTAGGGACCGCTAAGTCCCTTTTTCGGCTCAAACACTTTTTGTTCTTCAGAATATATTGATTAAATCGAAATTGGATAAACGTAATAAATAAATAATAATAACTTCAATTAATAATTATTTTGAGGCGTTGATTGTTAAGTGATTCAATATCATTCAACTAATATTCTGACGCTTCAAATGACATTTGAGTTTGAAAGATGTCAAATACCTTCTCTACCAATTTAAAACCATGAAATGAATGACCTTGTCTATTAAAAATAGAAAAAAAAAGACTGGATGCTGTATTAATATTTTGTTTTCATAGAATTTTTTTTAGATATAAGAAAAAAAGATATCCTAAATGTTTTGTAGCTTTTTTTTTACTAACGTGAAATTATTTCTACCACTAATTCATATCGTCCTTAAGAACTTTTAAGCCTCAAGCTGCTCATACGTCATATTTCTATACCATTTACCATACATTATATGCTTGCGCTTAGTCATAAATACAGTTTTAACTTCGGGTACCAAGTAAGATTGAAGACATTTATAACGAAGCTACTTGGAATTACTTACGCCCGCAATTTCAATAAACGTTTCCCCCCTACAGGCACAAATTATACTATACTATATGTACCTAAAAATACTATTATTTATTTTTTTGTGAGAGAGAAAATCCTCCCAAATATAAAGCTTATGACGTGTTCTTAGGTAATGATTTTATTCTTAACGGTGATTTAGCGTTGAATCATCCTCGAACTCATTGAGTGTTTTTTTTTTTTATTTTGTTTTATGAAACTTTTAAGCAGATATATTTTCAAAAATCCTTGTAGAGGGAGATTTTTATTTTATGGACCGAAAAAAAACAGGAATTTAAATACAAAAATACTTATAAGGATGTTTTAGGCATAGAAAAACTTTGTTATATTTTTTGTTTGTATCAAAAAGTAATTACTGAACCATCATCGCAGTTAGGCATCAGGTGTGACGGAATAAAACGAAATTATTTCGAAATGATGTAATAATTCAACTTGAAATTTTAAATTCTTATCAAAATGTTCATTCAGGGTTTCAAGTTGTGAAATAATGATTAAAAACATAGAAACAAAACACAATACAAAATGGTACAAATTGAATTGAAAAACTTTACCAAAGTAAATTGTATAGCTTCGTATTTGTGTGCACCTGCTTTTGTTATGTTTTTAGTTTTTTTTTTTGGAACGAATTAAGTAGCAGCAATCTAAAATATATGAATATTTTTATTGGTCCAGATATTCAAATCTCTTTAAATTACTGACCTGTTTTAATTTTACATTAGATGATAATTCTTTTGAGTAAACTGAATTCAAACAAAGCATAACATTTTTAGCAATTGACATATACAATTCAAAGTACGTATAGGTTAGGTAGTCTCGTTATAATGGGTGATTTTTTAAGAGCTTGAGAACTTTTTAAAAAAAAAAACGCATAAAATTTGCAAAATCTCATCGATTCTTTATTTGAAACGTTAGATTGGTCCATGACATTTACTTTTTGAAGATAATTTCATTTAAATGTTGACCGCGGCTGCGTCTTAGGTGGTCCATTCGGAAAGTCCAATTTTGGGTAACTTTTTCGAGCATTTCGGCCGGAATAGCCCGAATTTCTTCGGAAATGTTGTCTTCCAAAGCTGGAATAGTTGCTGGCTTATTTGTGTAGACTTTAGACTTGACGTAGCCCCACAAAAAATAGTCTAAAGGCGTCAAATCGCATGATCTTGGTGGCCAACTTACCGGTCCATTCCTTGAGATGAATTGTTCTCCGAAGTTTTCCCTCAAAATGGCCATAGAATCGCGAGCTGTGTGGCATGTAGCGCCATCTTGTTGAAACCACATGTCAACCAAGTTCAGTTCTTCCATTTTTGGCAACAAAAAGTTTGTTAGCATTGAACGATAGCGATCGCCATTCACCGTAACGTTGCGTCCAACAGCATCTTTGAAAAAATACGGTCCAATGATTCCACCAGCGTACAAACCACACCAAACAGTGCATTTTTCGGGATGCATGGGCAGTTCTTGAACGGCTTCTGGTTGCTCTTCACTCCAAATGCGGCAATTTTGCTTATTTACGTAGCCATTCAACCAGAAATGAGCCTCATCGCTGAACAAAATTTGTCGATAAAAAAGCGGATTTTCTGCCAACTTTTCTAGGGCTGATTTTGGTAATAAAATTCAATGATTTGCAAGCGTTGCTCGTTAGTAAGTCTATTCATGATGAAATGTCAAAGCATACTGAGCATCTTTCTCTTTGACACCATGTCTGAAATCCCGCGTGATCTGTCAAATACTAATGCATGAAAATCCTAACCTCAAAAAAATCACCCGATATTTGCATAGGAAAAAATAGTTATGTAATTAACTTCGCAATCGTTTACATTTAAATTAAAAACACTTTTTTTCTGAAAATTAACAAGTGTCGAACTATAATTCAAATTGTCTTTCAATAATGTTAGCTAACAATGACATAAACTAAGGACGAAGTGACATGAACTTATAAGAATTAAAAATTAATTTTAATGCAAAATGATCATGTCGCTGTTTTTACCTCTATTTTCATAAACAGTGCTCTATTGAAATAATCATATTTTATTCTTCCCCTGAAACAGATCAATCGTAAATCTTAATACCTGTATTTTAAACAATGTTCATCAGTTAAATCGTGAGTTCAATTTCGGACGCACTGACGTATAGCAGCTATCAACTCAATATTTTCCACTCATCTTGAAGTGCAAATAATTTCTCAGTTTACTTACTATTGTTTAACGTATAATAAGCGCAATTGTAATATATTATAAATCATTGGCAAAGATCTTATCTTCCACGAGTTCCTAAAGAATAAAGGCTTAAGTGTGTTAAATCAAAAAATCTTGTGGGACAATGGAACCTAAGTCTGTATGCAAAGTCCAACGAAAAATTAACAAGACTGGGTTTTCTTCAACAGTAAGGGCTACAGCAAAAATATGCTCAGTTGTTTTTGATCCTTTAAATTTAGAGCTCAACAATTTTACTATTGTCGCTTGAGTAGGTAGTTCACTAAGACTGAACGGTGCCTTACTATTGCCAACTATAACTGCAAAATGTTCACCATTTTTGTAGTGAGTTTTAACAATTTCAATGCATTGTTGAAGAGTGTATGCATTTTTAGTAATGGCGTAGTAATTACTTGTCAAATGTCAGCCTCAAAAATAACACTTACCCAAATAGCGGGTTAGTCGAAATGAAACCTCTTTTTCTTGACCTTTTTTTAAAAAGATTTTTTGGCCTTCATTTTTACTTGCGACATATAGAAACTAAAAAATTTCGAACGGTATACGAGTAGATGTTATAATCAATAAAAGTGGGTCCCCCGATTCTGTCCGTCTGTCTGTCTGGTTCCTGTAGCCCAAACCATTGGTTCGATTAACTTTAAAATTGGAATTTAAGATATTAAACCGATTCGCGTTATGCGTTTTTTTTTTTCATTTTTTTAAGACTTAAAATAAAAGTAGTCCCCCTACAAATCTTTTGGTTAAAAATTGAAAATCTTAATTTTCTCAAAAACGAACCGATGGACTTTTTAAAATTTTTTTGAAACACATTTTTCTTAATTTAACTTCTTTCATTACAAAAAATATATAGAATACCATAGAATCGTTATTTTGTTTTTAAGTTTTTTTAAGAACTAATCAATCGATTTAGATAATTTTCTCCACACGCTCTTATACTGTCTCAATAATAAATTGATGATCATGAAAATGTAATTGTTTTTATTTTTGATTTTTAATAAAATATTAAACTTTTTTTTCGAAACTCGATATTTTTAAAATGCGTCATCATTTTTTTTATGAAATTGAAATAAAAAGTTTTAAATAACTATGCATACCAAAAATATATTTGAACAAAAATTGATAAAAATTTTATCTAAACAAAATTAATTTAAAAAAAAACTCTAACGATTTTCAAATAAAAATTTTGAAAAACTATGGTTTTTTTGAAAAATCAAACCGCGTTTAAATTTTTAAAAAACAAACTTTTTTTGCAGGTACATTTTTAAATCTTAAAATAAAGGGAAACATTTTTAAATATACTCTGGATGTATGAGCAAATTCGTGCGACTCAGTCGTGCATGAAACAGTTAAATTGTAACACCCGTAGTTCTATAAAAGCTCATAAGTCAAATATTGAGCTCATTTTCTGTCGCATTGACGTGTATCAGTTCCGATCTCAATATATCCCACTCATCGTGAAGTGCAGACATTTCAAAACCAGTATACATCGGTATCTCTCTTCAAAAAATATACCAGTTTTCTTATTATTATTTGACATTGCAATAATATTTTTAATCCCTTATAGCGTATTGGTATAGGCCTTATCTTTCAGGTAGTTCTAAAGAATAAACCTTAAAGCTGTTAAATACCAAGATCTCGTTGGACAATTGTGACCTGAGTTTGTAAGCAAAGTCTGACGAGAAATTAACAAGACTGGGTTTTCTTTAGCACTACAGGCTACAGCAGAAATGTTCTCAGTTGTCCTTGATTCTTCAATTCTAGATCTTCCAAGAGCTCAATAGCTTCATTATTGTCGGTTGAGAAGGTAGTTCAAAAAGACTGGAAAGTGCCTTTCACCATTTTTTTTTATTTAATTTTAACAATTTGAATGCGTTTTAGAAGAGTGTGTCTTTTAAACTTCCCATAGGAAGTTATTGTGATGGGCCCGATTTTTTCGTCGTCCATATCCCAAGAACCAGTGGAGATATGGACTTCTTTCTTTTCTTCTTTGGAGAAAAGACTATTAAAAAATTGAGTTGCTGGTTTTTTTACCAAAGCAATTTAAAAAAAGTGAAAAATTTGATTAACCCAGAATATCTAAAGAACCAATAACGGTAGCGATTTAAATCAAATTTTATAATGTGACAAACTAATATAATTTTGATAAAAATAAATATAAATCAAAAGAACTGCAAAAAATAATTGTCACCTCGAATATTTTACGAACAAAAAAACGATTTTATCTCCAAAAAAAATTTTATGTAACGAAGAATAACGTTTTTGACATCTGGTAAAATTTTGAGAAAAATCGAATTGGCAGTTTGTTTTACAAAAAATAAAATCCTATAAAAAACTTTACTAAAAATTAAGATCTACAAAAAAATAGAACACAAAATTGGTAAAAATTGATGTTCTATTCTCGAAGGTATTGACTTCAAAATGATTTCAGTTTGTGCGAAATTTTCTAAGAAAAATCCAGTCTATATTTGTTTGTACACAAAATAAAAACTTTCAAGAAATGCAACTAAAATTGGTTTTTGACTTAAAATCTCGTTAAAAAAATAGATTTTGAAATCAAAATATTCCATCATATGCAAAATATTGTTGTTTAAGTTTTAGTTTAGAAAAAAATAACTGACAACTTTTTTAACAAAACAAGAAAACCAACGAAAACAAAAAAAACTGATAATAAATGGTTTTTGTCTCAAGTATTAAGAGACCAAACAGAAATATTAACTTCAAATTATTTATCTCACACAAAATATGGTTTTAAACAATCTGTTAAAGTTGAGCAATACAAATCGACAGACGGAATGGGAAGTTGTCAGTGTGGGTCGCATCTCAGCCTCTTTTCATTTTGATCAATGACGTAGTTCTTACTTGTCAAATGTCAAAAGATGACAGCCTCAAAAGTGACAGCTACCCAAATAGCGAGTTATTCAAAATGAAACCTCTTTTTGTTGACCTTTTATTAAGAAGATATTTTGCCAAGCACCTCGAGCTCGAGCTCTTTGAATTAAAAGTGTAGGCCACATGTTTTTCGTGGCCTGAAAGGTATTCCACCGATGTTTGTTTTCTAAAAAGTGATTAAGCACTATCAAAAACATTTGAAATAAAATGCACGGCTGGGTCGTACGCACTTGGTCTTGTTTCGAAAGAGTCTATATTTAAAAATAGTTCCTATAATATATCTGCAAAAACGTAAATGCCATTTAATTTCTTAAAGAAATATAGCTTACTTATTTTCTTTTCGAAAATCGTTAGAGCGTTTTTTTTTAAATTGATTTTTATTCATACAATTTTTCAATTTTTTATTAAAAAACTAGCGGCCCGTCCCGGCTTCGCACGGGTAAATATAAATAAATAAATAGGTACAGATATTTAAGTTATTAGCATGATAATTAAAACGACCATGAATCACTAAATTAGAAAACATTTGTTTGTCCTATCATTAATACTTTTCGCAGTGTATGCGATGAAAGACATTTTATGGCTAATTTTCTAACACCTTCGGTTGGTTTTAATAGGAATTTCTAAAGATTTCTATAGTAATCTAGTACTAAATATAGCCTAAGACTTGTTAATTGTTAATTATAAATTATTAAGACCAATTATCGAAATATAAACTATCCTATATCTCAAGTTAGACCAAATTACACATAAAATGCCAACTTTCATCGAAATCGGTTGACTTGGTGAAGAGTTCACTGGGAACATACATATGACACTGGATTTTTATATATTATGTAGATAAATATTCATTCAGCAAATAAATAAGAGTTTGTTCCAAAAAATATTTAATTCAGTTCATAACGAAATAGCTGTAAATAAATGTAGGAATTACCCTTGTGGGGAAGTAAAAAATATGTTTTGTAAATTGAAAGAAGCTAATTTAAGTAAAAAAAAATTTAAGAAAAATTTATAAAAATCTATCGGGCTGTTTTTGAGAAAATGTGATTTTTCGATTTTGAGCAAAAATGTGTAAGGTCTATTCTATTCTAAATTAATATCAATGGCCCATATGGTGTATGGGGCATTATCGACTTCTCTACCATCTTTTTTAATTTCATAAAAATCTATCAGGATGTTTTTGAGAAAATTTCAATTTTGACCAAAAAATGTGTGTGGTCTTAAAAAATGAAAAAACCTTTACGCGAATCTGGTTATAACCTTGATTTCCTAGTCTAATCTCAATCGACCATACGATGTAGGTTGTAGGGACATTATCGACTTCTCTACCATCGTTTGTAATGTTTGTTTAAAATCTTGAGCTACTTTTTTTTGCGAATGCAATGCTTGTCACAAAATTCTTATACTTCTCAAGTTAAACGTTTAATTTGATGCCAAATACAAAACCTTGGTAAAGGTGTTCTGTGACGTATGTTGAATATTTGTATTATTATAATTCGGCCTGGTTGTTAAGAAAATTCTTTCCTCATTTTTGACTTTGTAAACACAAACTTCTGGTACCATTTACTTCCTTAATCCTTTCGGGACGGGAGTGGGACGTTTACATATAAATATTCTTTGTTCTGTACCACTCTCGTACCGAAAGGGTTAAACTTTAGTTTTGAAAACAAAAATGATTTAAATTGGTATAAATTATAACAACAATTTCTAAGAAATCTCGGTTAAGGTGAAACTAACTTCACACTTTATAGGGTTCACAAGTGTGAACTACATAATCCATTTATAAATTTTTCATTTGGAGAGTTCATATTTTTCTATATTATAGTTTCTTGTTTATATTTCAATTTTCAATTACACTTTTAGGTGCATAAAATATCATTGAAATCGCTAAGGTGGTTTCTCTTCGGTCTAGTAAAGTAAAGAACAAGAGAAATTAAGCTGAAACTCGTGTATAGCTTCCTTTTCGAGTCTTAACAATGTATAAAAATCTCGTGTATGTAAAGCAAATTATGAAAAGTGTGTACGTACGTTCGCGACGTGTTTTTCGTCGTCCATAGCTCAAGAACCAGTAGAGATATCGACTTCAAATATATTTTTTTTATACAGATAATAATGCAGAAAGATGCTAAAAGAACTCTTAAAAAAATTGCGTTGGAGGTTTTTTTTAACACAGCAAGTTAAAAAAAGGTGAACATTTTGGTTAACCCAAAATATCTCACGAACAAATAACGCTAGAGACTTGAATTAAATATATATATTGTAACGTGATACTAAGCAAATATTTTTTTGAAAAAAAAATCCAATTAACGTTTTTTTTTTTAATTAAAAAAAGTGAAAAAAAATATTTGTCACCTCGAAAATTTTATGAACAAAAAATGATTTTATCTCCAAAAATCCAAAAAAAATGTGTGCAACGAAAAACGACGCTTTTGACATCTAATAAAATTCAAAAAAAAATCGAATTGACAGTTTTTTTTTATAAAAAATAAAAACCTAAAAAAAAACATTACTCAAAGTTGGTAAAAATTAATTTTCGACTCAAATATCTTTTCAAAAATTTGAGATTATGGCTTCCAAATAATTTTATCTTATAAGAAATATTGTTTTCAAAAAAATAAAAACCTAAAAAAATTTAATAAAAGTTGGTAAAAATTGATTTTTGAATTAAATGTCTTTTCAAAACTTTGACTAATTTTATCTTTTAAAAAATATTAGAGTCAACATTAAGTAAAATTTTGAGAAAAATCGAATTGACCTAAAAAAATTAATAAAAGTTGGTAAAAATTGATTTTTGAATCAAATATCTTTTCAAAACTTTGAGATATTGGCTTAAGACTAATTTTATCTTTTAAAAAATATTAGAGTCAACATTAAGTAAAATTTTGAGAAAAATCGAATTGACCTAAAAAAATTAATAAAAGTTGGTAAAAATTGATTTTTGAATCAAATATCTTTTCAAAACTTTGAGATATTGGCTTTAAACTAATTTTATCTTTTAAAAAATATTAGAGTCAACATTAAGTAAAATTTGGAGAAAAATCGAATTGACAGTTTTTTAACAAAAAAGCATCATTAAAAGTTCGTAGAAATTTATTTTCGACTCAAATATGTTTTTAAAAAATTGAGATTATGGCTTCAAACTAATTTTGTCTTATAAAAAATATTGTTTTCGACATTCGGAAAAAGTTGAGAAAAATCGAATTGACAGTTTTTTTTTTGGTAAAAATTTACTTTCGACTCAAATATCTTTTGAAAAATCAAAAATATTGGCTTCAAACTAATTTAATCTCACAGAAAATATAGTTTCGACGTTCAGTAAATTTTTTTTATAAAAATCCAACACTCTGTTTTTTTCATAAAAAAAATAAAATTTACTAAAAAATAGTACGCAAATTTGATAAAAATTGATGTTTGGTTCTCGATATCTCGAGAACGATATTGACTTAAAATTAGTTTCATTCACCCAATTTGTATTTGTTTATAAGAAATAAAAACTTTTAAGAAATGCTACTAAAATTGGTAAAAATAGTTTTTCCACTAAAAATCAAACTATTTTATTATATGCAAAATATTGTTGGTATTATACGGGATGGGAAGTTATCAGTGTGGTTCGCATCCCATCTTCTTTTTGAAATTTCTAATCATACGATTTTTATCAATTTTTGACTGAAATACTTAACCGATTCAAATTAATATACATAATGTAGATGCCAGAACTCTGATATTTTTTGAAAATAAATTTTCATCTAATTCCCCAGTGAGCATATTAGCCATGCCTATCATCAAATACAAAAATGCTTATGGCATGAATGAGGCTGGGTTGTCCAAAACGAATATAGCCCAATAGTAGCAAAATTAAATTTTCCAACAACACTGTCCTAAGATTGTTTCATTAGAAAAATATTATAGTGCATAATAGTTTTCAAAACTTCAATTATTTATTGGCATTTCTTTGGGAATAAAGGTAAATCCCTTTAGTAGAAAATAACATACATACATTTTAATTTAAAAAAATGAAGGCATGTATGTGGGATGTATAGGTAATATCTCCTTCTACATAAATGGTATTTAAATGTTTCAAAATGCCAATGTGTTTGATCTATTTCGCTGAATTAATTCCTTAGCTGAAATATAACCCGTCTATACTAATATTCCCCATTGTAGCTATTGTCTGCTTTTAAAAATGCTTTCAAAGCTTGCATGTCCTTTTGAATTTCATGCATTCTGCCCCCGACACCAACACGTTTTGAATTCAATGCAAAAACTCCCAAAAATTGTTCCACATTTGAACGTTTCCGGCTTTTGTTTTACGTTTATCGTCGTCGTCGTCGACGGCGAATACATTATGTTTGTTGACTATAAAGTTTCGTCGACTCAGTTTGCGGCTTGGCGATATTATGGTGATGGGGGCGGGGGGTGGATCAAGTCGTGTATGTAATATTCAAAAAAAAAAAAAAACAACCAACTACAAAACAAAACAGCCTTGTAAATTAAAACCAAGGCTTAAAGGATTTCTTCTTCTTCCTTTATATTATAGATGTACATTTGTACGAGTATACATCTGTATATTGTTTGGTAAAATAACCAAAATTGATTTTCCCCTTCTCCCGCCGGGGTTTTTATATCTATACATAATGTTTTATGGTAAATGGGGATGTATAGTGTATAGTATAAAATGTATATTTATTTTTTTTTTGTCTACATACTTATTTCAAAGAACTATTAGGCACCATCAGTGCCAGTTTTTGTTCCCAGTGACATTTTGATTGCTTGCTGGTTGGATTTGATTGGGACGTGATTTGGTTTTTGAAATGTTTTAGAATGCTGTGTGTTATGCAAAGATCAATATACTCGTTATACTCGTATATAATACTATCGTAGAGTTCATGTGCATTAAATTTTGTGATTTTGACCCAATTACTTAATTAAATGATACCAAAAGATAAATTACTCGATTCTATGAATGTTTTTAGGTCTATGTATTTAGATTAAGTTATTTTAGCTTAAAGCTTACACACATACATATATAGAAATAAAATTCTATAACTAACTTAACTCGTTAGACAACATAAAATCAAAGACAATTAATAGTATGATCAAATTAGGTTTTTTGCGAAATATAATCAAATACTCATTGTAATGTAGTATGTGTCATCACAATGAGTAACATATCTGCATTTGCTTTGACGAGTTTGTATTTAAATAATTTGTTTTTCAAATTAGTTTCAATTTTTGTCACAGAAATGTGTCAATCAGATTAAGCCTTCGTGAATGTACGAGTATTTATGTAAATCTAAAAAAATATGTAAAATCTGTTTTTAATTAATCTAAAATATTTTCAATTTTTTTTTTGTAACGCAATTTATCTTGAATGCTTTAATCCAATTTTCAAGGATCAACTAAATTTATAAATTAATTTCAAAACTTAACTTTTTAACTTCCCATAGGAAGTTATTGTAATCGGTCCGATTTGATGAATTGAAAATTTTGACATTTCTCGACGTTTCAAAGTCCCTAGAGTCGAAATACAATTTTTTTAGAGAGATGTCTGTGTGTGCGTACGTTCGTGCGTCCGTACGTCCGTACGTTCGCGACGTTTTTTTCGTCGTCCATAGGTCAAGAACCAGTAGAGATATCGACTTCAAATAAATTTTGTTATACAGATAATAATGCAGAAAAATGCAGAAAGGACTCTCCAAAACAATTGAGTGGATGGTTTTTTTACCATAGCAATTTGAAAAAAGGTGAATATTTTGGGTAACCTAAAATATCTCACACCAATAACGCTAGAGACTTGAATTAAATTTTATATTATATATTGTAACGTAATACCAAACAAGTATATTTTTGGAAAAAAATCCAATTAACGGTTTTTTTATAACTCAAAAAAACTGAAAAAAAAATATTTGACACCTCGAAAGCTTTAAGAACAAAAAATGATTTTATCTCCAAAATAAATTTGTGCAACGAAGAATAACGTTTTTAACATCTGGTAAAATTTTGATAAAAATCGAATTGACAGTTTTTTTTTATAAAAAAAAAAATAAAAACCTAAAAAAAATTATAAAAGTTGGTAAAAATTGATTTTCGACTCAAATATCTTTTCAATACTTTGAGATATTGGTTTAAATTAATTTCATTTCATAAAAAATATTGTTTTCAAAATTCGGTAAAATCTTAAGAAAAATCGAATTGACAGTTTTTTTATAAAAAAATAAAAACCTAAAAAAAAACATTACTAAATGTTGGTAAAAAATGATTTTCGACTCAAATATCTTTTCAAAAATTTAAGATTATGGCTTCAAACTTCAAACTAATTTTGCCTTATAAGAAATATTGTTTTCAACATTCGGTAAAATTTTGAGGAGAATCGAATAGACAATTTTCTTACACAAAATAAAAACCTAAAAAAATACAATACTAAAACTTGGTAAAAATTTACTTTCTACTTAAATATCTTTTCAAAAAGTAAAAATATTGTCTTCAAACTAATTTTATCTCCCAAAAAATATTGTTTTCGACATTTTTGTTTATATATATATATATATATATATATATATATATATATATGTATTTGTTTATATAAGAAATAAAAACTTTAAAGAAATGCTACTAAAATTAGTAAAAATTAGTTTCGACTAAAAATCTCGTTAACAAAAATAGATTTTGAATCCAACTATTTCATTATATGCAAAATATTGTTGGTAAGTTTAAAATTTTTAAGAATAATTCAACTGGCAACTTTTTTAACAAAACACGAAAACCTATAAACTTTGAAGCAAGACAAATCGACAGAAGTTATCAGTGTGGGTTTATCATAAACATGATAGAGTTAATAGCATAATTAATTAAATTTATTAATTTACTCCGTCTATTGATTAAATACTGAAAACTCGAATAAACCTACATCTTTCTGTTCTAAACTTTGAATTGAATGAATTTTTGCTGTTGCCCGAAGTGTTGACAAAAAATCAGATTTTTCGATGTTTCTTCGATTTTTTGAACTTTTGTATAATGACTAAAGTCTTAAAGCTTTTACAGTTCAGTTAAAAAAAGAACTTATACAGGTCGATCACCAGCAACATCGTATCATCGCTGATTAGGTCCTTCATCAAAAAATCAATGAGTCCTCTTATCACCTCGAAGGCTTCGTTAATAAGCATCATTTTAGTATTTGGGGCTCAATGAATCAAAGAATGATTGTTGAAAAGCATCTTCATTCTTAAAGTGATACTGTTTGCTGCATTTTTTGAGCTAGCGAATGACAGTGTGATAAGACATTACTTATTAGTAAATGAGACTTTTGCAATAAAAACTGTGAGCTGTACCGAGCTTCAAATTTTATGGCCGGCATTAGAAAATATTGGTGTAGATGACGTTTATTGTTAAAAAAGTGACGCAGAGAAAAAATGCAATTAAAATTGGCCACCGATATCACCTTTTGTCTTTTTTGATTTGGGCCCAATTCAAGACCTTAAAGTCTGATATCGTTTTTCATGTAAACCTTCCTCCTAATAATGAAATCAAAATGTTATCGTAAAAAATTAAAACTTTTATTACCTTCTAAGAAAGAAATTTATTATTTTGTTTGGGGTTTTCCAAGGATCTCTTAAAACATCACTTGGAAGCACAAGTCCTTCAAGGCATTGATTTAATTTCAATTCAAATTTATTTAATTAATTAATTTTAAATTAGTACAAATAGACTTAGTCATTTTTAATGCTTTATTTGGGACTCTTCAAGAGAGTCATTTCAGCCCACTTCTTTTAATCCAATTTAGCAGGTTCGTCTGTCTGTGTAGGCTATATCAATATTCTAATCGTTTAGTATTCTTGAGCTTATTTTAGAACCACATAATTTTTTTCTTAATTTTCTAAATGGATTTACAGGTTTTGGTTAAATTTTATTTTATTGCACAAATACAACTTGAAAAAGAAAGCTTCAATAATGTATTTGATGCAGAGCTTCCATAAAGGTCTAGTTACGCTACTAACTCAAGGCCATATAACTGTTGTTTTTTTCTAGCAATACTTTTTTCGGGGTTGGACTTTTTGAGAACTGTCACTTGATTTATACTCAATATGGTTTGATATTTCATATAAAAATATACTTACTCTTGAACGACGTTTGAAAATTGGGCAAATTAATTACCAAAATAATGGTAATGGCGACGCATCAATTTATTGAAGGAATCTTTTAGTGAGCACATTAATCTCGCGTCGTGGGCCTGTATTTGCGTGGCCTCTAACATTGTGCTTGGCCTGTTATTGTTGACATACTGCCCCAAAATGGTCCCTAATGCAGAAAGTGTTTGAAAATTGTGCCTCTCGGCTGGAATTTATTCGAAACAGCCGCAGCGACCATTTACCCGAAATCATTTTAAAACAATTATTAGCATTCCTTTATCTTTATAATACAGCCAAATTTTTGACAATAAGATGCCTTTAATTTTTCTTGAAAATCAAACACCTTAAAAAGAACGCTTTACAAAGCCCTAGTCTTTTAAATAAGGCTAAAAAATAAATGAATTAGGTGGCGTTACAGTGTCGTAATGTTGTTAGGGATGGAGGGGACCTACAGTTTAAAGCCGAATTTTTAAACTTTAGATTGTACAGAAAAGGATTGAACCCTGGCACGCACTAACCATCACGCCACGGGTACAAATCTGCCTAATAATATTCATTTCATACGCAGTACGTATGTATGTATGTTTATGAAGATTTGTTCATTGGTTGCTCAATTCAATTATACCCAAAGTCTTAGGTTTAATTCCCAATTTAGGAAGAATGATATTTCTCCAATCAAAATTGAAGACTCCAAATCTTAGAGACATTTAAGTAAAGCTTTGCTTTTATTTTCAATGTTGCTTCAAAATGCTGTTGTCGCATAATAAAATTTTCTTTACTTTCGTATAATATTTATTCTGAAACTCTTAATGTATTTGACTTTTATACCATTAATTTTATATTTATTTATTTCGGAATCATGTCTTATTTGAGCGAAGATATAATTTTTTATAAAATTCTCAACAACTCAAGGAATAAGTTCAGAAACATGTTTTTTTTTATTGAATCCATAAAAAAAAATATCATAATTTACGAATCAGCTTGTGAGTGAATGATGCATGGTATTGAGATTTTGTTAAGTTTTTGAATGCTTTTAATTTGTTTGCATTTTTGATATTTAAACAAATCTATTTGCTTCCGTTTTCATTCTAAAAATTCATATAACTTTCTAAACAACAATTATTGATTAATTAAGTTTTAATTATTATACAGCTTACCGATATCAATAATGGTTAGTACAACATTGACAACAACAGTTTCACAGCAAACAACAGCAAGTGGCTCCAATCAAACTGTGCATCAATTGCGTCCCCATAATTCTCTTCATTACTCCACGACTCTTCAGTCATCAGCAATACGTGGAAGTTATTATTTAAATAATAGTAGTGATTCAGGTTATACAACTTATAACGGTGGTGGTGGAACTGAGTCCAAGGACATCACAACCGGTTTATATAACGGAGGACATTTTACAAACACTGTTCGCACTCAGCATTCTTCGAGTAACGTTATTCCAATACCATCTACAAATTCGACTTCAATTCGCTCAAGACCTGATATACTCTTAAACAGTCCAACATCATCATGCACCAGTTCCAATGTACTGCGAAATGAAGTGAATCTCTTGGAATCGACGTCACCACCATTGAGTGATCAAATTTCAATATTGTTCCCCAAGTGTCGGCCAAAAAGCGATGCTAATACGAACCCTGCCACAAGCATTACACAAAGTTCAAGCAACAATTTTGCACAATCACCCCCGGCTGCGTCAGGCTCCTCGTACTCTTCGGAATCAGTGTCCTCAGCTAGAATATCAACAAATCCATTTCTCTGCCTTCCAAGTCCCAGTGGAAACGAAACTAAAATAAGCAAATTCGAGACCATTACCCACAAGGAACAAGAAGTATTAGATATGCCACGAAAGTCCTCTGGTTATAACCTACCCCCACACCAGCAGCAGCAGCAGCAGCCCTACCAACAACAACACTATCATCAGCAGCAACAGCACCAGCAACAGCAACAGCATCAGCAACATCAACAACTACAACAACAACAACAACAGCAGCAGCTACAGCAACCAAGTCAGAGTACTCACCGAACCATGAAGAACTCGGGAAATCAAAATCCATTCATTAATCACAACTATTGGGACACACGTCACAATACGACTCCAGCGGGTACCGTCCTTAATTCGCCGGAACTTACTTCGGAGAATACTTCCCGCCGCCATGGTCACAATTACCTGCAAAAGCCACAACACATTAGGCTGGGTAGAAGTCCTGTCAGCCATCAGAATCCACCAACCCATGATTATTACAATGCGGAGACAAACGAACGAGGGGCCGAACATGAGGTGCAAAATCGTGGTGATAATGAAAGTTATAATAGAAATGCGTCAATCGCTGCCAATGGAGGAAGTGGTATTGGAAGCGGTAATGGTAGTGGCAGTGGCAGTGGAATTGTGGTATTCGATGACATTTCTGACAGTTGGCAAAGTAAGTTTTAAATAAACTTTTCCTATTTTATTTTCCCATTTTTCTTCGTTTATTCTTTTGTTTTTGTCTTCGATTTTGGGATAAAATTTGTTTACAATCTTTTAGTCTCACAAATCAAATTCCATGCGCGCACTCAAAAATACGTGTATTGATCTGGAGATATACATATGTACCTACCCTACATTTACATATATATTGAGATATTTCATTTCTCTGATGGTTCTGATTCAATAAGACCTGATGGAAAATAAAGTGTTTTCAGTGGAAATATGTAAGCAAGGAGCTTTAATATTAGGGGCTTTTCGTATGGAATTTCCTTTAAATAATTTATCCATGTTAATTGCTCTTTATTTGTTTTCGAGCTCATCTCGTTTGTTTTTACGAGAACCTTTTATTTTGTTTAGGTGCTTAGTACCTAACTTTCCTAGGCAGTTTGTTTCATCTGTATATAGGGTTTTATATAATAATGTATTCATTGGGGGATAACAATTGACCCTATCCTTTACAAATTGTGTCTTACTGCAGCAATATTAACATTTATGGAATTTAGGCATTAACCCTGATACAAACGAAAAAGAATTTCGAAGGGCCCTTTCTTGATTCGCTATTTTGAATTAAGGTTTAAACAAAAGTTGGAATTAGGGAAAATTGATCTTTAACATACGTAAGTGTATTTTTAAGGGTAGTTTTTTCAGAAAACATTAATTTTATTTAAACAATTTATTTTTAATACCTAAATCAGACAATATTTTAATTTTGGGTGTATAAATATATTTCCTTCTACAAGTATTAACGGCTTACCATTTTGTTAGTTAACTAGCTGCCCATCTCGGCTTCGCACGGGTAGGCATAAATAGGTACAGATAATGTAGCTTTCTAATGAAAAAATAATTATTAAAATCCGTCCAGTACTTTTTGAGTTTATTCGATAAATACAAAAATACAAATCTTTCCTCTTTATAATATTAGTGTAGACAATTTTTAAAATATTTAGCAGTTTCTTTACTTACTTACTTAAGGTGGCGCTACATTCCTGTGTGAACTAGGGCCTCACTCAACAAAGTTCTATTTCTAGCTTGGTCTCTAGCTAGATGTCGCAATGCGCACCAGCTGATCCGCGGTCATCCACTACTGCGCTGTCCTGTTACGTTACGTCTGTTGGTGACGTTTTAACCTAGACGCTGGTCCCATTGACATCACGCTTAGTTCTTCCGATTGTGTCAATTTCATCAGCATATTATGCTAGTAATTACCAAAACTAGACGTGACTCTATACAGCTCGTCCCTGTACATGCTGTCATATGCAGCCTTGAAATCAATGAAAAGATGGTGGGTGTCGATTTGATCAACTGTAGACTTTCCTTGTCTGAAACCACACTGATAAGGTCCTATCAGCTTGTTAACGATGGGACGTTCACATATTACGACAGAGAAGATTTTGTAAGCGATGTTAAGTAGACTGATACCTCTACAGTTAGTGCAGTTTAGAAATTCTCCTTTTTTAATATCTGGCAAACAATACTGAGGTTCCATTCATCTGGCATGCTTTCTTCCGACTTCATTTCTGCTTTTAAACCTCTCAACATCTTCGACCTTTTTCCTTCTGAGAAGTCGGTGTTCCTCGCTCCTCTTCTGCTCATAGACCTCGTGAGCAGCTCTCGTCCTTCTAAGCAGCACCGCTTGCGTGCCTGTTGTTTGGCTGCATTTGCCTGTCGGCATTCCTCATCAAACTAGGGGTTTCTTGTTGGTGGCTGCTTGAAACCCAGCAGTTTCCTAGCTATTCAAAACCTGTAATTCTAATAACTAATAGAATAGAATTTCTCTTTTATTAAAAATGATGCATTTGAACACGTCTGAAAAATTACAGTTCGCAAAAAAAAAAAGAAACAAACAAACCTAAATGTGGGGAGCTAAACTTTTGATTTGAACTGTCAAAAACTCTTATAACAATATTTTTAAGATTTAAAGAAGCCATTTTGTTATTTTAACTCAAGTTAAATTTAAGGGAAAGTGAAACAAGCAAAATAATTTTTTTGACGTACCAAATCGTTTAAAATTTGCGCAACTTTTTTAAACTCTTACGGCTAATTTCTTGACAAACTTCTAGTCTATTAACCTTAGTTTATTCATAAATTAGAACTCGATTGAGTTCTAACTCATTTCTTCATCAAATTCTGTAGCTTTAGAACTCTGATTTAGATCTCAGTTTGAGATATAACTTCGAATTAATAGACCCTCAAACTTGGGGGATCCTAGTCCCTCGAACTCGGCTTTAGCAATGTTTTTACTTCTTTCAAAGACCTAATTTTTAGATTCATTTTGGTTTTGGAGTTAATTTCAGACCAAAAGGACATTTAATGTGCAATTATTGAATATTTCTAGAAAATACTTAAAAATAAAGAAATACTTGGCGAAAAGTCATTTATAGGAGCTGCATAATGTTAAAATGCTGTGAACGCTGACAGTTTCAAGTACAAAATTTACATAAGCATTCAAACCCATTCTATTTATAATGTCCATGATTATTGGGTTTTTGAATAACACAAATCTTAAACGAAATCCAATAAAAGACGAAAACACAATTTTTATTTCGAAAAAAGTGAAAATATTAAAACCAAATTCTAAAGCAAATGTCCGCTCCAATGAAAATTGACTGTTTGTAAAATGTCAGAATTTATATTCAGAACTATCAACGGGGCGCTACAAAAATCAGTTCCATTCAACCGATATCAAAAATTCCTAGAACTCAAAAATGATTTTAAAACAAATTTATACAGACATGATTAGATGTGAAGAAATGCTCGAGTTCTAAATATTTAAAAAATGGCGTCTACTAGATCCAATTTTTATTTTATTTTAGAACTTCATCTGGCTTTCTAAATCTACCGACCAGACCAGATTTTGTGAAATTTAAAATGTTAACACATTACATAATTTATAACTCTTAAGTTTCAAAATATGTTTCATTAATTTAAGTACCGTTTTCATTTACAATTCTTCAATATTTTTTAAAGAAAATCTTGATCCATTAAAAATTGTACACTCACTTTAAAAAAATCTACATACATATATACCCTTATTCCAAAAACCATTTAGTATGGTTGGAGAGCTTAATTTTTGCCACATACTATATCTATTTGTGTACTTTTCGAGATTGTAGCATCTCCGGATTCTATTGTTCTTAGCATAAGGGACAAATTATTCTCTGCAATAGCTTTTTCTCTTACGCAGGTCGGAGTGTTTTCTTAGAAAACACTCGAACTTGGATCGATACATATGTAATTACTGTTGGAAGGATCATAGGACTATTATAAGCAGCAGCTTATACAGGTTATTGCTAGTTTATTGGACTTAAAAGCCCTTAATTCACAAGGACTTACTTTTAAGGATGTTATTCTTTTTTTTGTATTGTAGTTCTAAACTATTTATGTAAGTTGTGGTTTGTGAGAAACGATTTCGGTTATTTTGCACGTTTTCACAGTCAGCTATGATGTTTACGATAAATCTTGAGTCATGGGTATTTCTCCTCGTTTCTGCGTTACATACAATCAAAAGTCTTGAGGACTGTATAACAGATAATTTCTTTTAATAGAACACATAGTGCAAAGCTAATTTAATTAATGTTAGCGTTGACCGAACAGAACACCCATTTTAAATTTTAAAATAATGTTATCATAGGCGTATGTTGTGATGCTATATTATTAAATTAAAAACCGTGTAAGTGACAGAAAGTTTGACAGATGTAACTTCAAAAATATGGCTGCAATCAGCCATCAGAAATTGAGTTGTTAAGTACGAGGTTAATTACGAGGTATTGTTCGTTCGCAATTTGAATTGGTATTTAGCAAAATTTTAGAAACATACAAGAAAGATAAAGAACGTAAGCAAAATTAATACATGTGAAATTGTGGCAACACTGGCTACTCATTGGATCAATTTCTTTCTGTCATTCAAGTGCATTAAAAAACTAGTAAAATATTACCTAAAGTAAAATTTGATATAAGTCGTAGAAAACGAAATATCAGTTCTGGGGAAACATTCTAAAGGGTGATTTTTTAGCTATTATCTTTTTGGCAACACTAGTTTAAACAGCTGACACACATTTCGTGTTTTGTTCCACTGTCAAACATCTTCAGTTTGGTCTAAAATTTAACCATGAATTAACTTACAAACGAACAACGCTTGCAAATTATTGAATTTTATTATCAAAATGCGTGCTCTGTTAAGAAAGTTCATCGCGAGCTTCTTCCATTTTATGGTCAGTTTAATCGACCCACTGAAGCGGCTATTCTGGCTATTGTGACTAAATCTCGCACCAAATTTACATTGTTGGACATAAAACCACCAAAACGCTAACGTAGAGTGCGAACTGAAGAAAATATCGCAGCTGTATCGGCCAGTGTTAATGATGACCATCAATTATTATCGATTCGTCGCCGTTCGCAGCAATTGGGCCTCTGTTACTCAACAACGTGGAAAAATTTGCGGAAGGATGTGATGCCTTTCAAAATACAGCTGGGGCAAGAATTGAAGCCGAACGACCTACTGCAATTTCTTGGAAAGTTGGCCGAAGATCCACTTTTTTACCGAAAAATTGTGTTCAGCGACGAAGCTCATTTTTGTCTCAATGGGTTCGTAAATAAGCAAATTTGTCAATCAGCCACAAGCATTGCAAGAGCTACCAATGCATCCAGAAAAACTCACTGTTTGGTGCGGTTTATGGGCTGGTGGCATCCTTGGACCATACTTCTTCAAAGATGATGTGAATCGTTACGTTACTGTGAATGGTGAGCGCTACCGTGAGATGATATCCAACTTTTGTTTGCCCAAAATGCAAGAGCTTGACTTGCATGACATGTGGTTTCAATAAGACGGTGCCACATGCCACACAGCACGCGCAAAAATGGACTTATTGAGAGGCGAGTTCGGTAAACATCTTATTTCACGTTCGGGATAGGTCAATTGGTCACCTAGATCGTGCGGTTTAACGCCTTTAGACTTTTTTTGTGGGCTATGTTAAAGCTCATGTCTATACAGACAAGCCCGCTTCAATTGACGAATTGGAAGACAACATTAAAGCATTTATTCGTGAGATACCGGCCGAAATGTTGGAAAGAGTATGCCAACATTGGACTAAGCGGATGGACCATTTGAGGCGCAGTCAAGGTCAACATTTGCATGAAATAATCTTCAAACATTACATGGACCGTACTAAAGATTTCATGAATTTTTTTGAATTGTATGTTTTTTTTTAAACTTTTCTATAGGTTTTAAAAAATCACTCTTTATAAGTACTTAAAATTCAAAAAATTACAGTTTATAGCAAACCTAAGCATTGTAGTATTGCAATGTTTGTACCCCTGATAGTGAGTAGTTTCCGTAGAGCAGACTTGGTCCGGCGAGTAGCCAAGTATACCTTAACCCAAAAGCGGATAGCTCTGTAGGGCGTCTGAACTACTGAATTAAAACTCAATCGAAACCTCCAGCGAGTTGCTAAATAAAAGAATCGATCTAGTTGGCTTCAGAGTTTGAAGTGATTGAATATATTTTTATCATTCCCTTTTATACACAAAATTATTAAACTTCGTATACCCCCAACCATACTTCGACAATCGATAACGTTCTATCGATATTCCCACAATATGAACAATCAGCATTTGACCTTACCATGCATTTGTTTCAAAAATCAACGACACTTCAAATAGGAAATACAAAAATACTCGTGCACTAAAAGTGTCATATGAGTATTTTTGTTTATATTGTATTTCTCCTATAGTTCGTGCACTGAAGGTGCCGATTGAACTGTATGGGCATATTATAAACAAAGTGTGCCAATAGAAATATGAATACTTTTGTTTATTACGATTCGGCTCTATAGCTATAGCTATAGCCAACGCGGTGACCGACGCGACGGGACAAAGTATGTGCGATGGATATGGATGGGAAACCGAGTATCAAGTATCGAAGCAGGTTGAATGTATTCTTAATTGTTTGGCGGCAATTAGTTAAGTGGTCGCTGGTGCGATCCCTTCACAGTATCCTTGGCATGTAGTACCTTGACAGTGCGTAGGACTGTCATACTATAGGTCTTGGGTTCAATCCCTGAATATGCCACCTAAAAGTGTTTTTTTAGGGCACTGCCTCTTGAGAAGAATTGACAGATCCTCCTAAAGTAATTCATGTCATTAAAAGTGCTTTCTAAAATTAGCTGCATAAAAACTGTACAGTTGTAAGTCACTATAGGACCTAGTTCTCAACGGACTGTTGCCCCACCTAATTCATTCATTTATTTAAGCATTCTAGAATAATTATTAAAATTAAGTTAATTTTCTTTTATTTTTCTGACGAATTTTGTTTTTATCTGCAAATAATATGATCTTTCATAAAATATACAAAAATAGGAAAAACTATTTAAAATTTTGTTCAAAAAGTCTCATTTCTTCGACCTAACCTAACCTTTTATAGCTATCAATCATTTTTCATCACTGAAACCAATCATTGAAATTTGTTCGACAAATTAGTTATAGGTATCATTGAAAATTTTTGTCAATGAAACAAAATTTTCTAATTGAAATCAAGCATTTGAGGTAAGAGTATTATTGAAGCTGATAGGTGGGAATACAAAGTATGTAAAGGGTGTCCCAAAATTAACGCAAGATTTGAATTAAATAGAAAACGCCGTTTTTAGTGTTTTGATAGTTATATTTTTATTGACTCGTAAAGTACCTAGGATAGGGTTATGTATGGAATAACACGTCGGACAAATGGCCTCCACGGCTTTGCATGCACATGCGCACTCTTGTGATTTCAAATAACCCCATAAAAAGAAGTCTAATGGTGTTAAATCACACGATCTAGGAGGCCAATTTTGATCACCGAAACGAGAGAGTACACGACCTGGAAATGTCTCATGCAGTGATTGAATTGTTTCACGGGCTGTATGACATGTGGCAACGTCTTGTTGAAACCACATATTGGACACATCAATATCATCCAATTTTGGCAGAAAGAACTGTGTAATCATGTCGCGATATCGAGCACCAGTAACAGTCACTGCTTGACCAGCATCATTTTCAAAAAAATATGGCCCAATTATGCCTCCAGCCCAAAATCCACACCATACAGTCACGCGTTGTGGATGCATTTGTTTTTCGACAATCACATGTGGGTTCTCCGAACCCCAAATGCGGCAATTTTGGCGATTGACAAAGCCATCAAGATGAAAATGTGCTTCATCGCTTAGGATGATTTTGCTCGAAAAATCAGGGTCCATTTGTTGATGTTCAATAATCCATTCAACGAACTCTCTTCTCTGTCCATGGTCATTAGGCTTCAATTGTTGTGTTAATTGAATTTTGTAAGCATGAAGACACAGATCTTTGGTGAGTAGTATACGCTGTAGAGATGTTCTTGAAATTTGCAATTCTTGTCCACGACGTCGAATTTAGGTTCCTGGATTGTCAGCAACACTCTCACGCACTGCTTCGACATTCACATTTGAACGGCTTGTTTTTGGACGACCAGTGTGTTTGGCGTCTCCAACGGATCCAGTCTCCATGAATTTTTCAATTAATCTCTTCACAGTTGACGAAGTTAAAACACTATTTCGACCATATTTTGTATGAAATTTTCGAACTGCAGCCGCCAAGCTTTCACTATTTTTGAAATATTCTTTAATAATGAAGACACGTTGTTCTCTCGTGTAACGCTCTATTTTTAATAACCCTATACTGTTAGCTGTCAAATTGTTTTTTTTTTCAGGGTTGCCAACATTTTACTGCACAAATGGCGGCAAATTCAAATCTTGCGTTAATTTTGGGACACCCTTTAGAACGAAAATGTTCCGAATTATAAAATCAAAAAAACTATCTTTTCATTTTATCGTTGATAAAATATAAGAGAATTTAAAGAAAGATTCTGAATTAACTAACTTCATTTTGAAACCAAACATAAATTTACAAATTTGACTCTCTTATGGAGTTTTCTATTGGAAAAATAAATCAGCTTATTCTTGATCTAGATTTGTCAAAACACAAATTTTCCCTGATTCTGCATTTCATGAGGAAAAATAAATTGATTTATTTTTTATTTAAGATCAAATCTGCAGATCTGGATTTTTTGAGCAGATTTAGCCCTCTTTATACAATATTTCATAATACATTTTTTAAGAAATGTTTAGCTGGGAATTTATTAGCTCTACCACATTCGTTAACACACACGTGAAGTTGAATTTTTTCAATGACAAAAAAAAAATCAATTATAATCGTGTTCCATGCGCCACGAAAAAAAAATCAATTAGAATCAGAAAATAAGACCTAGCCCATGGAAAACCCTATTAATCGCTTTTAAATCTCACCTTAAAATTTTAAATTATGAAAAATAATGCCTCTTAGTGTCAAAATGAATGTTCCGAAAAAAATGTAGCTTACCAAATTAACTAATTTGAAAGTTGTGTGTTGATCAATTCCTTACAAACAAAATTTACGAAGCCTACTAGTATAATAATTATTGAAATGCTGTGTGAATTATGTGTGCATTAAATAATTAAATTTTTCAACGATAACAAATAAGTACATGTGTACCTACATATTTTCCCCCTCCAATAATTTGTTTACATTTTTACTTTATATTTTTGTGTTTAAACGATGCGACGTTGAAAAATCAATGACTGATCTGAATCAGATTATAAAATAAGCTTCCCCCCTCTTAGCTTTACCAAGGTAAAATTTAGCTCTTCAGCTAATTGGAAGTTTTTCAATACAGTCTATAAGAAGGTGAATTTTTTTGTATCCTATACTCATCACCGATGTATCCTTTGTCGTCTGGGTATCGAGACACGTTGAACCTTTAAGTGGAATTCTTATTGGAGCCATTGAACATTTTTAAATCAAAACACCTTTTAAAATAATTAGAAAACAAAATATACTTTTTCTTTTACAATTATATTTGTTTGCATTAAATTTTTCAATTAATTTAAACTTTCAGACCTTCGAGTCACAACGGGTTCCCCACCAGCATCGGCAGCTCCTCTAATTGAATCAAACATTGATGCAGCAAATCATGAATTGAGCAAAAGTGAAAATGAAGCTTATAAAAACTACAAAAAATATTTAGACAAAAATTTTGCGATAAATATTGAAATGCGAAATGGTATTATTGGTAATTTTATTTTATATAAAAGTTAAAAGACATAAACAACAACAAAAACAAACAAAACATTTTTTTTTATTTTTATGCTGTTTAAAGAATACGAAGGATCTCCTCGTCGTTTTGGTCAAGGAATACCCGAAGATGAAGAAGTTCAATCGCAAAATTTCAAGTTTAATGCAATTACATCTTCACCCCACAAAATGCACCCCATTCGACCAGGTTTTCCTCAGGTAAAGTTTTTAAATAACAAATAGAAACTTCCTACAAAGGTAGGTTTTTCGTTGAATCTTTTTATTATAAAAAGAGGACATCATAGTTCGTGAACTCTATCTTATAGTCAGTACCTAGCCAGCAGCAACTTGAATATTTATTTGTCTCTTGCTTTTGTTATTTTTTTGTAGCGCATTGTATCAACACCTCAGAATTCTCCTCCTCCATTGCTGAACTTGAAGATGTCACCCGTCAACAATACCGAAGACACGAGCAATGACGTCTCCGAAATAGGAACTTTATCCGATATGACTGTGTCTGAGGTGATATCCGAGGCGGTGATGGCAACCCCCTCATCTGTTGGCCTTTGTTCCTCGGGAACAACGATAAAAGAAGACACATCACTAGTATCGACGACGGCTGCTGCGGCGGCGGCGGCAAAGTCGTCAACCTTTGACTATCTATACGAGTTCTCCGAGACAAGGAAGGTACTCGAGGAGTTCTTCGAGTGCCCTTCGACCGATGACAAACCAATTGAGAATGGAAGCGATGTTGACAGTATTGTAAGGTTCACCTCTTTGTTTTCAAAAAAAAAAAAAAAAAAAAAACAAAAATGAACTCCCTTAAGGGATGAAAAATACTTTTTTTATTTTATTATGTTTAATTCAATTCTCTTTTCCATCAAAAGGACATTCAGTATGAATTCCATAGCAATGTTAACAGAGATGACGAGGACGATATTGCGTTGCCTCCTCAGCTGGATCACATTTTTTCAGTGCAATCGAGTCACACCACAAATAAGAGCCCATCCATGGATGAAAATTACCGTCCAGTTGACGATGACGGTGAGGGTGTGGATGACGATGATGATGATGACGACGATTCCGAGAGCCCACAACCGATGCCAGTAGTTGTTGCAAATAACTCATCACCAGCAGTCAAGCCACAACAAAATCAGAACCATGTGATGGTTAAGCAACAAAACAACTTCTATAACACTAATGGAGGCGTTGGTGTAGTTGGTGGTGGTGTTGGCGGTGGTGGTGGTGGTGGCGTTGGTGTCCTGGACAATCGCCGGACGTTGACAAGGGACAATGATAAATTGGTCCAATATCGGCGGGATATAGATTTCTTTTTGGAGTCAGCAAGTCGCAGCAGTGGTGACCAAATGGACAGCCAAGATGGAATTAATCATAATCCAGTGCAGCCCAGAAGCTATCGATGTTCACCAGAAACTACAGATTATGACTCGAATTGTGGTGACTTAGACAGTAAGTGCTTTATTTTTTCTTTCCTTTAAAAGTTTTCATGTTTTTCTTCTTCTTTATAAAGTTCGTCGAGGTGATTGTAATTTTGGTACAAGTAGGAAGAAGCAATGTGTGGTTAAGAGTTAACTTGATGGTTCTATGACAAGAATTAAAAATAAAGCCAAAGATTCTAAGTGTAGATAAAAGTGCAGTTGGGGGAAGTTTTGGAGGATTTTGTCATTGGAAATTACTCGTGGTACTTGTTAAAAGTTTATTGAGATCAAGTTATTTAACCTTCGAGTTCCATTTATTGGAAATTCTTTTTTTTTAACATAACCCACAAAATAATGCATTGCTTATAACTTGTGATATGAGATAAAAAATGTACTCGGTGAGCATGAGAGCTAATGTCTTTTTTGCATTGCATTTTTTGACACAAATAGTAGGTAGGTTAATAGGTCATGCTCAAGCTTATGTGATACTTCATGTAAATTAGACATTGCCTGGCACAACGAGGTAACCCTTATTAAATATTTTTTTGAATAACTTGATGTACCCAAACTTGTAGTGTACTTTTTGTTCCTTGAAAATTATTTTTTTGTTCATATTCTCAACAAAGAAACTTTGTACATTTGGCGTTGGATGAAGCGTTGGATGACTTTAATAGCTTCCCTTGCTAAAAAAACATAGACAGATCTTTTAAAAAAGTACTTTCCTGTTAAATGCGTTTGAAAGAACAACATCGTTAAGCGCTCTTTCAGCAAAGATTTAAGCAACTCTAAATGCTGTTTATGCGCGCAAATTTAGGTTCAAACTTGAATCATTACTTTCTAAACCTTTATTTTAGTTATTTGTTATTTGAGAGTACTATTAACAATATTGTCTTAATACTAATCAAAGAAACCTGATTTGAAAAAATGGACCATATATTTTGTATTGTAAAGAACCAAATTTTTGCATGATCAGAAATTAAGGCAAAAAATACTACAATGTCTTTCTGGTCATTTGTAAAAAACGTACGAAACACCACGTCATATTCTGTTCCAACGCTCGTCTAGTGATGTGTCAACTCGAGTTAATAAACCGAGTCAACCCGGGTTACAGCTAAACCGAGTCAAACCGAGTAATATAAAAATCAAACCGAGTTGGTCGAACCGAGAGAACGAAAACAAACACAGTGTATTACACACCCGTCGCGTCGTCGTCGTCATCTTCATCGGTGTATATAAAGTCGAGTTGGAAAACAAAAACAGTATCTCTGTCTTTTATAATACTAACCGAGTTGCATTTACTGATTCAATACTTATTTGGAATTCGGTTATGGTTGGGTGTTGGGTCTGGGTATTATAGTTAGGTTTCTTTTCTCTTTCTCTTGTGAACATTTTTTTTGCAGATACATATCTAATGTGATTGTTTGTTGTGTGTGGTGTATGCGCCGCGCTCGCCGTGTTGTTTTGTTGTCTGATTCATCGAACCGCATCCGACGGGTTTGAAATTTGAATTGAAGTCGAGTAAAAGAAGTTTTTTGTTTGTTTGTAAACAAATAGAGCCAGCCAACCCAAGTTGCTCTCATACCGTTGCAAAAGTATTTTATTTTAGTTTCTTATTCTTATTGGGTTTTTCTTTTTTCAGTTCCTTAACGAATGCTGCCATGTGATGGATGTTCCTGCTTTTATTGCATAATTTCAATTTATATTTCAGTTTTTTTTTATTTAAAGTTGATTACTTTACACTCTTACAATGCCAGGCCCTAGACAAAAATCAATAGTGTGGGAAGTATTCAAAAAATCAGAAGGAGGTACAGTAATTCAAATCCAAATAATCGCCTCAACATAGTGTAATCAAAATTATTATTTATGAAATAATTTAACACTGTAACATAAAGTTCCTTGTTTTGTACCTACCAAAGTTGTATTTATTGTTTTTCAAATGAATTAATTTTTTTTTTTTTTGTTACGTACTACCTAAATAAATTAATAAAAAAAACTATGCATCCCTTCACTAGATCTAGAACGTTTGTCTTTGTTTTACTTTTTCAAAACATAAGATGAATAAAAATAATTTGAAAAAAAAAAACCGAGTTGGCTAACTCGGTTTGCAACTCGGTTTGCTTGAATTCTAACTCGAGTTAACTCGGTTAGAGAAATAAGCGGTTTGGCACATCATTACGCTCGTCCACAATGACACTCCCTATGTAAGCTCGATTGATAAAGCCAATTTGCTTGCAGCACAGTTTGCTGTTAATTTGTCGCTACCGGAAAGTGTCATGAGTCCTCCTGTTCTTGAGAGCGTAAATGATTCTATGGGGCGAATCTCCTTTCGAACTCGTGCAGTTGCAGTTGAGTATTGAAAGACCTTGACATACACAAATCCGCTGGCCCGGATAGTATCTCCCCAATTGTTCTGAAGAGGTGTTCTTCAACGCTGGCAAAACCACTGCGTAAACTTTTCCATCTTTCCTACTCTACAGGTCTCTTTCCGAGCGGATGAAAAATAGCATTTGTCCAGGCTGTACCTAAAAAGGCGTCCAATAGCACTCACGTCCCTTCTTCCCAAGGTCATGGAAACGCTGATTAATCATCAGCTCGAAAAATATCTTGAAGAACGGAAGCTTCTTTATGACCGACTTTCGTAGCAATAGGTCCACTGGTGATCTCATGGTTTATCTCACCGAACAGTGGAACAAATCTTTACATCGTTATGGAGAAAGTAAGATTATTGCACTTGATATTTCAAAGGCATTTGATAGAGTTTGGCACTAAGTGCTCTTATTGAAAATGCGTCCTTTTGGTATTGATGAATCCCTTCTTCGTTGGATTAGAAATTACCTTTCTAACCGTTCAATACAAGTTGTATTGGATGGTTTCAAGTCTGAAATTCATAAAATAAATGCTGGCGTCCCCCAGGACTCCGTTTTGTCTCCGACTCTCTTCCTTATATTCATAAATGATCTTCTAATCCATTAAACTGTTTCGCTGAAGACAGTACCCTCAGCTTTTTATATTCGTTTCCAGATGCACATCCTTGTCTTTCGGATGTGGAACTTAAACGGCAGCGTATGATTAGCTCATTAAATTCTGATCTTGACAGCATTGTCCAATTAGGAGTCAAAAACCGTGTAGAATTTAATGCTTCTAAGACTCAATGCTGTCTCCTGTCGTTAAAGCGTAACACACCCCCGATGCCACTATCTATGAGTGGAACTTGCATCCAGGAAACTAATAAACTGTCCTTTTATGGAATGATCACATATTTGACATTGCCATTTCCCTCCCATTTTGATGTTCAGAACTTTAAGACCAATGTGCACCTGTATCTCCTCTTAAATCCTTCCCTATTTTCCTAATGCTCGCACTGTGTTTAAATATACACATATAAATGATACTAATAACCCCTTGAGTGCCTGTAAATTATAAAAAAAATATTACTTATTAACTTCCCATAGGAAGTTATTGTAATGGGTCCGATTTGTCAAATTGAAAATTTTGACATTTTTCGACGTTTCAAGGTCCCTAGAGTCGAAATAAAAGATTTTTAGGAGATGTCTGTGAGTGCGTGCGTCCGTACGTTGGCGACGTTTTATTTCGTCGTCCATAGCTCAAAAACCAGAAGAGATATCGACTTCAAATAAATTTTGTTATACAGATAATTATGCAGAAAGATGCAGAAAGGACTCTCAACAAAATTGCGTGGGTGGTTTTTTTTTTACCATAGCAATTTAAAACAAAGGTGAGCATTTTGGTTAATCCTAAATATCTCACGAACCAATAACACTAGCGAGTTGAATTAAATTTTATATTATATATTGTAACGTGATACGAAACAAGTATATTTTTGGAAAAAAATTCCAATTAACGGTTTTTTATAAATCAAAAAAACTAAAAAAAAATTGTCACCTCGAAAAATCTACGAACAAAAATAGTTTTATCTCCAAAATAATTTTGTACAACGAAGAATAATGTTTTTAACATCTGGTAAAAATTTGAGAAAAATCGAATTGACAGTTTTTTTTTATAAAAAGTAAAAACCTAAAAAAAATAATAAAAGTTGGTAAAAATTGATTTTCGACTCAAATATCTTTTCAAGACTTTAAGCTATTGGCTCAAAATTAATTGAACTTTTTTTTTAATAAAAAATAGAAAAGCTAAAAAACAATAATAAAACTAAGTAAAAATTTATTTCGACTCAAATATCTTTTCAAAATTTAAAAATAGTGGCTTAAAACTAATTTTATCTCACAGAAAATATTGTTTTCAACATTTAGTAAATTTTTTATAAAAATCCAACAGCCAGTTTTTTTTTTATAAAAAATTCAAATCTACAAAAAATAGTATCTACGCAAAATTGGTAAAAATTGATGTTCGGTTCTCGATATCTCGTGAATAATAGAAGACATTGATTTAAAATTATTTTCATTTATCCAATTTGTATTTGTTTATATAAGAAATAAAAACTTTTAAGAAATTCTACTAAAATTAGTATAAATTGGTTTTTGATTAAAAATCTCTTTAACAAAAATAGATTATAAATATTGTCGGTAATTTTTAAACTTTTTAGAATAATAAACCTACAAACCTTTTAAGCAAGACAAATCGACAGACGGGATGGAAAGTTATCAGTGTGGGTCGCACCCCAGCCTCTTTTTTCTTTTCCATTTTTTTCCAATTTGATAAGTCACCCGTTTACACAAAATATTTAATGGAATTGTGCACAAAATAAAAAAACATAGAATAATAAAGTTCAGCTTTCAGTTAAATGAAAAAAAACATTATCAACTGTCATTTTGACATAAGTAGACTTGACTTGATAGTTGGGGAGATTTTTCTTGACTAACTTTTCAGTCAACTTTCCAATACAGTTGCCTTAATTGGATTCCAATGGCCAATGAGATACATACAAGAAACTTCACTTATTTTCAAGTTCCTTATGTCTTCTAAACCTGCCAAATGAATAATTCACAGTGTTACAAAAAACATAAAAAGCTAATATTTTGAAAGATGTACTTTTGACTTGATAATAAGGTAGATTTTTGTTAATTAACTTTCCAGTCAACTTTTCAAAAAAGTTGTTTTGATTGTAAGACAATATTTTGAAAGTTGGCCAATCAGCGACTAGAAACTTACCTTGTCTTCAAGTGCCTTATATCGTCGTGGAAAGCACCTGAGGAAGGTTTCAAGATACTAGAAGATCGAAGGCGGATTTTCCTTTTATAACCATTTAGCTCGATCCAATATCAGACATTTAATTTATTTTACAACGTTATTTGCTCCTGTATTAGATTCGCTGCTCCTTTTAGAATTTCTCTTAAAATACAGTAAAGCAGTTCTTATATTAATTGAAAACGGCATTAACGGTTCTAGGAATAACATTTTTATCGTTTATCTTATCCATTTAAGCTCGATTTTTGTTTCTAAAAAATTTTATATTAATTTTTCAAAAATGTATTCTAGGTTTATCGGGAGAGTTTAATGGAGTATCGACTTACTGCAATTATCCCAAATGCTATACGACTAGCATGCCTGTGTTGGAAGATGGCCTTTCAAGTGGTCATACCTCAGACACTGAAAACAATAACAGACCCATTCAAATGGCAGGTATTTCAATGCTAATGGATGTCAAACGGAACCAGGAAAATAGCAATAATCATGTTAAATCAAATCGTGCCTCACCAAATGTTGATGCTTTTACCACGATCAATGAAAGTCCTGTAAATGGTCAGCTAGACGATTCTGGACGGGATTCTGTGCGATCTAAGCGTGATCATGAAATTTTAGGCCAGAGTCCTAGCAGTAGTAATAGCAAAGTTTTTCAAAACATAGATCCCGATTTGGATTCCCTTTACTCTATAAGTATGAGCATTTTGTATGACACTTTAAGCAATTTAAGTTTAATGTGAAAACTATTTATTTTAAGGTGTATTTCACCGAGGTGCCGACATGGTTCATGTTACACCACCTCCTCCAGCACCAGCTCCTCATCGTAAGCCTACCGTAGTAAGTTCCGATATTTTCCAAAAGAATCAAATTGACCTTAAGGAACAGAGGCCAACGAGTCTAGCGGGTGGAGGAGGAGGAAGCTCAGCAAATTTGTTGAACCGTACAAAGTCACTGAAGTCTTTGGAGAAACCATTTGCTTGCAATCAACCTCCCTCGATTCCCGAGCGACTTAGCAATGTCTCACCATCGAGCAGCTCCCCGGTGTGGGTGCCACGTTACCTTGACACAAGTGTAGGCAAATCTCTGCTGGATACGTCCGATAGACAGGGAAAGAATCTAAGTGGAGATGAAGATGATGTTGACACAGATTTGGAGACTGATAGGCTACTCGGACACCAGCGTCTTGACGATCAGGGCTTTTACGATGACACTAAGAGCTCTTCGTGGGACCGCAAGCCCATATCACTTTTAGCTACGTCCCTATCCAAATTCTCACCCAAAGTCCAGCAACAAAACACAAAGAACTCCAATGGAACTCTCTCACTGCGACAAGGCTTCAACTCCTTGCTAACGAGCACACCCGAGATCCCACCGCCAATTCCGCCAAAGAGTTCCACAACCAGTTTACTTCACAACACTGGAGGCGGTTCAACATCTTCGTTGGATCACAGTGACAAGTCACCCGAGAAGACATCCCCCGAAGTCCATGACGAATGTGCTGTCGTGACCATAGGCAGTCCCAGTGCCGATTCGGGCTCCGATAATTCTGGCAATGGCAGCCAGAAGAACAAGGAGACCCAAAGTTCCGTAACGGGCGAGAAAAAAGTAAAAAAGAGTAAGAATCAGGAAGGTAAATTGTTAGGTTTCCTTCTTTTACAATTTGATGTTTTCATATATCTGTCCGTCTGTCGACGACGACGAGACTCCAGTTGCGGTAGATATGTGTAGACGTTTGATTTTGGTTTTTCTATTGCTAACGTTTCTATTTTTGCATGCGTTCAATTTTCAAATCAAATTGCTGCCTTCACATTGATTTAATTTGTAAGATATTTGTTTTTCTAGAGTGTTCGTTTAGTTCGCGAACAGAATGGGCTTTAAATTAATGGGTTTTTCCTTTTTCTATTTCTTCTTCTTCTGGTGCACTTTTGGGTGCATTTCTAAGGCGGTGCAGTGCTGATTGAAGGTGTACTGTTTCGGGCGAGATATCTAGGATCAACACAATTGGTGTGTGAAGGACAACCCACTAAGTCAACTCGAATGATGCAAGCCGAAGAAGCTGTATCAAGGATTAAGGTGAGTTTTTGGTTTTCGGGATGTTTTAAATCAGTTAGGTATGCTTTTCATTGGAAATGTGCTTGGCTTTTGAAATTGAAAACAATTCATTTAATTTAAAAAATGCTAGTTAAATTTTGGATTACAAAATTGGCTATAAATCATTTTCCAAATAATATCCGCAGCACTTTTGCTTTTTTAATTAAAGCTTTTGAAAAATTTAATTCCATGATTCGTCTTTGAAAAAAAAATACTCCTTATGAAAAAGGGAATTAATTAAGTGAATAAATAACATGGGATAATTTTTGAAAGTTTAGAAAAGTGTTGGTGCCAATTATCGCAAATTCTAGAAAAATAATTCAAACAAATGGGTTAACCTTGGAATGAAATATAGCAAGCAACATTGTACACAGTTTTATTAAATCTCATATCTTGATACGTCAAAGTTTATAGACTGCCAAAGGTGTTATCAACTTTACTATAATTCTCAAGCATTCGATTTGATGAAATGTGTGCTTCAAACTTCAAACAATTACTAACAAAACTTGGAGCACTGGACCTTTTTTTATTTTAACGACTATCATTCTTTTTTGAAATAATTTTTTTTTTTTTTGAAAAAATTCATTAATTTCTGTGATTTTTATTTTTATTGTTTTTAAATTTTTCCTAAGAAAATAACATGGAGTCTTTTTTGTAGTCTAATCGGATTTGTTACAAAAGCTAAAAATATGGAATTTTTAATCTGTTTTAAAAATATTGAATATTCCATATGCGAAACCAATTTCGTAAGAACCATCAGTTATCAATATTATGTTCCAATAAATTTAACTGCAAAAACAACAATAACCTACATTTTTTTTGAACAGAAAATGAAAGTGAAATAAAATATACAAAATAAGGTGTTGGTTCATTATACATTAACATTTATGAATTTTTTTTAATAATTTGTTTTATTAAACTTTCTATGTCACTTTTTCCAACTGAATTTTGTCAGGTGTTATGCAAGCATTTTTGAACTTTGTAACTTTCTTATAACAAAAATGAAATCAGAAATGCTAAAAATTGCATTGGAACATTTTAAGAACTTACTACCCTTAAAATATTTAATTTTTTGAACTATATTGATGTTAACAAAATTTAATTTGTATCGTGTCCACTTTCAGAAATAGCTTTAGTTGGAAAATGAAAAATGTATTTATTATCTCCCCATTAAAATTTTTGTAAGGGTCCGAAATTTGACATTTCTTGACATTTTAAGGTCCCTTGAATTTAAATCCATGTTTTTTAGAGAAAAATATCTGGCATATATAAAGAACGAGCATTAGATACAGCAATTTAAATAAAGTGTACAATTGATTTGTCTCTAAATATCTCAAGAACCAACATTTCTAATGACTTAAATTAAATTTTATTTAAAAAAAATGATGTCATACAGAATTAAGAGAAATTTAAGAAAACTAAAATTATTAATAAATTAACAAATAATATATAGCTCTATAATATTTTACTAAGAACAAAATGATAACTACTTCAGAATAATTGTATGCTTCGAAAAATTACCTTGACATCTGTTAAAATGTTTAGAAAAATTTAATAAATTGTTTATACCTAAAACTTATGAAAGCCCCACAATAAAAATTGTAAAGAGGTCAAATCACACGATCTTTGTGGCCATTTCACGTCGCCTCGGGAAATAACCATGATTTACAACTGCTCAGCAAATATTGCGTTTCATTGACTTACGGGTGTTGGAATGATTGTTCACTGAGCCGGTGGACTCGAAATTGGCCACCAAACTTGGAATACTCGACTTGAAAGGGGGACAGTGTAGCCCATAGAAAAGGCCCAACGCGCATCGTTTCTACTAGAAAACACCCATTTTATCAATGCAAATTTTCTTATTCAATTTAAAATAATAAAAACCTTACCAAACATACACTCAATTGTTCCCATTTCTTCAAATATTTTCAATTGTTGTGTGGGCCGCATCCATCCATAAGAAGAATTTTTAGACGTATGGCCAAGAATGTTGCTTTATTATAAAGATAAATAATTTCGGGCAAGTGGTCGCCGCAGCTGGCTCAAATAAATATCAGCCGAGAGGCCCAATAACGCGCCGAACATTCTCTTCCAAGGCATCAATCGTCTCGGCCTTATCTGCATAGACAAGTAGCTACTTCACATAACCCCATACAAAATAGTCTAGCGGTGTTAAATCACACAATCTTGGGGCATATTCCCGACACAGGTCCACGACGACGCGACGCGATATAATGCGCTCACCAAAACTTTTCTTCAATAAATTACTTCTTTCGTTGTCTGTGTAAAACCGAACCATTTATTTTGGTAATAAATTTACACAATTTGCAAACGTTCTTCAGGAATAAGTCTATTCATGGCAAGCCAAACAAAGTCAAGTGACAGCTGTCAAAAAGATTAACTCCGAAAAAAATATTATTATAAAGATTGAAAACCACTCGTCTAAAAAAACACCCTTTAGTTTCTGTATGTTTCCAGTAACCAAACAAATTTTTTCGGACTTTCTCGTAAGTCTTAAAGATCAAAACTGGAACTTAAATTTCTGTAAGTTTGATATTTGGTCCCATGGACCACATAAATACATTCGGCTTAAGATAATTTCTCAAACGAAATTGTAATTTTACACGATCTTAAGATATTTCGGAAATTTTGTTTTACTGATAGATCTGGGGGGTCATTCCGTAAAACGATAATCGTTAGACGATAGCGTTTCGACGATAGTCTCACTTAACGTAAGACGATAATCGTCAAAGTGATATCGTCAAAACGATAGCGTTTGCACGATAGCTAAGAAGGTATCGTCTGCTATTAATTTCCATTGATAACTAAACAAATTGAAGTAAAAAAGTTTCGGTGTAGTTTAGTTTGGTTACAAAATTAAAATAAAAACTCAAAAAAAAAAAAAAAAAAATTAATTCGGTTACGAAGAAAATTAAGAGATGAATCGGATCTTCTATCTATTCTAACCCAAATTGTTGTTAAATAAATAAAACAATTGCAGTTTTGGAATTGCAAAAGAGGATTTTATAATGATATTGGAAACAATAAATTCGCCAGATGGTTGTCGTTCTACATACATACCTTCAATATTAATACAATACAAATTTGCTGTAACTATTGAAACTTTGGGTTCGGAGGAGCATTGGTATATTCGACAGGCACAAAGCACTAATCCAAAGTAGTTAAACAAAAAATATTTTTGAATTTGATTTGATTTGATTTGATTTGATTTATTGAGTACGTTAAAATCCTAACGTTACAGGTAATTATAAATATAAATAACTGTAACAATAAAAATGAATGTATATATAAAAAAAAAAATAAAAAAAATAACAATTAAATTTCTAATTTGCAAAATTAACGAAAAATCTAATTTTAAACTGTTTTGATTTAATATTTACGTTGACAGAGTCAATTAAGTTATAATGTTTATTAAAAATATTAATTAACTGATTAATCGGACTGTTAGACCCATAGTTCGATCTGCTAAAACTGGGACGTATTGGCAAACTAGTTCTTAACCCAACACGGGCCGCGTTAAAGTTCAAACGACCCAAAACTGAGAAGGAGGAAATAGATCCATTCATTAATCCAACGATGAAGCAAAGCTGTAAAAACTCTCTATGAGCAGAAAGGGATGGGATATTCAAGAGAATTAGGTTCTGAGGGTAGGAAGGCCATTCAATTAAATTTGACAAAAATATCAGACATGAAACAAACATTTTGATAATATAGTTTTATCGTCGGCGGCAACAAATAAAAACACAAAAAGTAACAATAACATCACAAAAAATTAGCATGTTTATTAATAATACATTTTTTGCAAATTTTCAAAATTTCCCAAAAAGAAAAACCAAGTGTAATAACATTTTCAAGTTATTATACAAACATTATATTTCGTTTAGTTCATTTTGACATTTCATTCATAGTATAAGAGTATTTGAAATATACTGAACGATTTTATATTGAAAACGATTGACGAGACGATAGTGATAAAGTTACGTGAAGCAAATTATTGACGATATCGTTAATGATAATCGTTTTGACGATTATCGTTTCGGAAATTACGGAATGACTCCCCTGACAATATTTTAATATTTCACAAGCTTTTTTTTAATTTCGACGTTTTCATTACAATGTAGAATAATTATTCTTCTAATCTTTATTTTTGTTAACTTCCCATAGGAAGTTATTGTATTCGGTTCGATTTGTCGAATTGAAAATTTTGACATTTCTCGACGTTTCAAGGTCCCTAGAGTCGAAATACAAGATTTTTAGAAAGATGTCTGTGCGTGCGTGTGTACGTACCTACGTTCGCGAATTTTTTCGTCGTCCATAGCTCAAGAACCAGAACAGATATCGACTTCAAATAAATTTTGTTATACAGATAATACAGCAGAAAGATGCAGAAAGGACTCTTTTAAAAAAATTGAGTGGGTGTTTTTTTTACCATAGCAATTAAAAATAAAAATTGTAAATTTAGAATAACCCTAAATATCTCACGAACCAATAACGCTTGAGACTTGAATAAAATTTTATATTATATATTGTAACGCGATAGAAAACAAACATATTTTTGGAAAAATATCCAATTGACGGTTTTTTTATAAATCATAAAAATTGAAAAAAAAAAAAATATTTGTCACCTCGAAAATTGTATGATAAAAAAATGATTTTATCTCCAAAATAATTTTGTGCAACGAAAATAACGTTGTCAACATCTGGTAAAATTTTGAGAAAAATCGAATTGACACTTTTTTTATAAAAAATAAAAACATAAAAAACATTACTCAAAGTCGGTAAAAACTGATTTTTGACTCAAATATCTTTTTAAAAATTTGAGATTATGGCTTTCAACTAATTTTAACTTATAAGAAATATTGTTTTCAACATTCGGACAAATGTTGAGAAAAATCGAATTTACAGTTTTTTAACAAAAAATAAGAACCTAAAAAAAATTACTAAAAGTTCGTAAAAATTGATTTTGGACTCAAATATCTTTTCACAAATTTGAGATATTGGCTTAAAATTAATTTATTTTTATAAAAAAATATTTTTTTTAAAATTCGGTAAAATTTTGAGAAAAATCGAATTGACAGTTTTTTTTACAAAAAAAATAAAAACCTAAAAAAAACAATACTAAAACTTCTTCAAAATTTACTTTCAACTCAAGTAGCTTTTCAAAAATTAAAGATATTGGCTTCAAACTTATTTTATTTGACAGAAAATATTGTTTTCGATATTCAGTAATTTTTTTTATAAAAATCCAACGACGCAAATTTGGTAAAAATTGATGTTCGGTTCTTGATATCTCTCAAATTAATTTCATTCATCCAATTTGAATTTGTTTGTTTTTTTATATATGCAAAATATTGTTGGTAATTTTGAAATTTTTAAAAATAAATAAAATGACAACTTTTTTAACACAACACGAAAAGCTATAAACTTTTAAGCAAGACAAATCGACAGACGGGTTGGGAAGTTATCAGTGTAGGTCGCATCCCAGCCTCTTTTTAATTTTCTTACTCTCCAAATTTAAGTTGCTTTTAAAGGAATCACACTCAAGAACAAAATAACACTTAACTGAATGTCTCGAATGATAATTTTGGTTTGATGGAGCTTTTTTTCGTACTCTTAAGTTTAGTTCTTTGTTTTATCTAACTTCCAAAAGTATTTTTCCTTTAAATTACATAGTTTTCTTCCTGGATAAACAGCAGATATATTTTCTATTCAATTATCATAGGCAATATCCTGTATCCTATAGTTGTTCCCGAGTTAACAGACCTTGAAGATAATCTTTTCATAGGCAAATTAAATTTTTGTTATTTCCTTGTAAATACTAAACGCCGCGCCGCGCCGTACGACTATTTAATGAAAGTTATAGAAACAACAAAAATCGATTAACCAAATATGGGTGCTCTTAACTACAAGTAGGTATATGTCTTAATTGAATGCAAGTATTTAGTGCGTATGAATGTAAAAGATACATTTGTATCTATCTTTACGTACTTCAATTTGTAAACAGGTGTTACATTCGTGCTATGACACATTTATAGCTACATACATACATATATGTTGATGCAAACAAAAATATTTTTGTTTCTATTTTAATAACGACTTGTAAAAAAGAATATTCTATTAATGAATATTAGTGCATAATGTAAAGTCGTTAAAAACAGGTCACACCACTGAAATAGTTCTAACTTGAATATTAACCTAGTTTTTAATATTGTTTATAGTTAGAATAGTGTTTTTTTTTTAAATAAGCATATTTAGCTTTTAGTTTTGTGTGTTTTAAATAATTAATTACGTTGAAGGTATTTGCATATTACATTTGTATAAAAAAAATATACTATATCATTAATTAAGTTTGAAATTCAACACAATTCATTTTATGAGCAAACTAACGTATTAAGTTAAATTTATTTTTACAGCACAAAAGAGTCTACCAAGAAAATTAATTAAAAAATGTTGTTTTTTTTTTTACAAAAATTATTGAAATAAAAATGTTTAAGTAAAATATTTTGTTTATTGTGTTTGGCTATGAAAAAATCATACTTCATACATCATCTCCAGTTTCCCTAAGTAACAATTTGTTGTAAGTAATTTTTGGAGAACTAATAGCAAAGGAATTCGATAGTGAGCTTTAGTAAAATTTACTTGTTTATTTTCTTTATTATTCACATAAATAATACAAATACATTGGTCGAAGTCTGAAAACGAGGATATTTTCATATTGGCTGTGCCCGACGCGGCCGGCGCGGCGTGTCTGTGTTTCTGATGTTATTTGACCGTTTAACCCTCAAGCGGTTGCGCGGTCATTTGTAACGGGAGCGGGCGCGCGTAACCGAAAAGACCTATCGGATGAATAAGAGAAATAAAGCACTTATTATTCCATAAATATTTATTTATTTGTACTCAGATACATTATCATTGTCTTTAAAGCCTAATTTGTCAAAAAAGTACTTAAAATTATGAAAAAGGCTACTAGAAATGAGAATTACATATGATGGGTAAAAATAATAATATGAACGAAAATTTACTAAGCGCGGTCGATTCGACTACGCGCGACCGCTTGAAGGTTAAAAAGAAACTTTTACATTATTTTTTCGTAGTTTCGTAGAACTATCATTTCAAGAATTGTGAATTGAGTGCATTCGAAAACTTTAAAGTTAAGCTATTTTTTATTAGACATATTCGAGACCTAAAACAAAAATTGGAATATTTTTCGATACAAGTGTCAGTGAATTTAAACTAAAACTTTACTAGTTAAGTATATAAGAGTTTTTGCACAAACTGAAATAAGCCTTAAGCCAATACCATTGGGTTTTTTTTCAAGATATTTAAGTTGAGAAAATGTCTTGCAGTTCTTTGTTTTAATGTTTAAAAGCATACGTTTAATTGAATTTGGATTTTTAAAAAAGAAACAAAAATGAAAGAAAAATTGTTTTTTGTTGTTATTGTGGACAGGACATCTTTGCATTGGACTGAAAGTCACATATCATTAAAAGGGTTTTCAATAAGAATGGCCCGCTGTTTGAGCAGCTGTCATTTTTTTACATTTTATAAGTAAAATCTATGGGCAGGTTCAGACCACATAAGGGACATGAAAGTAAGGCAAGTTTTTGATGTCTGATTGGCCAGCTGCCAAAAAATTACTTTCCAATTAAGGCAACTTTAATGGAAAGCTGACAGGAAAGTTAGTCAAGAAAAATCTTCCTAACTATTAAGTCAAGTCTACTTCTATCAAAATGACAGTTGACCATGTGTTTTTATTCAAATGAAGGCTGCTGAACTTTGTTACTCTGTGATTTTTTAATTGGGCAGGTTCAGACAACATAGGGACTTCATTTGCAGTCAACTTCATTCTTTGAACGTAAATTTTGACAAAAGCAACTATTTAGTTTTTTAAGTATCATAAATTTCAAATTCAGAACTTTACTTCACAAACCTCTACTTCAAGTTCATAGTACAAAAACTACCAAAACCATTTTTGTCTACATAACACTCCTCAGGCAAGCTACAAGTCCATCACGATTTGTATTTTGTATTGTAAAGAAATATTACTTATTTCTTTTCCAAATTTATAAGGAAGCTTTTTACAAAAATCATTTAATGACGTTGTGCATAAAATAAATAAATCATAGAGTAATAAAGTTCAGCTTTCAGTTGAATGAAAAAACATGATCAATTGTCATTTTGACATAGGCTGACTTGACTTGATAGTTAGGGAGATTTTTCTTGAATAACTTTCCATTCAACTTTCCAATAAAGTTGTCTTAATTGGAAGGCAATTTTTTGGCAGCTGGCCAATCAGATGCTTGAAACTTGCCTTACTTTCAAGTCCCTTAGTCGTCTGAACCTGCCCATTTTCTGCAAAACTTTATTTAAAGCTTTCTGTAAAAGGATCCCTTGTCAATTTCGAAAAGAAATAAGTAATATTTCTTTACAATACAAAATACAAATCGTTATGGTCTTGTAGCTTGCCTGAGGAGTGTTTTGTAGACAATAATGTTTTTGGACTAAGACAGATGTTTGAAGTAGAGGTTTGTGAAGTAAAGTTCTGGATTTAAAATTCATGACACTTGAAAAACTAACTAATTGCCTTGGTCAAAATTTACGTTCAAAGAACAAAGTTGAGTGCAAATGAAGTTCCTGTTGTCTGAACCTGCCCTATGTCATTACAAAAATGGAACAAAACACGATCTAAAGTAGCATTCACATGAGCGCGACCAACGAACGACGAATGAATTACAAAATGTGAGTTTATATACGTTTGAAGACATATTTCCACACAAATTCTTAACAAAACGATAGCAATGTAGTTTCTATTTGATTTATTGTGCATACTTTTACTTTTCAATATCATATATTAATAAATTTAAGAAAACAAATTTATTCGTCGCGAACAAAATTCTAGTTGATACGAACTGTCAAACTTTATTCGCGTCCCACATACCATCCACACTGCAACGAATAAATTGATCGCGTTCCACATACCATCCACACTGCAACGAATAAATTGTTCGCGCGCTACATAACCTAAAAAATCATTCTTGTGTTTTGATTTCGATGGTGAATGGTGTTCGGCTGTGGATGCACATGAAATCTTTTCCTTGTTTTGTTTATTAACAAGGACACCAATAATTTTTTTTTTTAACAAATATAGCTTCGACAGCATTTTCTTAATCGGTTGTTTTCAAACAAAACACAATAATGATAAACACAAAAAAAAACAATTGTCAAAGTCAAACTTCATTCGCGACGAATTAAAAACTCTCATGTGAAAGAAATGTCAAAATCGACGAATATTCGTTCATTCGTTGGTCGTTGGTCGTGCTCATGTGAATAATGCTTAACAATGCATTGAAATTACCAGAATGCAATGCAAGAAAAACTTATCACTTTTCGTTGGTCGCTGGTAAAGCACCTTCTCGACCGGCAATAGCGAAATTGGTGGACAGAGCTGAGCTGTTAAGTCAAGTAAGTGATGTAAAGAATCGGAACCGATTGCATCACTGAAAAGCAACTGATAGTTACTGCTGTAGCCCATAGTGTTTACGAAAACCTATAGGTTTGTCGATTCTTCGTTGATCTTTGGAATTAGGTATTGATGACATAAAACCGTATTTTGCATCAAGACTTATAGATCTTAAGGCTACTGAAGTTTGATTGACATAAGAAGTCAACCAGATCAATCAACAACAATGTGACGCCGCCGCCGCTTGGGTCTCGGAAAAAAACAAGGTTGAAATGCATTTCCATTCTTAAAAAGTCACTGTTTGGTTTTCAGTTTCGGTTATGGGAAGATATTGATGTAGAACAAGAAGGCGCTACGTGCTTTACAAGTGACGAATTGTAGTTTTATTTCTTAAAGAAGTTTAATACATGTAGACTCTTTTATTTGGAGGCAGATTATCTTTCTAGGGTTAAGATATACTTGTTTTTTTTTTTTTAATATGAAAATGAAACCTCTTATTGGAAAACACTATATATTTTGTCATAAATAAAAATGCAACACACAGAATGTGAAAAACCAAATTATGTTTATAGTCTTAAAAATTATAAAAAATTAGAAAAACTGTACAGTGAATTCCTAAAACTTCCTGATAATAAAATCATACACAAATCATCCAAAAGCGATTAAACGTTAAGTCTTAGTAGATCTTGTGATCTGAAATTCACATTGTAAGCGCCTTTATAGCAATTCGTATATCTGCTACTCTTCGTTACTATTTATAAAGTAAAGCTTATGCAAAGTCATAACAAAGATATAATAATTTTGTTCAAATAAAAATGATTTAAATTTATTTTTCATTTTTGTATAGTGGGACCAATGTTTTAATTTTAAAATACTGTTTTGAGTTGCATATTTTTGTTTTCTTGAAATTGCTTATCACACTAAAAAAAATTATCATTAAAAACTTGTTTTTACCTTCATTATATTTCCATATATGCTCAAACTTGGATTTGGATAAAACATCAATAAAAACATTACCATTTAATGCTCCTGTAGACATTGGTAAGTCATTTGAAGTAATGTTGGGCAATCACCTTTGAACCATCATAATCATTTAATATAATCATGTTTCTAAAATTTTGCTTTAAGTACACATTCATCAAAACCTTATAGACGACATTAGAAATTTTTTTGTTTTAATATTTTTGTAACTTCTTTTTATTTTAGGCTCCCGATGGTGATGTCCAGCCTAGCACTGAAGTCGACCTCTTCATTTCAACCGAAAAGATCATGGTCCTTAATACTGACCTTAAGGAAATTATGATGGACCATGCTCTCCGAACGATCTCATATATTGCTGACATCGGTGATTTGGTCGTCCTCATGGCCAGGCGACGTTTTGTCTCACAAGACATTGACGATGGACCCAAATTAAATCGCACCCCAAAAATGATATGTCATGTATTTGAAAGTGACGAAGCCCAATTTATTGCCCAATCAATTGGTCAGGCATTCCAAGTGGCCTATATGGAGTTTTTAAAAGCGAACGGAATTGAAGATCATAGTTTTGTCAAAGAAATGGACTATCAAGAGGTATTAAATAGCCAGGAGATATTTGGCGATGAATTAGAGATATTTGCAAAGAAGGAATTACAAAAAGAAGTTGTTGTACCCAAAGCTAAGGGTGAAATTCTCGGGGTGGTTATTGTTGAAAGTGGTTGGGGGTCAATGTTACCAACTGTTGTGATTGCAAATTTAATGTCTTCAGGAGCAGCAGCCAGATGTGGACAATTAAATATTGGCGATCAGTTAATAGCTATCAATGGATTGAGTTTAGTTGGTCTGCCATTGTCGACTTGTCAGACTTACATCAAGAATTCTAAAAATCAAACTGTTGTTAAGTTTACTGTAGTGCCCTGTGCTCCTGTGGTAGAGGTGAAAATTAAGAGGCCCAACACTAAATATCAATTAGGATTCAGTGTGCAAAATGGTGTGGTAAGTATGCTTCCAAGCTACAATGCGGGATAATTCTTTAATTTAACTGAGTTATTGTTTTGGAGGCGTTTTCTTGAAGGAGCCTACTCTGTATCTTGTTTTGTTGGTTAATTTGAACAAAATCGGAGCATGTATTTTAATTCAGTTACTTTTAATCTCTAGAATCTTAATTGAAAAAAGTATTTTCTAGTTGCTTGAAACAAGATACAGAGCATATACTCAGGTGAACAATTTAGCCCCTGTTTGGGCGCCATCCATTCCTACGGTTTAAATTTACTTTTCTTCCAGATTTGCAGTCTTCTACGTGGAGGGATCGCCGAAAGGGGTGGTGTCAGGGTAGGACACCGCATAATTGAAATTAACAATCAAAGCGTAGTTGCTGTACCACATGAGAAGATAGTTAATTTGCTGGCTACATCTGTTGGAGAGGTTTTTATTTATTTTTATAGTCAAATTTTTATCAATTCTTGTTAAATATTTATTTTCCTTTTAGATTCTCATGAAAACAATGCCAACGTCAATGTTTCGACTTCTAACTGGTCAAGAAAATCCTATCTATATATAAGTGTTTTTTTTGTTTGTTTGTCTTTTTGTATTTGCTATCAACCTTTAAAGGTTTTTATTTTCCTTATTAACAAAATGTATAAATCTCATAAATGATACATAAACTAGTATTACTTAAAAACAAAAAAGTCATTTATAAATTTGCTTTAATTAGCAGATTCAAAATAATAAAAAGAAAATTATTTATTTTGATATACATACATAAATAGAATGTAACAAATTTTTTGAAATAGATATAATTTAATTAGTTATGTATTTATTCATCAGCATTTATTAAATTAATTTCAAATTTATTTATAACTTTAAAAATATATATATATGTATATACATATATAAACTTAAATATATAAATTTAGCAAAACAAGCAGTGCCCCAAACATATATACATACATAGTTCATGTGCAAAATCAACTCATAACTTTTCCGTCCGCTTAAATCAGAAACAAAATTAAAATAATTAAAAAATATTATCCTAAACTTATTTATTTATACACAAAACACACACATAGTATAATATACAAAATAAAACCACCTTCTTGTCCAGAACTCAAGGATGTTAGGTGTCTTATGTTTTTTTGGGAATCATTTTAGTTCTTTTCCGAACAGATTTAAAATGAAAGGAACAAATTTGTTTTCATTTCTGCCTGTGAATAGTCATTGCGAGATATTAATATTCTATGTATGTATGTACATTATGTACAATCATTTTTGAAAAATACTGAATGAAAATGATTGTCAAAAATTTCCAAGTACTCACGTTAGTGTTGTGAAGAATCAAAACCGTATGGCTACGTTCAGACGGCGACTATTCGATTCGATTTTTTCACGTATGCGGTTTTATCGAATACGAGACGGCGGCGCGGCGCGGCGTTTCACACGAGAAATATTCGATTCGATTTTTTCACGTACGGGTTTTGAGGCGTGGCAGGGGACACAGCACTGTCGGCAGTCAACCGACCATCGTCATCATGGATCCAAGTATTCCACTTATTTTTTATTGGTATAGAAATGTTAATAAGAAACGGTTAGTAAGTCGAAGATCCTGTATACATCCTCTTTTAGAGAATGGTCCACAGCGTTAAAAACGTTACAAAATTTTACCTAAGCCTGAGAAATGACGAACAGAAATTTTATAATTATTTTCGTATGTCGAAGCCTGGATAAATATTTATTAAAATTTCTCTCCACGAATTTTGTGTGGCAACTTTATTTTTATACATGTCCAATGACTTATCCCACAAATTAGAACGTTCTTCAATTAGTGAAATAAATAATTCTGTTGAAATATTATCGTCTTGCATCTTGAATAGCTATAATTCGAAAATCGAAAACACGACGTAATGAACGAATTCGATGAAATTTTGTTCGTGTGAACGACACAATATAAAGATAAGCGCTACTTATCATGTATACGATAAAAATACATTCAAGATTTATCGAATCGTAGTGACAAGTTCGTACGGTATACGGAAAAATTATTTCACGAATGCGGGATTTTCCCGCATGGGCTTCGTGTGAACGTATAAATATAACACTTGCTGCCACTGCTCTATTCGATAAAATCCCGTATACGGTATACGAGAAAAATATGGTCGTCTGAACGTAGCCTATGTGTCGCTCATTAACAACTGGGAATACTACTGCTGATGAAGAGCGTGGTGTTGATTAAAATCTAGATTTTTCAATTCCTCATATTCATAAAGTCTTAAGTATTAACAAATTATTGATGTGGACGACGCGACGTTTAAAACTTTTCAAAAAAAGTTTTCTGACCCTGTTATTTCTCGATTATTTTATCACAATTTGCAAACGAGGTGTTGTGACTTAACACCATAAAGCTTTTTTCTTTAAGGCCAAGGTGAAAAATAAAGTCCTTACAAATACTCTGCTATCGACTCACGACCTTAAAGATTGGAATTGTGAAGTTTTCTAAGATTTCTAGGATAATGTGCTTCGTGAAAATGATTTAGTGCTCCAACTATATCCATGGCTGCTACTTTGCTGATATGATCTTAAATGTTTAATAGTATACTTTGCTCTTTGCAATGTGATAAATAGTTGTTGCGTTCTTTTAAAAATTACTATTTTTATTTTTTAATAAAATAAAGTTTTTTCATCAAAACTGGCTCGCAACAACGTAGAGATGATCCGACTCTTAAAACCATCACTCTTCGTATATTGTAATAATTTAACGGGTTTAAAACTAAATACGTGCTCACAAAATACAATTATTTTATTTCTGTTCAAAAGAAAAAAGTCTCAAATACAAACTGAATCGAATCAAGTTTCAGGGAATTTTAATACGCATTCTTGAGGATAAAGTCTGGTTTAGGATTAACCAGGTGTTCAGAGCTTAAAATAAAAATGTTCACATACTCAACATACTCTTCTTATCTGTTTGATTGGCTATTTATACCCATGTTTATGTTAGTATGAGCTGGTCGATATATTTTCTCAAACATTGGTCAAAAGGCTTTACACGAATTCAAATGGATTTATGTAGACGTTATCAAAAATTATACACAACTCTAGACGAATCAGACTAAATAAATACCAAATCTTCTCAAGAAATAGCGAAGAATTCAAAAGCTACTTTCAAAACACAGTATCGAAAGCTTGATCTTTAGTTAAAGGATTAAATATTATTTTTTCAGACTTCACAAAATCCACAAAATTGTATGGTTCCCAAATAAATACAAAACACTAATTCTGAATTCAAAAATGCTTACACTACTTTAAAAAAAAATTAAATAAATGAATGCTTATTTTAAAAATATCCTCAACATGTCATTAAATAAACCGTCATAAGAAACCGCATTCATTTTTAATTTATTTATGTCTTAAAAAATGTAATTAAAAATTGTTGGCATTTATAGTCAAAAATATTAAAAAACAAGAAAAGGAAAGCTGTACATAAAACAAAGCAATGACAGACATAGATTTGAATTATTTATAATAATAAAACAAGAAAAATAAAAACTAAACACATCATAAACTCACCACACACACACACATAAAAATAAAATATATATATTTATTAAAAATATAAAGAATAAATAAAAATTAACAACAAAATTTTTATTTACAAAATAAAACAACTCCCTTTACTCATATTGTATTTATTCATCCCTTAAAAACAAAAACAACAAAATAAAATAAAAATATAGATATGAAATATAAAAAAATAAATTAAAAAAACAAAATAAAAAACATCAAAACATCAAACAAATTTCAAAATCGTCCAAAAAAAATATTATACCTATTAGTGTGTTATATCAATGCGTTTATATATATACATATGGGAAAAAACAAGAGAATATATAAATAAATAAAAAAAAATGATGTATAAAAAATATATGTACACATTATAGTATATAATAAATAATATAAAGATTCCTTATGATATACATTATATAGTTTTGATATGGAAAGCTTGCTAATAATAAACATTAAAAATTTACAAAACAAAATAAAAAAAAAATTAAATTAAAAACAAAATTATTAAATATACATAAAACATATATAAAATTGTATTTAATAGCCACATCATATTTTAAGAAAACACATACCTACATATATTAAAAATATATTTAAACAATAAAAGCAAATATAAAACAAATACAAATAAAACAGAAAAGAACAGATGATTAGTGGGCAGAGAATGATTTCTTAAACTATAGAACAAAATAATAAAATTATAAATTATTATAAATCACCATTTTTAGGTTCCAATATTACAGCACCGCTCCTGACATAATTATGTAAAAAAGTTCTATTCGCACTTGATCGAGAGAAAAGTTTTGTAAAGATGCAATAAAAGCTTGCTTACAGTGGCGCTTGTAAAAAATCTACACTCTGAAAATTAGTTTTTAGTAAATTTTGCAATAAATTATATCAAACATTTGTTTTTAAAAAGCTTGCAACTTTATAATATCTTTTATCAATCAAGTGTGAATATTCTTCAAAAACAAAAATTAAAAAATAAATTGTAAAATATTAAATTGCGATTGCAAATCAATTCCACTATAAAGCAAAGTAGATTAAATTCATTCACTTGCAAAACATTAAATAAAACCAAAAATGAGCAACAAAATTTAGATAAAATAAAAAAAAACAACCCGATTAAACAATAACAAAAACAAAAAAAAAACTAAGCAAAAATATAAAAAATACATTATAGCAAAACAAAAACAAAAAGTTAGCAAAACTAAGCGAATTGTCCATTGGGGTTATTGATTAAATGTTGTTACGAGATTTTTTAGTTTTTCTTTGTTAAGCGGTTTTGCTGCTTAATATAGAACATATACATAAATAGATAAACTTAATGCAGAAAAGAACTAAAAATAATATGTACTGGTATTTGCCTTCTTCTAGTGTGTCTTATGATTAATAAGTCCATGTTTAAATTGTGTAATTTATAATGAATGCATTATATTGTTTGTCTACTGTTTGTATTTTACTACAATTTAAATGCCTTTATGTTTTAATTTTGCGGTGGAATTCTGTAAGTGAAATGTATGATTATTTTGTTTTTATTTTTATATTTAAAAAAGATGAAACCTTACTCAAAAAAAAGAAGAACTATATGGTTTCATTTTCGGCTAAAATTATTACAAAACTAAAAAAGAAATTTCTCAAACAAGACAAGGGTTCCATTTTTTCTAAATCCCCTTGTTATATTGTTGTTCGAATCAAAATCTTATTACTTTTCACACTTAGTTATATTTTATAATTTTCATACAGTAGTATATAACTTGTGTTCCTTAACCTTAAAATTATTTAAAATAAACTTACAGATTCTAACTAATAGAATTTGTTCAACATTTTTATTTTCAAAAATATATACCAACTTAAGGTATATAAACAATATATATTTTTTAAACTTATGGTGTATATGCTTTTGTTATAAGATTTTAGGAAACATATTTAAATGAAGATTGTTGTACCTTTAAGATGCCGAACAAAAACAAAAATAAAAAAAAAACATAAAATACAAACATTGAAAATCCTTTCTATACATCAACATTGTTAGCTTCATTCAACTATTCAAAAACTATAAAAATTTAAAAAAGAAAACTAAAAAACAAAAAACAATTAAAATCTGTACCAAATGAAAATAAATTGAAAATGATGAAATAAAAACAAATCTAATTATATCTGATCGACAATGCTTAAAAAGAAAATAAAGGAATTACTTACGCAATTTATACTTTGTTTTATATATGCAGTAATATTGAACATTATTATTATACAGTATTATTAATTTTTCGGTTGGAAAGTAGAGCTAAATAAAATACATACAGCGGTATATTTTTGATGAACATTTAATTTATTTATAAAGTTTGGAATTTATCATTTTTTTTTAAATCAACATCATTCAAATATTTGAAGATTTGATACCTACTTGAAAAGTCGAATCATTTTTGCGCATGCGGAATTTTCAGATATACTCTGGTAGTGTTAGTGTGCGACTTTTGCTCATTTGATTTTTTTATCATCGTTCTGTGTCAAGTTTGTAATGTATTTACAATTTGTGTTTTTATAGTTAAAATGTTCCGTTTTGATCATCGTTCTTTGGCAAAGCGAGATTGCCAAAGCTACGACAACGTGGAAAATATGTCAGGAAGGTTTTCTGGTCTGCAGGCAAGAACAAAAGAAAAATGTAAATTTCCCACTTTTGTACCATGTGCAGGGCACTCATTAAACTTGGTAGGAGTGCATGCCGCTGAGTGGGTTTTAGAACCAACCAAATTCTTTGACATTATTCAAAAATTATATTACTTTGTTTCGGTATGTTCTCATCGATGGAGTGTGTTGACTGCTCATTAAGGTCCAAAAAAAGTTTTAAAAAGTTTTTCTCAAACAAGATGGTCGGCACGAGCTGATGCACTAAGCGCCTTATATAAAGGTCATCAAGAAATTGAAGAAGCTTTGATGTCTATCGCGAACGATTTAGGACAGGCACGAGAGGCCAGAGAGGAAGCATTTAGTCTTTGCAAAAAAATGTCCAAGCTTGAATTTACCACGCTCACGCCAGACTTTTTTTGACGGCTCTGGACCCTCAGTAATTCTGATTGGGAAAGAAAGATTTAAAATTGAAACCTGAATTCAGAAGACTTAAAAGAGAACTGCAAATCTTTTGCTAAATTTTACACCGAAGATGTGAAAAGAGATGAACTACATACATGCTGAATGCCTGAATTTAAAAGACTATAGGTACTTGAAAATTAGTCCACACGAAAATGAAAAAACTGACAACATTCTAGAGCTTTATAATTTCTTAAAAACTAATAAAATTGAAGATGAAAATCCAAACGTTGAAATTGCACTAAGAATTTTCTTAAGTATGATGGTGACCAATTGCAGTGGGGAACGTCCTTCTCTAAGTTAAAAAGAATCAAAAACGAACTCAGAACTACAATGATTCAAGAAAGATTGACATGTTTGCCGCTGATGTCAATCGAAAGCGACATCCTCAGAGGCATCGATTTTGAAGATGTGATCAATGATTTTACTAATCTCAAATCAAGAAAAAGACCCCTTCAATAAAAATATTCCTTTCTTTTACCTGAAAAAATATAGTCTGTGTCACTATATTGTTCTTTAAATTACATTCTCATTAACTTTTTTAATTGTCTGTTATTTAAATTTTGTTTAATTTTGAATTTTTATATGAAATATATATTTATTTTTTGTTTTTATTTTTACACTGTTTTTGTTATGTTTTAAATGCTGCAATAACTATTTATCTTTTTAATGTATGAAAAAAAAAATGTTTTTATTTAAAAAATTAAAAGAATAAATATCAATTCAAAGTTATGTGATTTTTTCTGTATACCTTTATTACACAACATAATATTTTTATATAATCATACAGGGGCCCCATTTTCGAAAAGTGCCCAGGGCCCCCAAAAGGGTAAAGACGGCCCTGATCACGGTTGCCCACAAACAAAGTTTAAAATGGTCAAGGAGCAGCTGCCTGCAGGAACCAAAGGTTGTCCAAATCTTTGTCTTTAAAGAAAAAATCAGGGAACATGGCGCCCATCGTTAACGGAAACCTTGTCCAAGTCTCATTATCAAAGATGATTAGTTCAATGATGATACTTCTCCATAATCCACATCACACTTTTTTACCATTATTTTAACGGTTTATGTTCTAGAGAAATAGCCAGTTGCATTCCTACTCTTAAACTGTTCAATCGCTCTTAAACTGTTCTGGAATGCTCATCAGTATACTCTCGAGAACAACTTCAGTCGTACTGTCAAATACAGAGATTCGTTCTTTAGCCGTACTACGCGAATGTGGAATGCCTAACCACACTCTGTCTTTCCTAGTCATTGCAATATTCAGGAATTCAAAACCCATGTGCACTGACATCTCCTTTCAAACCCTCTCTCCTTTTCCTAGTGCTCTCTGAATAATAAGGGTAGTAATATCCCCTTGAGTGTGCGCTCATTATAATGGGTGATTTTTTAAGAGCTTGAGAACTTTTTTAAAAAAAAAAACGCATAAAATTTGCAAAATCTCATCGATTCTTTATTTGAAACGTTAGATTGGTCCATGACATTTACTTTTTGAAGATAATTTCATTTAAATGTTGACCGCGGCTGCGTCTTAGGTGGTCCATTCGGAAAGTCCAATTTTGGGTAACTTTTTCGAGCATTTCGGCCGGAATAGCCCGAATTTCTTCGGAAATGTTGTCTTCCAAAGCTGGAATAGTTGCTGGCTTATTTGTGTAGACTTTAGACTTGACGTAGCCCCACAAAAAATAGTCTAAAGGCGTCAAATCGCATGATCTTGGTGGCCAACTTACCGGTCCATTCCTTGAGATGAATTGTTCTCCGAAGTTTTCCCTCAAAATGGCCATAGAATCGCGAGCTGTGTGGCATGTAGCGCCATCTTGTTGAAACCACATGTCAACCAAGTTCAGTTCTTCCATTTTTGGCAACAAAAAGTTTGTTAGCATTGAACGATAGCGATCGCCATTCACCGTAACGTTGCGTCCAACAGCATCTTTGAAAAAATACGGTCCAATGATTCCACCAGCGTACAAACCACATCAAACAGTGCATTTTTCGGGATGCATGGGCAGTTCTTGAACGGCTTCTGGTTGCTCTTCACTCCAAATGCGGCAATTTTGCTTATTTACGTAGCCATTCAACCAGAAATGAGCCTCATCGCTGAACAAAATTTGTCGATAACACGCGCGAAACACATTTCGAACCGAACACTGATTTTGGTAATAAAATTCAATGATTTGCAAGTGTTGCTCGTTGTAAGTCTATTCATGATGAAATGTCAAAGCATACGGAGCATCTTTCTCTTTGACACCATGTCTGAAATCCCGCGTGATCTGTCAAATACTAATGCATGAAAATCCTAACCTCAAAAAAATCACCCGATACAAAATAAAATGCACGATTGGGTCGCACGAACTTGCTCTTGTATGCAAAGAGTCTGCTTAAAAAAGTACCTACATATATAAGATTTAAAAATATACCTGTAAAATAAGTTTGTCTTCAAAGATATAAATGCCATTTGATTTGTCAAAAAAAAACTCCATTTTTCAATTTTTGTGTTTGAAAATCTTTAGACCGGTTTTATTTAAATTAATTTTCTTATTTAATTTAATTTTCCATTTTTTCTTAAAAATATTTTTGTTATGCAGCTGTTTAGTAATTGTAAATATACGTTTTAGATTTGAATTTCGTAAAAAATGTAGACCCTTTTTCGAGAATTCGAATTTTGAAAAAAAAATGATTCAATATTTTTTCAAAAATCCAAAAAAATATATACGGGAGCGGGTCGAAATGCTGTATTTTAAAATACTGTATGGTCAAAATTCCCTTCCGGAGCAATACAAAACTACATTTTTTAACTAAAAGAAGCCAAGTTAAAAAAAATTTAGAGAATTTTCCGTAGACTATGCGAATAGTATTTTATTGAATATTAATTTATAATTTGTTGAAAAAACTTAACTTTTTATTATAATAAAAATATGAAATACTCGTAAAATATTATGTTAATGGAAATAGTTTGTGTATTCGAATGAACTTATCGAATACACACCATTTTTTGTCGGTAAGCTAGTTTCCAGGTATTTCCTTTGTATACACAAAGGCGCGATTCATCCCAAGACACAACTCATCCTACGACAACTCATCCCAGAAATGAAAAATACTTGTAAGCATACTTAAATAAAACAATTGTTTGTGTATTCAACTAGTTCGTTCAAAGCTTTTTCCTTTGGATAGGTTAATTTTAATTTCATATTAGAAGAACCAGGATGGAAAATAAATTATCTGAAGATAAGAAAGAGGAAGAACATGTATGTTTAAATTGTAAAGCGATCGCCTATTGGTTGTGTAGTTAGGTAGGTGTCTAAAACGAATAAAGAATAGTTCATTGGCGTGCTCAGCTTTATGCAGATAGATAGATAAAGCAATGTTTATGATGATAATGAAGGAATGTTATTGGTGGGTAGAAGGTACTTACTACAATCCAATCACATTCCATCTTTCCAACAAGTTTCCAGCATGAAGTTATTACGTTCAGTTTATTTTTTTCGTTAAAGTTTAAAAAAAACAAGCATACGAACTGGTACAAGAAATTGCTATTCATGTGTTATTTACAGTCTTAATCTGTCGCAGTAGCGCAAGGCGGCCATCGTTGGTATTTACAATAGTTATAGTTATTAAAATACATAAATATGTACCAAATGCATTAATTTGGATAAAAGATAGGAATGTAACTAAAATGTTGTCAAAATAATGCGCTCTTTCGGGCACAGGATTTGATCTGGTGAGATGGGCGGGGATTACATTTAATACAGTTAAAATTATTAAAAAAAAAACAATTTTAAGATTCAAAATTTTACCTGAAAAATAAGTTTGTTTTCAACAAATTAAATCCCATTTTATAAATCAAAAAACTCTTGATTTTTCATTTTTTTTTCGAAAATCGTTAGAGCGTTGTTTTTTTTTAAATTAGCTTTTTTATATGTATATGTATGTAAAATTTTTCAATTTTGTTCTAAAAATATTTTTGGTATACAGTTGTTTAGTAATTGTTTTGAATTTCGTAAAAAAACTGTTGACCCGTTTTTAAAAAAAAATATAGAATTTTGAATAAAAAAAATTCAATATTTTTTTTTTAAATATATAAAAGCTTTTTTAAAAATTTATAAAAGCTCGTTCAAAAAAAAAAAAATAATGAAATCGGTTCATAAGTTGCTGAGAAAATTAAAAAAACAAAATAACGGCTCTATGAGCGGTACCTTTCCGGAGCAATACAAAAATATGTTTTTCTTATTAGAAGAAGCCAAGTTAAAAAATAAAATTTTAGAAAAAATTAAAAAAAAACTATCGGTTTGTTTTAAATAAAAAATTGTATGGGGGCCACTGTTAGTTTTGATCTTTAAAAAAAAATGAAAAAAACGCCTAACGCGAATCTGCTCAAAACCTTAACTTCCAAGTTTGAACTCAATCGACCCAACGGTTTAGGCTGTAGGAGCGTGGACAGACAGAGTGGACAGACGAACGTAATCGCGGGACCCACTTTTTTCGACTTCTCTACCATCGTAATATCATGTTTGATTAAAATCTCGAGTTTGGAATTTTTTACGAATGCAAAACTTGCCATATAGTTAATATATGTCGCAAGTAAAAACTGATAACTACGGATATTTTGAATGTTTTTGAACGCTGTCTTTACTTAACGTTGGCGGCTAGTCTGAATAAAAATTATCTTTCGTTTCAAAAATATCTTGTAAATCTTATTTCTTTTCGAAAATAAAGTCTTTCAGTCTTATTTAAATCAATTGATTTATTCAGATAAATAAGCATTTCAAAGTTTTGTCTGAGGGACATTTTTTTATGATTTAGGTGTAAAGTGAATAATAGTTCAAATGGGACTAAATTGACTTTCCAAAAAGTAATAGACCAAAGAAAGAACCCAAAACCTAAAATCAATTAGATCATCAAATATCTCATTTTTAAAATTGTAGTAATTGTTGCGTGATCAATTCATTTTGGATATTTAAAAAAAAAAACGAAACTTTGCAAAAAAATACAAGCTTAAATTTATATATATGTATATAATTGATAAAGATAAATTATTGTTACGATTTTTTTTAAACATTTTAACATGCAATTTGAGTAAATTGTGGTTGTGATACAAAAGCAAAATTAGAAATATGGTTCTCTTTTTTTTAATAAATAAGCTTAGGACCAATAAAAAAGTTAATTAAAGATATTTCAGTAAAACATTTTTGTCTTATAAATAAAAGAGCTGAGTAGCGAACTTTTAATTTTTTTATTGTGTTTTCGCTGTAAGACATGCTAAACAATTAAGCTAAGTGTACACGATTGCCAGATCTGCAAATATTGCCAGATCTGTCACTGAAAAATTTGTTGCGAATGGCTGACAATAGTGTACACACCAAATTGATTTGCAGAAAAATTTGTTCATCAATCATTTTGAAGACAAATAAATTTGCAGATGTGGCAATCGTGTGTACACAAAATTCATTGGGAGATCACCAAATTTTTTTCATTTTCTGACGTTTCTGCAAATGTCTGACAATGGATAAATTTGCAGATGCCGTTTGAGGAACATTTGCAAATTTATTCATTGGCAGACAAATTTTCTGACTGATGCGATGTGTGACAATGAGCTGAAAATAAATTTGCAGATCCAAAATTTGATTTGGTGTGTACACGGTTGGCAGAAAATCTACAAATGTTTGCAAATCTTTTGCTAGCTATTTGGCCAAATTAGTTTGTCGACATTTGTCAGACAAATATTTGGCAACAGATTTGCAGATGTTTGTAGATATCTGCAAACCGTGTACACACAAATTAAAATTTTCAGCTCATTGTCAGCTCATTTTCACACATTGTCAGACGTTTGCAGATCTGACAATGATTGTCAGACCTGGCAATCGTGTACACTAAGCTTTACAGTTTTCTGCTTTAATTCTTTTATTGAGATTTTTTAAACCCCACAGTTTCAGGGTTTTGAAGTAATTTAAGTTAGTTCGATATCTTTTGGTGCTCGTCTCAAAAAGTTCTTAATTGTATTTGTTATTTGAAAGATACATTACAATATTTTCACTATACTTATTTTTCACTTGATAAGTAGAAATATGTCTCATTTTATATAACTTAAATCTTTTTTTTTTTGAATTTCTTATTCTTAAAGATAGATACAGAGCATGGTGTTTAATATACCCTAACGTTTAGGGCCGCTACGCTTCCAAAAAAAAAAAATAAAACAAATAGAATAATTACTCTATACCTATACTCGTACCTATATAAATTAACACGATTTTACTATATTAATTTTAATGGTCGCCGCATGTCAGGGCCCGATTAAGATGTAGGTTCTCATTTTCTCCCCATTAATGGTTATGGCGTGAAAAAAAAAATAAATTTTGTATACCTACCTCTACCTATTGTCACCACGACCAAAATAATTACTAAATGATTAGCCAAAATAATAATTAAATGATTAGCATAAATAATTCATTAGGCATTACAAAAATAACAACAAACAAAAACAAACAACAACATCTAAAGTCAACTAGGTATGTAGTTCATTCGACCATATAAATAAGTACATATATTAAATTAGAAACTATGCATTTTAAATAATTACGTTGAAAATATTTATTAAACATAAAAATTAGTAATCCCATTGACAAAAATGACATCACGTCATCGATCGCAGTGATAGTCAGAGCGACAAGAAAAATAAAAACATACGACTCACTTGTTTTTCTTAATCAGCCGGCGGCGGCGGTGCGGCGTTGATCAAGAATTGTAGCTGACAGGAACTTTCACTTAAAAATGTTGATATGTGTGGTATGCGATGAGGAATTTCTTTCTTATAGTAACGATACCTTTTTAATATTCTCAGGGTCGTGTCAACTTTTTTGTGGCGCCTTCTTACAAAACCTTAAAAGTTCCTCTTTCAATTTGTGTTTTATTGCTGAAATGTGCGAATTCTTTTGAGATTTTTTGACAACCCGGTGAAGACTGTCATTTCCACCAAAACAGCACACCTTTTGTCACTTCACGGAGTAAATGCCCTTTAACACGGCTAACTTAAGCTGAAGGAAGTGTAAATAAATAAGTATTTGTGGCTTGAAATAAATAACACTTTGAAAATTAATATAAATTAAATCAAAAACAAAGGCCTTTCGCCCTTTTGTGTTAAAAATTTGGTACACACAAATTAGACGACCCTGTAAACGCATTAATGTGAAGATGATTCACTTGTTATTGTCCAAATACACCTGAAAGATGTCAGGTTGTTAATTTAACTTTTTGTTAAAGAAAGTTTAATAGGTAGATGGTAGAGGTAATGTTATGAAAAACAAAACAAAATGTGTGTGGTACTTGTTTGTAGTACTTGGATCTATGTTTGTGTTTATAGAGGTTATGGCGGATAACGTTTTAATTGAGATTTAATTCAACCATAATTGTTTGATTGGTTTGTTGAGATTATAAGATATAGACAAGCTTAACTATTGTTTGAAGGTATAAAAATACATTAAAGTTTGTGGAAAGTTCTTATTCGGCAGGCACGTTTCTGATTTTAATAGTTTTCTTGAGAGTGAAAGTTTAATAAAAGTGTGAATTTTATGGTTTTATTTAATTACACTTTGACTTTATCAAATTTAAGTGGTTGCAAAAAAAAAATAAATTTCTCGTGCAGGGAAATTCTCTTAACCAAGTATTTAAAATAATATTATAGATTATACATATAATTGAGAAACCATAAAATCAATTTTAAATATTTTTTCAAAAGAAAACAAAGTTTCTTAAAATGATAACCAGAATAATTCTATCATTAATATTCCAATCGTTTTTCATATGAATTGAGTACTTGCGTCCATAAGGCTCATTAAATTGTATTCAACAACGAATTCAAATTCCTTATGACAATGTCTAGGTATTCCTTATAAACCATTTTCACTTAGATATTCAAATCACAAAGTCAAATTGATTTTGGACAAGAACAAAAATATTGTGCTATCGTCTTTTTTTCCCTCAAAAAATATTTCGGCGCGTTCGACTAAGAAATCTTACTGTTGACGTCACTTTGTGGTGACCATGTTTTCAATGGTAAGAACCTATATAGACAGATTTTTTTGGAAAGTTTCTATAGGCCTAAGAAATTCATTTACAAAAATTGTATGATAATTATTTTTGAGATCGGAACCGATTTTTAGTCACATTCAGTCATCAGGATTTTTAGCAAAACATTTTAACCAATTTTCTATAAACCATGTAAATATAAATATATTTATCTGTCAAAAGTGACAGTTGGCCGATTTCTTGCAATCGTTTGTGCTAGTCCAAACACTCAATTTTTTCTTGCGATATATAGGAACTAATATGGTAAGCTTAGCATTCCCAAAAAATTTCGACCTCGAATTTTTAATCAAACATGACATTACAATGGTAGAGAAGTCAAACAAAGTGGTTCCCCCGATTCCGTCCGTCTTTCTGTCTGTCTTGGCATCTACAGCCTAAACTATTGGGACAATTGAGTTCAAAATTAAGGTTTTGAGTAGATTCGCGTTAGGTGATTTTTTTGTTATTTTTTAAGACTAAAAATGACAGTAGTCGCCATACAAATTGTTTGGCCAAAAATCGAACATTCATATTTTCTCAAAAACAAAACGATACATTTTTATCAAACTTTCTCTTTTGTTTTCTTAACTTGGCTTCTTGCATAGAACTGTTATTTTGTTCTTAAGTTTTCTCAAGAGCTAATCAACCGATTTCAATAATTTTTTCTGCGCAAGTTCTTATACTATACAATAAAATTTGATGATCAAAAATGTCATTTTTGTTATTAAAAAAAAATATTTAATATTAAATAGTAAAAAATTAAAAATTTAAATTAAAATATTAAATTCAATAACTCGAAATTAAAATGTGAACATATACTAATAATCTCTAAATAACTGCATACTAAAAATATTTTTAAACTCAAAATAAAAAAAATAATTAAAAAAAATTTGCTCACACGATTTTCAAACAAATATTTTGAAAAATTAAGGTTCTTGTGAGAATTCAAATGGCATTTAAATTTTTGATAATTGGATATCGATCGATTTTCTTTCCAAACAATATCTTTTAATTTTTAGTTGGCAGATAGTTTTTGAGCAGGAAACAACAAAAAAAGTTTACAGAATTTTCGAAAGAATTTAAAAACTATGTAATGGCAAAATAACGAAAAAGAAGTTATGAAAAAAAAGGTTGAAAAGGATGGGACGCATGAGCCAATTTTACAAGATAGTAATTATAACCAGCGTTAGGTTAGGTTAGGTTGGAGTGGCTGTCCAGATGTCATCGACTCACTTAGACCGCAAGGGTCCATTGTGATACCACTAATGAGGTTACTCATGGGGGAGTAATGAAAATTAAAAAAACCATTTTGTGCTTTTAATAAAGTTAGAGAGACACTTTGTGTCAATCGTTGCCAGTTCACTGGTATTGTCGAAGAAGGGATTGCCAAGAAAGTTATTCCTTCTAATGGAGAGTGCTGGACATGTACATAGAAGGTGTTGGACTGTTTCCTCGTCCTCCTCGTCCATGCAACTTCTACAGAAGTCATTTGTGTAGACCCCTAGCCTCAGAGCATGTCTTCCTATGAGGCAGTGTCCTGTTATTACTCCAATTGTAGAGCTTATATTTTGTCTGTTCAGGGATATCAAGCCTTTTGACCGATTTAAGTCTATGCTTGGCCATATTTGCTTGGTTGCTAGGCAGGTGGTACTCTGTGACCATATAGCATTTTTGTTGCTTCTAGAGCATATTGTTTGAGAAGATATTTGCATGTAGCAAGTGGTGTTCCTATGTTATATGTTTTTGTCTAACATTAGGCAAAAGTGTTCCGTTTTTGGCGAGCTCATCGGCTTTGCAATTTCCCGGAATGTCCCTGTGGCCCGGCACCCAAATGAGGTGAATATTAAACTGTTCTGTCATCTCATTCAGAGATGATCGACAATCGTGGACTACTTGAGAGTTTGTGGAGACAGATTCGTATATCCTTGCAAGATATAACGTTTTCTTTGAGCCAGGATAGTGCCTCTTTAATCGCCATTACTTCTGCCTGGAATACACTACATTGATTGGGAAGTCTGTATGATAGACTGAGATTCAGTTGTTCCGAATAGATACCACTTCCAACTCCGTAATCGGTCTTTGAACCGTCTGTATAGAAGTGTATCGCATTGTCTTCCAGGGGTCTCTCTTCTTCCAGGAGGATCTTGAAGGGATGGACACATGGAAGTTTTTACCGAATACCATTTTAGGGGTGGTATAGTCTAAGCGATCTGGGATAGATCTGAAATTGTCTAGAATGATAGTATGTCCAGTATTGTTACTGTTCCATTGAGAGGTGGCTCTAAGCCTCACACATGAGTTGGCTGCCATCATTTTGGAGAAGATGTCAAGAGGTGTTAGGTTTAAAAGCACATCCAGGGCTGCAGTTGGTGTTGAGCGAAGTGCTCCTGTGATGCACATACCTGCTGACCGCTGGACCTTGATGAACTTATTTAGATTTACCATCTTGTCCAGTGCGGTCCACCATACGACAACTCCATAAGTGACTATCGGTCTAATTACCGAAGTGTATAGCCAGTGGGTTATTTTTGGGGAGAAGCCATATTTTGATCCTATGGCCTTTTTGCAAGTAAAAAGCGCTACAGTGGCCTTTTTTACTCTTTCATCGATATTTGCTTTCCAATTTAGTTTTTTGTCTAAAATGAGGCCTAAATATTTAGCTTGGTCGGAAAACCTTAATGGTATTCCTTTAATTTTAGGTGGGCTGAGCTGAGGAATTTTGTACCTTCTTGAAAAGAGTACTAGTTCTGTTTTATGTGGATTGACGTCCAGGCCACATTGCTTAGCCCATTTTGTTAGCCTATTCAAGGCATTTTGTAGGAGTTCCGAGAGAACTTGGGAGTGTTTTCCAGATACAGATATTGCAACATCGTCAGCATAGGCAATCACCCTGAAACCCTCTGCTTCTAATGATGTTAGAAGGTCGTTTACTACCATGTTCCATAAGAGAGGCGAAAGGACCCCTCCTTGTGGGGTACCTCGATTCACCGATCTGGTGGTAGCAAAACTTCTCATGCTTGAAGTTATTGTCCTGCTTTTGAGCATGAGACTAATAAAATCTATGAGTGGTTTCTTTAATTGCAGCTTTTCCATTGCTGTCGTGATCGCTTGGTAACTGACGTTGTTGAAAGCTCCTTCAATATCTAGGAAAGCTACTAGGTTATATTCTTTGTATTCGAAGGAATATTCAATACTGCGTACCAGCGAATGAAGTGCTGTTTCTACTGATTTTCCCTTAGAGTAAGCATGTTGAGCTGTGGAAATGAGACATGGTTTTAGGTTATGTCTGATGTAGATTTCAATCAATCTTTCCAAGGTTTTAAGAAGGAAGGATGATAGGCTGATTGGTCGTAGATCTTTAGGGTTAACGTGGGAGGGTTTCCCTGCTTTAGGAATGAAGACTACTTTTGCCATTCTCCAGGCTTTGGGAATATATCTCAGCCTTAAACAGCTTGTCAGAATGATTTCCAATGGTGGAATGATCATGTCTGAGCATTTTTGTAGTTCGGCCGGAATGATTCCGTCTGGTCCTGGAGATTTATATGGATCAAAGCTATCTATGGCCCATTGCAGTTTTTCCCGCGTTATTAGATCAACTAAATCGCTTGTAGAAGCTTGAGACTCTGATGTTAAGTCGTTAAGTATGTTAGAGCTACCTGGAAAGTGGGTGTCTAATAGCAGATTAAGAGATTCTTCATCTGTGATAGTCCATGTGCCTGCATCTGTCTTTAAAGCACTGGGTATTGTTGGATTTTTTGAGAGAATTTTCCTGAGTCTTGAGGCTTCTGAAGTATTTTCTATTTTGCCACAGAAGTTTCTCCAAGAAGACCTCTTACTCTTCCTTAATTCTTTTTAACTTCCCATAGGAAGTTATTGTAATGGGTCCGATTTGACAAATTGAAAATTTTGACATTTCTCGACGTTTCAAGGTCCCTAGAGTCGAAATAAAAGATTTTTAGACAGATGTCTGTGCGTGCGTGTGTACGTACGTCCGTACGTCCGTACGTCCGTACGTCCGTACGTCCGTACGTTCGCGACGTTTTTTTCGTCGTCCATAGCTCAAGAACCAGAAGAGATATCGACTTCAAATAAATTTTGTTATACAGATAATAAGGCAGAAAGATGCAGAAAGGGCTCTCAAGAAAATTGCGTGGGTGGTTTTTTTACCATAGCAGTTTAAAAAAAAGGTGAAAATTTTGGTTAACCCTAAATATCTCATGAACCAATGACGCTAGAGACTTGAATTAAATTTTGTATTATATATTGTAACGTGATACAAAACAATTATATTTTTGGAAAAAAATTCAATTAACGGTTTTTTTTATAAATCAAAAAAACTAAAAAAAAAATTGTCACTTCGAAAATTTTACGACTAAAACATGATTTCATCTTCAAAACAATTTTGTGCAACGAAGAATAATGTTTTTGACATCTGATAAAATTTTGAGAAAAATCGAATTGACAGTTTTTTTACAAAAAATAATAACCTAAAAAAAAAATAAAAAAAAGTTGGTAAAAATTGAGTTTTGACTCAAATATCTTTTCAAGACTTTTGAGATATTGGCTTTAAACTACTTTTATCTTTCAAAAAATATCGTTTTCAACATTCAGTAATATTTTGAAAAAAATAGAATTGACAGTTTTTTTACAATAAATTAAAAACCGAAAAAAAAATTTAACAAAAGTTGGTATAAATTGATTTTCGACTTAAATATCTTTTCAAAAATTTGAGATTATGGCTTCTAACTAATTTTAACTTATAAGAAATATTGTTTTCAACATTAGGACAAATTTTGAGAAAAATCGAATTGACAGTTTTTTTACAAAAAATAAAAACCTAAACAAAAAAATTAATAAAAATTGGTAAAAATTGATTTTCGGCTCAAATAGCTTTTCAAAAATTAAAAATATTGGCTTCAAACTTATTTTATTTCACAGAAAATATTGTTTTTTATATTCAATAATTTTTTTATAAAAATCCAACAGTCCGTTTTTTCATAAAAAAAAATAAAATCTACAAAAAATAGAACGCCAATTTGGTAAGAATTGATACATTTAGACAAATTTTAAGCAAGACAAATCGATAGACGGGATGGGAAGTTATCAGTGTGGGTCGCATCGCAGCCTCTTTTTTATATTGCTTTAGAGCTTGTTTGTATAAGTCCCAGTCAGAAGGAGATCTAGTGTACTTAGTTCTATTAAAGAGTTTGCGACAACTCTTTCTAACCAGCGTTACCACTCCTCAAAAAAAAGTGGAAGTAGATTTTAGGAAAAAAGCGAAGTAGATTGAGAAAAATGGAAGTAGATTTCAAAAATGAACTTTTTCATATTACATTACATATACATACATACATATTACATATTTTTAAATTACATTATTTCAAGGAAAAAATTAAAAAAAAAAACTAGAATTATTTAAGTTATCTATGTATGTATGTATATGTTATATGTTAATGTAACATTTCTTAAATTAATTCTTTAATTAATTCATGTATCCAAAAAAGTATTTTTAAAACTATTTAATGTATTTTAAGATTTTAAATGTACCTGCAAAAAAAGTTTGTTTTCAAAAATGTAAATGCTAGATATTTGATATTTCAAAAAACCTTAATTTTTTAAAATTTGTATTTGAAAATCATTTTTGAATTTTAGTTTAAAAATATTTTTGGTATGGAGTTTTGAACTTATTTTAGACGTCTTGCATTTCAATTTTGTTGAAAATGATGACCCATTTTGAAGATATGGAATTTCGAAAAAAAATTAATATTTTTTTTTAAATTAAAATTAAAATTAAAGACATTTTTGGTCATCAAATATTATTGAGACAGTATAAGAGCTTTTGCAGAAAAAAAATAGTTTAGTTCTTGAGAAAACTTAAAACAAAATAACGGTTCTATGGGGGGTACCCTTCTGGAGCAATAGAAAAATATTTTTTTATATTGAAAGAAGCCAAACTAAGAACACAAATTTTAGCAAAAATTAAAAAAAAATCTACCGGTTTGTTTTTGAGAAAATTCGATTTATTTTTAGTTTAAAAAAAAACAGGAAAGACGTACAGACAAACCGACAAAATCGGGGGACTTACTTTTTTCGACATCTCTACCATCGTAATGTCATGTTTAATTAGTAGATCTACTGCAATTGAAGTAAAGTGGTAACGCTGGTTATAACCTGCCTTAATATTGTTTTTGAACTTCTTGTTGTTTTAATTTCTGATAATGGTTTTAATGCAATGACCGTATTTTCAAGATTTAATTTTTTCATAGTTGTTGAATTGGTAATACCAAAATAAATTAGGTGTTAAACTCCTATACTTATTTACTTACTTACTTAGGTCCTCAGAACTGTTAAGTCCGTTAAGGAGTCCCTTAAGGGGCATAGGGCCACTACTACACCTATGCACCATCGTGTGCGGTTTCTGGAGATATGTTTCAGCTCCCTCCAACTCTTGTCTAGTGACGCTAATTCCTTCTCGACTGTCCTGCGACATGTGCTTCTCGGTCGTCCAGATCTTCTTCCTTCTTGTGTAAGCGGATTCCACTGCATTACTTGGCCTGCAATGCAGTCGTAACCTTTTCGAAGCGTATGTCCAATCCTTTGCCACTTACGCCTTCGTATACTAGAGTCTTTAGGTTTTTGACCTGTCCTTCTATGGAGGGCCTCATTGGATATTAGGTTTGATCAGAAAATCCTTAGAATGTTATGAAGACATCTATTCACGAAGGTTTGTAGCTTTCTTATAATGGCTGAGGTAACCTTCCAGGTGCTGCACCCATAAAGAAGCACAGATTCGACATTTGTGCGAAACAGTCGTAGCTTTGTTCTTAAGATAATAGAGTTATTCCTTTAAATTTTCGACAGCATACCGAACACCGCTTTTGCTTTGCCGATGCCGCAGATGACGTCTTGTTCGGTTCCGCCTTCGATGGAGACGATACTTTCAAGGTATTGAAAGCTCTCCACTTTTTCCACCGGTTGCGAGGAAATATTTATTTGAGAGGATGGTCGGGTTCCGAGGCTGATTATTTTTGTTTTGCCGGAATTAATTTTCAGCCCCACGATTTCTACTTCTCTCTCCACAGTTGTTGTCATTTGATGGAGATCCATGATCTTATGAGAGAGTAAGCAAACATCGTCCGCGTAATCCAAGTGTTTTAAATAGGATGTAAAATTCCATTGGATTCCTCCTCTACCTGACAAAGCTGAGCGCAGTATATCGCTTATCACCAGCAAAAACAATATTGGAGACAGAATACAGCCTTGTCTGAATCCGCTATGGATTTCAAAATCATCTGACAACCTACAATATCGTGCAGAACGTGACACCTGGATCCATCATATGTTGCTTTCATAGCAGAAATTAGTTTTCCTGGGATGCCTCTAACCCACAAAGCTAGGTTAGGTTAGGTTAAAGTGGCTGTTGGTTTGGGACGTCCAACACACTTAGACCAAAGTATGGTCCGTTGTGATACCACATGGATCAGTTAATCAGCTTAACTCGTTGAACCAATTGGAGCTTCGAATGAAGCGTAGGAGACAAGTAATGTCTGAATTTTTTAGATCACTGGTATCGTTAAAGTAGTAGTCTCCAAGATGGATTCTACGTCTTTGTGATAAGGCAGGGCATGTGCACAGAAGATGAGAGATTGTCTCCTCTTCTTCTTCGTCCATGCAACTCCTACAAAAATCATTTGCAGGGGCTCCAAGTCGAATAGCATGTCTTCCTATTAAGCAGTGCCCAGTCAGGACACCTATAACGTAGCTAATGTGCAATCTACTCAGAGAGATTAATTGTTTTGAGCGCTTGGCGCTAAGATTAGGCCAAATTCGTTTAGTCGCTACACAGGTGGTGGTGTTATTCCACCTGAAGTTTGTTTTCTCTATGGTATCTTGCTTTAGCATGAGTTTACATGTAGCTAAGGGGATACCTATGCTAGCATTGTGAGCCAGCAGAGGTAAAGTTGTTCCGCTTTTTGCAAGTTCGTCAGCTTTGCAATTTCCTGGAATGTCTCTATGGCCCGGCACCCAGAAAAGGTGAATGTTGAACTGTGTAGCCATCTCCGTAAGAGATGATCGACAATTAAGGGCTGTTAGTGAATTTGTAGAGACAGAGTCTAAGGATTTTAACGCAGCTTGGCTATCCGAGAAGATGCGTATATCATTTGTTGATATTACGTTTTCTCTAAGCCAGGATAGGACTTCTTTTATAGCCAGGATTTCAGCTTGGAACACGCTACAATGATCGGGTAGACGAAAGGAGAGACTTAAGTTAAGTCTATCTGAGTATACGCCACCACCAACCCCATCCTCCGTTTTTGATCCGTCTGTGTAAAAGTTTATAGGACCATCGTCCAAAAATGATGTATTCTCCCAAGAAGACCTGGGAGGTATAGTCACTTTGAAGCTATAGTTGTTGAACTGAGGATGGGGTATGGTGTAGTCAATATTACTATTTATAGTTCTGAACGAGTTCAAAATAGTGGTGTGGCCAATTCCATTATTGATCCACAGAGAGGAGGCCTGAAGCCGTATGGCAGTATTAGCGGCCGTTTGCTTGCTGAAAAAGTCCAGCGGTATTAGATGGAACAGAACATCTAGTGAAGCGGAGGGGGTGGAGCGAAGTGCTCCTCCCATACACAGGCAGGCTGTTCGTTGGACTTTGCTGAGTTTATCGCGATTTGTCGCTGTATCTAGCGCCGTCCACCATACCACTATTCCATGAGTAAGGATCGGTCTTATGACCGAGATGTATAGCCAGTGCGTAATTCGGGGCTGTAGGCCCCATTTATTACCAATGGCCTTTTTACAGGAGAACAGGGCTACTGTGGCTTTGTTTATTCTCTCTTGAATATTAGGTTTCCAACTTAATTTCTTATCTAAAATGAGACCCAAGTATTTTGCTTGATCAGAGAATTTAAGTGGTACACCGTTTATGAGGGGAGGGTCAATGTGTGGGACTTTGTATTTCCTTGTGAAGAGGACAAGGTCGGTTTTTTGAGGGTTAACACCTAGTCCACACCGATTAGTCCATCTGGTGAGCTTATTTAAAGCGTTTTGTAAGAGTTCTTTTAGTATATTGGGATGTTTACCCGTTATTGCAATAGCAACATCGTCCGCATAGGCAAACACTCTGTATCCCTCTCTTTCTAGAGTAGTTAGTAATTCATTTATTACTAAATTCCAGAGGAGAGGGGATAGGACACCACCTTGTGGCGTACCTCTGCTGACACCCCTTTGTGTAGTAAAATCGCCCATTTTTGAATTGATAATCCTGCTTATCAGCATCTGATTGATCAATTCGCTGATCGACTTATCTACCTTCAGAGATGTCAATACACGTGCAATTGCAGATGTGTCGACATTGTTAAATGCACCTTCTATGTCTAAGAAGGCAACTAAGGTGTACTCTTTATGATGGAGGGAATATTCGATTGTACGTACTATACTGTGTAGAGCCGTTTCAACTGATTTCCCTTTGTTGTAGGCATGTTGAGCCTTTGAAAGGAGGGACTTATCAATACTTTCCCTTAAGTAAATATCGATCAAACGCTCAAAAGTTTTGAGAAGGAATGATGATAAGCTGATGGGTCTTAAGTCTTTAGGGTTAACGTGACTGGATTTTCCAGCTTTTGGAATAAAGACAACTTTAACTTGTCTCCAAGACATCGGGATGTATGCCAAATTAAGGCAACCCTTGAAGATGTTTTCTAGGATGGGTATTAGAAAACTTGCATTTTCTTGCAGTTCGGCTGGAATTACACCATCCGGACCAGCAGATTTGTATGGTTTAAAGCTGTTAATAGCCCATTTGAGTTTTTCCCTAGTGACTAGACCTTGTGGGGGTTGTAGAGTATTGTCACCATTGTTAAATGCAATATTATTAATAATATTAGAGCTACCAGGAAAGTGGACGTCTAGTAGCAAGTTGAGCGATTCTTCGCTTGAATTGGTCCAGAGGCCAGAGGCGTTTTTCAAGCAGCTTGGCATGATTGGATTTTTGGAGAGGATTTTGCGCAGCCTGGATGCTTCGGAGCAATCTTCCACGTTGTTACAGAAGTTTCTCCAAGACGATCGTTTGGTTTTCCTCAGTTCTTTTTTATAAATCTTCAGTGATTCTTTATATGAGTCCCAGTCAGACATGTCTCTAGAAGCTTTGGCTCTGTTAAAGAGTTTTCTGCATTCTTTTCGAAGTGGATCCAGCCCTGAGTTCCACCAGTGTGGCTTCTTTTTACCTCTTACTTGTATAAGAGGGCATGCAGTATCTAGAGCTTTGTTTAGGGCTAATGTTAGATTATTGACTTTGTCGTCAAGATCTTCGATGTTGGAGGGAGTATTAAAAAGTTCAGGTTTTATTAAACTATTTAACGTTCTCTTATATTTTGGCCAATTTGTTCTTTTCAGATTTCGAAAGATCGGTTGGCAAGGTGGTTCATTTATAAAGTCAAACTGGATGTATCTATGATCAGAAAAGGAATGATCTTTAGATACCTTCCAGTTTAAAATATTATTATTAATGAATTCGGAGACAAGAGTTATATCTAAAACTTCTTGTCGATTTTTAGTAATAAAGGTTGGCTCATTACCAACGTTACTTACGAGTAGGTTAGTGTTAAGAATATAGTCGAAAAGAGACTCACCTCTGTCGTTTATATCCGTGCTACCCCATACTGTATGGTGGGCGTTAGCGTCACTACCGATGATGAGGCCGATGTTGAGCCTTTGTGATTCAGCTATCAGTCTCTCCAGAGTATCTCCCGGGAGAGGGCCAAGATGGTCGTGGCCAAGATACGCCGACGCCAGCCAGAATGTTCCTCTGGCTGTTTCCAGACTTGCGGCGGTGGTATCTCGATCGCTGAAATTAGGGAGTAAATATACATTTAGGCTGCGTTTTACTAATATGCAAGATCTGGGTTCATCCTCACCTGATGCATACAGCACGCAGTATTTGGGAGTCCTGATTCCTCGAACAATGGATTTAACAATCCAGGGTTCTTGAATCAGGACGATATCTTCATCGCTGCTGGATAAGCGAAGAAGAAGGGAGGCCGAAGCCTTTATGGAGTGTTGGAGGTTAATCTGGAGTAACCGCAGCATTTTCGCTACTGTTCTCCCGATCAGCCTCCAACACAGTTATGTCGGAGTCATCCATATCAGAGGACGATTCTAACAGAATGTCCTCATCTCCGCTTTCGTAGACCTCGGCCTCCATTGCGGAAAAACCTTGGTCGGTGTTTGGTGCTTCCACTGCTACTGGGGGTACCTGAGATGCATCGTCTTCCAATGAAGGAAGTGTGACCGATGCGCCAGGCACCTCAGTAACCGTTTCCGCTTGTGTGGGTGGGGGAGGGGGAAGGGTTTGTGCCTCGGCCCCATCTTTTTTGTAGACCCTTAGCGTAATTTCATCAAACCCAAACCTAATCACACCTTTTGATTGCGCCAGAGGAGAAAGGGACTCTGCATTGATGATCACAATTGCACCTTTATAGGGTCCCTTTGCGTCCTCTAGTTTCGCAACCTTCCAGTTGTGAGTAGGAAGGGTTGGATTGGAGAGCCGGATTACCTTGAGAACGTGGTCAGCTTCCTTGAATATGGCCGGAACCGTGATGCGAGCTCTTGGTCTGCAAGGAATGTCTTCCTTTGCTACAACCTCGAGCTTAGCACCAGGCCAGACCTCTCCAAGTCGGCTGACCGCCAGCGTCAGTAAAGCTAACTAGAGGTACTCCCTGTTGACGCTATCAAAGGACTTTTCGAAGTCGATGAACAGCAGGTGTAGTGGTGCTCGATATTAAGGCACTGCTCAATAATGATCAGCAGGGTGTTGATGTGATCAATACTTCAATGGTAAGTTATAAAACTTGTGTATCCAAAAAATCGACTTTTAAAAGTACATATATCATTTTGTTCAGGTAAAAATAATAAATATTTTTTTAGAAAGTTTTCTAACATCCATTTCATGAAATTTGTCATGGCCAATTAACATATTTGTAGCTGTAGGTCCCTTATAAATTTGAGCATTAAATTGTAAGGCATTGGCCTGGAGCTTGTCTGTTAAATGGCAAGGTGTTAAATCACAATTCCTCTGTGGCTAATTGTAATCAAATCTTTGCGAAATAACACGATCAGTAAACTTTAAACTTAAACTGTATCATTTTCAAATTAGCCATCACCAAAAAAAAAACTACACTAGTGACACGTTGAGTATGAAGCTTCTTTTTAACAATCATTTTTGGATTTTCCAAGCACCAAACGAGAAAATTGCTTACTAACATAGCCTCCAAGGTGTAAATGGACAACTGCAATGTAGATGATTTTTCAATGAAAATCTAGAAATTTTTTAAAAATCGAGTTGAGTAAGTGTTATTTAAACTTCAAGATCAAATTTGTAATACGGTGTAATTTCGCTTGCAAAATGCATAATTCTAGAAATCAAGTGATGGTGCCGTAAAATAAACCCAACTGCAAACCAAACTGATGAAAGTGAAATAAAACAATTTTTTTCTGTATTTACCGTGTTTAATTGCTTTAACCTTAACTGCTGCAAATTGGCCTTATTCCACTCTTCAAGAGTGAAATCAAGTCCAATTTTAAAAACGTGGTCAAGGAGGTTTTTCATCACGATTCAAAGGTCTGGAACTGAACTGCACAAATCCTGCACCATTTTCAGTGAATTTCAGCAATTTGAAGTTGAAGCGTTTATCATCCCATTTTTAGTATTGGTGTAGTTTCCACTTGTCAAATATCAGAAGATAACAGCTACTCTAGAAGAGGGCTTTTCAAAATGACACCTCTTATTGGAAAAATCTCTACCAAAGCTACCGTGCCTGCACTCCACTCTTTCGACATCTTTTTTAGTCTTTTTCATTATTTGATACTCCGACAAAAGAAATTACTTTTTCAAAATCTAAATTACATATCTCCAAAATTATGAACTTTCCTTTGTCTTAGTGGGGTTTAACTCTTTTAGGAGTCGGTTCTTGCAAAGCCTGGTTTCGGTAAAGAAATTCCTTTCTGAAAATATGGTCACTCTCAATATTCAAAGATTGACTTCTAACATACATATTAAGGCCAAAGTCTCATTGAATGTCGCGTAACCACCCGCTGCTGTCTTCAGTACCTCTAGATATGTTAATTTGTCTTCTTTTTATTTTTCCAATACGGATTTAACATCAGAAGTGTCGACAAAACTAATTTCTATCCAGAGGTACGACTAAAAGTTAAAGCTTTTGCAAGTGGGCTTACATACAAAATAAACATTTTACTTTCTTTTCTGTCTTCCAAAACATTTGCTTAAAGGTATAGTTTTGGTCAAGACCAGAAAAAAAAATGGAATGCGTACACCTTAACCAAAATAGTTTCTATTGTTTGGGCAGAATCGGTTATTTGGCACACCCACTTAAGTGAAATTAATGTGGTGACGAATGGCGAACGAACGAACGCCGACAACGACACGATGCGACGAGCCACAAACGGTGCAAAGTCTCTTGTATACTTGTAACAATGTCAGACTAAGTGGGATGTCTTGAATACTCAGTGCAGCGGAAACACAGTCTTTTAAGAACTTTCATCGAACATACAAGTTAGGTGTAGGTATGTTGATTTTGTTTTTGTTGGGAAACAGTGTGTTCTTGTTTTGTTATTTTGTTTTGGTTAACAAAATGTAGGGCACAGGTAATTTGTATTCCTATGACCTTGCACATAATGTCCTCATTTGAATAAGTCGTCGCGTACTAGATTTTTTTTTTTTCTTTTGGTGTTGGACCAAAATTGAAATTCAAACGTAATCAAGTCACATATGGACTGAAATCAAGAGTCTTAAAATGGATATGTGGTCAGGCTAAATCTTTTACTGGCTTGGGCTTTCCCAACATTTTCATTTCTATGTTTTTCTTTTATGAAGGATTGGTCAAAAATAAAGGGTGTCCCAAAATTAACGCAAGATTTGAATTTGCCGCCATTTGTGCAGTGAAGTGTTGGCAACCCTGAAAAAAAGCAATTTGACAGCTAACAGTATAGGGTTATTAAAAATGGAGCGTTACACGATAGAACAACGTGTCTTCTTTTATTAAAGAATATTTCAAAAATAGTGAAAGCTTGGCGGCTGCAGTTCGAAAATTTCATACAAAATATGGTCGGAATAGTGTTTTAACTTCGTCAACTGTGAAGAGATTAATTGAAAAATTCATGGAGACTGGATCCGTTGGAGACGCCAAACACACTGGTCGTCCAAAAACAAGCCGTTCAAATGTGAATGTCGAAGCAGTGCGTGAGAGTGTTGCTGACAATCCAGGAACCTCAATTCGACGTCGTGGACAAGAATTGCAAATTTCAAGAACCTCTCTACAGCGTATACTCACCAAAGATCTGTGTCTTCATGCTTACAAAATTCAATTAACACAACAATTGAAGCCTAATGACCATGGACAGAGAAGAGAGTTCGTTGAATGGATTATTGAACATCAACAAATGGACCCTGATTTTTCGAGCAAAATCATCCTAAGCGATGAAGCACATTTTCATCTTGATGGCCTCCTAGATCGTGTGATTTAACACCATTAGACTTCTTTTTATGGGGTTATTTGAAATCACAAGTCTATGTCAACAAGGCCACAACCACCCGTGCATTAAAGGAGGAGATTCAACGCTGCATCAACGAAATTCAGCCACATTTATGCAGAATGGTCATGGAAAATTTCAACAAAAGAGTGCGCATGTGCATGCAAAGCCGTGGAGGCCATTTGTCCGATGTGTTATTCCATACATAACCCTATCCTTTGTACTTTACGAGTCAGTAAAAATATAACTATCAAAAGACTAAAAACGGCGTTTTCTATTTAATTCAAATCTTGCGTTAACTTTGGGACACCCTTTATAACAATTGTATTTAAAATAAGCTTAATACTTCTTACATCGAGCTTTTCAATAAGAGCACTAGAAAAGTTTTTTTTTTTTTTTAAATAAAACAAAAACGGTTTTGGATGTCAATGAAGTTCTTTATTTCTGTGAAAGTACGTTTGGTGCCATTATGTATGGAACTCGATTTCTTTTGCATGGGAACCACGGGCATCCTTGCAGAAGTCCAGACGCTGAACCCGGTTTACGACGGTTTTGAAGCATAAATCGGCCGATACTGCTGCAATTTCACGTTCGATATTCGTACGAAGTGCATCAATCATCGCTGGCTTGTTGGCATAGACCATAGACTTGATGTCCCAAAGAAAATAGTCAAATCAAACGGCGTCAAATGGCACGACCAAGGCGGCCAAGCAACTGGACCATTTCTTGAGATAACACGTGCTCCAAACTTGGTTTGCAATAAATTGATTGTGACATTCGCTGTGTGGCTTGTGGCGCCACCGCCGCCGGCCGTGCTGTTGGAACCACATGTTCTCCAAGTCCATATAATCTAATTGGGGCCAAAAATACTTGGTTATCATTGAACGGTAGCGATCCCCATTCACAGTAACGTGTCGGTATTGATCATCACGGAGGAAGTACGGCCCAATGACGCCGCCGCGCCGCGCGCCGCTGCGCGCCGGCCCATAAGCCACACCAAACCGTAATTTTTTCGGGATGCAATGATGACTCACTGAGTAAGTGTGGATTGCTGCCTGACGAATACCGCATATTTTGTTTATTGACGAAGCTGCATTCAGCCAGAAATGAGCCTCATCGCTGAAGATGGTTTTTCGATTTTCAAGTTATTGCTCAGCCCAATTTACGAACATACGACGCTTCTGGTGGTCAAGCGGCTTCAGTTCTTACGTCCATTTAATCTTGTAGAGATGTAGGCCTAGATCTTTTGGCAAAATTCGTCACAACGACGTCACAGAGATGAGAGACACATTTGGGCTTTCTGCAACTAAAGCCTCAGCGGCAGCAATATTTTTTTTTTTTAATTTCTAATTCTCGACACTACCTACGACCGCTTCTTTGTCTCACTGGCACGGGAACATTTTTTACTGTGCCTGGTGGATTCAAATTTGTCTACTAGACGCTCAATTGTTGATCTGCTAGGATGATTATTGGACATAGCGCTCTGAACGTTGAGGCCACTGACTCCGAATTTCGGTAGTAAATTTTAATAATTTGGACTCGTTGTTGTCTTTCCATCATAAAATGGCAAAACTTTTTAAAGAGAAATGTCAAAAGAGCGGCAAGAAATATGGCGTCGTTTGCTGTCCCTGTCGCTGTATAAACATGGAAGGTTTTGATGGTGTTGAAAGTCTTGATTTTGATTTCTTTATTTATAGTTAGCAGACATTTCCCAACGTTCGTGGTGGGGGAAAATATGTGTTTTTAAAATCATGACGTTGAACTTTATCTTACTTAAAGCAAACCAAAAGAATCCAAGAACATTTAGATTTTCTCCAAACCTTAAAAAAATCATAAGAAAGTTATTTTGATTGATAATCACAGCTATTTCTCTCTCGAAGTCTCAACATTGTGTCAGTATCATACCTCCGAAGACCACCGAAATAAGTTGGGAATATTAAAAACGTATTTTCAAAATTAGGTCTGTGTACACCAAACATTTTAACAAGACTTATGGTAACCGTCGTCGTCGTATATGGTTACGGTGGCCATATTTTCCGAGACAAAATAATGAACAGTACCCAAAAAATAAAAAATGTTGACCAGTTTTCAAGATTTTTTTTTGTATTTCATTGAGTAATAAATAATAAAATATAATATAATATAAATTAATTAATAAATATAGTATAATTAGGTATATGTATTTTTAAACTAAACAAAACAGGAACTTTCATCGATAATAAACAAAACAAACATAAAAATAACACAGATTTTTTCAGTCTCTAACTTATTTACAAAAAAAATAAACAAGACCTTAAACTCTTTTATACCATATTGGCTAATAAAACAACATTGACATTGAAATCTTTATTTGAATCGATAGTACGGTCCATATAATTTAATGTTTAAAGATTATTTTATGTAAATGTTGACTTTGACTGCGCATCAAATGGTCCATCAGCTTAGTCCAATTTTGGCATACTCTTTCCAACATTTCGGCCGGTATCTCACGAATAAATGCTTCAATGTTGTCTTCCAATGCGTTAATTGAAGCGGGCTTGTCTGTATATACATGAGCTTTAACATAGCCCCACAAAAAATAGTCTAAAGGAGTTAAATCACACGATCTAGGCGGCCAATTGACCGGTCCCGAACGTGAAAAAAAATGTTCACCAAACTCGCCTCTCAATAAGTCCATTGTTGCGCGTGCTGTGTGGCATGTGGCACCGTCTTGTTGAAACCACATGTCATGCAAGTCAAGCTGTTGCATTTTGGGCAAAAAAAAGTTGGATATCATCTCACGATAGCGCTCACCATTCACAGTTACGTTACGATTCGCATCATCTTTGAAGGAGTACGGTTCAATGATGCCACCAGCCCATAAACCGCACCAAACTGTGACTTTTTGTGGATGCATTGCAATGCTTCTTGCTGATATTCACTCCAAAATCGACAATTCTGCTTATTTACGTACCCTTTGAAACAAAAATGAGCTTCGTCGCTGAATACAATTTTTCGGTAAAAAAGTGGATCTTCGGCCAACTTTCCAAGAGCCCATTCACCAAAAATTTTACGTTGCAGTAGGTCGTTCGGCTTCAATTCTTGCACCAGCTGTATTTTGAAATGAAAGGTATCACACCTAAATCCTTTCGCAAAATTTTCCACGTTGTTGATTAACAGAGGCCTAATTGCTGCGAACGGCGACGAATCGATAATTGATGGTCATCATTAACACTGGCCGATACAGCTGCGATATTTTCTTTAGTTCGCACTCTACGTAAGCGTGTTGGTGGTTTTATGTCCAACAATGTAAATTTGGTGCGAAATTTAGTCACAATAGCCCGAAAAGCCGATTCAGTGGGTCGATTAAACTGAACATAAAATGGAAGAAGCGTGCGATGAACTTTCTTAACAGAGCACGCATTTTGATAATAAAATTCAATAATTTCCAAGCGTTTCGTTTGTAAAACGATTCATGGTTAAATTATAGACCAATCTGAATATGTTTGATAGTTAAACAAAACACGAAACGTGCGTCAGCTGTTTGAACCAGTGTTGCCAAAAAGATAATAGATAAAAAATCACCCTTTATCAACCGAAGACACAATTTTGGACGATCTCTGATGGTTGTTGTAGATTGGCTTACCATGCTACAGAGCACATACTAGAAAAGATCCTTTTTGAACAAATTGCCAAAATCGATTTATTAGCTGTTATCATCTGACCCCCTAAGAACTGCGATTTACTCCTATTTTGTGGAGGACCGACAATATGGAAGCATTTCAATTACTTAGAGCCAATATCATCCAAGGAATCAAGAATGTTTTGGAAAATTGAAGTGACATAACATGCTGCTGTAGCCATTTCGACTTAGTTGTGTTCCACAATGATCTTACTAATAAAGCCGAAAGACCTAGAAAAAATTGAATGTTGTATGATTTATTGTTTAGTTTATCTCTAGAGGATCTTGTCTCTCAACGTCAACGAGCAGCCTCGTCTTGATATCTACATATACAACTGAGTCTCTCATATTTGTTTGTTTTTTTGGGGTAAAACTATAAGTTTAAAACCTAAACGCTGCTGCCAATGTTCTCACAAATTTGGAACAAACAAATAATTATTATTTTATTTTTCGGGTAAGCGAGACTCCTCGTCAGACCTACCGAACAGGAGGTGAAGAGTTTTATAGATCATAATCAGCGTAATTTTTTCACATAATAAATAATTAAACAGATTTCAAGTGCCAATAAATTCACTGACAGAAATACCTTTTGGAGCAGATGACACCTTTTAGAGAAGAAGATGAAAGTATGCCTAAACTTGCAATTGATAACAAAGAAAAGAGTTTATTGAACAACTAACAGTATCGTGACCCCAAATTAAAGTAGAATTTAAGTTCAATTTCAATTGCGTAAAAAATACAAGTAAATTATTATCTATATGCCCTATCAATCTATAGATTTTAATGAAAATGTATCTTCATATTCCTAGTTCTATATTTATGCATAAGGTAAAACAATTTCATGGTTATAACGATTAGGGCCACATATTTGCCGCTATTACTTTGATTACATTATTGGGTAGGTATATATGACTTAAAACCAAAACAATAGCGACTACGACGATGAAGATGAAGACCGACGAAGTCTTTACGATACGGTAGCAGTTGCATTTCATTTGATGCACATGAAAATTACTCTACTCTACGTCGGCATAATCTTTTTTGATTTCCATCTTTTGCTGTTTTACAAAAAAATACAAAAATGGGTGAGTGATCGTCTTAAGTATGCTTTAATAATATTAAAGTTGTCTTAGCTGATTGGTATTGCAGTTGTATGTAGATGTTCGTATTTTATTTTATAAAATAATAAAGAAAACTCGAAGGTAATGTTTAAAATGACAGCAGTAGTAGGAAATGTGTGGTGCAATTTGTTTTCTGGCTTCCTTTTGTTATGTTTATACAATGCACCTAACCTAACTTAACCTAACCTACCTAATCATTGCAAGTTCCGCAATGGTTTTATTTTTTTTTTTTCTTAGAGAGGTATACTGTAGCATGGACATCAAATTATATGGTATTTTTTTATAGTTGGGAAGATTTAAATTTGCTATTTTATAGATTACAAAATTTATATTTCAACTTAACCGAGGATTTAGAGGTTTTTGAAAAATTTAAAAAAAAAATTAAGTTAAATTATGTTCAATGAGCTGAGAGATTTATTCATTTTTAGAGCTATTGCGAAAGATAAATCCATTAGCACATGAATTTAATCAGTTCGATAATATTAATTAATTACAAAATATGTAAGTATCAATTATAATGATCTACAACACTTTCAAGGTCATAGGGTTAACTAGTTTCTATCTTGAATGAGACATATTTCAATGCGAAAATATTTAGTTATATAGTTTATTGAAATAAAGTAGAACTTCGAAAAGATGAACAAATCTTAAGAAAGGTATGTTGATCTATCCGGTAAAAGACTTTAGTGGTCTTTCTTCTTTGCCCAAAAATACGATTTGAAAGGTGTATTAATTTTTTAAGTTCTTTCCTCCAATTTGCGACATGTATTGAAATTATTAAAGTGTTTAAATTTTACTTTTTTTAAAGCTTTCTTTAAGTTTTAAAATCTTTATAACAACTTTTTAATACAAAAATAATATTAAAATAAAAATTTTAGTGAAATATTAGTAAGACCATTCGGTAAGGAACTGATACTTAAACTAAAAAAGAAGCTGGAAAGCGTCTGTCAATTAGTCTTGCTTATAAGTTTAACAAAATATTCATAACAATATTTTTTGTGAGCTAAATATTTTGAAGTCAATATCTTTCTTTATTCTCCTAATACTTGATTCGAAAACCTTTTCTTGATTGTTTTTGTAGATTTTCGTGTTTTGTTAAAAAGTTATCATTTTAATTTTCCCAAAAAATTGACTAAAAATTAGCAACAATATATTTGTTAACGAGATTTTTAGTCGAAAACCAATTCTAACCAATTGTAGTAGCATTTATTGAAAGTTTTTATTTCTTATAGAAACAAATACAAATTGGATGAATGAAACTAATTTAAAGTCAATATCTTCTATTGTTCACGAGATATCAAGAACCGAACATCAATTTTTAACAATTTTGCGAACTATTTCTTGCAGATTTTATTTTTTTTATGAAAAAAACGGACTGTTGGATTTTTATACAAAATTTACTGAATATCAAAAAAAAAAAATGTTCTGTGAGATAAAATTAGTTTGAAGTCAATATTTTAAATTTTTGAAAACATATTTGAGTCGAAAGTAAATTTTTACTAAGTTCTAGTATTGTTTTTTTTTAGGTTTTTATTTTTGGTAAAAAAAACTGTCAAATCGATTTTTCTCAAAATTTTACCGAATGTTGAAAACAGTATTTCATATAAGACAAAATAAGTTTAAAGTCATACTCTAAAATTTTTGAAGAAATATTTGAGCCTGAAATTAATTTTTACCAACTTTTATTAATGTTTTTTTTATTTTTTTTTACCCACTCACTTTTTTGAGAGTCCTTTCTGCATCTTTCTGCATTATTATCTGTATAACAAAATTTATTTGAAGTCAATATATTTACTGGTTCTTGAGCTATGGAAGACGAAAAAAACTTAGAGAACGTACGGACGTACGAACGTACGTAAACACGCACGCACAGACATCTCTCTAAAAATCTTTTATTTCGTCTCTAGGGACCTTGAAACGTCGAGAAATGTGAAAATTTTTTAATTCGAAAAATCGGACTCATTACAATAACACTGTTAACTTTTCATCCAGTCTTTCGATTTGCCTTGCTTAAAACTTTAACAAAATATTCATAACAATATTTTGTGTGAGATAAATAATTTGAGTCGAAAACTATTCCGTATCAGTTTTCCGTCGTAGTTTTGTCGGTTTTCGTGTTTTGTTAAAAAAAGTTATCATTTGAACATTATTTTGCATAATTTTGAAATAATTTGATTTCAAAATCTATTTTTGTTAACGAGATTTTTAGTCGAAAACCAATTTTTTTCTTCGGATATGGACGACGAAAAAATTTTCCCAAATAGATGTACATTTCTCTAAAAATCCGTAATTTATATTCTAGGGACCTTGAAACGTAGACAAATGTGAAAATTTTCAATTCGAAAAATCGAACCCATCACAATAACTTCCAATGGAAAGTTTGTAATACTAAACGGTTTATTTTAAAAAGCCTGTTATTTGGGCATCTGCCACTTTTGAAGCTATCAGCTTTTATTATTTGACAAGGAAAACTTAAATTCACTACAAAAAGTTGCACATTTTTCAGTCACAGTTCACAAATATAAACCAAAGCAATATTGAAAATGTTGGAAAAATTTTAGCTGTTGGGACAAGTTAGTGATGTAAAGAATTTAAATCGTTAACGTAGTTCACCAACAACTAAGAAATAAGAATATTGCTTCTGTGGTAGGTGTGTTGACTAAAATCCAGTTTTTTCGATTTTTGGAATTAGGCATGATACAAACAAATACAACTATCGCATTTGGGGCTTTTAAAATCTCGATTTGTGTTCCCAATTGGCCGCCAAGATCTTGTGATTTAACACTGGTAACATTTTTTCTTTGAGAACACGTGAAAGATAAGGGTTATAAACACTAATTTTTTAAATATTAAAAATAAAAATCTAACTGAAACCCCCTAAACAAGTGAATGCTCCAATTATTTACAAATTTATACTAACAAAAAACACTACATAAATACTATTCAATTGGTCTAACATCTTATACATCTCGACGACTTAAATTCTCTTTTTTATTAAACACTTCATTAAAGGCTTCGAAATTTTTTATACTTTTCATAGCTTAACTTAACTCTGTAGTGTCAATCCTAAACATTAACAATGTATTTCTACTTGCATTCAAAGCAAAATAAAAATTGGTTAAAATTCCTGCAATAAAATAAAAAAATATATTATTATCTTAGCAAAACCTTAACAAAAATTATATAGAAATGATGAAGTTTAATGTAAGGTTAGGTACTGCAAAAATAATACCAATTTATATTTATTAAAGTGATCATTAGTGAGTAATATTTTGTCAGTTTTTAAGGTTTTTAAAATTAAGTTGACCGAATATTCATTTAAAAACTCCTTTTGTGTATAATTTAAATGTCATTAGTTTCGTTTCAAAACAAAACAATCAAAGTGATTTTTAAAATAAGAGAATAATTTTTAGGAATGGAGGTTTTGGCACTCTAAAGTAACAACAAAACCACACGTTATTTAACTTAAAAACAATATCTAAAACCATATAAAACAAAATAAGACAGACCAACTAGGCTGATTAGACCAGGGAAGACTCCCAACAAAATACAATACAAAAATAATTATTGTTTCTTTCGGTGTCGTTTCTTCAAAACCTGTCTAAAGGTTATATAAATAAGTCCTTCAAATGATTAAAGGAACCTAAATGATTGCACTGACTTCAGTTAAATGACAAAACTAATTTAAAAGATGACCAACATTTAATATTGACTTTTAAAAGTCAAAGAGATTGCAGCAAAATAGATTGTTGTAAAATAATGCATAATTTTAATCGCACATAGAATTCAAAGAGGTTAAAGTGAGATTGAAGACGACAGATTACAACATTAAGAATTAACCATGACAAAATGTGTAACAAAATTATTTTAATTTAATTATCCCTGAATGTAGCTTATTCTGGGGTGCCTCAATTATTATAATGTATGAATTTGTACGAACACAATAGAATTCTTGGCTAATTTACATTAATTTACATCAAAACTTATGCCTAATACATAAATGTGGGAATATATTAAACATTTAATAACCAAAATTTTCTCATGCTAGATAAATAAAACTCATAAACTCGACCATAAAATTGTTATTATTGCCATTAAAATAGACATTAATTTAACATAATCCGCATCGGGTCAACACATTAGTAAAACACTATATCTGTGTACCATCTCTCCATCATCAAAAGAAACCTAATGCCAGGAATTTGTACATCAATCATTTACCATCTCCTCCTACTTCGCCTCTTTTGTTCTGTTCGGTGAAATTCATTCAACTAAAATTCCATTATGAAAGTGAAAACACTATGCCACCTGCTCACACACCACACATACTACCACAAAGAACTACCATCCCGTTATCGTCGAGTCGCGTCGTCGCCACCACCACACCGCACCACACCACCATTGCCACCGCATAATCAAAGCTACGCCTTGAAGCTCTCATAAATTCCAAACTACCTGGGTAATCGGAATCTTCCTGCTAATTAATCTTATGGATACTATGCGATTGTCAAATCCAAAAAATAGCAAAAATTATATATTTAGATACTTTTTCAGCGTCACGGGTGCGGTGCAATGCGTGTATGCGAGTATGTCAGTAATTCGCATTAATAAAAAAGAAAAAAACATTTTATGCTTAACTTCGTTTTGTTTAATTCTATTGTTTTGTGTCAATTAGAAACCAAGACATCACTTTATTTTAGTTATTATCAAATGTGGCATCACAATCACACAAATTCGTAAGAAAATAAAAACACATAAAAAAAACAATATCATGCAATTTATTTTCCTGATCTGAAAATTCCCCACATTTCTCTTTTTCTTCTTTGGTTTTTATTTATTTTATTGTATTTGTCGAATGCTTTGTAAGTGAAAGTTATATGTTGCTGATCCGAAGTTTGTTTGTTTGTTTTTTAGGGGAAAACGGGTAAGGTTGAACTACTCCCAAAATTTGGTCGGATAAAAGTATTTTTTGTTCATTATTCTTCTGCACTTTTATAACTTATCGAAAAGGAAGTTAAAGTCTCATTTGTGAAGAAAAATGGTTCAATGATTCCAGCATTCCAAAATTAGACTCAAACTTTCATTTTCGTTTTCAGAGCCCCAGGATTGCTAAGGACCCAATTTGCGAAGCAATAACGAAGCGGATAATCCGAGATCTTTATGCAGAAATCAGCTTAGATTGGCACGTTTGAAATCAATGGCGAATTGATGTTAGTGAATTTAGTCTCACCTTCTCAGCTACATCAGCCACATTACAGTTTGGCAAAAACTTCAATTTAAAAAACTTGTAAGGCGACTCATTTCATGCTTTTGAGGTATGATACACGTCAGTGTCAAAATAATCTATGACAGGAATGCTTTTTTGGGGATGTAATAACAGAATAATAATGTGTAATTCTTCAAAAATAAAACAAAATTTGAATTGCATTTAAATGCTGACAGATTTCTTTGGGGTACCACATTGATGCCTTGTTGGTCCTATATTATTAATGTTTTTCTTTATTGTAGCATCAATTTTATAATATTTGTTCTTAAACTAAAAAGTTGCAAATATCATCAGCGAAATTTGCTGGAAGTAAATATTGAGTATTGAATAGGGCCTTAAACTGATCCTTGTGACACACCTGCCGTTATATAATGTCTTTGAGAAAACAAGTTATTGACTGAAACCTTAAATTTCCTCTGAAGTAAAAATTATTGAATGTTTTTTCAAATTCTACTGAAACATTTAATTTAAAGAACTTTTTATCTATTGAGCTGTTATTGACACAACGACTGAATTTTGTCGACCTTATTGAACTTCGTGGTTGAGAACTTCGGTGTACAAGGTTGAATTCGGTATACCAGTATTTGACGGTGCAATAGGACGGAACACTTGGATTTAAGTCCATAAATTCATTCTTGTCTTCACAAAAATTAATTCTTCCTAATTATTTTTTTGCATGAAGACAAAACCTTCAATTTGCTGTAAGAAGAATACATTACTCTTAATTTCAAAACAGTCTGAGCGCAATAATTTTTAAAAATGAAAAACTTTTCATTGGTAATCTCAAAAAGCACTTAAAATACTCAATTTTACGAAAGTTGGAAATAACAATTTAACAGACATGCCATTTTACATTAAACATTATATCCGTTAAATATTGTCCTCTTTTTTTCCATTGCTTGTCGAGTCATTTGTGGTGTTATGACTGCCACTTCCTGAGTGATTGCCTCCAAAGATGTTGGGTGATGAGTGTAGACTTGAGCCTTTAAATGTCCCCCAAAGAAAAAATTCACAAGGTGATAAATCGGGGGACCTTGGTGGCTAGGAAATGTCTCCTCGTAAAGAAAGAAGATGCCCTGGAAATATCTCTCTCAAAATGGTTAGTGAACGCCGCCGCGCCGTGAAGTGTGTGCTGTGGCTCCATCTTGTCGGAACCAGACTTCTTTGTGATTCCTAGTAAACTGATTTAAGCTTGGTTGGAGGAAGGTCTCAATCATGTGACAATAAAATTGTTTTTCTATCCGGAACAGGATCATGTCGTCCAAGTTGAAATCGAATGCGAAATGCTCGCTGAGTAGTAATCGCAGAACCACCATTACGGATATATCCCTCTACGACAAATGCGCGATGCTCACCGTGCCACGCCATTATGATTACTAAAAACTGCACGTAGACCTCTATCTATCTATGTATACCCGGAATACCATTTTATCTATAAATAGCTTTAAATATAAACGTTTAAAAATACGGGAGGTTTTTTTGCCGGACCCTGTATATACAGCACCACCTGGCAAAGGTTTTTCCACAATAGGGCATTTCGGACTTTGGCAGTAGTCCATAGTATATAGTTAACGCTATTTTTAACTAATTAGGTGTCATTTGTTCACTTTTTATGAAGCCTGTCATAAACGGATAAAGTCTTGAAGAACATGTGCAAATTTTTTATAAAGTACATATGTAGAGAAAAAAACGTCAGGAATTAAATTTCTGGATTTTTTTTTAAAACAAACATTTTTATACATACATATGTAATTTTAGGCAGAACAAATTGTTGAAAATTGTTGCGACGTTTTTTCCTTTTGATGTCTTGGGAAAAGAGTTATACTTCATTTCAACTTCTCTTCTGGCTTTCTTTCCATTTTTGTCTGATATAATTTTCAACATTTCTGACTTAATTTTCAAAAATAATCCTTCACGAATAATTCGATGACACTGTCATTTAACGTGGAGTTGATATAAGCTCGCAAACCGAGGTCGTTCAATTTGAAGATAAACCACAAAACACAACTATAATTATTTAGATTACACAGGTCAACAACAAATATTAACTTCCCAGAGGAAGTTATTGTAATGGGTTCGATTTGTCGAATTGAAAATTTTGACATTTCTCGACGTTTCAAGGTCCCTAGAGTAGAAAAAAAAAGATTTTTAGAAAGATGTCTGTGCGTGCGTGTGTACGTACGTTCGTACGTATTCACGACGTATTTTTCGTCGTCCATAGCTCTAGAACCAGAAGAGATATCGACTTCAAATAAAATTTGTTATACAGATAATAAGGCAGAAAGATGCAGAAAGGGCTCTCAAGAGAATTGTGTGGGTGGTTTTTTTTACCATAGCAGTTTAAAAAAAAGGTGGACATTTTGGTTAACCCTAAATATCTCACGAACCAATAACGCTATTAAATCACGCTGAATTAAATTTTATATAATATATTGTAACTTGATACAAAACAGGTATATTTTTGGAAAAAATCCAATTAACGGTTTTTTTGTATAAATCAAAAAAACTGAAAAAAAATGTGTCACCTCTAAAATTTTACGACTAAAATATGATTTCATCTCCAAAACAATTTTGTGCAACGAAGAATAATGTTTTTGACATCTGATACAATTTTGAGAAAAATCTAATAGACAGTTTTTTTTTATAAAAAATAAAAATCTATGAAAAACATTACTCCAAGTTGGTAAAAATTGAATTTTGACTCAAATATCTTTTCAAAAACTTAAGATTAAGGCTTCAAACTTATTTTATCTTATAATAAATATTGTTTTCAATATTTAGAAAAATGTTGAGAAAAATCGAATTGACAGTTTTTTCTTACAAAAATAAAAACCTAAAAAAAAAATTAATAAAAGTTGGTAAAAATTGATTTTCGACTATAAATATCTTTTCAAAACTTTGAGATATTGGCTTTAAACTGCTTTTATCTTTCAAAAAATATTTTTTCAACATTCAGTAAAATTTTGAAAAAAATCGAATCGACAGTTTTTTTTACAAAAAATTAAAAACCAAAAAAAAATTTAACAAAAGTTGGTAAAAATGGATTTTCGACTCAAATATCTTTTAAAAAATTTGAGGTAATGGCTTTTAACTAATTTTAACTTATTAAAAATATTGTTTTCAACATTAGGAAAAATTTGGAAAAAAATCGAATTGACAGTTTTTTTACAAAAAATAAAACCCTAAGAAAAATTAATAAAAGTTGGTAAAAATTGTTTTTCGACTCAAATATCTTTTTAAAACTTTGAGATATTGTTGTCAACATTCAGTAAAATTTTGAGAAAAATCTAATTGACAGGTTTTTTACAAAAAATAAAAACCTAACAAAAAAACAATACTAAAACTTGGTAAAAATTTACTTTCGACTCAAACAGCTTTTCAAAAATTACAAATATTGGCTTCAAACTTATTTTATTTCACATAAAATATTGTTTCTGATATTCAGTAATTTTTTTAATAAAAATTCAACAGTCCGTTTTTTCATAAAAAAATAAAATCTACAAAAAATAGTACGCAAATTTGGTAAAAATTGATACATATAGACAAACTTGTAAGCAAGACAAATCGACAGACGGGATGGGAAGTTATCAGTGTGGGTCGCATCCCAGCCTCTTTTTTCGTTTTTGTTTCTGTACTCAAATGAAAATTTCCAATTTTTCAATCTTGGTTCTCTCTTCAGTTGAGACGAAAAATGTATTCATGCCTCCATTACATATAAACTTAGGCCTCATGAAACAGTTCGTTAAAGCTCTTCGACAAGATTCCGAAGCCTTTAAATATTTGTTGATCTTTTTTCAAAGCTATCCAAGGCTCACAAATAAAGAAAACAATGGCCATCAATATATTTTCAGATCTTCTCAATACTTAAGAACGGCAATCCTGGGACAACTTTAAGTCTGTAGTTCAAATTTCTTTTGGCAACAACAGAGCTAACAACTACAAAGAGCTTATATCAAGTATGCTCAAGATTTTTAAAGTAATGGGCTGTAGAATGCTTCTAAAAGTGCATATGCTGCATGCTCATTTGGGAGAGTTCAAAGACAATATGGGTGCGTATTCGGAAGAGCAAGGTTTTTTTTTTTTTTTTTTTTTTTATAATTCACAAGCACTCAAGGGGTTATTAGTACCCTTTATATGTTTATATTTAAACACAGTGCGAGCGTTAGGAAAATAGGGAAGGATTTAAAAGGAGATACCGGTGCACATTGGTCTTAAAGTTCTGAACATCAAAATGGGAGGGAAAAACAGAGTTGGCCAAAGCATTCCACATTCTCGATGTGCGATTTAAGAAAGAATCTCTATACTTGACAGTACGCCCGAAATTGAGCTCAAGGGTAAACTGATGAGCATTCCTAGAAGTGCGAGTATTACGGCTGAATAGTTTAAGGGGTGGAATACTACTGGCTAATTCGACAGAACATTGTTTGTAAAAATATCGATAAAACAACGAAAGGCATGAAACATTGCGGCGGTGTTCTAGTGATGTAAATGTTTCGATTATAGTTCTGTCGCCTATCATTTTTAAAGCCCTTTTTTGAATTCTATCCAAGAGATTTAAACTTGTTTTAGGGGCACCTGCCCAGATATGCGAATTATATTCAAGCTTTGGACGGATGTAGGCTTTGTAAATTACAGCCAGATCAGAAGGGGTGAAAAATTTCTTGCATCGTCGGAGAAATCCTAAGCACCTAGCAGCATTTTTGGCGATGTCGAATATGTGATCATTCCATAAAAGGTGATCTGTGATACACATACCTAGTACTGACAGTTGATTAGTTTCCTGGATGCAAGTGCCACTCATAGATAGCGGCATCGGGGGTATGTTACGCTTTAACGACAGGAGACAGCATTGAGTTTTCGAAGCATTAAATTCTACACGGTTTTTGATTCCCCATTGGACAATGCTGTCAAGATCAGAATTTAATGAGCTTATCATACGCTGCCGTTGAAGTTCCACATCCGAAGGACAAGGATGTGAATCTAAAAACGAGTATGAAAAGCTGAGGGTACTGTCGTCGGCGAAACAGTTTAATGGATTAGAAGTGGCAGACAAGAGATCATTTATGAATAAAAGGAAGAGAGTCGGAGACAAAACGGAGCCCTGGGGGACACCAGCATTTATTTTATGAATTTCAGACTTGAAACCATCCAATACAACTTGTATTGAACGGTTAGAAAGGTAATTTCTAATCCAACGAAGAAAAGATTCATCAATACCAAAGGCACGCATTTTCGATAAGAGAGCTTGGTGCCAAACTCTATCAAATGCTTTTGAAATATCAAGTGCAATAATCTTACTTTCTCCAAAACGATGTAAAGACTTGTTCCACTGTTCGGTGAGATGAACCATGAGATCACCAGTGGACCTATTGCTACGAAAGCCATACTGTCGGTCATTAAGAAGCTTCCGTTCTTCAAGATATTTCTTAAGCTGATAATTAATCAGCGTTTCCATGACCTTGGAAAGAAGGGACGTAAGTGCAATTGGACGATAGTTTGAGGGGGAGGAGGATTCGCCTTTTTTAGGGACAGGCTGAACAAATGCAGTTTTCCATCCACTCGGGAAGAGACCTGTAGAGTAGGACAGATGGAAAAGCTTACGCAGTGGTTTTGCCAGCGTTGAAGAACACCTCTTCAGAACAATTGGGGGAATACTATCCGGGCCAGCGGATTTGTGTATGTCTAGGTCTTTCAGTACTCTTGCGACTGCACGAGTGCGAAAGAAGATTCGTCCCATAGAATCGTTTACGCTCTCAAGAACAGGAGGACTCATGACACTTTCCGATAGCGTCTAATTAACAGCAAACTGTGCTGCAAGCAAATTGGCTTTATCAATCGAGCTTACATAGAGAGTGTCATTGTGGACGAGCGTTGGAACCGAGGATGACGTGGTGTTTCGTACGTTTTTTACAAATGACCAGAAATTTTTACTACCTTTGGGACATTGGTGAACATTTTCACCAATATATTTTGAATTTTGAACATCGATATCAGGGTCAATATAATACTCGTATAATAACAATAAGAAAGAATGATGGGAGACTATATATTGGGTCTTATAAGAGAAAGTACGTACATAAGAAATTCAAAAAAATATTAATTTTTAGATATTAAGATGTACTTATTTTTAAGTTTAAAACTGTTAATTTGCAGATAAATAAGAGCTTAGATATTGGAAATAATTTTAAGATTTTGTTTCATAGGGTTTCTTTTAAATCCATAATATCAAACTCCTAGCTATAAAAACAAACATCTTGAGGAAATTTTTTTTTTATAATTAGTAAGTAATATACAAGTAACAAGAAAATCATACCAAGAACAGAAACAAAAATACATTTTACCTGTGTTATATGTGTTAACCTGACCTAAATTTTAATGAAATTGACTTCCACTTTTAAGCATACAAAAATTTAAAGTTATTTTAAGTCTGTCACTCCAAAATTTTCTTAAACAATTCTACCCCAGTCTCCCCTAAACAAATTATAAAATGTGGCAATATAAGGTCACAAAAGGAATTGTAAGCACACAAAATACTTAAATGAATGTATAGTATTTTACACCATCGCATCGTCTTCGTCATCATGGTACTACGAGTAAGATATGAGCGACAACGTTATTTCAAAGTGTATTTTGAGCTTAAGAAGGGAGATAAATAATTGTAGCCATCTTCAAAATGCTTCTCAAAAGAAGTACAGGTCATCTGGGAGCTTAACGTAGTCCAATAATACCTTGGTCTCATGCTCCCATGAAGTCAACTTGTCGTTGTTTTGATTTCGGGTTATGTAAATTTAAAGCGATGATGGGTTAAGGTATATTACTCAGGTTATAGCTTAAAAAGCGGAAACCCGTCTTCACAACTTGACAGTTTTCATCTTCTTGATTTTTTTTTTGTTTAAATATTATTTGTGTGTATTTTTGCTTTTATTACTTTGAACATTCAGTGGAAAAAAGTGAAAAGAGTTCACAAGAATGTTGCGTAAGGTAGATAAGGTACCTGTACCTTACCTACACCAAAGTCAACAAACATAAAGTTGCTTTGTTGAATTCTCTTAGAGAAACTTCCCACCGTATCGGTCGCGTCATGTCATCCATCGCCATATCGGTGGCACAAAAGTGATGGAAAAGAAAGAATTCATAGAAAAAAAGTAATAAGTGTTGAAACAAAAAGTGTCACTGATGATGGAATCCTCATGTGTAAATAGTCGTATACCTTTGATGGTTTATGGGTAAAGGTAATTTATGAATAAAAGATTAATTGTATTAAAATTTAAAAAAGTTGATTGCGAAAAATTTTATGAAAAAAGTTCGTGCATGCAAAAATCACAACAATCATTTTTATGTTAATATTTATAATTTTGTTTTTGTGTTGGGCTTTGAGTGAATGTGAATGAAATAAGAAATTCCAAAGTTGTGACAGCCGCAATATGGGCCATGGGGTGTTTAAGAGCTTATTTTAATTTTAAATATAAAAAGTCGTTTAACTGAATACTAATAGATAGTTATAATATATAATTTCATAACGCACTGCATGCAATAACAGTGCTGTACAATACAACATTATGGAGCATATTAAATGAAATACCTGAGTATAAGAAGGTCTTCCAAAATGACCTTGTGCTCCAGTTGAATTTTTAAAAATTAATTTTCATATAAATTGATTCTTAATATCTTTTATATCAAAATGCAAAGAGCCCACTAAGACTATCAAAATGTTGCAAAAAGAAATGAGAAAATGTTTTAAAATTTATATTGCAATATTTTGGTTAACTTAATGGTTTTAGTGATGGGAATAGTCATAAATATTTTGAGGATTTTGGAAAAAATCAAAATATAAGTTCACTTCAGCGAATATTTAGTAGATAAATAAAAATTATTTTTCATTTATTTAAGTTACGAAAAAATGGTATTAGTATCTTTGTTTTCGAAGATAATAAATACAACATTAGTCGTTTGTCTTCTTGATGATATGAAATTTTAATGTATTAAGCCAAATATTTCATTTAAAAACTTTAATCCAAGGCAAAGAAATTTTCTGTCGGGATATTTGAGAAGTTAAACTAGTTAGGTATTATTTTTGGTGGGACTTTGATTTTTTTTTTAAATTTTTAATTTTTATACTTAAAAATTATTATTTTCAAGAAAATTATTCTTTGTAGAAAATAATATTTTCGTAGAGTTTATGAACTTTAAATTGGCAACACTATTTTAACTCGCAGCCATTTTGTCTTAGAATTTTGGTTTGGAATTTCAACAAATTAACTGACGATTAAACCACGCCTCCAAAATGTTCCAAATCGTTTTGAAAATTATGTTTTTTTTTTTCGATAGATGCTCACTTTTGGTTGCTTATGGATATGTGATAATGGAATGATGATAATCCTCAAGTGAATGTTGAGACATTGTTACATCCATAAAAATTTGATTGTTTTATGTGCTTTATGGGTTGATGGAATAAATGGTCCATATTTGCTTATAAAGGATGGTGGCCAGAACGTTACAGTCAATGGTGACCGCTGTAGAACCGTGATTACTGACTTTTTCGTTCATCAATTAAACAAGCATTATGTGCAGGAGTTGTGGTTTGAACAAGACGGTGCCACTATTGACTTATTAAAGAAAACGTTTGTTAACCGCATAGTTTTATGTTACGGGATCGTAAATTGGCCTCTAAAATCATGCGATTTTACACCGCTTGAATATTTTCTGTATGTGAAGTCACTTATCGATAAGCCGGATACAATGGCCACATTCTCCGCTGATATACGGCCACAAATTTTGGAAATCGAAAATTGGACCTTCAGATTAGACCACATCCGAGCGAATCAATTAAAAAAAAACAACATTGGTTTTCATTTAGTAAAATACAAAAAAATACTATTTTAGGTCGAGATCTCTGGTCATTGTTTCTAAAAACAATAGATTTGAATTCTGAGGACCTTTAAACTACGAAAAATGTCAAAAATTTAATTTGACAAATGCTAAACCAATTTAATAAAAGAAGTCTGGTGAAAATCACATCTTCGACATGTTAATGTTATCGTCTTTTAACCTGGTCCATTCCTGTTATTTTAAAACGAAGGAGCAGCTCAAGTCTGCATATCTTCAACGAAAGAAGTGTTTTTGTAGTTATAAGGCAAAGTTTCTGAATATTGAAAAATCAAAATTAGATTCTGACTTTAAAATACGTTATAATACGCCATTGTTTTAATTATTTTTGTAAAGATTTTATTATACTAAATTAAAACCCATTCAGTGTAAAAACACGTTTAAAAATACACTGACAAAGTAGCAGAAGTCTCAGTAAAGTTTGACAGTTCGAATTTTTGCTTATAGAAATGATATTGTCACAAAATTTTTGTATAAGATTCTAACTAAAACTAGTATGAATAAGTGTTTGAAATCAATATTAGAGAAAAGATTGAAGGACATCGATCCATTATTTTTGAATGTTTGTATTAATTAGATTTTGAAATCTAATATATTTCGTCAAATATGGGTCAACAAAATTGGTTATTATATTATCTTCACATTGATAGTTCTATAGTACATACATACATATGTAGTTCGTTCTTAAAGAAGTACATAGATTGATGCCACAAGCCCAAAACTTCACTAAACTGTGATGGACCTCTTTTGAAAACATAACCTATTTTTAAGAAACAATATAATCATTTATTATCATATATAAAATGTCATTTTGAAAATGCATAATTTCAAAAGAAATCATCGATGTCAAAGTTTAGAAATACCTTTTGAAAAACACTTTTCTATACGTAACTTAAGTTAAGTTATTAAATATTTCGATCCAATTGGGTACCCATTGTAAAAGATCTCTTAGTGAACTCATTAAATTACATTCATTATTGGTGGAGTAAATGATTTCGTGTTGTGAAGTGTCATACAATTTTAATTCTCTTCGCCTTTTAGCGCTTATATACCGTAAAAATGAATCACTTTAAGTATCATTTAGGGTTCTTTTAAGACGATTCTCTTTGTTATAAAAGCATAAATTACTAAACGTTGTAATTTAATGTAATATTTATGTAAACAAAAATTATCGTTTACATAAACAAATAAATGTGTATGTAAATGAAAGAAAGACATTTTTATCATTAAAAATGTTACACAAAAATAAAAAAAGTTTCATTTTTCAATACTAAACGTAGTTGTTTTTCGAAAAAATTTATTTCTTTTATATAAGTTTTATGCTATATATTAATGAAAATATTACTTAACATTATTAATATCTTTTCTTTGAAATGCTTTTGAATGCACATCAATTTGGTTACCTAAGATAAGAATAGCTTTATGAGCTTAAATTTTTGAACAATAATCATAGTTTCTTAAGGTCAAGCACCACATGTTTTAGGGAAATAAGATTGTCTGTTGAAATTTGAAAGTTGATTTTTTTGATAGAGATTCATTCGATCCGTATTATTATCCGACAATTATTTTTAACATAAAAGTAAGAACATCCTTGCAGAAAATTCTGTATTTATCATTTCGTATAATAAAAAGCGTATAATAAAAAGTACATGTAGTTTTAAGAAATATTAATGTTGAAGCCCTCGCTTAAACCGAAAATAAAACTATTATACACTGTTATCCATTTTGGGGTTTCAAAAGTAAACGTAAATAAATTACATATAAAATATTCTTTTTTATGATATTTCTTTTTTATTATAAAGTTTCAACGTTATGTGTGAAACACTACATCATTTAAATGACCACCACGCGAATTGTTGAAAGCATCGATTCTGAGGTATTTTGAGGTAATTTTCGACCACTATTGGGCGGTATCTCAAGCATAACTTGGGGAATGTTGGTTTTTAAGTGCTCAAGAGTAAAAGGTTTATCTGCATAAAAACGATTTTCATGTAGACCCACAAAAAAAAGTCCAGAGGTGTCAAATCGCATGATCTTGGTGGCCAGTTGATATCGCCACGACGAGAAATTACGCGGCCAGGAAATGTCTCTTGCAATAAAGCCATATTCGCTCGAGTTTTGTGGCATGTGGCACCGTCTTGTTGAAACCACATATTCTCCAAATCGTATTCTTCAATAGCAGGAAAAAAAAAGTCCGTTATCATATGACGAATTGACGGTGACAGTCGTTCCATCGTCGCTTTCGAAGAAGTAAGGTCCAATCACACCTCCGGACCAAAGAGTGCACCAAACAGTGACTTTTGTGGATATAGTGGCCTCTCTTTAATTAATTGAGGATTCTCAGAACCCAAATACGACAATTTTGTTTATTAACATACCCACCGAGTGAGAACTGTGCTTCGTCGCTGAAGAAAATTCTGTTCGAAAAATCGCCGTCCACCGCCTGTTGTTCAAGTACCCATTCGACGTATCTATACGACGTTGTGAATGGTCAGCTGGACTCAGTTGTTGTGTGAGCTGGACTTTATATGGATGTAGCTTTGGATCTAAATGCAAAATACAACACAATGTGCCGTAAGACAGTCCTAATTCCTGAAAACGACGAGGAATCGGCACATTCGGGTTTTCGGCAACACCTACAGTAGTGATGTTTTCAGCAGTACGAGTGAAGCGATGATGCACAGTCCTTACAATATCTGTAACCAATCCATTCTTATCAAATTTCTTCACAATTTTGCCAATTGCTTACGTAGTTGGATGATTATTTAAACCATAATCTGGCAGAATCACCATATTTGTAGTAGGTTTTAACAATTTGTATGCTTTGTGCGATAGTTATTAAGCGATCGATTTTCGTAAATGTCAGACTTTCAACTGAAAAATTAAAATTGGTTTAACAACTTAGTTTGACAAATGTCAAATTCCAGCCCTATACTTTTGTAACCTCTAAATGGATATCCCGTTATATATTTTTTTTTTTAATTCTCAAATGATCCTTCATTTTCATTTGTGGATGTTTAATTTATGAATTAAATTTCAAATAATAACGTTATTTTTACAGCCATTGTAATTTTTGTTTCCATATTTAAAATTACTGAAGAACCTTTGTAAGTTGTGTACGATTGTATTTTATTCTAATAATAGATTCTTGTATAGATCTTACTATGGAACTTTTTTTTTACATACGTTTTACATACAAACAATAACAATTTTATAGTTCCATCCAACAATTTCTTTTCCACGCCTTTAAATTATAATAAAAGTTAAATCCAGGTAAACGTAAACTATAACACAGCCTTAAACATTGAGGAAGAAATGACACATTTACCTGTGATGTACTAATTAACTTAAAATAATTATTTATAATTATCTATTGCACCTACATATGAATATGCAAAAAAACCTCAACAGCAACTTTCTTTCCTGTCATCAAAAAGTCATTTGACATTATTTCGCTTTTTTATATGTTTTATGTACTCTTATCACCTTAACCGTAATATAAAAAATAGAATTAAAAAAGTTTTGTTTTATTATTATTATGTTTGCATACATACATAACTACATACCATACATGTTTATCTAAATGTGAAGTGTATGTTTTTTTAACTTCGGTTGTTAAATATTTCATAACATAAATTAGGTGGGTATCATTAAAGCTTAAGCTTCTTAAAGATTGCATAATATATGTACATACATATATTTTTCATGATGTTTAATTTTATTTAAATGACTTTTAAAACCTACGATTGCACACCATGAAAAAAACGGAATTTAATTTAATAAATTAGCAATTAGATTTCAAGGTTATAAGGAATCTAAAAGAATTAAGCATACAAGAAAGGGTTCACGTTTAGAGCTTTACTTATGTAAATCGTAGCTTTTGTGTTTTTTTTTCAAGAAGTGATTAAAACCGAGAACTTGTGATTTATCAGCTTTAAAATTTTGTCTTGTAGGTCACTTTGAAAAATAACGTCTATACCTATTTTTTTTTCAAGAAGTGATCAAAACCGAGAACTTGTGATTTATCAGCTTTAAAATTTTGTCTTGTAGGTCACTTTGAAAGATAACGTCCATACCTATGCTCCACAATCGACAACCTTCAAAAGCTTCAAGAACATAGATGGAACTAAATGAAGTTATCAAAGACATGCATTTACAAATGTGGAAATTGGTCAAGAAAAATTTCATGCTAATGATATATTGCTGCAACCGTAGCCGTAGCAGTCATTTACCTTATACAAATTTCGATTAATCCATCTATTAATTTCTTCTAAAAATCAAAATGGAACTTCTTATTGGAAAAACCATTAGTTCCATTGACGTGTGCAAAGGGTATATAAAATTTGAACTTAACACTATTTGTACAGTAGAGTCTTAGAGACTTAAACAAAACTTTTGATATGAAGAAGAAAGTGTAACCAATATTTCAAAAAGAGGCTGGGATGCGACCCACACTGATAACTTCCCATCCCGTCTGTCGATTTGTCTTGTTAAAAAGATTGTAGGTTTTCGTGTTTTGTTAAAAAAGTGGTCAGCTGAATTTCTCTTAGGAAATTAAAAATTACCAACAATATTTTGCATATAATAAAATAGATTGATCTCAAAATCTATTTTTGTTAACGAGATTTTTAGTTGAAAACCGATTTTGAACGAATTTAGTAGCATGTCTTAAAATTTTTTATTTCTTACAAAAATAAACAAATATAAATTGGATGGAAAAAATGGACTGTTGGATTTTTATAAAAAAATTAATGAATGACGAAAACAATATTTTCTGGGAGATAAAATTGGTTTGAAGCCAATACTTTTAATTTTTGAAAAGATATTTGAGTCGAAAATAAATTTTTACGAACTTTTTGTAATTTTTGTTTAGGTTTTTATTTTTTGTTAAAAAACTGTAAATTAGATTTTTACTTATTTACAAAATTATTTTGGAGATGAAATTATTTTTTGTTCGTAAAATATTTGAAGTGACAAATATTTTTTTTTCATTTTTTTTATTTATAAAAAAAACGTTAATTGGATTTTTTTTTCCAAAAATATACATGTTGGGTATCACGATCAAATATATAATTTAAAATTTAATTCAAGTCTCTAGCGTTATTGGTTCATGAGATATTTAAGGTTAACCAAAATGTTCACCTTTTTTTTAAAATTGCTATGGAAAAAAAACCACACACTCAATTTTCTCGAGAGTCTTTTCTGCATCTTTCTGCATTATAATCTGTATAACAAAATTTATTTGAAGTCGATATCTCTACTGGTTCTTGAGCTATGGACGACGAAAAACACTTCGCGAACGTATATGTACGTACACACGCACGCACAGACATCTCTCTAAAAATCTTTTATTTCAACTCTATTCAAATCGGACCGATTACAATAACTTCCTGTGGGAAGTTAATAATTAATATAATTATAATTTTAAATGTTGAAATTGATCATGAAAAATTTTATAAAAATATAAGGTGCTGCAAATGTAGTAGCCATTTGGCCTAAAAGTTTTCCATCGATTAATTTTTTTTTTAAATCAAAATGAAACTTCTTATTGGAAAAGCCATTAGCTCTGAATTAACTCTGAGCCGAGACCTAGCTAATCCTGAGTTCAGGGTTAACTCACGAACAAGTAGTGGTTTAATGTTAACTACATGAATGGTATTATAATTTAGTATCACTAAAAAGTTATCGATTAAATTATTAAAAAACTATGGAAGTCGATAGATTTTGACATTTTGGTTGTCAAAATCGGCCGCCAGCCGTTGTTTTTTAAACTCATTTGTTGTTTTTATCAATTAATCAAAACAAATAAACGAAATTGATTTTTTTTCATTGTCAAAAACATTTGTATATTTAAACCAGAGTTAAATCACCAAATTTGAAGGGTTCACTCAGAGTTAAGTACAAGATCATGAGAGACTGAAAAACATATTTCAGGAGTTAACTCGAGCTTAACTCTGAAACTAGGATAATCTCACACTGAAAAACTGGGCCTTAGAGACTTAAAAAAACTTTGATCTAAGGAAAAAAGTGTGACCAATATTGAAAAATAGATCTTACGGTAACATTTCTTGGAAGTATTATTTTTAAACTTTATCTTGAAAATTTAAAATTTATTGGTATAATGTTTCATTTAGATAACCTTAAGTTTTAAGCTGTCAAATAATATTATTCGTCTTTAGTTTTATCAACTTACTAAAAAAATTACGGAAGGGGGATACCCTTTTATGTATTTTCAAACTCTTTTACGAATTTTGTTTTAATTTCTTTACCCATAATTATGTTCATAGTTCAAAAATCCAATCCAAATCATACAATACACAATAAATAATAATTAATTTCTTGCTAAATAAAACAGAAACCACTTGGAGAAAATTTACGTAGTACCTTTATAACTTTCATTTACCAACTTTTTCCAAGCCCTTCTGAGAAAATTGTTTTCAAAATACAAAAGATCAATCTTAATTATATTTTCTAAAAACTTGTAATGGCATTCTTTTATTTGTTTGTTTGTTTATTTTGAAAAAGTTGACAAACTAAGCACTCAATCATGAACGCATTAAAATTTAATTTATTCCCTACATCACTTTGGTTTTGTATAGAACTGAGTTAATTAAATCGCTAATTGCACTCAACAAGATAGCCAAAATTCCTCATCAACCATCCTATAGTGCTGCTTCTTCAATGCTTGCGATCAAATTTCTTCAATTGAGCCGAAAATGTGCCTCTAGATATGGTGTCATGAAGACAAGAAGAAGCAACAACCAATGAACTCGGCACTGTGCCAGCTCTACGGAAATTCATTGACAAGCCAAGAAGAAATCAACACACAATAATAACAGCAACAACAAGACCAAAAATTACAACAGGTACGAAAGACTGTGTAAGACCTAAAAGACTAAAACACTGAAATACTGAAAGACCGAAAGACTTTTCCCTCCACTTTAGATTTGGCCAAACTACTAAAAAGTATTGCTTTACGTCTTGCCGCTCATTCGTTATATTGTTATTATTACTCGTACCTTCTTCTACATCCAGAGCCAAGCTCTGAGTCTGAGTCTGCAGCGGCTGCGGTGTACGTTCATTTTCCAACTTTCGAGTTTCAAGACTTAGTCACAGTATAGTCATGCCTGGTTGCATGAAAGCGTAAGACTTCCTTAGCGTTCAAAACTTTAGCCGTACGATACCATCGAGTTAGTTGCTCGTAGAAATCAATCCGGTGCGGATGTTAAATGTGTATCTTTGCTGACAACAGCACTGTTGTGTAGATACTTTTCCATCTAGTAAGAGAGAAACCGACGACGAGAGATATTGTGTCTTTTCCAATTGATCGCGCGCGTCTCATAACACAACACACCTTTTGATTTTGAAGTCCCGTCCCTTCTGGAATCGAGGTTGACGGCAAGGACATCCCTGTGGGAAGAACATCAATATTTAGTCATCATTTCAATAATTCTGTCCTGCCTTGAGCATAAGATCGCGAGAAAAAATCGAAAGCAAAATAATTGCTTAGAAAGTTTAACTCACGAACCAAACAAAAATTTTTAATTTAAATAATATTACTTGTGGGACCTCTTTATAGGAGAGGCTTGAGCACATTTTTATTTTTATAAATATTTCTGTGGTGTTGTTGGTTGTTGCTGCTAGACCTGGCACACATTTTGTTTTTTGTGTAAAGAAAGTTTGTTGTTTAACGACGACAACGAAGACGACGGTGACGGTTTTGTCAAAAAATGCTCGTAATTTCATATGACAGATGAAAAGTGTTCAAATATAGTGTGTGTTCGAGTGGGTTTAGTTTTTGCAGTTGATGACCTAAAATTCATATTCATTCATTTAGCTTCTTCGTGGTGTATAGAAAAGTGTGGATTTTTGTTGGATATCTGCTAAGTAGAAAACGCATGCTGCTGAAGACAGTAGTACATTTAAGCTGCAACATGGCTAGTAAAGTGTATTCGAATGCACTTATAGCAATTTTTATATTGGGATACTATACAATTGTTGGCGTAAACAGTAGTGGTAAGTGCGAGTGCGAAATACCTTATATTATATATATAATCTTTAAGCAATTAACCCAGAATCGGAGAAGATGTGTTAAGAAAACAAGAAGATAAATAAGAAGTTATGATGGGAGCATTATGTTTATGTACCTTAACAGTCTTGTTTATTATTATTTTTTTATAGACTGACGGAGTCTGATGTAGAGTGTTGTGTAAGGGCTTGAGTTTGTAGAGTTGTATAAAAAGGTCAATGAACAAAAACCAGGAAAATATATTTTTATATTGCATTCACCTGCAGATTGCAGGTGAAATGTCTGCGTCTGCACTTTAAACTTATGTATTTCAATGAGTACAAAATTCAAAATTCTTATTTCAAATGCATTTTACTTTTAGATTGAAAATAAACTTTGTTTTATTCCAAGAAACACTTGTTCAATGACGATTGCATGATGTAGTAATATCATTCTACCGAACTGAAACAATATTGTTTTTCTTTGAAACAGTTCTTCAAACAGAAATCTCAAAAACATTTCTTTCAACAGTGTTGAAGTTGAAGAGATGTTGTTTGATTGTTTTTCTTTTTATAAAAAGTTAAGTGAAATATGGTAAAGTAAGTACAATCTATATGTAAACATATGTATCTGTTTGTTTTGAATGTTTCATGGAAAGAGAAAATAATAAATGTACACAAATGAATAAACTGACAAAGAAAAACATTATGTTGACGTTTTCTGATGCATAAAATAAAAGGTAATAAATTCAAAGTTTTAATATTATCGAATATATTTGTGAAATGCGTTTCTCATAAAAATGTTCTGGTAATGTAAAAAAACAAAATATGAACGTATTTATGTATAAAATAAATATATAAATAAATTATATCAATATGTAAACTAAAATTACGGTTCTTTGAACAATATTGAAATGCATAGTGCTCTCCTATAAAATGTTTCATTATAATATTTAAAAACTGGGTATTTTTTTAAGACAAAGAAATAGAAGATGTTTAATATATTGTAAAGTTTAAGGTAAACGAAATTGCCACCGCGTGTATGGTAGAAGCACCATATGATTTTCATGATTTTTTCCATGACCAATTGGTACATTTGCACTTTTTGTACTTAAGAACTAACATCTTCAGAAAATTTGTTTAAACTTTAAATTTTAAGTCAAAAGTTAATTTTCACTCGTGAATATCAATATATGAATAAAATAAATTAGGTGGCGCAACAGTCCGTAGAGAACCAGGGCCTAGTGACTTACAACTCTCAACCATTCCTGTGTGCGAGTAATGTTGTCAGAGATGGAAGGGACCTACAGTTTATATGCCGAATCAGAATGGCTAGTTTGAGAAAGCACTTTTCATGACAGCAATTACTCTTGGAGGATTTGTCAATTCCTCGCAAGAGGCAGTACCCGTGAAACAAGTTAGGTGGCACAGGCAGGGATTGAACCCAAGATCCCTTGCATGACAGTCCAACGCACTAACCATCACGCTACGGGTATCAATATATGAGGGGTTTAAAAATGACAGCTAGTTAAACAACCAGGTTCGCCAAATATAGCCTTTTATTGTAAAAGTCATTATATAGAGTTGTCAACTTTATAGTCCGACAAGTTTTAAGTGTCTCCCTGGATCAATCATGCGGTGTTCTATTTTTTTAACTAATGGGTTCAAATTGTCGAATTGAAAATTTTGACATTTCTCGACGTTTCAAGGTCCCTAGAGTCAAAATAAAAGATTTTTAGAGAGATGTCTGTGCGTACGTCCGTACGTACATTCGTACGTCCGTACGTCTGTACGACGTACGACGACGTCGTCTATAGCTCAAGAACCAGTAGAGATATCGACTTCAAATAAATTTTGTTATACAGATAATAAAGCAGAAAGTGCTCTCAAGAAAATTGAGTGGGTGGTTTTTTTACCATAGCAATTTGAAAAAAAGGTGAACATTTTGGTTAAGCCTAAATATCTCACGAACCAAAAACGCTAGAGACTTGAATTAAATTTCATATTTTATATATTGTAACGTGATACCAAAGTAGTATATTTTTGGAAAAAATTCCAACTAACGGTTTTTTATAAATCAAAAAACTGAAAAAAAATATTTGTCACCTCGAAAATTGTACGAAAAAAAAATGATTTTATCTCCAAAACAATTTTGTGCAACGAAGAATAACGTTTTCAATACTTGGTAAATTTTTAAGAAAAATGAAATTGACAGTTTTTTTTACAAAAAATAAAAACCTAAAAATAAAATTAATAAAAGTTGGAAAAATTTGATTTTCGACTCAAATATCTTTTCAAAAATTTTAGATTCTGGCTTCTAACTAATTTTAACTTATAAAAAATATTGTTTTCAACATTCTGAAAAAATTTGAGAAAAATCGAATTGACAGGTTTTTTTACAAAAAATAAAAACCTAAAAATAAAATTAATAAAAGTTGGTAAAAATTGATTTTCGACTTAAATATCTTTTCAAAACTCTGCGATATTGGCTTTTAACTAATTTTATCTTTTAAAAAATATTGTTTTTAATATTCGATGAAATTTTGAGACAAATCGAATAGACAGTTTTTTTACAAAAAAAAACAATACTAAAACTTGGTAAAAGTTTACTTTCGACTCAAATAGCTTTTCAAAAATCAAAAATATTGGCTTCAAACTTATTTTATCTAACAGAAAATATTGTTTTCGATATTCTATTATTTTAAAAACAAATTTAATAGTCATTTTTTTCATAAAAAATTAAAATCTACAAAAAAAATACGCAAAATTTGGTAAAAATTGATGTTCGTTTCTCGATATCTCTCAAATTAATTTTCATTCATCTAATTTGTATTTGTTTTTATAAGAAATAAACACTTTTAAGAAATGCTACTAAAATTGATAAAAATTTGTTTTCGACTAAAAATCTCGGTAACAAAACTAGATTTTGAAATAAAACTATTTCATTATATGCAAAACATTGTTGGTAATTTTAAAATTTGTACGAATACTTCAACTGACAACTTTTTTAACACAACACGAAAACCTACAAACTTTTAAGCAAGACAAATCGACAGACGGGCTGGGAAGTTATCAGTGTGGGCGCATCCTAGCCTGTTTTTTTAATATTCTTGCCTTGTTTTTGAATTCTTAAGTAGTTTTTGTCCAGATTAAAATTTCCTGTCTTGAAGATTTTTAAGTTTAAAATTCAAAAATATGTTATTTTAGAATTTTCAGTAGTAACTTTTTAACTCGAAACTTTAAGTAGTATCGGATGTGCTCTTAAATTCAGCTTCTTATTTAAATTATGCCCATTTTGCACATCAAAGACAAAATTTGTAACCTATCAAATTCGATTTATTAATTTTACCACAAGTAATCATTAATCCTGGTTTGAGAAGCTCTTTCTGAAAGATTATCCAATTTTAAATTTCATATTTTTTGCTAGTCTTTACCATCTTTTAATTGATTTTAACTCACTAAACTAGTAGCTTTTCAATTTTGTTTGTTGATTTTTCAAATGTCTATAAAACCTTTTGAATGATTTCATAGTGTGATAAATGCTAAGTGACTTAAAAAAGAGGTTGTGATGCGATCCTCAATAACTTCAACTCCGTACCCTTATGCAAACAATATTATTTAGAGCCAAATTTGTATTTAAAGAATTTCAGAAAATATGCAAAACTGAAGGTTGACCTTTTTTCGGTCAAGATATTTGGAATGGATTCAAATTTTACCACAACAACATTTTTCTACATACATATATAAAATTATTTTGAAGATAATTTACTTTTTGTTTTGTAAAATATTCGAGCTCACAAATTTCTTTTCTCAGATCTTTTGATTTATACAAAAAACAAATGGTTAAATTTGTTTTAATTGATAACAACTTTGTGTGCTTTCATGATATTTAAAATAAAAATAAAATAAAAATATTAATTTTAATTCTAAAGACTTTTAAATGTCTAGAAACGTCAAAATTTTCGATTTGACAAATCGGAACGATTACAATGACTTCACATGGCAAGCTAATAATACTTTTTGATAGATAAAATTATGCTCATAAGAGTTTTGAGTTGCTTTAGACATTTTTGTACTTTATTTTATGACTAGCGGCCCGTCCCGGCTTCGCACGGGTAGACATAAATAGGTACAGATATTTAAGTTATGCTAATTAAGACGACCATGAATCACTAAATTAGAAAACATTTTTTTGTCCTATCATTAATACTCTTCGCAGCGTATGCGATGAAAGACATTTTATGGCTAATTTTTTTACACCTTCGGTTGGTTTTAATAGGAATTTCAAAAGATTTCTGTAGTAATCTAGTACTAAATATAGCCTATGTTACTCAGTGATAATGTAACTTTCTAATGAAAAAAGAATTATTAAAATCGGTCCAGTACTTTTTGAGTTTATTCGTTACATACACAAATACAAATCTTTCCTCTTTATAATATTAGTATAGATATGATTAATTTAAACGTTTTGGGTAGGAAATGTATCCGAGCTTATGAACCTTAATATAATAGGTAATAAAAGGCATGCTTTTACAGTCCTGAATTTTAAGTGAGTAGTTACAATTTCTAAGCATATTTACTTTCTTCCATTCTTTTAATAAAGTATAAATTTAAGTCTAGATTTTTATTAAAATTATGAAATTTTTTAGATATGACGATAATCGTTCTATTTCTCCAACTACTTCCATATAACCACATTGATTTTAAGTAAGATTTTCAAGCTTAGATTATATATTTCTTCTAATGCAGGAAATATTTTTTGTGAATTCCTTAAAACCTTGTTTATCAGTTTGGAAAAATCGCATCCAATAAAACGTGCCTATCTTTTGGAATGCAACAAACAGTTAAAAGTGAAGACTATTGTTGTGTTTTGCATATATTGTTGTTCATCTATAAGTTGTTTTTTTTTTATTTATTTTATTTGTGTTTTCCTTGAATTGCGCAAATACTCTCACGTCACGAAAGACATACGAATGTATCATCTGTAGAAATCTACGATTATGCCTACTAGCGATCTAAAGAAACGTTTTATTATGTAGATATTCCTTATAGTCAATTTTAATTCAATTCAAGTTTGCACTGTTAAAAAATATGTACCTATACGTGATTTAAATTGAATATCAAATTCAAAGAAAAAATATTGTTTGCACGCATTACAGCACTCATGCAATTTATTCGTCCCACTGCACTGGCTCAACAAACTGCTGCGCAATGTGCAACGTTTAAACAAAAAAGTTGCACAAATTTTATTACAAATTTTATTTATTGGGTTCATCAAACTACATTATTTATATGTACCTTAATGTGGAGCAGATTCGTGATGAAAATAAATTGAAAAAAAGAAGACACAAAATTGAAGGTCAGACGTATGATTGAGAATTTTTATTAACAAAGCTAAGTTTCAGACGAAAATCGTAAGATAATCTCTTCGGTACAGGGCCAGGTTATGATTACTCAAAATATTCACAGTTGGTTATTTGTATTCACTTCTGGACTTTCTAACAGGGAAATACAAACTCAAATCAAAGATCAAATGAATCGTTGATGATCTATCACTTAAGTATATTTTTGTATTTGGATTTCTGCAAAAATAAAATAAAATCATTAATTATTTTGTCCCATATTTGACCAATTTCATAAATCAAATCGATTTAACCAGTTTTCTATATGGAAATGTCTTGCATGCAAAACAGCTTGAAATTTCTTGTTGGCGTAGAATTGGCCTAGATAAAATTTCCTTTTTTCTTGTCATCTTTGAACTGTCACTATTAAATATTATATAAAAACTCCTGAGCCCCAACATCTTCACAACACGATAGCTGAATATTCTCTCTATCGACAATTTTCCAGAGAGTCTTGAGCAAATTTTATAAAAATGTTTGAGTCTATGCCATAATCTGCAGTGTATATCATCAAACATTAGGCTTTAACATCGAATATATATGCAATTATGTACTGGCCAATACATATTCTCACATATAGACTATCTTAAGTGCACATAAATACATCATCTGTATCTTTTTTATAACAGTATCATATTTCAATCAGAGCAGCAAAAGATACAAAACGTAATTTGAGGTGCAGCTTCATATACTTTTATATGGTACCTAGTATATTTTATTTATTTCCATCTATATTTCTCTCTGTCTCTCATTGGTTGTTTTTTTTTATATTCATTTTATCTTTCTCTTTTCTCATCTGCAATATATACTTTACTTACATTGAACTCTAAATGTGCGCACTAATTGGTAACACTATACTTCTTGCATGAATGCCTTGCCTACCGTTCTTACATCAGATTGTGTTTGTGCTTCACTTATGTTTCTTTAGATTAGAATTGAAAAAAAATAATAATATAAAGAAAAAGAAGAGAAGAATAAAATAAGAAAAGAGGAAGAAAATAACGATAAATGCAGATGATAAGCAATAGAATAAGCTTTATTGTACGTTTAAAAAAAAACACACCTTATGAGGTATAATTCATTTGCATAAATTGCTCGTATGTCACCAAAGATTTAGTAATTTGTTGAAAGACAAATAGCGTATAGAATAAAAGTATTTATCTAACCCAATAACGGTAATAATTTCTTTCTCATTATTCGTAAACAGTCGAAGAATTTTTATCAAACAAAAGAGCTGATCTCCGAACTTGATTTGCATACTTGACTTGTTTTTCATTCGATTAGGTTTGAAAAGTGAAGTTTTGACCATTCAAGTCGATGAACTTATATTTATATGTACATTTTAAAATACGAATTTTCACTATACATATACATAGGTATGTATATATGATTGTATAAATCATTCTTTAAGTTGAACAATTTTCTGTTAGAGTTATGATTTATTATCACGAATTGATATTGCTTAACGCTGCTTAACTTTGAAAATTATGAATTCAAAGTGTTTTAATGATTAACGGAATGTATGACGGTATTATGGACATAATCTTGTAATTATTTTGAGGAATTTGCATAAATTGCTTGTCATTTGAGGTAATACATTGAACAGTTTCAGTCTAAAGTTCCATTTTGATTTTAAATCATCTGATTATTGTGATGTGCAATAATAATTAATGTCAACAGTATGTTTTTTATTAAGTTTGTGTTTTCTATACACATCTATGAATTGAGGATAATATAAGCAAAACCATGTTTTTTATTTCTTTGGGATAAAGAATTTTAATTTTATTCTGTTTTTTTTTTATATTTTCAACAAAAGCTTTTAGCCAAAAATGGACCAATTTTCTGGCCGTTGATCTTAATTCAATTTATATATAAGGCCTTATATTTAAGAATTTTATATTTTACCAATTACGGATTTATTGATTGGGGAAAAAAATGCTTTAAGTTTGCTTTTTACCGCGCTTGCAAGCTATTTCATATTGATTTTGTAACAGCATGAAATATTTCATTTTGGTCATCTAAAATTGCAAAATGTTTATCAACAAATTTTAAATTCAAAGTAGCACCATATAAAAACATAAAATAAATTGATGTTGTATTTAATAACTGGGTCAGATAATTTTTGTTTAATTTATCGATTCCTAAGAATTTTTCAATTAATGTGCAAAACCGTCAAATGTTGCTCAATTGAAAATAAAATCGAAGTTTATTTTTTTCTTTTTATTTTAATGTTTTGAAAATTACTTTGTACGCGTTAATTTTTTATACAAAATTTTAAGAAAACTGCATTTTATTATTTTTAAGTATAAAAAATATATTATTAATTTTGTCACTCTTAAAACTGTAATCTTTTGACATTTAACAAGCAAAAACTATGTTATTGCTAAAAATGGAACGAAACACGATTCAACAACACATTGAAGTTGTCAAAGCACTTTTGAATCGTCGAGAAACATTTCCGATATTTGTGTAATCGGTGCAAAGATTTGAGCTGTTGATCTAAAAATATTGCTGTTATAGCGCGAAGTCTTGATGAAACTCCAGATTTGTCGATTTCTCATCACCCTGTATAATTAAATTCTATAAAATGCTATATTTATCAACATTTTTTGATCTACGAGTACTTTTTAGGAAGGCAAATTACTCTTCCACTTAAGAATTTGTTAAATTCTTAAAATGTCTATAACCACTAGGCTCAATTTGTATTTTCTTATCGTTTTAATTTTTAAATCGACTGCTCTTGCACTTAAGTCAGTATTCAGCTAGTTAGATTTGTAGACTATTTGTCATATAAACGAAAACGAAAATCCCCTCTGCTCATAGCACTCAAATCAATTACAGGACATTTAGTTGCATAATCGCATTTGAAACTCATTTAGCACCACAAAAGGCTAAATAAGAGAAACCCCTATTCTACGTCGTACTCAAATATTCCATTGTCCATCATTACTTTCATTCCAATTTTTAAATATTTGAACTCTAAGAGAAAGTTCACCTGACCTATTGATTCACAGCATAAGTGAAAGACTTGATACAAATTAAACTTTCTCATATGTTCAAACATATAATACAAATAACCTTCTATACGATTTATTTTTAATTTAGGAAGCTGTGATCAATAAGGCTAATCTTTTAGATCAACCATTACCATGTTGCAATTATTGCCTAAAAAGTTAACTATGTAGGTACTCCACTCAATAAAACATGATTAAATTGCTTACATAATAATTTTGCAATCACTTTACAAATTATTGACAGCTACTGGAAAGTAATTTTTTAAGAAAGGTAGCTTACGTCCGTTAATACCACGCCTCAATTACAAAGGGTCAAACACAACTCAAATGAAAAGACCGTAATATCTTACATAAAATATACTATCAATCTATGTAGTATATAAAAATATAAGCTTAGTAAGCAACTAAACAAAACTGAATATAGATTGGTATAGCCACATGTTCCGTTACGATACGCATCCGTGGGTGAGAATTATAGTAATTGAGACGAATTACCACCGCAAATGTGCTTATACATCGGAACTTTAACTAAATTACCTACACTCTGCGATATGTTAATGATACTCTCTATTGTTTCTTAGATTTTTTAACATCAACAAAATACAAAACAATATCAATGAACTATCTATCTTTAAGCATTATTTTCTTACATTTATATATACGAGTACTTTACAGTTTAAAGAAAAAGTATCTAATATATTATAAGAAAGACAATCGTCCGTCGTCGTCATCGTCGCCGTCATCGTCATCGTCATCGTTGATGTTGATATAATGTAATTTTGAAAGAAACTTCAAACGCAACTCAAATAACTTTAATACTCTTTCTAAGAGAAGGTATATGTATATATATGAACCTTTAGAAGATAGATATTATATCTTAACCTATACCAAGATTAAATGCACACTGCATTGCATTCACTAGCTCTGTTAGCGCGCTCAAATCTATCAGGGTATGACGAACAATATTCAACTAACGTATCTTTTTTTATTTTTGTTTTGCTTTCTTTAGATTACTTCAATGTGACTGGAAACAACTGAACACAAGTGTATCTTTACTTGCTTGCGCACCTGCAACTTTAAGGTACCCTACCAGCAAAGCAAAACGTCGTCGCTCATCGCGGCGTTGTCGTTAGTTGCATAGGTATTGCATATATTTATAGTGGGGTAGAATAATAATTATTATGGAATAAAATGGTTTTGAAAAGTTTACAACATAAATTCGTAAAAAATCGGACTAAAAATTTTGTTTCAAATTGACTTTAGAACTATGATTCAGAAAACGCAGGTTTTTTATATAAGGCAAACACTTAAGATTTTGTAGTACCCTGCCTGTGTCATCTAAAGATCTTTCACGGTACTGTCTCTTGCGAGAAATTGAGTAATAATTCTTGTCATGAAAAGTGCTCTCTCAAATAGCCGTTCGGATTCGGCTTAAAACTGTAGGTCCCCTCCATTCCTGAGAACAGTACTCGCATACAGGAATGGTTGAGAATTGTAAGTCACTAGGCCCTAGTTCTCAATAGACTGTTTCGCTACCTAATTTATTTATTTAAACGCTTAAGATTATTTTTTTACCCTTAACCTGCCAGCGGCGTAGTCAGAGTGGTCATTATTCCACATTCGTCTAGTACGGCTGACGAACCAATCTCTTCATTTCTCTAAGAGCTTGTTGATGGTTTTAGACCTAAGTCATTAAAATCCTGAATTTTTTGCGGATTAGTGGCGTAACATCGGTCCTTTATGGTCTTCGCAAAAAAAGCCCATTGCTGTGAAATAGAAGCCGAAAATTTGGTAGACCAAAGGTCTTTGACCACAGAAGTTCATGCCTTTAATCTTAGTAAAAAAAGATGGGCTCTGTAACGCGCAACGATGACCCAAACATCGTTTCTAGCCTAATTTAGGATGGTCCCATAAGGCCCCCTTTTCACTTCACTTAACCGTTTATAGATGCATTGTCTTCGGTTTTCAGTACTAGTACGTGGCTTTTCCGAGATCCAAATGTGGCTCTGGCAATTTTATTTGTTAAAAAAGTCAACGTAGTCCTTGGAAGCGAAAAATCTGAGTTCCTTGTGAAGAATTCTCTTGAGGCTGATTCGTGATGAGCCGTAGATATCGATGGCAAGTTGATGAGTCTCACACTCAGCTACAAGAGCCACATTATCGTCCGTACATACCAGCCTCGTGAACTTTTTGAACGAGCTTCCTCCATTTTAGCCTTAATTTCTTTGAAAAAAAAAAATGCTTGGGTTTTTTGGAAATAAGTTTTTAATACTTCCCAGTATTGTTCAAGCAACAACTAATTTTCCTCCGCTGATGTATGATATTGATTTTCTGTCATAAGTCTGAGAGAGAAACAACCATCAGAGCTGAAGCCATGATTTTATTTAAAAAAAAAAAAACTGTTTCGTGGCGTGATGGTAAGTGCACAGGACTGTGATGCCAGAGGTCTTATGTTCAACGCCTAATTAAGCCACTTAATGTTTTTTTTCTTTTAAGGATACTGCCTCTTGTGAGGAATTGACATATCCACTAGATTAATTCTCTTCAAACAAATTTTTTTCAGATTTAAAGTAAATACTGTAGTTTCCCTTCATCCAAAACATTATTCGCACACAAGAATGGCTGTGAGTTGTAGGTCCTTAGGCCCTAGCTCTCTACAAACTGTTAAAGCTGACTTCCAGATGGTTCATCACTTTGTTATGAAATTTCACTGTCAAATTTAACATTTCAAAGCCAAGTTTAAGATGAAAAATATGTTGCCTAATTCAATTTGAAAATTGAAAAACTTTGGCGTATAAACATTCCCACTGTCTTAACTCGTAAACAAAACGAGTCAAGCAAAAGGGAAAACGTTCATTCAAAAGATTTTTGCAGTCTTGCATTTGGAAATTTCACTTACACGACTCGACTACAAAAGGCATTGTAAGATAAGAAACTATGCCCTGTGGATTGCCATCTTTCGTCAAGGTTGCCGATTTCTTTTTTTCCTTAAAAAAAAAAAAAAAAAACAACAACAACAAATAAAAAGAAAGACAAGAGAAGTGTATTATAAAGCTTATGAGTCTGTCAGAGCCAAAAGCTAATAGATTCCAACTGCGTAAACTTACTACATTTTGCTCAATCACTTTTAGAAAATAGAAAATTTACATTTAGCAACTTTTTACAATTAGGTATTCCAATTTTTTGAGTAATAATTCTTAAACAGTACCTATACAATAAAAGAACGATTATCTCTCGCCTTCTGCAACACAGTCCATCGGTGGGGCTATAGGTTTAAACCTATGGTATAAGCGTTAAGCTATACCCAATACCCATCTTATAAAAACAAACTAAAGACAACTTATAGAATTTAAAGAATCTTTCTTATTTGCATAAAGATATAACTTCACCTAGCTGTGCGTTGAATTCTGACCTACTTTTGGTCAGGTTTGTTATTTTTCTTTCTTTTTTGTTGTTGTTGTTGTTTTTGTATTAAATAATCTCCCAGTAAGACTTTTTCAATAATTTTACTGTCGTGTCGTTGTTAGCACTGATGCTATAGCAGGTATTAAACTTATCTTGGGGTTTTCATTCGTTTTGGCCATAAGTTAATAGAGAGAAACGGAGTCTATATAAATCTAACTAGTTTTTAGCTTTATAGATAGTTTAAGATCGAAGCGTGTTGGTTGTTTAGTATGTTGGTCTCTCTTGGTATGAATTTTATAGAGAGCTTGGATTGGAGTATATGTCCGTTCTTTTACCCCACCTGAGGCCTCTGGCTATATGTAGTTTATTTACCATTTGTTGTTGTTTTTGTATGAATATTTCTTTGGAGAATATAACGTTCTTGGTATATCCGCACATGTTGTTGTTATTGTCGTTTCGCTTACATACTATAAATCAACCGGTCTTGAATGTTTTGGTCATAAGATAATCGCATTCCGATTTTAATCAACCAGCCAACCAACTAACCAACAAACCGTCCGACAAACCAATGACGACAATGCTGACGACGACGGACAGAACTTGATGTTTATAGTATGGTTACAAGTAAATTGCCATAAATTCCTAAGATCTTTATTTTGAACTTAATAGCCTGACAAGTAGCGTTTTCTGTTAATGTTATCGATTTAAACGTCAACAATTTGTACGTAGATCGATAATTTTTAGTGTCAATCAAAATATGACACAGAGATTATCGAAGTTCAACTGTAAAAAATGGGATTTAATAGATCTAGCAATAAATCTTCTTTGAGTTTCAAACAATGAGATGATTTTTTATTGTAAGTAATAACACTTGTATGAACTTATAACAGTTATTTTTGAAAATAGGTTAGTCATAGCTCGGTGTTGACAACTTAAGAACATTTATTTTAGCATGACATTGTTGACAGCCACTTGCCCGGAATTGACAAAATCTCTAAGAGTGATTTTTATTATGTAAAACGCCGAGCTTTTTGGATTTGGCATAACTTTCACATCTGGGTAAAATTTTGACAAAACTTTGACAGATATCCGAAAATATTTCAACAAATTTTTGTTCAAATATGTCTTTGCTAATTTGATAGAAAAAAAAGTGAGCCGTCATGGGATGCCTGGCAGATGTGAAACATCATGTGTGTACAAGTAATATGCATAAAAGATAATATTATTACAGGAATTAAATATAGCATAATGAAAAAATGAAGTATTACGAATTTTTTTACAGAAAATGGTAACTTTATTTAATAAACATTTATTTACATGTGATATAAAAATTCGATATTAATATCAAGTGGCCACAATTTAAATATTTTCATCTGTGACTTCAGTAATAGTTATATTCGATGTTTCCTTTGCCGGTATTACTGTGACGATTGGTCGATGATAACTAAAGTACGTTACAAAAGTATTGGATGAAACATTATTAAGATATCTCACAAATACAGCATTTATTGTTGTTCCATATTTGGTAGTAGATTATCTTGGATTGTTGTTGATTTGCAATTGAAATTCTTTTTGAAGTAATGTCATTGATTCAGCTCTTGCAAAATTTACATTAAAATCTCCAGCTAAAATTAATGGTAGTTTATGTTTATTCGTTTTAAAAATTATTGAACCTATTTGACTATAAGGAAATAACCTTTCATGTAAAAATGAAATTATATGATCCATTTTGTTATTAGGTGAAATGTATACTACAATCATAATTAATTCACTTCCGTCTTCTAGTTTAACATGTGAAGCACACATATCACCAATAGATGTTTGGGAAACATGAACTTCTCTAGCATTTTGAACTGCTAGATCCATGTTGTGTTGACTTTTTGGCTGCAAAATTAATTGTCTCCCTTATTCTGCTGGCTGCTTATGGGAATGGAAATAATATTTTTCTCTCGCTCCCCCAAAATGTCTCCCTTTTTGATACTACCACCAATGAGACGGCGGCGCGCGCGGCGTACGGTCGCCCTAAAAATTTCTGCTCATGAGAGTACTATGGTTTTCACATACAAAACTATAGTTTTCATATACAAAGACCGTACACTCCACTACACATAAAATATATATATGTATACCTTAGTATACCGACCCATCGCCAGGCCAACAATTCGGTTTACAAGTGATCCTATAGATGTTTCACATCAAAAATCATTTTTTATAATGTATTAATTTATGTACTATTCTTCCAATTTCTCTAAGCATATGCCCGGGTTATTTTCAAAAATTGTTAAAATATAAATTTAAGATAAATCAAATAATAGCCAATCAATCATGTCTTTGATTTTTTTTTTTCGCTTTCCTAAAATTATATTTAAAATAAATACCTATCTTTCAAAAGCGAGTTGTTCCGAAAAAGTTATTCGAGGCGTTAGGCCTTTTCATCCAAAACCATATCGTCCAGATTAAAAATGTCATAGCGCCCAAAACAATTTAACTAATATTTTATAGTTATACGACTAGGGAAATATTATCGAACCCTTTGTCGTGTAAACTTTTTTTGGTTTTATGACATTCCAAATAAAAAGAAACGCTTGGTTTTATTGCCCAATAAAATAACGCCAAAATTACATATCGCCCAAAAATTGCCTTTTTACTTACTTTTTACTTTTTCAGAAAGTGACATTTCTAAATTTGAGCGTTACGACATTGAAAGTTGGTTTGGGTGATATGATATTTTATTTGGGCTTTGTGACGTTTTCTTAGTACTATTTCTTACGACGTTTCTCTTTTGGGGATTTTTGTCATTTTGCGATAAGGGTTATTTGTGTCGTTGGGTAATAAGATTTAGAAAAAAATCATAATCATCGTAGTGCCCGATATAAATGCCACAAATCCCAACCCCTATGTCAAAAAAACCCAAATTTAAAATTATAAATTCTTTAAGGCAAGATGACACTAACAATTTGGGCATTCTTGTAAGCAATTTTGGGCTTTATGATAGTTTACGCTTTGAGCATTATAGAAGTAATATAACTGCCCTGAGGCCTTGGATCCCAAACCCAAATAGCCCAAATTGGAAATTGCTATACAAAATATCATAAGACCCATTAACACATGAAAGCAATATAAAAATTTCAAAAGTCAGGCTCAAATTATCTTAATTTATATTTCTTCATAATTTAACCTTGTTTTTCATGTTATCTAAATTGCGCAGATTTCGAACGTTATAGTACCCAAAATAATTGTCATAAATCCCATTTTCAAAAATTCAAGGTGATTTGTATCATTTTGGAAATTTCTTCAACAAGTTTTTGGGCAACGTGTTATATTTTGGGTGCTATACATTTTTTTTAACTTCCCATAGTAAGTTATTGTAATGGGTCCGACTTGTCAATATTGAACATTTTGACATTTCTTGACGTTTCAAGGCCCCTAGAGTTAAAATAAAAGATTTTCAGAGAGATATCTGTGCGTGCGTTCGTACGTCTGCAAGTTCGCGACGTTTTTTTCGTCATCCATAGCTCAAGAACCAGTAGAGATATCGACTTCAAATAGATTTTATTATACAGGTAATAATGCAGAAAGATGCAGAAAAGACTCTCAAAAAAATTGAGTGTGAGGTTTTTTTACCAAAGCAATTTTAAAAAAAGGTGAAAATTTTGGTTAACCCAAAATATCTCACGAACCAAACGTGATACCAAACTTAAATATTTTTGGAAAAAATTCCAACTAACATTTTTTTTATAAATCAAAAAAACTGAAAAAAAAATATTTGTCACCTCGAAATGATTTTATCTCCAAAATAGTTTTGTGCAGTAAAAAATAACGTTTTTGATATCTGGTAAAATTTTGAGAAAAATCCAATTGACAGTTTTTTTAACACAAATAAAAACCTAAACAAAAATTACTAAAAGTTCATAAAAATTGATTTTCGTCTCAAATATCTTTTCAAAAATTTGAGATTATGGCTTCAAACTATTTCCGTCTTATAAAAAATACTGTTTTGAACATTCTGTAAAATTTTGGGAAAAATCAAATTAATTTTCGACCCAAATATCTTTTCAAAAATTTGAGATTATCGCTTCCAACTAATTTCGTCCTGTAAAAAATATTGTTTTGAACATTCGGTAACATTTTGAGAAAAATCGAATTGGCAGTTTTTTCCGAAATTTTTGTTTATATAAAAAATAAAAACTTTTAAGAAATGCTACTAAAATTGTTAAAAATTGTTTTTCGACTAAAAATCTCGTTACCAAAACTAGATTTTGAAATCAAACTATTTCACTATATGCAAAATATTGTTAGTAAATTTGAATTTTTTAAGAGCAATTCAACTGACAACTTTTTTAACAAAACACGAAAACCTACAAATTTTTAAGCAACACAAATCAACAGACGGGATGGGAAGTTATCAATGTGGGTCGCATCCCCGGTTTTTTTTGTTTGGACTTGGACGCTTTTAAATTAAAAACACAACAATGTAGATTGTTCGGCTCAAACAAAATTGTTTCTATGATTTTAAGGTTTTGGGCAATAACTATGTAACCATGTCCATAAACAAATTAAAGTGTTCTACAATGATAATTTACGTTCGAACTGATTTAGCAAAAATTTATAGTTATAAAAATGTATCTACACATTTTATGGTTCTTGAAAACATTCATAAATCTCGAAAACCTACAATTATTCTAAAAAAAGTATTTTTTATTAAACGATTTAAAAAATTCTTAACGCCCTATGGAGAGTTATTGATATACATCAGTGCAATTGGTCAAATTCAAATTTTTAACAGTCCACGGTCTTTGAGAATCTATATCCATGGTTTTTAAGTTGTGATGTTTGTACTTTCTTAAATCTGTAATTATGTTTGGAATACCATTTTTCGTTCTTCATATCTGAACAAAAAGTTGAATTATCGACCTAAATAAATTTTTCTCTCAGATAAAAAGAGAAGGGAATTTCGAAAAATGCAGGGTTTTTTTTGACAACAATTTCAAGTAAATAAATAAGCAATGTAGTGTAGATGTCCTTAAACCAATAACTTAATCGATTTTTGATTAAATTTTTCAATTGGCATGAATTTAAAAAATAATTCAAGTACCAGATTTGTTATTAAGTCAAAAATATTCATATTTTACGAACAAACAATTATTTAACAATCATAATAATTTTATTCTGCGAAAATTGGCGATTTCATATTCTTTAGGCCAGCAATGGGAAGTAACTAAAGTTGGCCGCATCCTAAATTTGTTTCTTCATTTTCTGAACAAATTTAGAATTTTTAACAGTCTTGAAAATCTATGTAAGTTCTTGGAACAATTTTGAAAATTTAGTACCTACCTATAATGATTTAGTTGGAAAACAAAAACCACATATTTTGGCGTGTTTGAAGTTTGAGAGCCATTTTAAGGACTTAATTCAATTTTCTTTTTCAGAAAAATTTAGTTGTAATTTTGGATAAAAATCAAAAAAGCGATTTTTGTTTGGGTTCTTCAAGAATGAATTTGGTACATATCACTTATCATTAGTTGTAATGTAATTGTTTCATCAAAATTTAAAGTTTGAATTTGACGCCAAAATTTAAACAAAAGTTTTAATCAATTTAAACAGGTTTAAAATATGCTCAGTCTTTTTCTGTCCATAAAAACATCGTTATCAAAAAAACTGATAAATAATTTGTCTCTAATTTAAGACCATATTTATCTACCATTTCACTTAAACGAATCGTTGAAAAAACATAGTGCTGTTTAAACTTATAACTTTATTTGCTGAAGCTTTAGTTTAGACTTTAGGTGGCAACAAAGTTCTTACATAAAATAAGATTCACTCGGATTACAAAATCAAACGAGTATTTGTATAGGTATAATAATCAAAAAAAATCTCCCCGATTTTGTAATTAGCATGATTTTCTATCTGCGAATCTAACTTTACTTCTTAGACTATTTGTAAAGCTATATCGTTCAAAGAAGTTAATACAACAAGTGCTTCAAGATTAAATTTATTTTGTGAGACTTTTGGTTGCGTGTTGGTTTGTATATAGTACTTTAGTACCAGTGCTAGTTTCCACAGCCACAAAAGACAAGATCCAGAGCCTGGCTTTAACCAAACGAAGAGGCCTTGGCACCACATTTTATGCTGTGTGTGTATCTTAGGATTAAAACACAAGCGTTACTATATACATATAAGCTACATTTTGTTCCTTAGCGTAGCAAGTTAGATAATAGGAAACAGGAATTTAAGTGGAACACACCGAATAACTGTTGTTTTGGTGGCTATTTATGTTTTTACGTTCTAAACGATGCGATGGAATGGAAAAAAAAGAATTTTTGAGCCTTAACTTCTTTTCTGTATCTGACTTGGACTTGGTTCTATCTACGTGGACAAGAGTATATTGGGTGTTTTCGTCGTTTTTTTATGATGATGATGATGCGGAGAATCCAGTTATTTAACTTGTATCAATGAATTTTGGTTGTTTGGTTGGAAGTTTTGTATAGTTTTACTATAAATCAAATTTGTAGATTATATTGTATATATTTATAAGCCAACTCAATAGAATAGAACAGGTGTGACCTAAAAAAATATTGTGGGCTTTAAGCCTCAGGCAATTACTTATTATTAGAAATAACTTTAAAGAGTATTAAGAAAAGATGATGTTTTGAAAATTATTATTAAATAAATACAATAGGTGCCAATTTGAAAGATGACTATGGAATTGGAATTTTGCATATTTTACGTCATATAAATTTGTTCTATCCGCGTAGAAAAAAAGACTGTTGAATTGGAAGCCTAAATGGGGTCTCGTAGTTTAAAGAAAGTATTTTGTTTTAATTTCATTAAATTAGTACCTTTAAAAATGGGGACTGACTATGGAATTGTATTTCTTTGAAATTCAAAGCTTATGTATGGATTTTTTGTAAATAAACTTCCATATTTTTCTTTAACTTCACGTGAAATGTGAAGAATTTATTATCATTAATTTCTTTATTTTTTCGTGTTTAGAGTGACCTACATAAAATGGCCCAAAAAAAAAGCTCTTAAATAATTTTAAATAATATACGTCCTTTAACTTTGTACTCTCAAGATTTTGAAATAAATATCTAAGTTGTAGTATTTTTAGTTACATCACATAAAGGACCCAAAAGTTGTTAGGTTGAGCAGCGATCCATTTAAAACATTCTTTGGGTTTTTAGAAAATTTCATTTTTAATAGCCCGCTGTTTGGCCTGATACCACCTATGTAGATTGTAGATGTCATCTATTAACATTTCATAAGTAAAAACTGCACAATTACTTATAATAGCACGTTTTAAAAATGCACTGAAATTGTTAAAATTCACTAAAAAAAGAGTAAAAAGTTTGCAATTAAAGTTCGTAAAAGTAAAGCATTTTTGGGTCGTCGTGAAGCACCTGACAAAAATGAAATAAAATGTGATTTGTTAGCTCTTATCTTTTTGGCAACACTCATTTAAACAGCCGACGCACGTTTCGTGTTTTGTTTCACTGTAAAACATCTTCAGTTTGGTCTTTAATTTAACCATGAATTATCTTACAAACGAACAACGCTTTTAAATTATTGAATTTTATTAACAAAATGCGTGCTCTGTTAAGAAAGTTCAACGACGAAGCTCATTTTTGGTTCAATGGGTACGTAAATAAGCAGAATTGTCGATTTTGGAGTGAATATCAGCCAGAAGCATTGCAAGAGCTACCAATGCATCCAGAAAAAGTCACAGTTTGGTGCGGTTTATGGGCTGGTGGCATCACTGGACCGTACTTCTTCAAAGATGATGCGAATCGTTACGTAACTGTGAATGGTGAGCGCTACCTTGAGATGATATCCAACTTTTGTTTGCCCAAAATGCAAGAGCTTGACTTGCATGACATGTGGTTTCATGCCACACAGCACGCGCAACAATGGACTTATTGAGAGGCGAGTTCGGTGAACATTTTATTTTACGTTCGGAACCGGTCAATTAGCCGTCTAGATCGTGTAATTTAACACCTTTAGACTATTTTTGTGGGGCTATGTTAAAAAAGCTGATGTCTATACAGACAAGCCTACTTCAATTGACACATTGGAAGACAACATTGAAGCATTTATTCGTGAGATACCGGCCGAAATGTTGGAAAGAGTATGCCAACATTGGACTAAGCGGATGGACCTTTTGAGGCGCAGTCAAGGTCAACGAACATTATATTATATGGACCGTACTATCGATTCAAATAAAGTTTTCAACTTTCTTATTGCTTGTAAAAAATCATCCTTTATATGAAAATGTTTGAGTTGTTGGGAAATGTTATTGATGAACAACTGAGAATATTGTTGCTAGCCTGTATAGTTGACGAAAGTCCAGGTGTTTCAGTTTTTCGTTAAACTAGTCAGTTTACAAACGAAATTACACCGTATTTTCTATAGAAACTTCGGTCGTAAGGATTTGCAAGCTCAGTTAGCACAAGGTCCATCACCAGCAACTTTTTGTTGTTTCCTTGAAATCCATCAATATGATTCGAATTTTTATCGGAAAATCAGTGATGAGGCCTGTTTTCTCCTCGGAGGCTACACAATAAGAAGAATAATAGAATTTGAGTCTCGGAAAATATAAAAATGACTATCAAAAATCCTCGCTAAGTATCACTGTTTGGTGCGGTTTTAGGCAGACGATGTTGGTATGATTTGACCTTTCTCACTCGAAAATGAGGCTATTGCCGGAGCCACTGTTAAGATGAAGATTTAGCTAGAAGATAGTGATGAGTACAAAAGTTTCTTGGCCGAGTTATTTCTCAATGAGATGACTACAGAGATCCACGTGGAAAATAAAATCTATGTCAAGGCTTTACAAATAATTGAAGACGGTAAATCGAAGACGCACTGTTGGAAATATGAGAGTTGGAATAGGAAATTGGGTTGGGTTTAAGATTGCCCGCATTTTAAAATCTCGCATATAAAAGTCTCGCATTACGAAATCTCTTATATCAAAACATTGCAAATACAAAATCTCGCATAATGATAGCCCGCAACATTAAAATCTCGCGGACTTAAATCTCGAAATTTATCAATTCACGCGCACTAGTCAATAAATATTTAAGGCTAGAATTTGTTTGCGATATTATAATAATGCGAGATTTTTAAATAAAAGATTTTAATAATGCAAGATTTAAAAAAAAGCGAGATTTAGTTACAAGAAATTTTAGTTTATGGTCAATCGTACTGCTCCCCCTAAAAATTTTCATGAACAGGATATGGTACTTTGGCCTTCACTCGGCCGTTTATTGTCAATGGCAAACCTTCTTCTTTACAGCGAAATACGCATACATTGATTTTAAGATTTTAAAGAATCATCGTTTTTTCAAACATTATAGTTTTTTTTTTAATATTTAAATGAATGAATATCTATTTGAAAATCGGGTGTGAAATTTCATTTGAAATAGCTGTATTTACACAGCAACTCTATACATATGAAAAGAAGACCCGACCAGGACGAGGCTATCAAGACATTCCAACATAGATTTTTTTTTCAAAAATGTTTTGTTCAAAACATTTTTTGATTTTCAAAATTTCCTTAGATTTCGAAATTAGTTTTAGCTGTATTCTGAAGTAAAGAATACCTTTTATACGAAAAAAAATTCTTAAGGTATTAAAAACCGCACCCTGATAAATTTATAACCGAGACATGTATTGAAACAAAATAATTTAATTGTGCGTAAATTACTATTTCACTTACCTAGATGTATTTCTTGAAAGTGAAATATGGTATTATCATTTCATAAATTGATTTTTTCTGTCTGTCGAAATGTCCGTCCCGTCTTTATGCACCCACTTCCATGGAAGTGTATTGTACGACTTCTGATATTATGGACATTTGACCGAAGTTCGCTTGAATTTTTTGTATCATAGGCAGCTGTTTCTATTACAAATTTTACAAAAACCGCTCAAACAGGTGGTCATTTTTGGAATATGTTTTATTTTTGCAATTTTACTGTATAGTTTTCTAATGGTACCCTATCGATTTTGTTTTAATTTTCACTTAAATGCAAACCCCTCCCCCCATAATTACTAATACGTATCGTATATACTATACACGTTTCAACATTTTCCATAATTCATATATTGTCCATCGTAGCCATCGTAATTCTTTAAAGCTCACTGAAATATAGATGGTTTTTCTAAAATATCTTAAGTGGAGCTTGATAACTGAACAACCCTCAATTGATGAAATTTACAAGCTTCTTCTGTAAACAAATACATAGTTCCAAATTGCTTAAACGCGAAGTAGGAGTTGTTTAATTTTCCATTTCGGTTGAGTTCCCAATTTTAAATTGTTTATTAACTTCCCATAGGAAGTTATTACTTAATATTTAATTGTGCCATTTATATTGGTCGCTTCTGCAAGCAAACTAATCTTTTTAAAAAAAATTGTTTCTTTTAATACTGGTTATATAGCTAAGCAAAGTAGATTTAACTATAATTTCCAGTGGGTATAGAAAGAAACACCTCTTTTCTGATGATGCTATAACTCTAAACCAGGAGGCGACCAACCCGTCCCCACCCGGTTTAGCAAGTTTGAAAGCTGTCATACCAGGAAACAGTGTGGTCTCCTTTAATGGGATATTAAACCTAAAACAAAAACAACCTCACCATCAAAACTACAACAAAAACAACAACAGCAACAAAGTGGCTATAATTTCTATTTTCATTTGACCGTTATGAAATTGTCGGTTGTATAACAATAAGTATCTTTTTTGTATATATGTATGTATGTAGTATCGGCACAAACGACCAATTGGCATGCGGTTCAAGCAAGTTTATCCAAACGGTCTATCGCCTTGTCTGACAGAGAGGATCATCAGCACTATACATACACCATACCATCAGTATAGTAGTATATATTCATCAAGCCTCGAAAGCTAGCTGTGGCTTTTTAACCTAGCTTAGCTATCACCGATGGATACGTCCGCCAGTCCATACCTAGGTACCTACCTATCTAGCTATGTATACCTTACCTTCTGTGTGATCTGTTTTTATGTCCAACAATTCACTCACCAGAAAACACCAAACCACACACTAGCCACTAGCGTATGAGCAACTAGCAATCTATGTGTGCTCAACGGATTGGTGCCCAGGCACCGCAAGTGCTTCTAGCGATTTCAAATCTTGCATTGTAAATCAGTGTCCATTATATAAAAAAAAAAACATACCTACATATATCTGCCTGCACGTAAGAATGCACTTCCATCTTTTATAGCTTGCATGCAAGTGATTCTTTCGAACCTGAAGTGCAGGCTTTTGACAAAGCAAAGCGAAGCGAAAGAGGGGTGGACTTTGGGGAGGCTTTTATTGCATAAAGAATTGAAAGCCCATGAGATGCCTTGTTATTTGACTAATCATTGATTTAATAATGCTATCGAAGTTGCTCTTCTGGTATAGGTAAGGCAAGGTAAGGCAAAGCGCAAGGCAATCCTCTTGAAAATACATACCTTCTTGTCAATTTGATGATGCGACCTCGTCATATATGATCGTACGCTTTTGAATGTCTTATCGTAATTAGATCTGAAAGAATATAATAACTTGAAGATACGATTTATTGCTGTTTTCTTATTTTGTCTCTTTGATGTAAGATAAATATACGAGATTGTCCTGAATTATTTATGAAGGTAAGGGTTGATACATGTGATGGAAAAACAAGCTTACAATGTGGTTGCCAATAATAATTATTTCAAATGATATAATTTCTAAGCAGCTTTTTGATGTTTGATGCAGGTTCATGATATTACAGATTTTGTTTGTATCATCAGCGCACTCAAAGGGGTTCAAGAAGCCTTCTCATGGTAAAGACACTGTTTGAGCATTAGAAAAAGAAGAGAGGGTTTGAAAGGAGGAATGGTTTCACATTATTTTGAAATTGAAAAACTGAAATGGCAGGGAAAGACAGAGTTTGGAAAATTATTCCACATTCGTGTAGTACGGTTAAAGAACGAATAAATGTATTTGAAAGCATGACCGAAGTGAATTTTAAAGGTGTATTTATGAGTATTCGTAGAGGCGAGAATATCAGAGTTCAATTGTTTAAGGGCAGAAATGCAAAAAAAATGAAAATGTAAAAAAAAATATACATATTTAGTTGTATGAGATTTTTCACAAATTGTTTAAACTATTATTGTCAATTTTTAATCATGGTTTGGTAAGTTTTTTTTTTTGGTATAAAATTTAACATTATATTATGGTTCTTAAGTAAGGGATTTCTATTTTAATAGCAGTTGTGACTTTTGAAGCTTTAACGATACATTTTTCACTCCAAAAATTATGAAAATAATTTTGAAAGAAAAGTTTTCTGAGTTTTTTGACAAACTGACAAATGTGTGGAGTGTCATTTATGAAATTGTCAAGTTTTCTCATAATTAGAGCATTTCATATTATGGTCCCTACTTATTTTGTCTCGCTCGTCAAAATAAATTGATATTCGTTCTTGACGGTGTTTTTACTTGGATGATTTTGAGTCAAACCATATTTTGTATAGGGTTTTTCAATAAGGGCTGGTAGATGTTGTGTGTAGATGTTGAAGCGCCCTTTTGCTGGTAGCACATGTCGTCTAGGTCCATATGGCTCAATTTGGGCCATAAGAAATTAGTTATCATCGTTATGTAGTGCTCGCTGTTGACGGTGACCGCCTCACTAACGTCGTTTTCAAAAAAGCACGGGCCAATTATTTATTTTGCGTTAACGAACACTCTATTTGATAATAAAGTTTTATCATTTGAACGTGCTGTTCAATCGTGTAACTTGCCATGATGATTTGGCATAAACAACTAAATAATAAACAAAAGATTTGACAGATGTCACCAAAACAAAATGGCCTCCACGGGGCGCCAAAATTTACCCGCGCCAATTGAAAAACCCTTTATAACCTCACATACAACAATTAAATATTCCAGGAAACAGCTTATTAAACTTTAACAAAGACTCGAAAATACTAGAGCAAGACAATCTATAAACATCATAGGTTTAAAATACTTCTTTCTCTTTTAGGGAAGTTCGATACTCTAGGGCAAGGTAGTACCCGTGGCGTTATGGTTAGTAAATTGGACTGTCATGCCAGACAGTGGGTTCAATCCCTGCCTGTGCCATCTAAATTTTTTTTTCACGTGTACTGCCTCTTGCGAGGAATTGACAAATTCTCCAAGAGTAATTCTTGTCATGAAAAGTGCTTTCTTAAATTAGCCATTAGAATTCGGCTTAAAACTGTAGGTCCCCTACACCCCTGACAACATTACTCGCACACAGGAATGGTTGAGAGTTGTAAGTCACTAGGCCCTATATCTCAACGGACTGTTGCGTCACCTAATTTAATATTTCAGGATATCATAAGGGGTCTTCATTGATTTAAGTGTGGCGAACCAAGTCATCAATCGCCAGCCCATCAACCTAACCTTAAACTGAACACCACCAGATTGTGCATGTTTAATAAAACTACACAATTGACTTACTTAACTTCTTTAAAGCATTTTTGTTTTTTGTAAAAACAAAGCCATTAACAAGTATTTAAGAATTTTTTTTAGTAAATCAGACGAAAATTCAAATTTAAATTTATAAATTTATATCTCAGCTTTTTAAAAAATAAGAAAACATTTAATTTTTTTCTTATTCTAAAAGAATAACATTTTTAACCATTTTTGTTTTTTGTTTTTTTTTTTTTTTATTTTAGATGTTTCAACAATATGCAGTTTTCCAGGCTCACCAGCTCACAGTTCAATTGTGTTTTCAAATTCAAGTTTAAATCATGGTACTGTTGCATCATATTCGTGTGAAAGAGGTTTTGAACTTCTTGGACCAGCACGTAGAGTATGTGATAAGGGAACATGGATGCCCGAAGGAATACCATTTTGTGGTAAGTTGTTTTCTTTTTTCATACAAAATATAACACAATTATGAAAACAGAGCAATTTACAATGACTCAAAAAAGTGCTTAAAAGCTTATTAAGAAGAATTTGTTTAATTCTGATTCGTAAGATTATTAGTACAAATTTAACACAAATATAATTTTTGCAGTAATTATACTCAAAGGATCAAATTAGACGTTCTCAATGTTATCTCACCCGGAATTAACTTTTCCTACGCATTTAAAATCTAGATAAACTAGGCCTCAGAAGATTAAGCTACCTTGTGATATTTTCTTAAATTATACCTTCATAATAATAACCATAACCTAGTAAAAAATTATTATAATAATAATAATATTTCCTAAACTATTTTATACTCTAACATTTATCCTAAATTATGTTGTTTAAAGAGTGAAAATTACTTAACACTAAATTTTAACTAATTTCAAACTACTTATTATGTTTTAAAACATATCCGCTTAGCCTTTGCAAAGTAGTTAAATAGCTGACTAACTATAATTATAATCAAAAGAGAAGATTATAATCGTCATGGTACTTTAACTCGACTATGCTAATCAAGTATGAAATCATTACATTACTTTGCTAAACAAATTATACGTACACATATTTAGTACTTATGTTAAATAATCTTGTAGGTAAATTTCTGTAATTCTCACATTTCTATATGCTTATAGACAAATAGCTATCATTACTTAGTGTCCGTCATCGTCGTCGTGGTTCTTATTTAGATTTTTAGTTCACATCAGTTAAATAGAACGCAAGCTGAAGTATAACTAACTTTGATGCAGTAGAAAAATATTAAAAGCCTCCTTAGTTGTATGCAGTTGCTCTTAAGTATTTCCAAGAAAGTCAACAATTTAAAAAATACTTTTTAAAAGTTAGAAGCTAATTTCATTTTCAATTGTCAGGCTAGAGCTTGGAGCCTTCAGATTTTGTATTCTGAAATATGTATGCGTAGGGTTTTCAAATAAGAGGTTTCATTTTGAATAGACCACTATTAAGGCAGCTATCACTTTTGGAGCTATCAGCTTTCGACATTTGAAAAGTAAAAACTACAACAGTTTTTTTCTGAAAGGCGAATTTCTTGAGTGTGTTATTTTTCAAAGAGGCGATCACCAAGATTTTGTGATTTAACAATTTTAGACAACCCAATGCTCCATAATCAATCACTTAAGCACAGGATTCGTGATGTTTTCGAGACATGTAGATTTCCTCTTTTCAATGAAAGAAAAATTAATTAATTTTCCCTAAGGAATACTCGTTTTTCAAAAGTATCAAAATTAAACTTTTTATTTAAAAACCAATCCAATCAAAAATTCAACCATATTCAAAAAGCTCGTTCAAACTTTTTCTTATTTTGTTTTTACAAGACGAAGTTATTTCTTCCCTTTTCTATGAAACCAATAATGATCTCTTAGGTTTATCTAAATCCAACCAAAGCAAAGGACCAAACCGACAACGTTTCTGACATTAATGCAAATTGATGAACAAACGGATTAACCTCGTTAGGAGAAATTAGCTGTGAACACATCTCTTGTTTTATTTTTTCATTTAGTTTGGTTTTTCCGAATTTACTGTTGGTTTTCAAATGTGTACATATGAACAATATATAAAAGATTCTACTCTACTGGAGGATGTGAGCGTATCTTTATATGTCATTTTTTGTATAGTGTATAGTATAGTAACCTTGACCTGATTGTACTATTTCCCTTCAGAAAAAGAAAAATAAGGAAGAAAGAAATAATTCTTTTTATAGGTATCCGTCTGCACTTGTACTCTCTTCGGTTTTGATCTCTGTACAAGCAACAAAGACGACAACGTATCTAGATTCTGGTGGGACTTTCTGATGTGACTAGAACCTTATTTACAATTTCAAATACTACATACAAACATATGTATGTGTTCAAAAAGAACGATAACATTTTCGGAATAATGTGACTGTAGTGTGTTTATTTTGTGTTCTTGGGTTAGCAAAATATTTAAAATATTTTTCACAAAATAAAAAAATAAAAAAGAGGCTGGGATGCGACCACACTGATAACTTCCCATCCCGTCTGTCGATTTGTCTTGCTTAAAAGTTTGTAGGTTTTCGTGTTTTGTTAAAAAAGTTGTTATTTGAATTTTTCTTAAAAATTTAAAAATTACCAACAATTATTTGCATATAATAAAATGGCTTTATTTCAAAATCTATTTATGTTAACGAGATTTTTAGTCGTTAACCAATTTTTAACAATTTTAGTAGCATTTCTTAGAAGTTTTAATGAATGAGAAAATGTTTGAAGTTGATAATATCTTCTCTTATTCCCGAGATATCGAGAAGCGAACATCAATTTTTACCAATTTTGCGTACTATTTTTTGTAGATTTTTATTTTTTTTATGAAAAAACTGACTGTTGGATTTTAATACAAAAATTTACTGAATGTCGAAAACAATGTGTGAGATAAAATAAGTTTTAAGCCAATATGTTTTTTTTTTGAAAAGATATTTGAGTCGAAAATCAATTTTTACGAACTTTTAGTAATGATTTTTTTTAGGTTTTTATTTTTTGTTAAAAAACTGTCAATTCGATTTTTCTCAAAATTGTACCGAATGTTGAAAACAATATTTTTATAAAAAAAAATAAAAAAATTTAAAGCCATAATCTCAGGGTATTGAAAAGTTATTTGAGTAGAAAATCTATTTTAACCAACTTTTATTAATTTTTTGTTTTAGGTTTGTATTTTTTGTAAAAAAAAAACTGTGAATCGATTTTTCCCAAAATTTTACCGAATGTTGAAAACAATATTTCTTACAAGATAAAATTAGTTGGAAGCCATAATCTCAAATTTTTGAAAATATATTTGAGTCGAAATTCAATTTTTAACAACTTTGAGTAATGTTTTTTTCGGTTTTTATTTTGTATAAAAACTGTCAATTCGATTTTTCTCAAAATTTGATCAGATGTTATTCTCAAACGTTATTCTTCTTTACACAAAATTGTTTTGGAGATAAAATCATTTTTTGTTCGTAAAATTTTCGAGGTGACAAATATTTTTTTTTTCATTTTTTCTTATTTATAAAAAAACCGTTAATTGGATTTTTTTCCAAAAATATATTTGTTTAGTATCACGTTGCAATATATAATATACACTTTAATTCAAGTCTCTTGCGTTATTGGTTCTTGAGATATTTAGGGCTAACCAAAATGTTCACCTTTTTTTAAACTGCTTTGGTAAAAAAACCACCCACGCAATTTTCTTGAGAGCCCTTTCTGCATCTTTCTGCCTTATTATCTGTATAACAAAATTTATTTGAAGTCGATATCTCTTCTGGTTCTTAAGCTATGGATGACGAAAAAAACGTTGCGAACTTGCGGACGTACGAACGTATGTACGTACAGTGTACACACTTACGCACAGGCATCTCTCTAAAAATATTTAATTTCGACTCTAGGGACTTTGAAACGTCGCGTCGAGAAATGTCAAAATTTTAAATTTGACAATTCGGACCGATTACAATAACTCCCTAATGGGAAGTTAATAAACAACCAAAGAGATAGCCATGAAGTTTACCATAACACTGGGGTGTCAAAATTGGACCAAAAGAACAAAAATGGTACGGGATAAGGTCTTTTTTAACGCAAGACTAACAATTTTTTTAGAAAATTGGAGTGTCATATAAAATCAAAGCTTAAAAAACAACGACAATTCTTACTTCGTTCTTATTTCTTTGATACAACTCTTCTCAAAGATAAAAATAAGTATTGTGTGATATTTGTATCTAATTTAAGTTGTATCTGTCGATAGATTCGAAACAATAATGTTCGAATTCAAAATTCAAAACTACAGGTAAACAGTTGATAATTTTAAAATAGTTTTCGTTAATTTTGTAATACTCTTTTCTATTACTACTGTTACGAGTATCAATTTTTAATCAATTTTAAGAAACCAAATTTAAACATTAATAGTGGGGGATTTATTATTCACTTTCGAAAGTAAAACTAATAAAACACACACATCGATACATTCTTGATGAAAATTGTATTCCATTATAAGGTTTGGGGGAAAAACAATATCTTTTAAATGGCCGCCTTTTTTGAACCAATTTTTCGCTCATTTCGGGTAATACCTCGGCCATAACTTAAATATCATTCTTGTCACAAAAATTGATTGCCGTTTAAAACAAAAATCAGTTAATATGCTTAAGGCAGTAGTATTTTTGACTGAACGTACATTACTTTGATGCTCAAGCCTTGCGACCCCAGTAACAACTCTACTTGCGTTAGTCGGTAAATAATTATCGAGTAGTGCACTAAAAGTGGTTGCGTTTAAATCTCCATTTTTTAATTGATCGTGAATGACAAAAATTTTACAAATGTAATGACACTTTAACCACAGCTTAGTTTGAAAGGTTTCAAATGTCTATGTTACCAACTTGAAACACGACTTTAATAAGACAAATCATGGATTCTCGGAGCAATTTCTAGACTCTAAATATTTTTCTTTATGAGCTGCTTTGAAGACCTGCTCTCTCTTGTCTAATATGATATAAGATATTTTTGTGCATTGCACAAAATTCGAAAAAAATGATTCGTAATCCCATGAGACGGGATTCTATTCATTGGATTCATTTTAGGAGACTCTTTAGTCCAGTAAAATAAGGCGAAAAAAGGGTTCAAAGTCAGACCGAGGGATAGTAATCTGGAAGTTGGTTTATACCTCCCTTTTGGTGTCCCAATCAATGTGTAAAAAGTCTAATAAAATCTTGTGTTCGCGTCATAAGTAATGGGCTTGTAAAACTCGCGTAAACAGCTTTTAGTGATAATACAAAATTGCTTTCGAGTAATACAGGGTTATCCATTTTGCCGTTTCAAAAGTAAACGTGAATAAAACAAATATTCTTTTTCATGATATTTCTTTTTTGTTATATAGTTTGAGCGTTGACATTATATGTGAAAAACTACATCATTTAAATGACCACCAAGCAAATTGTTAAAAGCATCGATTCTTTTCAGGTAATTTTCGACCACTTTTTGACACATATTGGGCGGTATCTCCGCCATAACTTGACGAATGTTGGTTTTTAAATGCTTAAGAGTTAAAGATTTATTAGAATAAATACGGTCTTTTGCGTAGCCCCACAAAAAAAAAAATCGAGCGGTGTCAAATCGCATGATCTTGGTGTCCAGTTCATATCGCCACGACGCGACGCGACGGACGACGAGAACTTATGCGGCAAGGAAATGTCTCTTGCAATAAAACCATATTCGCTCGGCTTTTGTGGCATGTGGCACCGTCTTTTTGAACCTACATATTCACCAAACTGTATTCTTCAATAGCAGGCAAAAAACGTGGGTTATCATATGACCATAACGCTCCGAATAAAAGGTGACAGTCGTTCCATTGTCTTTTTCGAAGAAGTAAGGTCCAATCACACCTCCGGATCGAAGAGTGCACCAAACAGTGACTTTTTGTGGATGTAATGGCCATTCTTTAATTACTTGAGGATTTTCAGAACCCAAAATACGACAATTTTGTTTATTAACATACGCATCGAGTGAGAACTGTGCTTCGTCGGTGAAGAATATTTTGTTCGATGAATCTCCGTTCCACTGCCTGTTGTTCAAGCACCCGTTCGACATATCTAAGACGTTGTGAATGGTAAGCTGGCTTCAGTTGTTGTGTGAGCTGGACTTTATATGTAGGATGTAGGTGTAGATCCAAATGCAAAATACGCCATAATGTGCTGTAAGAGAGTCCTAATTCCTGAGAACGAGGAGAAATTGACACTTTCGTGCCTTCGGCAACACTTTCACTTACAGCAGCGATGTTTTCAGTGGTACGAGCGAAACGATGATACACATCCCTTACAATATCTGTTACCAACACAGTCTCACCAAATATCTTTACAATTTTACCAATTGCCTGAATAGTTCGACGATTATGTAAACCATAATCTCCTCTTAAAGCACGATATGTTGCTGTGACAGAATCACCATTATTGTAGTAGGTTTTAATAATTTTTAAATGTCAGGCTTTCAACTAAACAAAAAAAATTGGTTTAACAACTTAGTTTGATAGATGTCGAATTCCAGGCCTATACTTTTGAAATTGCAAAATAGATACTCGTATTTCTTTTTCTTATTTTTTATTTTATAAAAATTAAGACAGAAGTTTCAGGAAATCACGATTCTATTTGAATTATGACACGTTTTCTGACTATTCCCTTACCCCCCCGAAAGATATAAAGCCTTTTTTGTAACAAGCACTGATTTCACCCGAACAAGATATTTTGAAAATTTATGATGTTTTGAGGCTGAGATAGTGAGATGAACAAACCTCTTGCATTCCAAATTGAGATTTGTCTCATTGCAAATGCTCAATCTCACCATCTCAGTCTTATGAGAGTGAGCAAATGGGTTCAAAACCTAAATTCAACGATATGGGTACAAGACTGATATTTTTTTTATTTCCACAGGACCAAACCTAAGTCTTGTTGTTTCTAGAACATACTTTAAAATACAATAATTTTATATGTCCACCAATTTTTCACAATTGATAAATATTAATAATTAAAAACTATGCACTGGTCACCCCATTGAAGCCAAAACACAAATTAAAAAAAAATTCGGTTGCAAAATAAGGAAAGCTTGCTCCTCCTTTAGCAGAGAAAAAAAAATAAAACATGAAAAGGACACTTGTTCCTTTTTCCACCCATTTTATGAGCCATAAATATACACCAAAATGCAATGTTCTTACAGAATGAAATGCTTTTTCTCTTAATCGAGAATCTTGTAACTGTTACTGTTACATATCTATACAAATGTACTCGTATATTCTTGTGTGTTTTCAAATAACCTTAAGTGATAATAATTTTCGATCTTAACAAAGTACCTAGCAAACCTCCTTCTAGTTGTTGGTGTTGTTGTTAAAAAGTAATAAAAATAAGTGCGCTTGTTTCATTTGCATTCGACCTTAGGATTTAAAATTCAAGACATTTTTAGGTTTTACTTTGTTTTGTTTTCGAAAAATAAAAACTAAATTTAGGTCATCTCAACGAAAGCTTACACTTTCAAAGGTTTATACATATACCTGATACCATTTCACTTTAGATTTCGTTCAATGAACTGAATATTATGACAACCACTTTTATTATGAAAATCACGTAAAGATGTTAAGTGTATGCCAAGTCAAGCTCTAAACTGAAAAGAAAAACTTAAAGTCTGATGAAAAGTGACAACACGAATGGAATAAAATTTTGATGGTGATGATGCATTTGAAAGTAGTGTGGTTCGGTTAAAAATTTAATTTCAAAAAGCACTTTGTAGGTACCTACCTACGAGACCTTAAAAAGTTAACAAACAATTCTCCTGCAATTGCAAATAATTTCCAAAATTTAATTGACCTTTTTAAGTTAAGTACTCGTAAGGCATTCTTTTTAATTGAAATGAAAAACAAATTCGTTAAAAAAAAACTCAACAAAATGTACAACGAAATAATAAATCATTGTCAAAAAAAGGGACTTGAGTTGGCTTTAACTATAAATTGAAACACATTAAAACTAATTTAATGAGTTTATTTTAAAAAAGAATAGCCGGAAATAAAACATATCTACGCTATAAATGTATGTACGTGTGTATGTACATGGACGAGTATGCTTTCATTAATTTATCTTTCATTTTGTACTTACTCTATATTAGTCTTTTTTATTTTTTATTTTTTTTTGTTTTTTGTTGTATTCTTTGTCTGTGCACAGGAAATGAGCTGTGAGAAGCGGAAATTGAGAACAGGATGCTGCGGTTAGACCGAATATAATAAATGGACAGTATGTGGTTGTGGGTGCTGGGCGTATAGTGCTGCGAAAATCGATTTATGTTTTGAGTTGGTTAACCATTCCAGAGTTGGTTAATCCACATAAAATGTTTGAAATAGTGAATTATGGTTAGCGTATACTGAACTCTTTTACATAAAGACAGATCCTGGCAAATTTGAAATTGTATATTATATATAGATTGTATGAATTATAGAAGGACAATAGAAACAGTTTTTTTTGTGGGAATAATTATGCAAAAAATTGGAATGGGTCTACAGAAGTTTGTGGTTTGTGTAGCTAAAGGCAAAATTAGAAAAACATTAAAAAACTAAACTTGCTTAAATTATTTTATACCTATTTATCTTAAATCATGTATAAATTAAATTTGTATAATAAGCCGATTTGTAGGTTAAAATGTGTTCTGTTGAGATATTTGAGATGTTAAAAGATATTTGATTGTAAAATTTTGTTTTAACAATTACTAACCAACCAAAAAATCAGTCGCTTGAGTTTGTTTTAAGAAAAAGGTATTTTTCTACCAAATCCATTGATAGCAAACACTTTTTACAATCTACTCCAAGAAACATAGAAAAGTCTTGTATTAAGCTTACGTTTTATTTTGATATCCCTCCCTAAACAAAATACATTTTTTTAGTAAAGGGTTTTCCAATAAGGGCGGGTAGCTGTTGAAATGGAATAAAACAAGCTGTGTGTGAGGTATTAAAAAAATTAAATGTGGAATATGACATCATTCAAATTCCCGCCTCGGCTTCTTACGGTGGCACGGATCCGAGTGGTCCAATTTTAAATGACTCTTCCGTATAGATCCGGCTGAACCTTAACCTCAAATCGTTCATGCAAAATGTCAATCGTGTCGTTTGCTGTGTGGCACGTAGCACCGTCCTGTTGGAACCACATGTCATCTAGGTCCATATGGTTTAATTTGGGCCATACGAAATTAGTTGTCATTGTTATGTAGCCCTCGCTGTTGACGGTGACCGCCTCACTAACGTTGTTTTCAAAAAAGTACACCCCAATTACGCCGCGCGCCGGCCCAAAATCCACATCAAACGGTAACTTTTTGAGGATGAATTATCACCTGGTGAACCTCGCGTGGGTTGGTGTCGTCCCATATAGGGCAATTTTGCTTGTTAACACAGCCATTCATCCAAAAATGCACCTCCTCCTCACTAAAGATGATTTTTCAGCCAAAATTTTGGTTCTCCTCCAAACCATTCAAGGCCCAGTCAGCTAACAAACAGCGTTGTCTATGGTCATGAACTTTGAGCTTCTGGGTCAGTTGCATCTTGTACGGGTGCAGGCTTAAGTCCGGACGAAAAATTTGCCAAGTTAAAGTCTGCGATAGGCCGAGTTCTTGTGCACGGCGAGGAAGAGACTGCCTCGGGTTCTGCTGTACACTTTAACGGACCGCGGCGATGTTCTCAGCCGATCTTGAGTTCCTTGGACGTACAGGTGTTGGCTGATTATTTACTGAAGCGGTCGTCTCAAATTTGGCCACCAATCGTTGAAAAGTCGACTGTGAAGGGCCACCACGTCTACCGTAAAATGGGCACAATGCGCGCAACGTTTGCGTTAACGATCACTCATTTTGGAAATAAAGTTTTATCATTTTAACATGCCGTTCAATCGTAGGTATAACTTGCCATGACAATTTGGCATAAACAACTGAATAAAAAACAAAAGATTTGACAGATGTCACCAAAACAAAATGGCCGCCACCGGGTGTCAAAATCTACCTGCGTCAATTGAAAAACCTTTTATAAGACTTTGGCTGTATATGTAACTTATTTGGAATATCCATCAAACGTCTTTATGCTTTCTATCATCTTGGTTTTACTGTTTAATTCAATATATCCAGAGTTATTTAGGACCTTATGTTTATATTTCTTTCAAGTATTTCTATAAATTACCTACACAGCCAAATATAAACTATGATGCGGTCCCCAGATTTGTTTGCTATGTTTTTTTCACGAAACTTCACTTTAGAGCAGATCAGACCAGACCAGTCTTTTTAAGAAAAGGCAAAATGTATTATATTTATAACTATTAAATAGCTAAGGAATATAATTTTGGAATAGCTAGTATATTGTCGTGGACCCTAGTTTCCGTGGCGTGATGGTTAGTGCATAGGACTTTCATGCCAGAGATCTTTTGCTAGATCAGACACTAGACGTACATATAAATTACTTCAATAAAATAAAACCTTAAATACGAAACCGTATCTTCATTGTAAAAGGAAGATCTTCCTGAGTTTCAAATAAGAAATTTAAGTTGGGCATAAAAACTGTGAGTCCCTTCTTTCCCTGACAATACTCTTACACGGGAATGGTTGGAGTTTGTAAGTCACAAGGTTCTCTATGGACTGTTGCGCCACCTAAATTTGTTCTTTAATGTGTTCTTTAATTTGTGGACTAAACTTTCGTATCCTTGATTTTTGATGATTCTATTGCTATAACTCCGAATCTTCCTTTTCCAAAGCGAACTCTAACTTGCGCAGTTTTCATGTGTCTTGATTTACTGGCCTAACTAGTAAAAAAAAAACTTAAAGTTTTAAGTCCTTATGTATTTTTTCTTTTCCAATTTTTACTTAAAAAATAGAAATAAGTAAAATATAAACTTTAGTCTTCCAGACGTCACAACTTTTTGTTCAGTCTTATATTATAAGAGACAAACGAGAAAATCTAGAAATAAAATATATCTCTCATACGTTTCAAGTTTACGGTCAGCTTGAGTTGTATTTAATTGAAATATAAAACCACTTCCTGATATTATGAGCTCCTTGATAAAATTACTTGTCACATGATATATATTGTTTTATGTACCGGATAGATGTGGGTGTAACATGAGGAGAGTTGCATTCATGAAAGAAGATTGAACTTTACTTTTTTTTTCAAGCGTTTACAGAGCAGTCTACATTTTTGACTGTTAAATACAAATTATTTATGTAAAAAAATTAAAATGTGATTTTGTTTGAATTTAAAAATGATTAATCCTAAAATAAAAACAAACAGCAACAATTAAGTTCTCCTACAATTTTTTTTATATGACACTATAAAATATTTAGTTCGAATAAGGCAGCTTGAGTTAAGTTTTTTTGATTTATGATATGAATAATTATTGTTAATTTTAGATCTGCATAAGTGTTTGCTTTTAATAATGCTATTTTGTTTATCTATTGCTGAATGGATTTTTTTTTATATTAATTTAAATTTGAAATGTAATTATATTAATTCGTAATAAAAAGGCTAAAAGAAAATTCCATTGTTATATAATTAGTTAAATGTTATTAGGTACATCGCAATAAAATAAATTTAAGTAAATAGTTTTGGTGTTTGTAGTCAATGATAAATGAAATCATAATTTCATTTTATTTTTGAAATTTTAGAATATTAATTGATTTTGATGAAACAACAAAGGGCAGACTTGTATATGTCTTTTTTTAGCGATTATAAACAAAAAAACATACGAATATGTAGTGAAATAAATAAAGATACAGATATCGAGATTTGAATTAAGGTTTTAGTCGAATAAAAAGCAATAATTGAAAAAACTATATTTTCTTACAGTCCATAGTTTTGGTGAAAGAGTCGAAAAAGTAATTTTTCAAAGTTTAAAAACTGATTTCAAAAAAATATAAAGTAAGATCCAATTCAAAAAAATTAACAGACATCGCCCTGGAAAAATGTATGCCCAACATTTTGGCGTTTGAAATTTTAAAATATCATTGATAGTTTTTGAGGTCTAAACTCTAAAAGAAAATAAAGTGCACGAATGGTGTGCACAGAACTTGCTCCTGTATTCAAAGACTCTGTTTGCAAATAGAACTTATATTTTAATATTTAAAAATTTCCCAATAAAATAAGTTTGACTTTAAACATTTAAATGCTATTTAATTAATAATAATGAAAACTTTGATTTTCAGAATTTTTTTTTGAAAATAGTTAAAGCGGTTTATTTAAAATTAATTTTGTGTATAATTGTTTTCACTTTTGTTTTAAAAAAATTTTGCTATGCACTTATTTAGAATATAATATTTTATATATTTTTTTTTAACCCAAACCAAAAATATTGACATTTGTGATCATCAAATATTATTAAGACAGTATAAAAACTTGTGCAGACAAAAATGATTAAATTCGGTTCATTAATTAATGAGAACATTTAAAAACAAAAAGAGAGGCTGGGATGCGACCGACACTGATAACTTCCCATCCCGTCTGTCGATTTGTTTTGCTAAAAAGTTGGTCTATGTGTATGCATATAATGCATATACCTATGAATTTTAACCAAATTTGCGTACTATTTTTTGTAGATTTTATTTTTTATGAAGAAAAGAACTGTTGGATTTTTATAAAAAAATTACTGAATATCGAAAACAATATTTTCTGTGAAATAAAATAAGTTTGAAGCCAATATTTGTAATTTTTGAAACGCTATTTGAGCCGAAAGTAAATTTTTACCAGTTTTGTTTTGTTTTTATTTTTTTGTAAAAAAAAACTGTCAATTCGATTTTTCTCAAAATTGTTTCTGTTGTTGAAAACAATATTTCTTATACGTTTAAATTAGTAAGAAGCCATTATCTCAAATTTTTGAAAAGATATTTGAGTCAAAAATCAATTTTTAACAATTTTTGTTAATTTTTTTTCGGTTTTTAATTTTTTGTAAAAAAAATGTCAATTCGATTTTTTCAAAATTTTACTGAATGTTGACAACAATATTTTTTGAAAGATTGAAGTAGTTTAAAGCCAATATCTCGAAGTTTTGAAAAGATATTTGAGTCGAAAACCAATTTTTACCAACTTTTAAATTTTTTTGTAAAAAAAACTGTCAATTCGATTTTTCTCAACATTTTTCAGAATGTTGAAAACAATATTTTTTATAAGATAAAATAAGTTTGAAGCCTTAATCTCAAGTTTTTGAAAAGATATTTGAGTCGAAATTCAATTTTTACCAACTTTGAGTAATGTTTTTTTTAGGTTTTTATTTTTTATAAAAAAAACTGTCAATTAGATTTTTCTCAAAATTTTACCAGATATTGAAAACATTATTTTTTCTTTGCACAAAATTGTTTTGGAGATGAAATCATATTTTAGTCGTAAAATTTTCGAGGTGACACATTTTTTTTTCAGTTTTTTTTTTGATTTATAAAAAAAAACCGTTAATTGTTTTTTTTTTCAAAAAATATACTTCTTTTGTATCACGTTACAATATATGATATAAAATTTAATTCAAGTCTCTAGCATCATTGGTTTATGAGATATTTAGGGTTAACCAAAATGTTCACCTTTTTTTAAACTGCTATGTTAAAAAAACCACCCACGCAATTTTCTTGAGATCCCTTTCTGCATCTTTCTGCCTTATTATCTGTATAACAAAATTTATTTGAAGTCGATATCTCTTCTGGTTCTTGAGCTATGGACGACGAAAAAAACGTCGCGAACGTACGGACGTACGGACGTACGTATACACACGCACGCACAGACATCTTTCTAAAAATCTTTTATTTCGACTCTAGGGACCTTGAAACGTCGAGAAATGTCAAAATTTTTAATTTGACAAATCGGACCCATTACAATAACTTCCTATGGGAAGTTAACAACGGTTCTATGGGGGCAACCCTTCTATAGCAACAAAAATATATATTTTTAACTTTTTTATATTTTTAACGAAAATAAAAGATTTTTAGGGCTCTCAAGAAAATTGCTTGGGTTTTTTTTTTTACCATAACAATTTGAAAAAAAGTGAACTTTTTGGTTAACCCTAAATATCGCACGAACCAATAACGCTAGAGACTTGAACTAAATTTTATATTATATATTGTAACGGGATACCAAATAAATATATTTTTGGCTTTTTTTATGAATCAAAAAAACTGAAAAAAAAAATAATTGTCAACTCGAAAATTTAACGAACAAAAAATGATTTTATGTCCAAAACAATTTTTTGCAATGAAGAATAACGTTTTCAACATCTGGTAAAATTTTGAGAAAAATCGAATTGATAGTTTTTTTTACAAAAAATAAATACCTAAAAAAACAATACCTACTTAAACTTGGTAAAAATTTACTTCCGACTCAAATATACGAGTATTTTCAAAAATTAAAAATATTGGCTTCAAACCTATTTTATCTCACAGAAAATATTGTTTTCGACATTCACGTGTAAAAAGAACTCGATGCAACCATGTTCAGCTTCATTAATTTTCACGATATTTTTTGAGTCATTCTGAATAGAATGCTTTCGGAAACAACACAAGTAAAATGGGCAATAATGCCCACTTTACACGATCCGTTTTCGAATAAAACTGTCAATCTCTGTGTGGATGTTTTTGCTTCTAAATAATAATAAGATGAAAATGCCCAGTCAGAAAATATGATTTTTCGCTCCAATTGGAGCTGAACCAACCTGCGAATTGATAACCAATCGAAAGATTGTGTGCCTTCAATTGGATCTTTCAAGCAAATAATCCGAAATCTTTGTGGACAATGTTCCTTAGGCTAGTACGTGAAATTTTGAGATGTTATATGGTTGGCGAGTTGATTATTGCGTGTATTGAGTCTCACACTCACTCTCTCAACCGATGACGAGGACCATGAGCAGATATGTATTATCCACTAGCATAAAAGTGTCTCACTGACTTTTTATATATTCGTACACTTGTGTACAACAGAAGCGGTGGGAGCTTCATTTTGGCCTAAACTTCTTTTCAAAAAATACACTATGTTTGGAGTACTACACAACAATAACTTTGGAAATGAGTTTTTAGTAATTGCCAATGATGTTGAAGAATAAAGTTAATCATATCGTTCAGCGAAGGAATGATACTGAATTTTTGTAAGAACATTGAGCGGAAAACAGTTGTCAGTGTTGAAAACAGTCTATGACTTTAATAGGAACCATTAGATGACCCATCCTGTACTTTGATAACTGACTACAAGGCTCTTTTTGAGACAACTTTACATTTTTAAAGTACTGAAAGAATTTGTCAAGCAAAGTGGTAAGATTCCAAGTACGAACTCGCAGTTATACAATCTACGCATAAATAATATGCGTCTTGTCAATATACCCACTGCTCATAACACTCATTTCTCTAACTTTTATAATATCGTAGCACCCAAGTCATTTAATAACTTACCAACATCTATCAGAACATCTCAAAATTTAAACTCTTTTCTGAAAAAAAAGTAAAAGACTGGCTTTTCACGATTGACTTAAATTTTATAGATAATATTATTGTTAAATAAACTTTGCTGAATAAAAACTGAGTATATCTACTTTTTATTATATTTCTTTTTCTCGTAATTTATATGAATATGTTCTAATTCTAATTCTTTTTCTATTTTGTATGTAATATTTGAGATTAAAAAAAAATAATAACTTATTTGATCACCTGGCTTAAACAGTTTAGTATTATTGCAGCACTGATTGTCACCCCCACATCAGTTTTTAGTTTATGTAAATTTAAATTCGCTATGTATCATTCAACACTAGCTTTAAAGCTAAAGGATGATAACTATTATTTATTCTTTATCAAAATAATTCAAATTTTATTAACTAGTTTTAAAATGAAAATTAATGAATAAAATGTATTTCTAATTCTAATAATTTTTGCCTTAGTAATAAACTCGAAAAAAGTTATTTTTTGTTGTAATCGTGTGTTCAAGACCCTTAAAATCTTTACAAAAGCGAGAATCGGTCTTGAGTCGGGAGTAATGAACGAAGTAAAGGGCATTTTGAGGCAATCAAAAGATACCATTTGTAATGCCAGAGGAAGGAAAATGTTAGAATTATGTTATTCATTTGGACTTCGTATTTAAAATGGAACCAGTTCGAGTGATTGTGAGCGAAATCATACATTTTGTGGAGGACAAGGAACATCAGTGATAGATTATGCAATTTTAGGTGAAGATTGGGAGCCTTTTGTGAAAGACTTAGAGATCAAAGAAATCTCATACTCGGATCATTTTCCAGTGGTTGTAACTTTCCAATGGCTTATACAACTTAATGAAGAAAACTGTAACACGCTATTACTTCCTAGACTCAAATGGAATATCTCAAGAATACAGGCATATAGACAACAACTTGAGTTGAAACTTCAATCACACCAAAATGTAGACTTCCCTATGTTAGAGCAAATTATAAAGTCATCTTACCCTCAACAACAAGGATGTGGAAAAAGGAGCAAATTTATAAAAGAGCCTTGGTTTGATGAAGAATGCCAAAAAGCCCGTAAGAAATCCTTTGCATGGTTGAGAAATTTCCGGAATTCCGAAGGATTATTTAGAAGAAACTACTTAGAGGCCAACTCTCAATATAAAGAGCTATGTAAAAAAAAATGGTTGCCTGTAAAGTCGGTTTTACGGGCGAAGATTTTACGTGACAACGTCTTTTTCTCGGTAGAATATTTATTGATATGAATATAATTAAATTGCACAATAGGAACAAGGAATTGAATGAAAATAAGAATTGCACAAATTTTTTAAACTAATAATTTACTTAACACTATCAACATTTATCAATAGTATGACATAACCTATAAACTCAGTTTCTCAACTTTTGTGTCAATCTAACAATTAATCAATCAATCATAGTTTACGATAATGAAATATCATTGTACAATTATTTTCCTTTATTGTTGTAGTTGTTGTAAATGACGAATCTAAGCACTCCACATTTTCACTACAGACACAGCTGACGATACTTTAACCACACGTGTGAACTTGTATTATGACGCTTTCTTGTTTTTCCAACGCCAAGAACGTTCGAGAAAGACAAAGACAGAGACACAAGCATGCGCCGATTCAATGCGCCTAATTCTCTAGTGCTGCGCGCGCGGCAGACCGATCATAGTTGAGTGGGAGAGAGACGCAAGGCATTCGGCGGGCCTCTCTCTCGTTCGGTGACTCATCGTAACGTTACCGGGCGTTACACTTTTTCATAAGTGACTCCCAGCCGCAACCTAATTTAAGACGTTGTCACGTCAAAACAAAAAGAAGTATTATGAAGAACTGCAGGCATTTAAACTGGTAACCTGCAAAACCGCCACCGATTTTTGGAAACTTGCGTGGGAATTGAATGGTAAGCAATTCGCAGTGCATAAGAAACTATGTGCAAACATTCTATCCACTCATTTCATAGAATTATTGAATCCAAGCAGCATTCAAACAAATTGGCACTATGCGATACCTGGATTCAACAACGAAATCCTAGATACGGAAATTAACCTTCAAGAAGTGGAATTAACTCTAGGATCTCTTAAAGATGGAAAAGCGACGAGTGCAAATGGTATTCCTGTGGAGTTCTATAAATACGGAACAGTCATGTTAAAAGAACGTCTGGTAATACTTTTTAATGGAGTATTTGAGGGGCATATTTCCGTAAATGAATTTCTAAACGCTATAATCTTCCCGATACACAAAAAAGGATCCTTGTTGGATGCAGCGAACTATCGTGGAATTTCTTTTCTTAATTCGACTTATAAGATTTTTACAACCTTGTTACAGAAGAGACTCACAACGTGGATTACAGATCAGAACCTGTTAAAAGAGACTCAAGCGGGCTTTAGATCAGGGTACTCTACAATAGATAACATTTTCATTGTCAGGAGGCTAGCTGAAAGCTTTATTAAACAGGGAAGAAAATTGTATGCATTCTTTATTGACTTCAAAGCAGCATTCGACTTAATCAACCGAGGTGCTTTATTCTATAAGCTATATGGTCTGGGCTTGTCTCTGAAGTTCGGACGCGTTCTAGAAGAGCTGTATAGAGGAACACAGGTTGCAGTGTGGAACGGAGCTGAGCTTTCTGATTGGTTCACAACCAACTCGGGAGTAAGACAGGGGTGTACATTGAGTCCCATTTTGTTTTCGCTCTTCATTGATGACCTTGTAGATTACCTTCCAGGTGGTGTTGATTTAGCAGGATTTCGTATTAAGGCATTAATGTTTTCTGATGATATAGTAATGTTTGCGTATTCCTCAGAAACACTACAATTTATGATAAATAGAGTATATACCACAACTGCTGTCTTTGGAACCTTACAGTCAATACTCAAAAATCTAAGGTGATGATCTTTAAGAAAGGGGGTGGACGAAATGCTTCGAATGAAAAGTGGAATTTCAACGGAGAAGATATAGAATGTGTTAACGAGTACAAATACCTAGGAGTAATTTTTTCAAGAAACCTGAATTTGGACAAACATTTTAGCGAGAAACTACAAAAGGCAAAAATTGCTATTAATATTTCATGGAAAAGATGCTTCATGAACGAAAACATAGCTCACAGTAGTAAATATCGGGTGATTTTCTAAGAGCTTGAGAACTTTTTTTTAAAAAAAACGCATAAAATTTGCAAAATCTCATCGATTCTTTATTTGAAACGTTAGATTGGTCCATGACATTTACTTTTTGAAGATAATTTCATTTAAATGTTGACCGCGGCTGCATCTTAGGTGGTCCATTCGGAAAGTCCAATTTTGGGTAACTTTTTCGAGCATTTCGGCCGGAATAGCCCGAATTTCTTCGGAAATGTTGTCTTCCAAAGCTGGAATAGTTGCTGGCTTATTTGTGTAGACTTAAGACTTGACGTAGCCCCACAAAAAATAGTCTAAAAGCGTCAAATCGCATGATCTTGGTGGCCAACTTACCGGTCCATTCCTTGAGATGAATTGTTCTCCGAAGTTTTCCCTCAAAATGGCCATAGAATCGCGAGCTGTGTGGCATGTAGCGCCATCTTGTTGAAACCACATGTCAACCAAGTTCAGTTCTTCCATTTTTGGCAACAAAAAGTTTGTTAGCATTGAACGATAGCGATCGCCATTCACCGTAACGTTGCGTCCAACAGCATCTTTGAAAAAATACGGTCCAATGATTCCACCAGCGTACAAACCACACCAAACAGTGCATTTTTCGGGATGCATGGGCAGTTCTTGAACGGCTTCTGGTTGCTCTTCACTCCAAATGCGACAATTTTGCTTATTTACGTATAAGGTAAGCAGTTGCAGAAAGTATCCTTTTGTATGGCTCACAAGAATGGGGATGCAAAAAGTTTCACACGGTGGAAAAACTCTTCACACATTATGTGAAGAGAACATTTCGTCTGCCAAAAAATACTCCAAATTACGTGATTATGCTGGAAACCGGATTATCACCTCTATTTATAAAGACCCTAAAGATGCAAGCGGATTATCTCTTGCACGTTTTCAGTATGAACGAATACCGACTTGTTAGAAAACTAGTAGTAAAAGCCGTTGAAAACCAAAATCACTGGTTCAGTAAGTGGTTGAGTCTCGCAGAAGGATGCAATTTAAATTTTAATTTAAATGTTGAAGATGCATCTCACAGTAAAGCTCTTATGTACAAGGTTATAGCAGCGGTAGATGAGAAGTGTAGAGCAGAATATGCAGCGGAAGCAGCTGGGTCTTTGTTCAGAAGAACTTACAGTAGGCTCAACCATAATCTCACAGAAAGGAACTACTTCCATGATGATAATAATGTAAACGTCATTGCTACAATGGTCAAGTTAAGAAGCGAACTACTCAACCTGAACTTCATACCGCACAGACCCGATTTACCACTGGAGTGTACTATTTGTAATTTATCAGAAAGAGAGAACGTTATACATTTCGTCGGAACGTGTCCAACTTTAAGGGAAACTAGAAGAAATATTCTTGGAAGTGACTTTTTATCAGAGGAACAAGTTCTTAGTATATGCTGAATGAGATGGATGTCTCCAAGCTCTATAACTATTGCAAAGTTGCGTTACGATATACATACATATATCCAGAATTATGAACGAAGACTTCTGACGCTTGAAATTTGATAGTCATTTGTTTTTTTTTTTATTTTTTTTCTCTGTTTTTTTTTTTTAATTAGCCTTTTTAAAATGTTTTTTTTTTCTTTTTATTGTTTTTTTTGTTGTTAATTACAGTAATTTAATTTATTAAAGTTTTCAATCTGGCAGACGGCAAATGTCATGCTATTCTGATTTTTGTAATATAATATTTACGTAATAATTGTAAAATAATCTTTAAATCAATAAAAATCAATTATCTATCTATCTATCTATCTATCTATCTATCTATCTATCTATCTATCTATCTATCTATCTATCTATCTATCTATCTATCTATCTATCTATCTATCTATCTATCTATCTATCTATCTATCTATCTATCTATCTATCTATCTATCTATCTATCTATCTATCTATCTATCTATCTATCTATCTATCTATCTATCTATCTATCTATCTATCTATCTATCTATCTATCTATCTATCTATCTATCTATCTATCTATCTATCTATCTATCTATCTATCTATCTATCTATCTATCTATCTATCTATCTATCTATCTATCTATCTATCTATCTATCTATCTATCTATCTATCTATCTATCTATCTATCTATCTATCTATCTATCTATCTATCTATCTATCTATCTATCTATCTATCTATCTATCTATCTATCTATCTATCTATCTATCTATCTATCTATCTATCTATCTATCTATCTATCTATCTATCTATCTATCTATCTATCTATCTATCTATCTATCTATCTATCTATCTATCTATCTATCTATCTATCTATCTATCTATCTATCTATCTATCTATCTATCTATCTATCTATCTATCTATCTATCTATCTATCTATCTATCTATCTATCTATCTATCTATCTATCTATCTATCTATCTATCTATCTATCTATCTATCTATCTATCTATCTATCTATCTATCTATCTATCTATCTTCACAAAAGTTCATAATTATTTATTTTTGTTAATTAATTTAATTTTCAACTCATAATTTAGTTATTTTGTTTACCAAAAATTAACTAAGAAAATATTTATTTTTATTTAATCTACGTCATAGAGAAATGAAACGTTTTTCTAGATCACCTTTCTCGACAGGTATGTAAATAGACATACATACACCTTACCTATTCATATATTTTAAATATTTATTCTTACATAACAATATTTGAAGTCATTATAGAACTCGTATTAATACATTCTATTATGATATATGTATGCATGTATAAGAGCTAACATAAATATTTGTTAAAAAAAAACCTCATCCTGTAGACAGAAGTCAATTTTGTAACCCCTTTACATAGACGACTACGCTACGACGACGACGAGAAAAAAAGAAAACACAACAACAACAATAAAATTTCCCAAGGTCTATATTTTTTTTTCCAACTTCTAACATAATGTAGTACATAATACCTAGGGCAATAAATTATAGAATTTGTTTCCTTTTTTAGGTATTTTGAAAGTGTTCTTATTTTCCCTCTCTCATCCTTTCATCCTTATGCTCATTGTCAATTCCTTCTAGGACTTCATCTTCATCATTTCGTAACGCGTTTCGTCTCTAAAAATTATATTGTATAGCAATACCAAGCTACATCATTCTAAATTTGAAAAGGATATTGTTGAAGTTGTGTTGATTCGAGCGAGGGTAGTGTAAAGCAATCTATGTAGCAATAGATATATTTCTTATTCGGTATATTGAAAGCTAGAAGGAAGTTGGCTTTTTGTTAAAAAAATTTTGATTGATGTTGACAATAAATAATACTCAAAAGTGGGCAGTAATGTGTGACGTGTTGAATTGATTTCTTTTGACATTAAAGAGCGACGAAAGATTGACTTTATTGTTATGACATACAATGTGGCAAACACTCTCTTCCTCAGAAGTTGTGTGTTTTTACCGCCTCGTTAAGGCGTAGATGAAGGAGATGATATACCAATTTCATGTCTTGTAGATTTCTTTTAATGTTGTTGTTGTATTATTTTGTATTTTCAAACTCTAACCTACAAACATATGAACATAAATTTAATTTTATTTATTATGAAAATTCATCTGAGATATCATAATAACTTATTTACTTTTACTCTTGTGAATAATTTTTCTTTTTTGAATGTTAACAAAAAATCCGCTATATGTTCAAAAACTAATAGGTTTGTCATTGCCAGATATTATTTATTATATTTGCGAAAAATAATTAATAAAAGAAGTAAAATACAACATAAAAAAAAAACAACATCAATGTGATTTATGGGCGTTTGTGGGATTTATGTTTGCTTTGAATTCTTAACAACACACAACATAACATAACATAACATAACATACCTTACCTACCAATCTTACGGTTGTTAGCTTACACCTGTGCGCGCTTCTTGTATTCATAATATTTATGTAGATTTTCAATCTCAGACTCAGGTCTTTCTAAAAGCTAGATAGAGAGATGGAGAAAATGTTTATAGATGGATTATACCGTTCACCAGAATCTGAATTGCAAAGAGTGAGCGGCTCGGCATAACTATGTATCTCTATACTGTGTGAATGTGCGTTATTATGTTTGAATGATTGAAACAGGGCCGTAGTTATTCAAAAAACTGATATTTCATACACAAATATTTGTTTAAGGAAAAGCTTACTTATATGTATATGTATAAGGGAGCAAAGTCCTAAAGTAGACACCATGTTCATATTTGGACAATTTATTCAAAAGAGTTAACCTAAATAAACGATATTATTTTTACTAAACAAACACCTGGTTCCTTGCAACGAACAAAATAACAAGTATATGCCATGGAGTCCCATTATTAGTATTTTTCCAAATTTCTCGTAAACTGAACAATATTTTTTTTTTTGAAAAAGAAATATTTGACTGGTAATAGTCAAATAGTTTTTTCCTGAACACTGTTTATTTTTAATAAAAATGATTTAAAATCATAAAAATAAATGAAAATAAATAAACCAGCAAGTGTTCATATATAGTAGTACCCGTGGCATGATGGTTAGTGCGTTGGACTGTCATGCGAGAGGTCTTGGGTTCAATCCCTGCCTGTGCCACCTTAATTAAAAGAAAGAGTTTTCACGGGTACTGCCTCTTGCGAGGAATTGACAAATTCTCCTAGAGTAATTCTTGTCATGAAAAAGTGCTTTCTCAAAATTAGCCGTTCGGAATCGGCATATAAATTGTAGGTCCCCTCCATCCCTGACAACATTACTCGCACACAGGAATGGTTGAGAGTTGTAAGTCACTAGGCCCTGGTTCTCTACGGACTGTTGCGCCACCTAATTTATTATTTATTTAAGTGTTCATATATGCGTTTCGCCCGGTGTAATGGTTGGGCTCATCAGAAGATGACCATTACACCTTGTCTTGACGCATATTTTCCCGAATTAATCGAGATACCATATAATCCGAGCTATATAAAGCATTATTTTTTGAAAATTTGTGGTCACTTTTTTTTTGTGGAATTGATATATTTGGAGAAAAATATATTAAAAACATAACAAACAGAAGTTTGTTTTTGGGTGAAGAAATTTTAATTTATGGATTTGTGTTTGGAAAAAAAATACAAGCCTAATAGTGGTACTGCAAGATTAATACCACGATGCATTTATTTTAATAACTCGAGAAAAGCTAGAAGACTTATATTTTTTCAAATACTTTTATACTTTTTTTATATTCCTCTAAATTAAGCCCTGTATCATGAATTTTGGGCAAAGTGTCGCTCAATTCTTAAAAATAACTAAACTTCAAAAAAGGTTTTTTGAGTAAGAAGATCTGGGATTTTGGTTCTTTAAAACAGACTATTAAACTTTTAAAACGTTTTCAGAAATAATCAAATAAAGTTAACTACTCAGAGAGTTTGTATTGAAAAAGACTAGAAAATCATTTTCGAAATTAGTCCAATTACAATAATTATTGTTCTAAATTAAATTGTGTTTGAATTTGTATTTGTGTTGCATCTTTTTTCTTGTTTAAGAGCTCAAATCCTTGCAATTGTTTTGTCTTGACTGCTTCTTTTTATGTTTATAACGGTTTTTTCTTTACAGCGCATAATAATATAAGATGATTAATTTTATCTGAGTAAGCTATGAAAACGGCGTTTCTGCCATTTCGTTCGTTACTGAATTTTAAATCAGTATTTTGAATGTACCCGGGGAGTAATGGTTAGTGCGTAGAAGTGTCATACCAGTGGTCTTGGATTCAATCCCTGCTTGTGTCATCTTAAGTTTTTTTTTTTGTCACGGGTACTGCCTCTTGCGAAGAATTGACAAATCTCCAAATTAGCCCTTTGGATTTAGCTTAAAACTATAGGTCCTCTCCATCCCTGGCAACATTATTTGCACACATGAATGGTTGAGAGTTGTAAAAAACTAAGCTCTAGTTCTCAAAGACTGATTTATTTATTTAATCGTGAAAGAAAATGTTTGACTAAATCCTTGGAAACTTTTAAATATGTGTTTTTGAACTTCGAAGAAAAAAAACTTGCTCTGATTCTTAGCCATTTAAAAAAAAAATAATCCAAATTTGAAGCCTATTTCTACATTTCTATTCAAAAACTACATTCGTTTTTAAATGGATTTTAAAATAACAGCGTTATGATATTAGCAGTACACCTGGGCGTATACTCACTTTTTTTTTAAATCTTACTTTTACTTTTGTTATCCTTTGCGAAAGGATAGAACACCAAGTTTTAATTGCTTAAATATACATACATTACAAATAAATAAGGATTCAGCCTTAAGTAATCTTCTTCTTGTTGCATCTTATCTAGGGAATATGTATACGGCCCTGATTGAAGAACCGAGTCAACTTAGCAGAACAAAAGGTATTAGGTATTTAGCTATAATTCGGTAAATTTGCTAAACCTGTAAAGAAGACGCAGTGAAGGGTATCAAATGCATACAGTAAAGGTATAGATATAGGCACACAGAATAAATAAAAATGCAAACTAAGAGAGAACACAAACAAAAACACAACGTTATTAAAACCGAACTCATACATAGGTATAGACAAAAAAAGAAGTTAATCGTTAAGGTATAGATATCTACCTTTCAGTTTTTTTCTTGCTGTTGTTGAAAAACTTTGCCTAAAAGTACCTTAGTTCTTGAGGGGGTGGGTAGGGTAGGACAAGTTTATGTAGGTACTTCTATTTTTTGTGTCTGTCCAATGAAGACAAATATTTTATTAAAAAAAAGGTGCCGTTTTCTTTAACCACAGCCATCAGACAAGACTATAGGCAAAGACTCATTGACACTCAAAAACAGCTGTGCGTGTGTGTTGAATACCCTTAATACTTATAGACTATGCAAGGTATACCTTTTTAACTTACCTAAAGAAAATGAGTTTAGCGAAATCACACTCTGGCATTGATACAAGTTGAATCCGTTAGTTTTTGTAATTTAAATAAATGCAACTATGCAACCATGTGGCATGTTGATACTACACAATCCAGGAGTGTCATTTTGTACATGCATTTAAAATTTCACCTCCAATATGTGGAAGAATGCAAATCTAGGTATGTTTTGTAAAATATGCCTTGGCTTGAATTGTGTGGGTGTTAATTAATTCAAGAATTGTCATTGTGGACAATGAAAAAAGGTAACAAATCCAACAGGTATTGATTTTGGTAGGAATTTAACATTTTGCAGTAGATGTTATACATATATATATATCTACATATACATACATATGTAGATCTCTAACAAAACTAAATTGATGCACATAATTGGATTTAAACTTATAATTTATAAATAAAATAGAAAGGTATGCATTTAGATTAAAATATCAAAAATGATTTGTTTTGACATATTAGAGAAAATATTTGGGATCAGTGGTCAATATGATATCGTCTAAGCGCAAGTATGTTTGAACTGATTTTTTTTACAAAAATAATAAAGATAAGACATAACCCAGAATTAATACTTTTTTCAGGGATTATAAATGGTGATTTTTTAAAAGCTGTAGGAAAGTTTTTCAAAAAAAAAAAAACATACAATTCAAAAAAAGGCATGAAATCTTTATTTGAATCGATAGTAAGTTCAATATAATTTAAGGTTTGAAGATTATTTCATGCAAACGTTGACCTTGACTGCGCCTCAAATGGCCCATCCGCTTAGTCCAACTTTGACATACTCCATTTCGACCGGTACCCCACGAATAAATGCTTCAATGTTGTCTTCCAATGCGTCAATTGAAGCCGGTTTATCTGTATAGACATGAGCTTTAACATAGCCCCACAAAACATAGTCTAAAGGCGTTAAATCGCATGATCTATGCGGCCAATTGACCGGTCTCAAACGTGAAATAAAATGACCACCGAACTTGCCTCTCAATAAGTCCATTTTTGCGCATGCTGTGTGGCATGTGGCACCGTCTTGTTGAAACCACATGTCATGCAAGTCAAGCTCTTGCATTTTGGGCAAACAAAAGTTGGATATCATCTCAAGGTAGTGCTCACCATTCACAGTAACCGCACCAAACAGTGACTTTTTCTGGATGCATTGGTAGCTCTTGCAATGCTTCTGGCTAATATTCACTCCAAAATTGACAAATCTGCTTATTTACGAACCCATTGAGACAAAAATGAGCTTCGTTGCTGAACACAATTTTTCAGTAAAAAAGTGGATCTTCGGCCAACACTCCAAGAGCCCATTCACCAAAAATTTTAAATTGCAGTAGGTCGTTCGGTTCCAATTCTTGCACCAGCTCTATTTTGAAAGGCATCACACCTAAATCCTTCCGCAAAATTTTCCACGTTATTGAGTAACAGATGCCCAAGTGCTGCGAACGGCGACGAATCGATAATAATTGATGGTCATCATTAACACTGGCCGATACAGCTGCGATATTTTCTCCAGTTCGCACTCTACGTAAGCGTTGTTAGTGGTTTTTTGTCCAACAATGTAAATTTGGTGCGAAATTTAGTCATAATAGCCCGAATAGCCGCTTCATTGGGTCGATTAAACTGACCATAAAATGGAAGAAGCGTGCGATGAACTTTCTTAACAGAGCACGCATTTTGATAATAAAATTCAATAATTTGCAAGCGTTGTTCGTTTGTAAGACGATTCGTGGTGAAACACGAAACGTGCGTCAGCTGTTTAAACCAGTGTTGCCAAAAAGATAATAGCTAAAAAATCACCCTTTATAACAATAAAAGAATAAACAGTAATTTGACATTAAAAGGATTGCTCTCTTAATTCCTCAGAATTAATAAAGATTTCCATTAATATCTCTTACTGGTAAAAATTTTCAATACAAAACATACAAGTTTAATTTTGAAAATAAAAGAAATATTTGTTTTAAAAATTATGGTATTTTTGATAAAAATGTAAAAGAAATGTATGAAATAAAAACTGGAGCACCAAATCATAAAATTTTCTATGACCAATTCACACAGGTGAAGGTGTTTTCGAAAATTTCACTTATTCACTTTTTAAGGTCTTCAATCGATTGCGGACTTATTATTTTCAACCAAAAAATACGACAGATTGTTCCGCTAATTGTGTGATAATAAAAGTCATTAAATTTTCAAACAAGTGATGTCCAATCACACCGCCATCACCAGCCCAAAAACCGCACTAAACATCAGTGACACGTTGATTATAGAGAGGTTTTTCAATACTCATTCTTGAATATATCGATTTCCGAGCCCCAAATACGAAAATTCTGTTTTTAAAAATTGAAAATGGTCTTCGATTTTTTGATAAAAATCCAGATATTTTTGATGCATTTTATGGACAATTTCAGCAAAAATAAGACATTGCTGGTGATGGACTGGCTTGCATGCATATACTAACTGAACTTTAAAATAGTTGTAGATATAAGTTGGTGTAATGTCGTTTTTTAAATTCCTGATTAAAAAAATCCTCGAGAAATTAACCTGTGTTTTCCTTTTTATTAACACTACGGACTACAGCTGCAATATTCTCAGTTGTTTTTGAGCTATGTACACCCATTGTTCGCATCACTTACGTTTTCCAACACCTTAAACGAAAAAGGCAAATATCGCATCCAGAACCTTTTCGCCTTTTAGTCTTTTCGATATAAAATATAATTTATGTAATTTTAACAAAAACTATATCAAAATAATAATTTATATAAAAAACCATTACGAATAACGCACTTGCGTCACCTTTGTCCTTCAAATTTAACTGCAACATGCATTTTTCATCGCCTCATTAGCCATTTCATATTTTCCTAATCCATCGCACTTACTTTGTCTTAATCAATTAAAACGGTAGTCGCAACCACATTTATGCACGCTCAAATTATTAAAATACCTAAAGGTACTTAAACTATACTCATTTTCAGTCTTTTATCTTCACAATTTTCCTCACTTAATCCCCTTCCAATTTCTTCATCAAATTGACACAAAAATATATCTACAAGAACATAAAAGTAACGAAACTAAAATTACATTTCTCAACCATTCACAAATGCGTTGTCGTTGTCGTCGTTCTTGTAGGTTTAATATTTCTCTCTTTAAAACCAACCTTATACCTATTTTCTATACCTTATATACCCTACCTGGGAACCATGATATCTTTCTTAATATATGTATACCTACACGTCATACTATATACCTACTTGTAACTATCTAGTTAGTATCTATGGTTAATCGTATAACTGTGCAATAGCGCATACCAAAGACCTTGTGTCCGCCAGGTTCAACTTTGGCTAGCAGCCAACATAACAGCTAACAGTCTCTAAGTACCGCGTGCACAATCAGCCAAACAACTTATAACCAACTTGAATGGCTATAAACCGTGCGAGCATGGATCAACTCAAGACTCAACAAAACACACAAGACTATAAACAACAAAATAATTGTGTGCTGTGACTCGCTGATATCGCGGTGCAGTTGAGCCGCTGAATGGTTCAAAAAAAGGGGGCACCTCGACGAGATGCCACCGCGCCGGAGGAAAAAAAAAACGGTCAAAGAGAATCAGAGAATCCAGGTCAAACGAAACAATAACGAAAAATTAAAAGAAAAATATTGTAAATTTTTGTCTGTTCCCATCGCCATCAGCATCGTCAGTAGCAGCGCAGTCTTCTGTGATCTCATCTACTGCCTTACCGGCATCGCTCATCGGCTTTGGAAAACCAGCTCCAGCAGCCATCTAGCGAACATCAACAAAAATACAAAACCGTAATATGTTGTGATGTTTTGCGCGAGAAAGTGAAACGCGAGAATTTTATCACTCCAACTCCATTGTTTTGCTTTTGTGCCCTCCTATTTTGAAATTATTCTTCGTCGCATCTTTTTTTATATTTTTCTATCCAAGTTTTCTTTTAAGAGTCGTAAAGTTTTTCTAATATGTACACTTTCTGTCTCCGATACACTAAACCTTCCTCCCATAAACCCCCTTCCACACAGTTTTTATTCAATTCGAAAGTGAAACTCTTTCACTTGATTTTGGTTAGAAATAGGCAGGCCTTTAGAGGTAGGTACTTCGAGTTCAATGAGTGATTATAAATGCCACCTGCATCACGTATCTAGACTATGACATTCTCCATAAAATTTATTGTTATAAAAATCAGCTTTATCATAATTTTGTTTAAGATTTAAGATCAAGATGTTGGAGTTATGATGAGCTAGGTAGAGCGTGAAATTTACTTACGGAGCAAAATTATAATTCCTTAATTAGGCCTTATGAGATGACAAATTTCTAAAGCACGATCGTCTAATTTTAAATTAACACTATATAAATACAAACCGTACAAATATATAGGTAACATTTTAGTCCGTATATTTTGGTATGTAGCTATGTACGAGGTAAGAAAATTGTTGTTGAGATATTTTTCTAGGTAGGTTAGGTTAGTTATATACGAGATACGAGTACCTAACCTACCTACTTTCGGAATCGTGATAATCTCAAACGTTTTAACGAACTATTGTCAAAATGCATTATCCATATTATTTTATTTGTATGCCATGCATACTTCACACGTGTGAAACAGTCATTCCCGATCCCGATAAATGTTTACTTTAAATCGTGATTGAAAACTGAGTTAGTTATAGGTATAGTATTTTTACTTCAAGAAAAGAAGTTTAAAAAGATGTAGGTAATGCAGTTCGATAGTTAAACTTTCTTATGCTTGAATATTTGACAATTTTCGTTTCGTAAAATATTTCATTTTCTTAGGAATTGAAGTTATTCTTTCACTTTTTATTTATGTCAGCTTTTGACTAAGAAGACTACCGTTAAACAATCTTAGGTCATGTCGGCTATTTTCAAAAACGACAACGCATATTCTTTTTGGACACACGTGAAAAGACTGTAAAGCATTTCATTGTATTTGCATACATGTTTGCAAACATCTCTAAACCTTAACCTGACCTGACAATACATCCATAATTGAGCTTTAGGGTATAATTTCATCACGACAATTTCAAAGAGAGAGAGAGAAACGATAAGGTATACAAACATAGTTCAGCATATTTGTGAAATTTTGATGGAGGGAGGCAAATTTCTTGAATTTTCTCGTTCGTTAGAAACCAAAGAACCTTTGATGACATCGAAAATATGTGCCACGTGGCCATTTGGTAGACAACTTTGATGTGAATCGACATACCCTATTTAAGCATACATTCAAGAAATGGAAAGAATTATTTATGTAGATGCCTCAGTCATACGAGTATAAACGACTTAGTACTAACTTTGGTAGAAATGGAATTGAAAATAATTTCGCTGTCAGTCAAAGTTTTTGAAGTATTTTTCGTTCTTTGTGCACAAAACTGTCGATATCAGAATCTAATGAGCTTATCATAGGATGTCATTTTAGTTTTGTATAGTCTTAATCACAGTACATATCTCGTTTCGAAAAAAAGCTAAAACACATTTTCTTCTTATCCAAAATGAAAAGTAAAAACTACTAGTTGCTACAAATTCAAAACAAATTTTTTCAGAATCTAAAAACAACTTATTTTAGGTATTTTGTATTCAACAAACTTAAACAAATACAAACTTATCCTAAAACTTATCAATGTAAAATATTTTTCGACTGGCAACGGCCTAGTCACTGATAAAGCTTCGGTTCCCAGCGATCACCGAAATCAAGCATCAGTGAGCGTGTTTAGTAGAAAGATGGGGGACCATCTCGAAACCTACCGCGTGCTGTTGTCATGTTGTCTTTCTGTCTGTTGTTCTTTCTCTTCTGTCCTTCTGTCTTGTGTTAATGTCTTGTGTTGTTATCACCTTATATAGTCTAGTCGCTCAAGGTGCTGTGTTCTCTACTCTGTACATTTATGTGCTGAGTAGTGTGAAATGTAAAGTAATGTAATGTAATTTTTCGACTAGAATTTCATGAGCGAAGAACAAGTTAACAGTTTATGCATATCAAAAATTATTTCTTTGACACAATTTTATTCAAAAACCTTGCGAAAAAGTACCGAATTGGTTTTAAACTCAAGTTTCCACTAAAAGTCTTTGGCTCGTCAAAATGAAAGGCGCATTGTGGAATAAGACATCATTCAGATGCCCGTCTCGGCTTCTTACGGTGGTACGGATCCGAGTGGTACAATTTTCATGGACTCTTCCGCATAGATCCGGCTTAATTTGAGTGATGGCCTGTGTTATGTTCACCTTCATCGGTTGATTGTGTTTTATTTCCATAGACCTGCGACTTCAAGTAACCCTACAGGAAAAAGTCTAGCAGGTTCAAATCGCATGACCTTGGTGGCCAATTCACATCACCACTGCGAGAAGTAACCTTACCCTTAATCGTTCCTGCAAAATGTCAATCGTGGCGTTTGCTATGTGGCATGTAGCGCCGGCCGTCCCTGCTTGTTAACACAGCCATTCCCACTAAAGATGATTTTTCGGCAAAAACTGGGGTCTAAACGATTCTAAGCCCAGTCAGTGAACATTCTATGGTCATGTCATGAACTTCGAGCTCCTGGGTCAGTTGGAACTTGTTCGCCAAGTTGAAGTCTGCGAAAGGCCGAGTTCTTGTGCACGGCGAGGAATAGACTGCCTCGGGTGCTGCTGTACACTTCACGAACCGCGGCGATGTTCTCAGCCGTTCTTGCGTTCCTTGGACGTACGGGTGTTGGCTGATTATTTACTGAACCGGTCGTCTCAAATTTGGCCACCAAACGTTGAAGAGTCGACTGTGAAGGACCACCACGTCTACCGTAAAAAGGGCGCAATGCGGGGAACGTTTGCGTTAACGAACACTCATTTTGATAATAAAATTTTATCATTTGAAGATGCTTTTCAATCGTGTAACTTGCCATGATGATTTGGCATAAACAACTAAATAATAAACAAAAGATTTGACAGATGTCACCAAAATAAAATGGCCGCCACAGGCCCCAAAACCTACCCGCGCCAATTGAAAAACCCTTTAGATAAAAAGTTTTTAAAAAAAATTGTATGTAGGCGCTTATACCTTTGTACATCCGTCGCTTCATCTCGAGCACGTGTTTTAATTTTGAGCTGTCATTTTTAATCTACCATATTTTAAAATTTAAAAAGTAAAAACTACCCCATTACTTAAAACGGAACGTTTTACTCTTTGGCAAAGCTTTGAAATTGTTAAAATTCACTACAAAAAGTTTAATGATCAAGTTATTTCTCAAAGAGATGATTTAAAGTGGCCGGGCAGATTTATTTTGTTTCGTAATTTGTGTTTAAGGCTTAAAGTTTTGACTAACAACAAATTACAAAATTTTACAACCGTGAATTAAATGGATAGATTTATGGTGTTTGTTTTGTCAATCTTCTATCCCTGGACATTTATGTAAAGGAAACTGCTGCAAACAGTGTCCTAAAGCTAAGGCAGACCAATTGCTGGAAAACCAGCTACATCGGGCACGCGCAGATTATGCATGAATACATAGGCAAGTAAGCACACGCTACATGACTCTATTTTAAAAAAACCTTAAGGGATATCTTCCCCGAATGATTGAACAATGTCCCACACATAAGTGAGTTGACAATATCTATATAGATACATTGATGCATGTTTCTTTTCTGAAACACTCAATATTTTCAACTCTTTCAGACTACTCGATCAAAGCAGTGAAAAACGCTGCAAAATAGGTCTAAATAATGGCGTTTTCACGAGCTGATATCACAATTTTAATTGATAGCCAAGCATTAATAAAATCGATTTCTGACACATTAATCAAATCGAAGCTTGTAAATTACTGCCAAGAACTAACATTTGACTCTTCTGGGTACCCAGGTCATAGTGATGTTCCCAGAAACGAGAGAACTGAACTGGCGAGGACATGTATTACTCTGGACCAATCCCGTATAGACTCACGTATAGAAACATCATTTTGTGTACTTAAACAAATCATTAACAAAAAGTTACTTTAAGAAACCAATGAAAGATGGGAACGCCTCTAAACCTGTGCTACAGTCAAGAAACTTTAGTCCAAATTCTATCTAGACAAAAAATCTCTACGACTACTTGTGAACATATTAACAGATCACAACCTTTTGGGTTATCATGAAAAGAAAATGTGGCTTTCCACCGATATGGCATGTCCAAAGGCTGCAATGACGAGGAAGAGCTGGAAAATACAGCTCACTTCTTATGTCAATGCCCAGCACTATTCCACTCTAGAAACAAAGTCTGAGGCAAACACTTCTTCGATAAGATCTGGCAGGATATTCAGAAAATCACCTATTGGGCTTTATAAAAGCCTCTAAATGGCTAGAACATGAGAATCTATAGACATCATAGGTTTTTATATTTTATTTTCAGGAAAGTTCATTACTTCAGGGTATCACAATGGATCTACATACATGGATCAAAGTTATGGCGATAACGTCATCAATCACCAGCCCAGCCCATTCACCTAGGTAGGTAGGGAGAAATGGCGATCTCAAGGCAACCTAGCCTGAGATCCAATTAGCGCTGTAGTGCGCCGTTTTGATACCAAAACTCGTTTGACCTGTGATAGAAAGGAAAAGATTTATAGAGAAGCTTCATAGCGATTATGTTAGAGCCATTTTGTTGCATTGAGAAAAAAGATTAGGTCTCTAATCTTTGTCTCAGATAGTTCATCAAGTTCGTGAAATAATGCTTTCCCAAATCATTTCATTCTAGTGTTTGCCAAAGCAGGACATTTGCAGAGGAAATGGATTATCGTTTCACTTTCTCTTTGGTCACTACAACTACGGCAAAAGGTGTTGTATGAGATACCCAACTTCTCTGAATGAACTCCTATAGGCCAATGTCCGGTACAAACCGCAACAATCCTGGCTATGTCTTGCCTTGGTCTGCATAGAAGATCGTTTGTACGGGTTTTATTATAGGTGGGCCATATCTTCCTAGATATAATGCAGTTGGGTAAATTGCTCCACCTTCGGTTTGATTCAGTTTGGTAGATAGAAAAGATTTTACCCTTCATAGCACCAAGAGGAATGTTAACCATTTCCGCAAGTGAGCTATGAAGGGCCGATCCTTGCCTGGCTAGCTCGTCAGCCCGTTCATTTCCCACGACCCCACTATGGCCCGGAACCCAGATCAGGGTGATACCGAGGTTAATTTTCAGGCTCGCAAGCTCATCGCGACTTTGCTGGACCAATTTAGATGAGGATGTGGCCGAGTTAATGGCTTTGACAGCTGCCTGACTGTCTGTGAAGATAGCCGCATTTCGGTTTTGGTTTGGGCTTTGTTTAAGCATCTTACATGCCTCCCTTATTGCCAGCAGTTCAGCCTGAAAAACGCTAGCAAAGTCAGGAAGCCTAAAGGATTTAGCTTCATTTAGTGACTCAGAAAAGATCCCAGAACCAACTCCGCACTCCATCTTTGAGCCGTCAGTAAAGATGGTTGTGTCGAAACCTATCGACACGATGTCATCCTCCCAATCTTCTCTGGATGGGAAAATAACCTTAAAACCCTTACTAAGGCTCAAAGTAGGAGTGCAGTAGTCAGATAATATCTGAGGGAATCGATTTCGTTGTGTTGCTGTGACCATAAGGTTTTGACAACCAGCTGTTTGATTCCTTCAGCCTAATAGCGCTGCAGGCCCATTCACCTATCCTATGGTGTTTGTTTTCATGTAACATTTGAGTTCATTATGTGTATTAAATGAAATGTAATAGTGAATGACTTGAAATATTGACAACAATCCAGAAGCTCTATAGTGTAGAACTTTATTCTAGAAGATTTTGTTTTGACTGCGAAATTTTAACATTAAATTCACAGTTCTCGTTTTATGATTTTGTTGCTACCAATGGAGTTAAAAGTGAAATATTTTGGGAAAATTTTGACTTTGTAAGTTTCATTTCATTTTTTCAGAGATATTTTTGGATATTTCAAAAAATGCCAGTCATATAACTATTTTTTAAAAACCACTATGACATTCTAATGGTTATTTCCCTTAGAAAAATGGCTTCTATTTTTCAGTTCATATTGTTACATTCAATTCAGTAACAAAATTAAAGCCCTATCCACATATGAGTGTTGTTTTGGTATTCTCGGAGTTAAATTTAGACTTAATATTTCCGCGGGACTTATTTCACTGAACCTTCCCATCATCAAGGAATTATAATATAGTTTCAACTTTCAAGCACTATTCAAACACAAAACCTCTATCTAACCCACCATACCTTCTATACCCATCCGTTGTTTGTCTTGTTTCACAATACTCGTAGGCTAATATTAAATTTAACCCATATCTACAGGGCTGTCACTATAGACATTCATTCATACATACTTTTATAGTACGTTATAAGGAAAGAGAATTATGGCCAAAAAGGTTAACATTTAGTGGTACTTGGCCTTCGGTCAGGATATGTTTTCATCAACAGAAACAACACTCAACCCACCTTTTCCTATTTGTATGATCTGTACACATGTAAATACATAATGTAATGTAGTGAATATACATACAACGGAAATTTATACAAACTTATAACGACTTTTTGATTCCTTATTCTCTCTTATTGAGGCAAATGCCAATTATATTCTATTTTGTGTATGTTTTTCAACAATAATAAAAGAAAAGTCGACACGCAAAAAGGATTCTCTTTGATCCTAATGTTTCTCATGGGTTTAAAAGTCAGTCGAAATTTGCCTTGTTTAATGTTTATGTTGTTAAGATGACTATACGAGTATAATATAGAATTTCATTCAAACCTTTAACGAATTTTTAAATAATTGTATTCATTCGGAATACACAACAAAAATTTAAAGAAACAAGAACAACAAACAAAATTTTCTACACCACTGCTTTAGGGTTTAATCTTCTGAATAAAAATATAGTTAAAGAAACGGAAGTTTATAAAGGGAAAAGTTTTGGAAAGGTAATTAAGTGGCAAAAGACTAGTAATTAGAACAAATTTTCATTTCTATCTCGCTTGATTTTGATATTTAAAGAATTTTTAAAGAGCAAAAGGTTTCCTAGGAAAAAGAAGGAATATGCCAATAGGCGTCATTTATTGCACCAAGAATGAACACATTTTGATATTCATGGGACAAATTATTATTAAGATTGGGATGAAAAAAAGAATATGTCCTTGAATGAGCGAATATTGGAGCCTTAACTGCTGGAAAGCAGGTAACTCTGCCGCCGGATGAACTATCGGATATGATGGAACGACCTCAAGAAATTTAAATTTCGCTTACTGTTAGACAAACAAAATCTGTATTTTGAATATATTATATCGTTGAGAAAAAAAAAAAAGAAACCGAGTTAGACAAAGGTTAAAATCGTTTCAACTTAGGTTTCCTTGTTATATTGGTATTGCTATTGATTGGAATAGTTAGAAATAGGAATCGGGAAATTAACATTGAATGGTTGATTAAAACTGTTTGACGAATAGTAGGCATTTCCAAATCCTCAAACTGATTGACAACAACGTGACTGACAAATGTTGTTGAAACATTTTACATTAAGAGGTTTCATTTTAAACAGGCTGAAATTAGGGCAGATGGAACTTTTCAAGATGTATTTTTTTGACATTCAGTAAGTAGTAACTAAGTTATTACTATACAATTGAAACGATGCACTCTTCAACAACGCATTGAACTTGTTTAATTTCACATCAAAAATGGTGAAAAATCAACAATCGCAGTTCGTAAAACTATAAAGCACTTTTGGGTCATCGTAAATCACGTTCATTAATAATAAAAATGGTTGACAAATTTGAGGTGATGAGACGAAGTAGTGAAATAAAAAATCGAAAACATAGGCGTCGCCCAATCTCATGCTGGTTGGGTTCTTGATCTTGATCAATAAATAGGTTAAGTTAAGATCTTTCTACCTATGTATACCCGTAGTAATTCAAATCAAAGTCATGACAAATCAGAATCTAGTCAAATCATTAGCAAAAAATGTATATTTCAGACCTAAACAAACCTTTGTCATCTTAAGGCCAAGGCCGAAGAAAAAGACCATTTGGACTGTATCAAATACTGTAGTGCGTAAAAATGGAAACGTGAAATTAGCTAAGACTTGATGTTGTAATATTCTAGTCCAGTCAAAATATACATTTCAACTGGGAATAATTCAGGATATCGTAACAAAAAAAAACGATTTTAAGGTTTAAAGGGGGTTTTGGCAAATAAAAGGAGGTTAAATTTTAAGGGCCAATTTGATTTTAAATAAAATACAAATTATTTTGAAATATATTGTCATATCTTTTTCGTATGATAATATTGGTATGGTTCAATTATGTATGCAACAAAATATGGGCCAAATGGCAGCCGCGAATTCAGCGGCACACCTCTTTTCGATGGTCCAAATTTTCGATGATGCTGATGCATTATAGAGGTTGCAATGTGCCAAATTATGTCATACTTTAGCTCTTGAATTGTTTATGGCTTGTAGACGTACACATTTTTTTTTTCAAATAACCCCAAAGAAAGAAGTCCAACAGTGTCAAATAATATAATCTTGGTGGCCAATTGACATCCCTGACCTGCCTCATTTTGGAAAAAAAACGGCCCGATGATATCGCCAGCCCACACTCCAAGAGTGTTTTTTTCGGAAATCACTCTTGGATTATCATTTTCCCAAATATATACAATTCTACTTAATCACGAATCCACTGAGCTGAAAAATTTGCTTCATCACTGAAGTTGATTTTCTTCGAAAATTGATCATCCACTCTTACCATTTCTTGCCACTATTCTGAACATTGACGACGCTTGAAATGATGAAAAGGGTTTTGTTCTTGAGTCAATTGTACCCTGTAATCGTGTTAATGGAAGACTTTATGCATAAAGTTCATCAACGACGAGCGCGAGAGGTGCAATTGTTGGAAATGATAACGAGTTGAGGTCGATGGCTCTTCAGACGCACTATCGCGAACAGTAGCAATATTTTCTGCAATGCGACCTGTACGAGCATGCACTGGTGTTTTCACATCTCGTACATACCCACATTTGGGTGATTAAATTGACCGAAAAAATCACGAAGTGTACGATTACTTACTTACTTACTTACTTAAGGTGGCGCTACAATCCTGTGTGAACTAGGGCCTCACCCAACAAACTTCTCCATCTAGCTCGGTCCCTAGCTAGCTAGATGTCTCCAGTTTCGCGCTCCAACTCCAAGTTGGGTGAGGTCACTTTCCACTTGTGCGCGCCACCTGATCCGCGGTCTTCCTCTACTGCGCTGTCCTGTGGGTGTGGATTCGAAGACTTTCCGGGCCGGGGTATTGGTTTCCATGCGCTCTACGTGACCCAGCCATCTTAGTCGTTGGACTTTTACCCTTCTGGCTAAGTCTACGTCACTGTACAGCCCGTACAGTTCGTCGTTCCATCTTCTCATCCACTCCCTTCGATGCATACGGGACCGTAGATCACACGAAGAACTTTTCTCTCGAAACGACCCAAGGTGCTTTCATCCGCTTTTGTCATAGTCCATGCTTCTGCACCGAATAGCAGGACGGGGATGATAAGGGTCTTATATAGCGACACTTTGGTCCTTCGAGAGAGGACTTTTCCACTCAGAGCTGGTGTTGTTGTCTGCGTTTACAGCGGAGCCTAGGTAGACGAAGTCCTTGACTACCTCAAAGTTACGTCTGTCGATGGTGTCGTTTTGATCAAGACGTCGGTGTTGTAGGTCCTTTCTGTTTTGGCTCATTAACCGTTAAACCCATTTTTGCCGCCTTTGCCTCAATACTCACAAAAGCCCCATTGACATCACGCTGAGTTCTTCCGATTATGTTAAGGTCATCAGCATATGCTAGTAATTGGACATACTTTTGTTATGGAAAAAAGTCTAAGCCTTTTTTGTAGACAATTATATAGTACTAGCGGCCCGTCCCGGTTTCGTACGGGTAGACATAAATAGGTACAGATAATGTAGCTTTCTAATGAAAAAAGAATTATTAAAATCGGTCCAGTACTTTTTGAGTTTATTCGTTACATATAAAAACACAAAAATACAAATCTTTCCTCTCTTTATAATATTAGTGTAGATTGCCATTTAAGAGTTAAGTCGAAAAAATATTAATTTTATTAACTTTTCGTATTTTATACAAAATATTTAACTAATTAATGATTAGAAAAAACATTAAGTCTGTGGTGCTTTTAGCTTTAAAGAATCATTTAGGCACGAAAAATCGATATTTTCGACAGCTGACATTTTGGATACCATTGCAACTTCTAAGAGCTTGATCGTAGGAAAGAAGCTAATTTGCAGAAAATCTAACGATCTTCAAATAACATCTAAAAAATTTCTTGTAGCGTTTGTCGTTTAAAAGTTATAGCCTAAAAATGGGTGAATTTTAAAAAATTACGTTAATCACTTGTTAATAACGATATCTTCAGTGCCTGTAAAAGTTTTCATCGATACACGAATTATTCCTAGGTATGAAGAATGGTATGTCTATTTCGACTCGACTTTTCTCCTAATGTCTTTTAATCACATATTTTATTTACAATTAAAATCATTAGGTTGTAAGGCCTTTAAATAAAATCTTAACTTTGCTTTACTCAAAAATCAAATCCAAAAATACTCCTTTAACAAGATGGGAATCTCAGACTGATATTTCGGTTTGCCTACAAGCTACTGAGGACTATCTATTTGACTACTTTCGAACACACGAGAATCGAATAGTTCTAGTAGTACCAACTATATTCTTATGAACTTTCGAATAAACGAGGAACTATAACGTAACTCGAAAGTAGAATTCAAAACAAGGTAACATCGAAAATAATCACTCTACATATAATATGCAATTCCCCAATTACACAGGGAATTCGCGATTTTTGCCAAAAATAGTGTTTGGGCTTTCGTTTCTCTCTTCCTCATTCATTGCAAAATTCATCACCAGCGGGCACATGACTCTTTCGATTGAAGTCAAAACTTCGGCAAGTATTTTTGACATGGTTTGCTGTGCAAGTCCAATTTTGGTAACCTCCTGTTGCCAAAAACTTCAATGCTGCTGATAACTTAATGATAATCAGAACAGCATTTTGTCTTCTGCGATGAGTCATGTCGGATGATATGGTGTTAAGTAAGAACATCTTTAGAAAGAGGATAGTTCTTAACAAATCTAAAACAAAAGCATATATTTTTCATTAAGAATGCGTTCAAATTTTTTACCGTATACATACTACATATGTATGTGTACATGTGTACAAATCTTTTCTCAATCAGCTCCATTATGTTGGAATTTTCTCTTATTCTTCTGCGTTCAATTTGCTCGTACCGTTCGTCATTTCCAAATTCCAACGGTGTCCATTTTTGTAATAATTATTCTTGATTTACTTAAAACCAATTTGAAAACTAAAAATCAAACTTAAAACCATATGTATGAGCTCATTGTAGTAAGTCGTTGGAAAATGACAACTTGGATTATAAGTTAAAATTTCGGGAAAAAGTTTGTTTTATTATTTTTCATGAAATGGGTACATAAATTATTCTGTAATTTGGAAATTGTTTGATCTATTTTGGTGGAATGAATGAAAATTATATTTTGCGTTAAACTGTGGGAATTCACAAAAAAACTTCTGTACGTCAGCAATAAACATTCATGTCTATTAAATGAGTTGTGCATGAATTCAGAACGATTTTGTGACGTTTTCATTTTGTGATAAATGTCAAAATTTGTATTTTATTTGCTCTGCATTCATTCAACGGGTTCGTTCTGATTGTTTTTTTTTTTTAAACATTGGTGTTCCTTTGAAATGTTACATAGTTTTTTTGATAGCAAATACATGTATGCTTCCATCAATGAAGAATGTTATGGATAATGTATATTTCGCTTATAACTCTTTTTTTTTTAAATTTAATGTTTATTAATCGAAATGAAATTGAAAAATATTTGCAAGCTTAAATTATGGAGAATAAAACTGTTAATATACTTGGATTAAATAATTTGATAAAAATTTTTGATCACTTGCAAAAAAAAAAATTTGAGCCGTTCATTAACGAAAATTTAGTAGAATTCAATAAATTGCGCTCGCAACCTTAACTTGATGATTCTTCGAACTCATCTTTGATACAATAATCCGAGATGAATTCTGAAATTTAAAGAATTTCGTGGTGATTATTGTAAATTAATGAATTAATTATAATAATTGGACTGGTGCCCCAGTAACGTATACTTGAGTCTTCTGGATAGAATCGAAAAAAGATCTCTAAAAATGATAGGAAATAGTTCTCTCACCGAGACATTTGCACATTTGCATCTCTTGAACACCGCCGCAAGGTATCATGCCTATCATTGTTTTATCGATATTTTTATAATCAATGTTCTAGTGAAATAGCCAGTTGCATTCCTTCCCTTAAACAATTCAACCGTAATACCCGTTCTGTCAGGAATGCCCATATTAGTTTACCCTTGAGCCCAATTTCGGACGTACTGTTAAGTACAGAGATTCTTTCTTTAGCCGCACTACACGAATGTGGAATGCTTTACAAGGCTCAATATTTCCCACACATTACAATTTGCAGACATTCAAAACCAATGCATCGGGTGATTTTTTTGAGTTTAGGATTTTCATGCATTAGTGTTTGACAGATCACGCGGGATTTCAGACATGGTGTCAAAGAGAAAGATGCTATGCTTTGACATTTCATCATGAATAGACTTACTAACGAGCAACGCTTGCAAATCATTGAATTTTATTACCAAAATCAGTGTTCGGTTCGAAATGTGTTTCGCGCTTTACGTCCGATTTATGGTCTACATAATCGACCAAGTGAGCAAACAATTAATGCGATTGTGACCAAGTTTCGCACTCAGTTTACTTTATTGGACATTAAACCAACCACACGAATGCGTACAGTGCGTACAGAAGAGAATATTGCGTCTGTTTCTGAGAGTGTTGCTGAAGACCGTGAAATGTCGATTCGTCGCCGTTCGCAGCAATTGGGTTTGTGTTATTCGACCACATGGAAGATTTTACGCAAAGATCTTGGTGTAAAACCGTATAAAATACAGCTCGTGCAAGAACTGAAGCCGAACGATCTGCCACAACGTCGAATTTTCAGTAAATGGGCCCTAGAAAAGTTGGCAGAAAATCCGCTTTTTTATCGACAAATTTTGTTCAGCGATGAGGCTCATTTCTGGTTGAATGGCTACGTAAATAAGCAAAATTGCCGCATTTGGAGTGTAGAGCAACCAGAAGCCGTTCAAGAACTGCCCATGCATCCCGAAAAATGCACTGTTTGGTGTGGTTTGTACGCTGGTGGAATCATTGGACCGTATTTTTTCAAAGATGCTGTTGGACGCAACGTTACGGTGAATGGCGATCGCTATCGTTCAATGCTAACAAACTTTTTGTTGCCAAAAATGGAAGAACTGAACTTGGTTGACATGTGGTTTCAACAAGATGGCGCTACATGCCACAAAGCTCGCGATTCTATGGCCATTTTGAGGGAAAACTTCGGAGAACAATTCATCTTAAGGAATGGACCGGTAAGTTGGCCACCAAGATCATGCGATTTGACGCCTTTAGACTATTTTTTGTGGGGCTACGTCAAGTCTAAAGTCTACACAAATAAGCCAGCAACTATTCCAGCTTTGGAAGACAACATTTCCGAAGAAATTCGGGCTATTCCGGCCGAAATGCTCGAAAAAGTTACCCAAAATTGGACTTTCCGAATGGACCACCTAAGACGCAGCCGCGGTCAACATTTAAATGAAATTATCTTCAAAAAGTAAATGTCATGGACCAATCTAACGTTTCAAATAAAGAATCGATGAGATTTTGCAAATTTTATGCATCATCAGTTTCTCCTTTCTAATCCTATCTTCCTTTCCTAATTGCTCTCACTGTGTTTAATAATTATAAAGGTATTTATAACCCTAGTGCGCACACAATATACAAAAAAAAAAAAAAAAAAAAACTTTTTCAAAGACAAAAATGTACATTGGTTCGCTATCAACAAAATGACTGCAAAAGTAAAGCTTTAAACTGATTTTTTCATCGAAAAAAGTAAAAAGAAAAATCTGAAAAAAACGTATTAACCTCCACATTTTGTTGTTGTTTTGCAAGGTGCCGCTAGCCCACCGTATCGTTTTATTGTTGGTTTTCACATCTATTCATGATCTAATTGTCAAAATTACAAATACAACAATGTAAACAAAAGGGTTTTGGAGGGGGGGGGGGGGGGGGTGAAACATACGAAAGACTCCCATCATGGTAAATGGAGTATTTTTGATCAAAACCCTTGTGATTTGTGTACATTTATTAAATCTGATTAAAACAAAATCAATTCTAACTACAAGCCCTTAAAATCAAGTTTCAGAGCGTTCAACACCTTTTCTCACACTTTGAAAAAAACCAAACAAAATCAACAATAAAATGTACGATTTAATCCAAATGAACTTATCAATTTATTTATAAAAATGACGACTAAAACACTTCTCTTTTATCTAGAACTCACATAAGTTGACCTACTTCTTAATTCAAATTAAAATAATTTACGGTATCATTGTCTCATTATAAAATATTTTATATCTGATTCATCTCAAAATGTTCCCCTTCAAGAACAAAATATGCATGGAACTTGTTTTCTGTTAGTATAAGAAGCTCAGAATTAGGTGAACTCTTAAAACATGTTTTTTGATTTTCTTATTTCTTTATCAATCAGTCTATTAAATTATTAATTGGATTTCATTCAAAAAATCTATTAATCTTCATTTACATACATATATGTTTAAATCTTTATGTAAATGCTTATGTTGATTTAAATCTTTTTTTATTTTCAGTTCTCAATGTGGCTGCCGGGAAAGCTCCAATGCAAATATCAACAGAAGGATCAGGCATACCGCAAAAAGCAATCGATGGCTCCACATCCGCATTTTTCAGTGCGGAAACGTGTTCGCTTACAAAGTCAGAGCGCTCCCCATGGTGGTATGTGAACCTGCTTGAACCGTACATGGTGCAGCTCGTTCGCCTAGATTTCGGAAAATCATGTTGTGGTAAGTTGTTATATACATTTCAAACTAAAGTACGAATAGATACGAAAAGATCACTTCACTATAGTTTTCATCAGAAAATAAGGATTAACATAGTAAATTATAGTTTTGATATTCCTAAATCCTAAAACTGAAGTGCTACTCTTTGGAAAATCAAGTACAAGTACTCATATAGTGGGATCATGGTATGTTGGGCTTATTGCAACGAGAAGCAGCTCCCATGACTGCCGCAGCGGTATGAGCCTGAGTCTCTGAAGCGAAGTGAAAGTAACAGGCAATTGAATAATAATTCAATGACTTTCGTGGGGTTTTGTTGGGCATAAGTGAAAGCAGTCCTACGACAACAACTTATTTGCAGGTTTTCCATTCGCTCCCAAAGGTCTCCGTCCGTTGTTGTCGTCGTCGTTTGTCTCGGGGGAAAATTGATACGCCATCGCCATTATAGCCATCATATAGCTGTAAAGCAAATGGCATCAGTGCCTTTATGGCTGGATGTTTAAAAGCCTCCAGTCTCCAGAGTTGGGTTTTTGTTGTTGCTGGTTTGGTTGATGGTGACTTTTGGAGGTACCTTCCATCGTACCAAACCTGAGGAGGTGCAACTTGATTACGCACTTTGGGGCTATGTATGTCGTTCGGCTTAAACATTTTTATTTTCATTTACCCAAATCCCATTAACTGCCAAACATGCATGGATTTATGTATGTACTTTTATTCCTTTTATTTATTTTTGTTCATTTTGTTTTCAATCGATTTCCTAGGAAGTTATGTTGTTGGTGGTGATTGTCGCGGTTGGGGAGTTCGATTTCATTCCTGATTAATCCCCCTCGATAAATGCTCTCGTTTTCGAGTGTATGTGAGTTAATTCAAAATTCCCTTCTTATAATTTAATTGCAGAGTTTTTCCTTGAGAGCAGACAAAAAACAAATCCAACTGTAAATGGGAAATACATAATATGTGTAAAATGTATAAAATATGTACAGTAAATATGTGGCAAATGTAGAAAGGGAAATTTTGTGTTTGTGTTGTTTTAGAGCTTTTAATGGCACAACCAAAACAGATTAAGTAACACGGAAATCACAATTTACCACTTTATTTGTGCAACCGTTAATCTGAGATATACAATCTTTTTTTGAAGCTAGTGTGTTGTTAAATTTTTATGATGGATCATGATGGTCTTCCGTGGCCGCGTGAACTTAAGTGTTTTAGTTTTTCTAAATAGATTTTTTTAATGTTTTTTTTTTTAATATTATGATGTTTATTTACTTTTAGATTGAAATAAGAAAATAAAAGTAAAAATTTGATATTAAAAACTATTCAATTTGGCATTCAACAAATTAGTTAATGAATTTATAGAAAGATAATGTTAAGTATAAGGTTTTTCAGTAAGAGGTTTCATATCGACGGCTATTTTGATAGCTGTGACTTTTGGAGCTTCGACATTTGTTAAGTAAAACCTATGTCATTTTAAAAAATGAAGCTATTAAGACCTTTAAAAAGCGTTGACATTGTTTAAAACCACTACAAAAATGGTGAACAAAAGTTACGAACTTGAATTAGAACTGTTTCAAAAGGTCGTTTAAGAACTTGGTGTTGACAAGAACCAGGTTTGTCGATTTTTGCAATAAAGCAATCCACAAATGACATTATACAGCTTTTGCATGCAGCCAGTAAGGCTTTTAAAGTTCAGTTAACTCAAGTCGTCCAATCTGTCCGATATGGTTCTGATTTTCATTGAAAATCATTTTTGGTGATAAGGCGCATTTTCAAACTTCGGGCTAAGTTAATAATTTTGAGTGCCAAATACAACAATCCAAGATTGTTTGATGAAAATCCTCTTCATCCTTAACGTTTCACTGTTTGGTTCAGTTTTTTGACTTACGGCCGACGGTCTTTGAACCTTTATACTTAGTCGAAACTAAGGTGTCAGTCAAGAAAAGAAGCAATGGCAAAAAGTTTTCTGTTCACGTTGTTTCTCGAAGGGGTGATTACTGATCTTGTGATTTAACCCTTTAGATTTGTTTCCTTCGGAGGAATCAATGGATTCACGACTTTAAAAATGTCGTTTAAAGTTTAATAAGATGACGTGTTTTTCGTCATAAGTTATGTATTGCCAAAATAAGCGTTAGCCGCTTTGTATCTTTTACTTTGTTTCGACAGCTCTAGAGATGTTATCACCTCACATTTGGGCAAGCATACGATTCATTAGAGATTTTTATAAGCTAAGAGAGGTATAAACACGCATTTCCAGCTTGCTACCCTTACTGGACTGACTAGATTGAGAATCATTTTCGATGGTGAGGCATATTTTCACCTTGGAGGCTACGTTATTAAGTAGAATTGTTGAATTTTGGGCTCACTAAATCCAAGATTTTTTGTAGAAAATCCTTCTCATTTTCAACGTGTCATTGTTTTGTTCGGTCTTACAAAAAAAACAATGACAATTACTTACGGTTGTCTTTGGCTTCTTATAATGGGTGTTTCTTAGACGTGTGGATTCAATGTGACAATACTTTTTTTCGGAGTTGGTCTTTTTGACAGCTCTCACTTGATTTCTACTTAAAGGAGTTTATAAAAATGTTGATGCTTCAAATGCATTTGATAAACAATTACCACATCTCGACCTGTGACGTCAGTGGTCTAAAGTAGTGGAGTGCGTAGTGCACACGACTTCTAAGACTGAGCAAATCTGATATGCGTGGGTTCGAATCCTATGTTGTGCATAAAAAGTTTTTCAAATAAAATTGGATTAAAGCTCAGCACCACAAAAAAGAGACCGATGAGTGCAAAAGTGGCAAAGCACGAAATAGCTATATCTCCAGCCAAAAACAATGAGTGGTAGCACCTTTAAGTTGTTGTTGTTGTTCAAAAACATTCTACTCAATTTGATTTGCCATTTCATAATGAATTAATTTACTTTTGAAAAACTTTTTGAAATCGTCCAGATTTATTTTTAAAATGTTCGGTTCTCGCAACGCATCCAAGAAAAATTAAATTATTGAACGAAATTTTTGGTGAGCGCATTATCTGACATAGTGCGCCTATGACGTGGTCTCCAAGACCGTGGATTTTTTTGATTAAGATTAGAGAAGAGAAGAAGAGAGTATTTGGCACGTTATTCCTGACATACGGCCCCAATTTCTACAAAATAGTCGAAAAATGGGCCTATCGAATGGAATTCATTCAGCGGCAGCCACTAACTTGTCCGATATCATTTTTAAAACAAATTGGCGAACCCTTATCTTTATATTGAAGCTATATTTTTTAACATAAGGTTAAATACGTTTTCTATCTTCTTGCAAATCCCACAAAATGAGGATTCGCACAAACAAATGCAATTTAGCAAGAAATGTTTTCTGATAGTCTTTCTCGAAGGAGTGATCAATGTTGGCCACTGACGTTTTGTGATTTAACTCCTTTAGACTCTTTTTCTTCTAAAGAACTGATCTTTCTGATGATTTACCAAAATATCCGGAATTCCGAATTCCTATTTTATACTCACGAACAATTTCCGAAATGCTACATGGTCATAGTGATTTAGAAAGTTTGCCTATACCTTCCTTTTGGTAGTTTAAATTTTGAGTAAGAACTTTAATAAGAGTTCGTGTTTGCATCGTAGTAATGTATCCCCAAAATAAGCGTAAGCCGCTTGTTATATTTACATATATTCAATTGCACTGATATTGTCAAGGATACAAAATTTAGCGGTTTAACTTACGACACAGACACGAGATTTTATAAAGCCAAGAGAGAGGTAAACATGAATTTTCAGCTAACTACATATTAATGCAAGGTGAAACCCTTATTTTACTGGACTATTAACATTATACAAAATTTTCAAAATCCAATCTGTACATTCTTTCTATAGAGTCATACCTTTAATTCAATCTTTCTTCTCTTTATTCCAGATAATAAACCAGCAACGATTGTTGTGCGCGTTGGAAATAATCGACCAGATTTGGGTACGAACCCTATTTGTAATCGATTTACCGGACCTCTCGACGAGGGTCAACCTCTATTCTTACCCTGCAATCCACCAATGCCCGGTGCATTTGTATCAGTTCATTTGGAAAATAGTACACCAAATCAGCTATCAATCTGTGAAGCATTTGTCTATACCGATCAAGCTCTTCCCATCGAACGCTGTCCCACATTTAGGGATCAACCACCAGGCGCCTTGGCATCGTACAATGGAAAATGTTACATTTTCTACAATCGTCAGCCGTTAAACTTCTTGGATGCCTTGTCTTTCTGTAGATCTCGAGGTGGCACACTGATCAGTGAAAGTAATCCAGCACTTCAGGGCTTTATAAGCTGGGAGCTGTGGCGAAGGCATCGCAGTGATGTCAGTTCGCAATATTGGATGGGTGCTATTCGGGATGCTGACGATCGTAATTTGTGGAAATGGACTGATGGTGAGGAAGTGACTGTATCATTCTGGAACCATCCGGGAGGTGATGAAGATTGTGCTCGGTTTGATGGTTCGAAGGGATGGCTATGGAGCGATACCAACTGCAACACTTTACTGAACTTCATATGTCAACATCAACCAAAAACTTGTGGTCGTCCAGAACAGCCTCCAAATTCAACAATGGTCACACCGAACGGATTCGAAGTCGGTGCCGAAGTGCAGTACACATGTGACAGTAACCATTTGCTCGTTGGCCCTGCCACAAGAACTTGTCTAGAAACCGGGTTTTACAATGAATTCCCACCAGTTTGTAAATGTAAGTAAACATTTTGTAATTGTCTGTGATGTATGTAAGTAGCTTCTAAACTTGGGTGTGTCTTTGTAGACATTGAATGTGGACTTCCTGCCTCCATACCACATGGCTCATACGATCTGATAAACGGCACAGTTGGCTATCTGAGCTTGGTGAAATACGAATGCCAAGAAGGATTTGAAATGCTCGGAAGGGCTTTACTCACTTGTGACTTTGATGAACGCTGGAATGGACCTCCACCTCGATGCGAGAGTAAGTCTCAATTCACCCATAACTTTAAATTCAAATTTAATGACGCTTTTCTTTTAGTTGTTGAATGTGACACATTACCTGGAAATTACTATAACACCATCATAACCGCACCAAATGGAACTTTCTACGGATCAAAGGCTGAGATTACATGTCCACCTGGATATCGCCTGGAAGGTCCTCGATTCATAACTTGTCTAAGTTCTGGACAATGGAGCAGTGCTCTGCCTAGATGTATGAAACTCGAAACATCAAGTACTGTTCCTGTGACATCTTCTACCACAACATTTAGACCCAAGACCACTGCTACCCGAAGACCGACAAGGCCAACTCTATCTACCACTCTTTCTATAAGCTCAACACCAATTGTCGAAATTAATGGTGAACGTAAGTATTTTTGCTCTTGAGTAAAGAGTTATGCTAATTACTCTTACAAATTTTTTTCCAGTAGATGATACTGATGATGAAGACGTCACATTTGTTGTACCCGGAACCGTGCGAGAAGAATTCCCACCCAAGCGAGTAATTCGTCCGGTTGTTGTGTCGAAGAATAGAATTCCATCATCTTCTCCATCTCCAAGACCTCCTTCAACTACTTCAACCACAACATCAACAGCAATTCCGCCATTTAGCACAATTGGACCTAGTGTACCAACAAAAGTTCGCCCATTGCCTCCATTGTACGAGACAACAACTCCTGCTCGGAACACCCAAAACATTATCCTCAATGCTCATCCACAAGACAATGAAATATCCGATAGTGTTAATATTCAACAAAATCAATCACCAAATGTTAATGTTCCATTTTCTGTGGAAAATTCCGAACGCAAAGAAGGAAAAGAGGCTAAACTTAATCTTGGTGCTATTGTTGCTTTGGGTGCTTTTGGTGGATTTGTATTTTTGGCAGCAGTTATAACAACTATCATCATTCTTGTTAGAAGGTAAGTTTTTAAATCACATGACTTAACTTTTATGCATGTATTTAATGTGGAGCATGTTCTAATATAAAATAATCGGCACGTTTTGGGGCCCAGAACAACTTCGGCCAATTTTGAATTAACAGGGTAATAAGTGATGTTTTCTAACAGCCTATAGATTATTACGTTTCTATTTTTAGTATTCAAAGATAAAAGTTAAGTTGTTTGCACTTAAAGATTGGTCTTTTTAAAGAAACCCATAGCTAGTTAGAGATTTGGTCAAGAATCAAATTGTGATTTCTGTCCTATGAAAGCTGTTCCCTTGTGTTCAATTGTTAAGGAAGTACCCAGGACAAACAATTTTTTTAGTCGATGTTCGAAATTGACAAATGGGAATGCAAAATAACTCCTAGGTCTAGAGAATACGCCTGTGAAGAGAGCCCTTGAGGCTTTATTATGTAGACACAATGTACGGGGCTTCAAGTGAGCGTAGTTATAAAATTGAGCGAGTCTTTTTAGTGAGTCGTTTTAGTGAGTGTATCAGTTGTCTTTGTGCTTTCTGTTACCCTAATTTGCCAGAGCCAACACTGTAGCTCAAGAATTGCTTGAATTATATTGACAGCTTTAAAGCGTCCAATTGACTTAACCAAGATGGCTGACAACACGATTTGGACAGCAAAAAATTGGATATGGCAAATTCTTCATTTTCAATAAAATACAATGTTCGGGTTCGAGTTTTCCTACTCCCAGGTGCGACATCGCCAATTTTGTTTGTCAAAGTAGGTAATTTTGAGGATTTTTCGTCTAAAACCATTGTCCAATTTAAGGTGCTTTGATGATCTGAGCCTTTGCTGAGTCAATTGGAAACCGCTAAAGGTTAAAGGTTTTTTAGCAGAATTTTCCTCTCTCTTCAAAAGAGCAGTTGAGATCGGTGGAGAATAAATATTGTTGCGTACATCGCTCTGGGTGCTTTATTTCGCTTTAAACCATTCTTTAAATAACTAACTATTTTGGCTGCAAAACAATCAATTTTGAAACAAGATTTCATTATTTCCCAACGTTGTTCTAGCGTAAAATGAAATATTTCGTATGATTCTGACTTTCTGTCAGAAAACAGAAAACATATGTAAGGGTCAAAATAACATATAACTTTAAAACAAGCCACTAGATGCCTCAAACCAATAAACTATCTAGGTTAAATAGAAAGATACGAACCCACTTTTCTTGAGAAAATAATAAGATGAAGACCAATAAAGACTCACATCCATTCAAGATCATATTTCAAATATGCTTGAAGAGCTATAAAATTGCTAAATTTCTTATATGTATTTTTGTCTAAATCAACCACAAATCCAGAGCTGTACAAACCAGCAATTTTATTGAAATGCCTTAAATAGATGTTTGCAGTTGTTACTTTGAAACCTGAGCTTAAAATTTTGACTTAATCTATTATCTTATATCAAAAAAACTGCAATCATTTCTTCCACCAATCATTTTACTCTTTGATACTTCATTTTCATTAACTTTTCAATCCGTTGAAGTCGTTGCATTGATTTCAAGTCCTTGCAATCGATTTAACGCAGGGCATTGTTTACGACGGTGGGGACAAATAGATGTAATCAATTGCTTGAGTCAAATCATTAGAGTAAAATTCGGCAATGTTTTAAATTTAAAGTCCAACTTTGAAAGTAAATTCCATGCATGCAATTTTTGAGATGAATTTAATTATAAAGATTGCATTCGAAAAAGATTGTGTTCTTTTACGAATTCCTCTTCTTCCTATTTTCACCGATTTTTATCATAGTTCGAAATTTAAATTCTAATATTTGTGTTTTCAATTAACAACTATTGGCTTTTTAGTAATTAATCATGTCTTGTAGGCTTATTTCTCGCATGATGCATTTTATTTTAAAATTAGTTATACTCGTACACCTTTTTTTAACAAAAGTCTCTGGAGACCGTTTAACTTTTCTTAAGTGTTTAATATAAATGTTTTTCCATTTTCTGATTTACAAAAAAATACAAATCACCATCTAATGTCTGTTCTATTCTGTTATATTTATATTATATTATTATATCGAATTTAGCACACCTAATGGCTCACATCATCGCAAGTGTCAGCGTCTTGAAATAACTAATTCTCGCGTCAGAACGGGCTACCTTAGTTCGGCCATTTATGATAGCAATACACCCACGCTTTTGTACAATGTCCTTGCTTTGCCATTCCACGATCAAAAGCTCGCTAGACGTGATTTTAGTACATTTGGACGGGCTGCATATAGTAACCGAGCGGGATATTTTAGCAATCCGCCTTTATGAAGTGAGGTTGATTCCACCATTAGTTGCCATACACTCAAAACGTGCCATTCAAATGAAATGTAAGATTTAATAATTCAAAAAATCAAAAAAATCAAAAAAAAAAAGATTTCACTCTTTTGCTGCCTGCATCTGACACGAGACACATTCACACACAAATCACACAATCAAGCTGCACCGATGAAAATTTATATAAATTATTCTTCCCACACCAAACTGCACTTTTGTTTTTCATTTTTGTTCTTGGGATTTTTATAGCTTAATTTAAATTTAATTTTTTTAATTATTTAAGTATTTTATAAACGAAAAAATGTTTAAACAAATTAATTGTCTTTTCAGAAATCGTACAACACACCACTATCGTCATAGGGCTTCACCGGATTGTAACACTGTAGCTTCATTTGACAGCTCCACTTCAGGTTCGAGGAATGGATTAAATAGGTTTGGATATTTGCTAAGAGATGTCTGATCTTTAAACTAACTGAATTTATACTTTTAAACCAGATACTACCGCCAAGCGTGGGAGAATCTACATGAATCCGCCTCGAAAAATAGTTCCCACAATGCTCTGAGAAAAAAGAACCTTCAGGAAAACCATGAGCCTCCAAGTCAAGGCCGATCAAGGGATAATATTCGAGAGAACATACAAAGATCTCGAGAAAATCTAGACAGGTAAGCTTCAGAATATATTTCCTAAGTGAAAAATATTTAAATTTCCTTTCTCTAACAGGGTTGGACGAGACTACGGCTTAAGGGACAATTCAGAACTGGTTGTTTCTGATGTTTGCATTAAGGGTATTTTAATAACTTTTGAAAATTAATACATTTCTCTACTAATTTTGTTTCTATATTTTAAAACATAATCATAAGGTGAAAAGAAACGTCATCATCATCACCATCACAAGAGCAGCAGTCGAGGTGGAGAATATCGTGAACAATCGGTAAATGGAAGACGAGACCATCGACACAGTGGCGGTCATTACTGACCAACTATGGTCATTACCATAAATGTAGATCAAGAACATACATATACAAAAAAGCAATAAAACAGCAATATTATTAGTCTTATCCTTAATTAATTAATTTCGCATGTAGAAAATTAAATAACAACAAAAAATCTTTTAAACAAAAACAAACAAAAATTCATTGTTCACAATTAATTATATTTATTCATTCAATATTTATAATAATAATAATAATTTATAAAAAATAATTATTTATTAAAAACAAACAAATAAGAAAATTGAAAATTTAGAATGAAACAACAACAACTTGTGTGTGCTACCACCAAGTTTGGCTGGAGTTATAGCTATTTCACGGGGGCCAACCCGATCATCAGACTCCTTTAGTGGTGCTTAATCGCTTTATGTTCAATTTAATTTTTGAAAGAACTTTGCCCGAGCTGGGCTTGAACAAGCGACCTAGCGTGTGAGGAGCTAGTGCACTACGCACTACGCCACCGCACCCACATGAAAGTTGTAAGCCAATCACAGGTTTTTTCGTTCTATCGAACTATACTGAACCGATTAGCATTTTTCTAAGTACACACAAGTAATTGTTGTTGTTTTATCCAGGTTCTTTCTATTATCTCCTCTCTTTTTCATAAGCCAACAATTCTTTCAAAAATTAAATTGAACATAAAGCGATTAAGCACCACTAAAGGAGTCTGATGATCGGGTTGGCCCCCGTGAAATAGCTATAACTCCAGCCAAACTTGGTGGTAGCACACACAAGTTGTTGTTGTTTCATTCTAAATTTTCAATTGTAAATTCGGCAAGCAGCTGCCTTAACCTGCGAGTGTAAAATTTCACACAAAACCCCTTAAAATTGTTAAAATTAAAAAATCTTGACCAGCGTCAACCTCTTTCGCCTCATCTCCCTCCTCATACGAATCCAATCGAATTGTTGGCTTATGAAAAAGAGAGGAGATAATAGAAAGAACCTGGATAAAACAACAACAATTACTTGTGTGTACTTAGAAAAATGCTAATCGGTTCAGTATAGTTCGATAGAACGAAAAAACCTGTGATTGGCTTACAACTTTCATGTGGGTGCGGTGGCGTAGTGCGTAGTGCACTAGCTCCTCACACGCTAGGTCGCTTGTTCAAGCCCAGCTCGGGCAAAGTTCTTTCAAAAATTAAATTGAACATAAAGCGATTAAGCACCACTAAAGGAGTCTGATGATCGGGTTGGCCCCCGTGAAATAGCTATAACTCCAGCCAAACTTGGTGGTAGCACACACAAGTTGTTGTTGTTTCATTCTAAATTTTCAATTGTAAATTCGGCAAGCAGCTGCCTTAACCTGCGAGTGTAAAATTTCACACAAAACCCCTTAAAATAAGAAAATTATTCAAAAAGAAAAACATTAATAATTTTATCTGTTCACAAAAATATATAAAGTTTGGCACTGTTGTTTTGTGTTGGTTATTAATAGAGAAAAGAAAAAGTCTCCAACTATGAATATCTTGGCCTATTTTAAGTACCACCACCCCTCTGAGTCTTCTAAGATTTCAACGTAATATACACTTAAAATGGGTCGACGTAATCATAGCCCTGCCGAAATTATTGGTGGAATCAAAAAGAAAAAAAAAAGTCAACTTAAATTTTTAAGAAAGTAGAAAGAAAAATTTGTAAAACCTAAAAACAAAATTATAAAATTGTTATTTCAATTTAAAAATTAAATGGAATTAGCACTTCGTATAATTTATGTGCCATTAATGGCAACATTAAAATTAAAAGAATTTAGTTAACTTTTTTAAAATTATTTTATTATTCTAAGATTAATTAAATTGTTTTAAATTATTAAAAAAAATACATAATTAAATTAAATTTATTAAATATTGTTGGCTTTTAGGTTAAGGAAAACAAAAATATTAGAAAATTAAATTGTAAATAATTATTTTCTTTAAATGATTAGAAATTAAAATAATTATTTAATAATACTAAAATGATATTTATGTAAGCGTTTTAATTGATTTTAGTTTTTTTTTAAATGCGATGTTTGTGTAGAACACATTTTGATGAAGACGAAAAGAGTTTTCTTTTTCCCGACTTATGCAGAACCTTTTTCTGACAGATCATTTTGATGTACTTCAAGGAGCCAATTAGCGAAGATACGATGCTTTTAGTGATCGACTAGTCTTTATGCCAAATACGGGTAATGACGTTTGTGAATTCCAAAGATCCACGAGGAATCCACAAACTTGGGCTACAGTAACATTTTTCTTAATTTTTCTTAAGCGAAGTGCACAGTTTCGATTCTTATCATCACTTACTTGTCACAACAGCTCAAATTTGACCACCAGCTTCACTATTTCTGGCCAAGAAGGTGTTTCACGACTAATCAAAAGTTTTTTAGTTTTCCAAACTGCATATGTGATTCTTAACAAATTAAATGCATTATTCCATTTCAAGTAGTTGTATAGTTTTAACTTGTGAATTGTCAAAAGATGACAGCTGTTTAAACGTAATAGCTGAGCAAATAGCGTTCTATTCAAAATGAAACTACTTAATGCAAAACCTTTTATTTTTCAATGAAATTTGACGGTTTGTAGTTGGAATATTAGAAAATAACTATATGTATGCATAATTGTACATTTTCATGATAATTTGATTAAAATGTCAACCACCAGGCTTTCCCTCGAACAAATTTAAATTGGGAATACTTTGATTTTTCAATTTAAACTTTTTGAAACATTTTGAAAGCAAAGCAATTTAAACAATAATTAATAGAAAACAAAAACCCAAAGTGCAAATTTTGCTCCTCTGTCCAAGCTTTTATTGTGCCTGTTGGGATATGATATATCCCCGCTGGTTGCTCAATGATTACGATGAAATAAAAGAATCGTTGTGGGTAGTTTTAACAATATTTATTCCTTAGGTAGGTCTTACTCGATTTCTTAGGTAGGTCTTAGTAGTAGTAGTAGTAGAAATGGTGGCCACGAGCAGTCTAGCTCGGTGACACAATTAGCGGTGCGTTGCGCCGTTTTGATACCATAAAATACTCGGTTGACCTATAAAGATAAAAGGGGGATTATAAACAGAAAAATACGCCTCAAATCCACTTTGTTGCGTTTAGAAAGGAGATCAAATCTTTGATCTCCAGTTCTGAGAGCTCATTGAGGTCGTTGAAAAAGGACTTTCCCAATGTTTTGGCTCTCGTTTTGGCTAAGGCGGGACACTTGCATAAGAAGTGAAGAACAGTTTCTTTTTCTCGCTGGTCCTCACAACTACGACAGAAAGTATTGTGGGGGATGCCCAGCTTAGATGCGTGTTCTCCAACAGGCCAGTGTCCGGTGCATGTAGCAACGACCCTGGCTATGTCTTGCCTGGGTCTGCAAATGAGATTATTAGTACGGGATTTGTTGTAGGTGGGCCATATCCTTCTAGATATGATACAGTTGGTTAGGCTGTTCCACCTGTGGTTTGATTCAGCGAGGAAAATAGAGAAGATCTTGCCCTTCGTAGCACCAAGAGGAATGTTGACTCCTTCCGCGAGTGAGCTATGAAGGGCTGATCCTTGCCTAGCCAGCTCGTCAGCTCGTTCATTGCCCTAAAAGCCTCTATGACCCGGAATCCAGATGAGAGTGACCCTGAGTCCAATGTTCATGCTCGTTAACTCACTTCGGCATTGTTGAACCAGTTTGGAGGATGAAGTGGACGAGCCAATCGCTTGAATAGCCGCCTGACTGTCCGAAAAAATAGCTGTATTGCGGTTTTGATTTGGATCTAGTTTTAGTAACTTGCATGCTTCCTTGATCGCGAGTAGTTCAGCTTGAAAAACACTAGCAAAGTCAGGAAGTCGCAAAGACCTGGAGACATTTAGAGACTCGGAACAAATTCCTGCACCGACCCCACACTCCATCTTCGAGCCGTCAGTGAAAATAGTTGTGTCGAAGCCTCTCGTCACTAAGTCATCATCCCATTCATTTCGAGATGGGATGATAATTTTAAAATCCGCACTGAGGTCCACAGTAGGGGTGCAGTAGTCGGTTTCTGTCGAAAAGATGTCCGCTGGGATGAGATTAGTGATATTACTATGACCAAAGGGCCTAGAATACCAACTATTCGATTCCCTAAGTCTCAACGCGCTGCAAGATAATAAGTATTTGATATGCAGGTCTATTGGTAAGAGGTAGAGAAAAACGTTTAGGGCGTCCGACGGACATGAGCGCAAAGCTCCCGAGGAGCCAACACTAGCTGTTCTCTGAACCTTTTTTAGTTTAGTTATATTGTAGGCTTTGCTAAGCGCGGGCCACCAAACAATCGAACCATAGGATAAGATTGGACGTACCACGGCTGTATACGTCCACAAAATCATCTTCGATTGCAAAGCCCACTTTTTGCCAAAGGTTTTATTGCAGGCATAGAAAGCTATGCTGGCTTTCTTGACCCTTTCTTCGATATTAAGTTTCCAGTTTAACTTTGGGTAAAGTATTACTCCCAAATATCTAGCGCTGGAAGACAAGGAAAGAGTTTCACCGTTGAGGCGGGGAAGGGTGAAGGGTGGTACTTTTGTTTTCGTAGTAAAGAGCATCAGTTCAGTTTTGCTTTTATTGACACCCAGGTCACAGCTTGTAGCCCAATTGCTTACTTTTAGCAATGCCATCTCCGTAATCTCACTAATCACGGAAGTGTACTTTCCTGATACCAGTATCACCAAATCATCTGCGTAAGCAACGGCCTTCACACCACAACTTTCCAGTTTAAAAAGAATTTTGTTCATGACCAGAAGCCAAAGAAGAGGGGACAGAACACCCCCCTGAGGTGTTCCCCTGTTTACGCACCCGGTCAAGTAAGTGTTACCTAAGGTAGCTTGAATCCTTCTATCACTGAGCATGGATACAATCCAACTTCTGATGTAGTCCTCTACACCCTGATCAACTAGTGATTCTTGAATAGATTCTGTTAAGACGTTGTTGAAAGCTCCTTCTATGTCTAAGAAGGTAGCGAGAGTATATTCTTTGAAATGTATGGTTTTTTCAACTGTACGCACTACCTCATGTAGGGCTGTCTCCGTAGACTTGCCCTTAAGATAAGCGTGTTGGGAACTCTCAAGAGGCTTTACATCTAAAATGCCTCTGATATGGTAATCAAGAATGCGCTCCATTGTCTTAAGCACGAAGGAAGTAAGGCTTATTGGTCTAAAATCCTTCGCGGATTCATGTCCTCGCCTGCCGACCTTCGGGATAAAAACTACTCTAACATGTCTCCAAGACTCGGGAACATGATTTAGACAGAGACATCCTTTAAAGATCATCTCCAGCCAAGGAATCGCCAGAAATTGCGTTTTCTGAAGCATGATCGGCATTATGCCGTCCAGGCCTGGAGACTTGTACGGGGAAAATGTGTTGATTGCCCAAGCAATATTTTCCTTATTTATCAAGGTATCAATGTGTTCTATATCCGCCGTCGACACGCCATTTGAATTAAGAGTTTGAGGGTTGTTATTCTCACAACCCGGAAAATGCGCAGCCAACAGCAGTTCTAGGGATTCTGCAGGAGATGCTCCCCAGGAATCGCCAGATTTTTTAAGAAAGGAAGGACAACAATGGTCCTTCGATAGAATCTTACTAAGCCTGGCGGATTCTTTTACATTTTCTATTTTGTGGCAGTAATCCCTCCAGCTTTGCTGTTTAGACTTGGCAATGGCTCGCTTATAAACTCTTAGACAGTCTTTGTACGGTTGGTAGAATTTGTGTTTGTGGCAAATATTAAAGATCACTCTAGTCTTTTTCCTGAGGCTAGACAGTTCTTCATTCCACCACATAGGGAGTGATTTGCGACTGTATTTAATAGGGCACGAAACTTTGTAAGCCGTGTCAAAAGCTGCCTCGAAGGTCTTTACTTTAGACTCGAGATCGCTTACCGACTCTGGACACCGATTTGGCGTGTTACACAGTTTCGTGTTAATTATTTGACTGAATTTCTTCCAATCAGTATTTTTGGGGTTTCTGTGAGGGGGAGGAATTTCAGACTCAAAATTTATATTGAAGAGTATCCACCTGTGATCAGAAAAAGAATTCACAAGTGAGACTCTCCAATTTTCCACTATAGAATAAAGATTGTTATTTGATAGAGTAACATCAAGTACAACCTCCCAACCTTCGAAGTTAACCGAGCTCGGAAAAATGAAAGTTGGGGTGTTACCTCTATTGCATACATTTAAATTATTGTTAATAATGAAATCAAAAAGTGACTCACCTCGTTCATTAATTACTGTACTGCCCCATAGAGAATGCCGTGCGTTGGCGTCGCACTCAATCAGGAGGTCTGACTTTTGTTGTTTGGAAGCGATTACCAGGGTCTCCAACTCTTCCGGAGGTGACTGCCGGTCGTGGCCACAGTAAGCCGATGCCAGAAGTAGGCCAGCATTTTTTCCTTCAATTCTGACAACCGTCAAATCGGAGGTGTTAAGGATGGGACACAAAAAAGCTTTTAAGTGTTTCTTAGCTAGAATGCAGGTTCTAGGCTTACCTTGGTCAGTATTAAGGATTTTATAAAACAGGTCGTATTTGTGGTCCAGAAGGCCTCGAACTCTGAGGCCATTCACCCAAGGTTCTTGTATGAACGCTACGTCCAAGTCTTCCTGACTCAGTAAGACCTTTAGATTATCTGAGGCACATTTCGAGTGCTTCAGATTAATCTGTATAGAACGCAGCGCGTTTTTAATTGCCTGAAGAAGAAGGGCCTGCACCCTCAGGGCCCGGCGACTCGCCGGGGACTTCGGCAACAATGATGTCATCGTCGGTCTTGACTTTGCCATCATTGTTGTCGCAGTCTGCTCCCTGACTCTGTAGGACCTTAATCTTTGCATTTCTAATGCCGAATCTTAACTTATATTCAGCCTTCTCAAGGGCCCCCAAGCTCTCCCCGCTGATCTTCAAAAGATAGGACGCGCTGTTCTTCTGCGGCTCCTCAGCCTTGATGACTGTCCAGTCATGCATTGGAACCAGCGGGTTTAGCCTCTGAAGACCTAGGTAGGTCTTACTCGGTTGAAGGGTGAATCAAGAAGAAGGATACAGAAAAAGAAATATTGAGATGTGGCTTCCGATTTAAACAAATTAATTTGGTATAATGAAAGAGACATCTACACTTTCAAAGTATAAATCATGTACAAGAGTTTTCTTAAGCTCTGTTTAGATTATTATTCTGATCTGAACATTACCGGCCGCCTTGCAGCAACGGCTGTAAGATATATACAATTCATCAAAGGTTTAAACAAAATTCAAAATAAAAATTAAATAAAGAAAAAAAAAAAAAATGTTCGGAAGTACCACTTACATAATTATAATAAATGATTATCTAAAACTACAATTATTATAAGTCTTGAATAGTACACAATTTTTTGTAATATAATTCAATATAATATAAAGATAATATAAGGAGGCTAGCGATATTCAAAATCAGTGCAATATACAAATTTTTAAATTATAATATGTTACGTGTAATTGATTGAAGCCTTTTAAGATGGTAGTAATACACAAAGTTTCACTATTGGACGGGTTATAACTCCATTCTGAGTTCTTATATCCGCGACACGTACTCGACTATCTGATCCCTGATGGACCTTAACTACTCGACCTAAACGCCATTCATTTGGGGGAAGATTTTCATCTCTTATGACAACTAGATCATCGATTGCTATATTTCTGTTGGGAAATTTCCATTTATATCTTTTGTTCATTTCCTTTAAATATTCGTTTTTCCATCGTTGACAGAATTGTTGATGTAAAACTTGAACCTTTTCCCATCGTTTAACACAGCTTAGGGAGCTTTCATCTGAAGCAGGTTCTAGAGGAGTTAATAGAGGTCCTCCTCTGAGGAAATGACCTGGAGTTAATGGAGGAATGTCGGTTGCATTTTCTGATATGGAGGAGATGGGCCTGGAGTTTAAGGAAGCTTCAATTCTGGTAAGAAGAGTCGAAAACTCTTCAAAAGTAAGCTTATTAGTACCCGCAACTTTCCTAAAGTGAAGCTTGAAGCTTTTTACCCCAGCCTCCCATAAACCCTTCATATGAGGTGCACCGGGGGGAATGAATTTCCACTCAAGATTTCTATTTTTATATTGCCGTGAAACTTCTGGAGAAAGAGAAGTAATGAATTTCTTAAAATCGTTTGCCAGAATTTTACTGGCTCCCACTAAGTTTGTTCCATTATCTGAATATATCGTCTTAGGCATACCTCGTCGCGCAATGAATCTATTCAAGGTCGATTTTTAGCATTAGTTATTTCATCTTGGTTTATCATTAGAGATGAGTACGAAAAGCTTTTTCTCAGAGGGCCATGGGTTCTTTGAAAAAATCTAAGTATGTAGCAAACTACACGTAAGGTCTTTGGCCAAGACGAAAATCTTTCTACGATGTTATCGACATTCGGTTTTAAGGATGTTAGGTATGATTTCAAAGGTCTTTGTTCAAGATTAATGTCTTCAATGTGGTTTAGTTCAGATTTAGGCCACTCATATGAAGATTGACAGAGCCATGATGGTCCATGCCACCATAAGTTACTCGACTGAAGTTCCTTGGGAGATAAGCCGCGTGTCGGTAGGTCGGCTGGATTATCCACTGATCGAACGTGGTTCCATTTTGCGTTGGGAGTATTTGTTTGAATTTGTGAAACTCTATTGCCAACAAAGGTTTTCCATGTACATGGTGGTTTGTTTAGCCATGACAATAGAAAAGAGCTATCTGTCCATAAAAATAGTTCATGTTGTGAACAGGCAAGTTCAGTTATAGCCTTTTTATAAAGGTTAGATAATAAGACGGCCCCACATAGTTCAAGCCTTGGCAGACCCAACTGTTTTACTGGAGCAACTTTGCTTTTGCAGCATAAAAGATGACAAGACCAACTGTTTTCGCTATGCTGGACTCGTATGTAAAAGGCTGCTGAATAAGCTTGCTCGGAGGCGTCAGAAAATCCATGAATTTGGATTGGAATTGCTGGTTTGTAATCTATCCATCGAGGTACTTGAATATTGCTTATCTCAGGAAGAGTAGCGAAGAAGACTTTCCAGCGGTGACACGTTAGGGGCACAAGGGGTGTGTCCCAGGACGTCCCATCACGCCAAATTTGCTGCATTATTCGGGGGTAGAAGTTGATAAAACGGACTGAGTTTGAACATGTGAGTTGTGTAAGAGTGAATGATGCCTCTTTTTACACACTGTGCAATGATAATTGCTTTTACAAGTTTTAACTTCGTGAGAAGGCGATAAACAATTTAGAAATCCTTTCATCTACATTCATTTCTAAAAACTTAGGACACAGTCGAAGAGGGTGAGAATCTTGGCACAATTTGCAGCTAAAGTTATAAATTTTTGTATGAAAAGCCTTATGCCTTTGTTTTTGATTAAGCTGAAAAGATTGCGGCTTGTAAGTTTGGGCTTTAGGTTTTGAAGAAAACTTAAGATCGGATACGGTTTCTAGTGCCCTGTACCTATTAGTAAGGAAAGTATCCATCTCATTCCACTTGGGGAATATCACGTGGACTTTTAATTACCTGCTCCCATAAAGAAAGTGTACTTTCAGGAAGTCGATTTGAGCAGAGGTAAACCAGAATAGGGTCCCAAGAGTCTATCGACAGATTATGGGCCTTTAAAATCGACAAGCAGTCAATAATATTCCTTTGTAAATCCCTTATATCTTTGCCAGATTCAGCTGTTAAAACCGGAAGGTTAAAAAGAGTTTTTATTTGATTGTTTACTAAGATTCTGCGATTTTCATATTGATCAGAAAGTGCCTTCCAGGCCAATTCAAAATTTTCTACTGTAAGGGGAAATTTCGAAACTATACTATAAGCTTCGCCTTTTGTCTTGGCACGGAGATGGAAGAGTTTTTGAACCGCGCAAAGTTTCGGATGGTTTATATATACCGCAGTGAACATGTCACGAAACGAGGGCCAAGTCAGATAATCTCCATAGAAAATCTTTGTGTCACAAGGCGGAACTTTTATACACGGATTATTGTTGTTTGAAATCGCATTCAACCTTAGTTTTTCCTCGTCTTCTTTGATCAGTTTCAATTTGTTGCATTCGTCTATAATTTCACTTAGAATAGTTATATATGTATTTGACGAAGTCCTATATTTAGCTTTAATAGATTCTATGTTTTCCTGATCATCTTCTGCTACACAAGCACTATAGCATGATTTAATATTTGACAAAATTATCTTTAATTCCTCCTTAGAGGTTTCTAAGTAGGTAATGGATTTGTCCACAATAGGAAGTTCCTGATAGGAAGATTGAAATTGAACCAATTGGTCAGCAACAACAATAAAATTAGCTAGCATAGTCATACTTTTCAGAAAACTTCTAACCTCAAAGTTATGGGCGCGAAAACGTACAGAACTTATCTTACTTAAAGGAAACGATGTTGTCAAACTTTGTGCAAAACCAACACTAAAACTTTCGGATCAAAACACTATCAAATATGTGTATAAATCAATTACTTTTTAAAGCGCAAAGGGCTTTTATAAAATAAAAATGGTTTTTAAATATAGATTTAATATAAATGCACTGAATTTAAATAAAGCACGCACCTGTTTATGAAGTTTTTATGATGATTCTCGCAATTTACTAATCTCCCTTGAGCTGTTCGATGATAGAAGTTGTGTTGTTTTTTTTTTTCTTTTATTTTCTTTTAAAGCTGTCTTTCATAAAAGAAATAACTCTGATAATGATCGCAGGTTAAGATCGGTTGTTGTTGAGTGGCTGATAATGACTGATAATGGTGAATGGTGTGCGATGAAAGTGAGAGGCGTTGTGTATGATTATGCTGATTCTGCAATTGTGATCTCTTCAATTGTGTGGTCGGCTTGTGAAGAGCGGATTAAATTGATTGCGGCGGTGGTGGAGCAAGATGATGACAGCTTTGATGCACTGATCAGGGCTTGGGTGAATGACGATTGTGAACAATTAAGGGAATTGCTTGTAGATTTCAACTCCGATGATGGTTCATAGAGTAGAGTTTGCTTTTTCTCGTTAACAAAATTTGGAGATCTTTGCACAATGATCTTCAGATGCTTATTAAGAGAAATTGATGAATGAATTGAGTTTTTATCAGGTTGATGATTGATGGAGAGCTGGTGTTCTACTTCGAAGCAAGTTGTTTTCTGTTTGATGGTTTTGTTCGAAGAAGCACGTGGGTTAATGTGTGATTCCAAGAACTCGATAGTTGATTTAGAGATGATTTTTCTTGTCTTCTTGAATGTAATGGTTGATAAATTTCCAGGCAAGAATTTTGATATCTCGTTGATGGATGAATAAATATACGAATATATTATACGGTTCGTTTGGACCAAATGTTGGGATATGATATATCCCCGCTGGTTGCTCAATGATTACGATGAAATAAAAGAATCGTTGTGGGTAGTTTTAACAATTTTTATTCCTTAGGTAGGTCTTACTCGATTTCTTAGGTAGGTCTTACTCGGTTGAAGGTTGAATCAAGAAGAAGGATACAGAAAAAGAAATATTGAGATGTGGCTTCCGATTTAAACAAATTAATTTGGTATAATGAAAGAGACATCTACACTTTCAAAGTATAAATCATGTACAAGAGTTTTCTTAAGCTCTGTTTAGATTATTATTCTGATCTGAACAGTGCCTATGGAATGAATAAGGGCGTTATCATGTTGGTTGGCCATGTTTATACATCAAAAAATGTAAGATTATTTAGGAAAATTTCTTTCCAAGATTCCTTTCTAACCTGCTGCGGTAATTTTTGATGTAAACACCTCAGCCTTAATAACTGAAAGCTTTCAAGCTAACAACTCCTCCTTCACAGTTGTGATGAACGTTTTAACACCTTTTTATTTCTCAAATCGTGATTAAAGAAGGTTAACCCATCAGGGCCACCGAAATTAAATAGTTTTCTAGTCTGAAAAATCCATGTGATAATATCATTTTCCAGATTATTTGAGTTTTGAAAAACTTTAATAGCGGCAACGGCCTTGTCAGTTATAAAGCATCGGTTTCCATCGATCACTGAAATCAAGCATCAGTGAGCGTGGTTAATAGACAGATGGCGGACCGTCTCGAAACCAACCGCGTACTGTTGTCATGTGTTCTTTTTGTCTGTTGTTCTTTCCCCTCTGTCCTTCTGTCTTGTATTAATGTCTTGTGTTGTTATCACCTTATATAGTCTAGTTGCTGTGTTCTCTACTCTGTACATTTATGTGCTGAGTAGTATGTAATGTAATACATAATGTAATGTAATGCAAACTCTAACAGCATCATTTTCCGTTGTTTGACAAGTAGCGGTAGTTTTTTTTAAGTTTAATTCGTTTTCGAATTTTCAAAAACTCTTAAAATTGTTGAGAGACCTGTGCTTGCGCTAATTTGTTGTTTTATTTCTGCTCCAGAATCACATGAATCAGATGCAGATCTTGAAATTACTCGTCTTCAAGCTTTTGTTTTTGCAGTTCCTTTTACCTATTTTATTTTTTAAGTAAGAATCAAATCCATTAAGACTTCGGATAATTTTATCAGCTTGCTGGTGTCTTGTCAAGTCGATTTTTACTTTTGAAACACTACTAAGACATGAAGTAGCACATTGCTATTAAAATTGAATTTCTCTGGAACGATTAAATTGTTAATTTAAACTATCCAGGCGGGCCTGCGGAATGGCAGATCGGGAAGTCAGTGATTGCCTAAAACTTGGTTTAGGCCAGCAATGCAACTTTCTTGCCATGTCGAAGTTTCCTGACTCTTCAGAGGTTTTGGAAATTAGCACTCTTCGTAACTGAACTCCTTCTGCTATGTAAACCGCAACTACGCCTCGGATAATTAATGATAACTTGTTGACGACTTTTGGCTATTATTTCCGGATAAAGATTGGTTTCTGGAATGTGAGGACGCTTCTCTGGACGCAGAGAGTGAAGGTCCGCACAATGCCAGAGAGAATTTATGCGGCACAGGACAGATATCTTAGATTTAAGCGAAGTGCGTTGGTTGGGATCGGGCAAATACAAGTCACACAGGTGCGACAGCAGGACCGTTTACAGATTTTCCAAAGAGCTGAATGGTGCATACAGCTCAAAGCAACACTTGGTGAAAGAAGTAGACGGTACTTTGTTCGGTGGATGAACAAATCAGAAGGTGAAAAGAACAATTTTCCTCGGTTTTAAACCGAGTGTTTGAACACAACGTGCAGCCGATGCCTTCTGAAGCGCCCGAACAAATTAATCCCCGAATCCGCACCGCATTTCCCAGTTAAGATGAGATCGTTGCCGCAATTAAAGCACTTAAGAACAACAAATCGGTAGGACTTGATGGAATTCCCGCAGAGCTTTTACAAGCAGCGTCAACATCATCAAGCGAACTGCTTCATCCGCTCATAAAAGAAGCCTGGACCACCGTAAGCTTCCCCGATGAGGAGAAGAAGGGAATGATCGTCAAACTCACAAAAAAAAAGAGATCTTACAGAGTGCGAAAACTGAAGAGGAATTTGCATTCTACCTGCCGTTGCCAAAAATCATACTTGTACGCATCAGAGAACACCTTGAGGTCACACTCGAAGCCGAACAAGCAGGATTCCACGCTGGATCCTCCTGTAATGATCATATCAACACCTTGCGGATCAGTGTATTGAATATCGAGCTCCACTATACTTTCTGTTCATCGAGAAGACCCTTGATAGCGTCAACAGGGAGTACATCTGGTTAGCCTTGCGGAGGAGAGGCATCCCAGAAAAACTAATTGGTATTATAAAGGCAACATATGATGGATCCAAGTATCACGTTCTGCAAGATGGTAGGATGTCGGAGGATTTTGAAATCCGTAGCTAAGTCAGACAGGGCTGTATTATGTCGCCAATATTGTTTTTGTTGATGATAAGCGGTGTACTGCGCTTAGCTTTGTCAGGTAGCGGAGGGATCCAATGGACTTTGACATCCTATTTAAAGCACTTGGATTACGTACACAATGTTTGCTTACTCTCTCATAGGATCATGGATCTCCATCAAATGACAACAAGTGTAGAGAGAGAAGCAGAAGTCGTGGGGCTGACAATGAATTCCGGCAAAACAAAAATGATCAGCCTCGGAACCCGACCATCCTCTCAAATAATTATTTCCTCAAATAAATATTTCCGGTGGAAAAAGTGGAGAGCTTTCAATACCTTGTAAGTTTCGTCTCGGAAGGCGGAACCGAACAAGGCGTCATCTGCCGCATCGGCAAAGCAAAAGCGGTGTTCGGTATGCTGTCGAAAATTTTGAGGAATAACTCTATTATCTTAAGAACAAAGCTACGACTGTTTCGCACAAATATCGAATCTGTGCTTCTTTATTGGTGCAGCATCTGGAAGGTTACTTCAGCCATTATAAGAAAGCTACAAACCATCGTGAATAGATGTCTTCGGAACATCCCAAGGATTTTCTAAGCAAACCTAATATCCAATGAGGTCCTTCATAGAAGAGGGAAGGACAGGTCAGGAACCTATAGATTCTATTATACGAAGGCGTAAGTGGCAATGGATTGGACATACGCTTCAAAAAGGTAACGACTAAATTGCCCAAGCAATGCAGTGGAATCACACAAGAAGGAAGAAGGGCTGGACGACTGAGAAGCACATGTCGCAGGACAGTCGAGAAGGAATTAGAGTCACTAGACAACAGTTGGAGGGAGATGAAACATATCTCCAGAAACCGCACACGATGGGGCGTAGGCGTAGTAGAGGCCCTATGCCCCTTAAGGTACTCGTATGCGTACTTTTTTCATTAAATTGTTTTGATTCCCAAGTAACTTTATCGGAGATTTGTGTTTTGAATGTGCTCTTAGAAGGTTTTAAACTATTGAACTATTGCTCTATTTTTTACTTTGGTGTAACATCTGATATTTTCTTTAAATAAATACTCTAAATTTGAGTTTTAAAACATCTTCAAGCTCTATAGCCTTTTAACGCTTGTTGCTCTATAAAAGGGTGATTTTTTAGCTATTATGTTTTTGGCAACAGTGGTTTAAACAACTGACGCACGTTTTTTTTTCACTGTCAAACATCTTTAGTTTGGTCTATAATTAACCATGAATCGTCTTACAAACGAATAACGCTTGCAAATTATTGAATTTTATTATCAAAATGCGTGCTCTGTTAAGAAAGTTCATCGCGCGCTTCTTCCAGCGAACGACGAAGCTCATTTTTGGCTCAATGGGTACGTAAATAAGCAGAATTGTCGATTTTAGAATAAATATCAGCCAGAAGCATTGCAAGAGCTACCAATGCATCCAGAAAAAGTCACAGTTTGGTGCGGTTTATGGGCTGGTGGTATAATTGGACCATACTTCTTCAAAGATGATGCGAATCGTAACGTAACTGTGAGTGGTGAGCGCTACCGTGAGATGATATCTAACTTTGTTTTGCCCAAAATGCAAGAGCTTGACTTGCATGACATGTGGTTTCAACAAGACGGTGCCACATGCCACACAGCACGCGCAACAATGGATTTATTGAGAGGCGAGTTCGGTAAACATTTTATTTTACGTTCGGGACCGATCAATTCCCCGTCTAGATCGTGCAATTTAACACCTTAAGACTATTTTTTGTGTGGCTATGTTAAAGCTGATGTCTATACAGACAAGCCCACTTCAATTGATGCATTGGAAGACAACATTGAAGTATTTATTCGTGAGATACCGGCCGAAATGTTGGAAAGAGTATGCCAAAATTGGATTAATCGGATGGGCCATTTACATGAATTTATCTTCAAACATTAAACTTACTATAGCTTTTAAAAAATCACCCTCCCTTTATAACGCCCTTTAACAATTTATAAGACAACCTAGAAAGAGCTTTACTTACTTTTTAAACCATATGCTTTAGAAAAGCAATATTTAAGAAAAACAAAATGTTCCTAAGAGCCTCTTAGCCGCTTTTTGCTTTTAAGTAAATGTTTTGTTGATCAAAAGACATAGGTGTCAAAAAAGTTTTTATATAAAATTAATAGTTATTAAGAAGTAAAACAAATGCTTAGTCATTTCAACAACAAGCCTTATTGGGAAAAAGTGCACCGTAACAAAAAAATGTTGAAAAGATTATCAGAGATACGAAAAACTAAGGTTTCGACCCAATATGCAATTAGAGGTGGTAAGATATGCCCTAGTTTGAGTGTTGACAGCCGACATCCGTCCTTAATGCCGAACTTAGTCAGTTTCAACAGAAATTTGCAAAATTTGGAAGTTTTAAAATTGGCTTAGAACAATGGGCGATAATGCATAACATCACAAATAAGGCTTTAAAAGATTTGCTGTTTATTTTAAATAGAAATGTCTACAAATATTATCTTCCAAACAACCCTAGGATTCTATTGAGCACTCCACAATCTATATTAATCAATTCAATTTGTGAACGGCATTACTGGTACTATATCGCTTAGTTTTTACATTTTTGGCCTGCCTTTATGCAATAGTTCTCGAAATACAATTCTGTCCAATTTTATTCAACCTAAATGAGATCAAACATTTTAAGCCAATGGTCATTGGAAAATTAGACTTCTATTATTCTCACATTATATTCTGTTTTAAATCAGGATAGAACTAGCATTCAAGGATTTTTTAAATAACTTCCTTAAATGGTAGAAAATCAACTTAAAAACAGATGCTAAATCTTCTTTGATACTAAAGTTCAGATAGAATAATCCAATGCCATAACATTTATTGAAGTAAGAGATTCTGTAAACCTTTAAAAGTCTTATTATTCATAGTCATATTTTTTTACTACCTTGGTTTGTCGCTTGTAACAATAAAGTTGACGCCAATAAGTGCCTCGCCCGGTTTCTATTTAAAATCTAATTAAGTTCTTACTTAATTTCTCCCGTGATTTTTAAATGTTCTCTATAATTTCATGCACTTACAATTAACGATAACTATGCTACTTTAAAATAACTATACCATTGACCTAGAGAAAGACGTTTTAAAAGTCATTGCATTATAATTATTTAACGACTTGACACAATGAAACATCTTGCGTCGCCCTTTGCAAAACATTGCGATATAATCTCCAATTGAATTCAAAATCTTTCATACATTTTATCTTCTTTCTTCCTGATTGCAAGTCCCTATCTTCTTGTTTCATCGTTAAATAATAAAATAATTCTGTTTCTCTAAATTGTGTTATAATTCCTAAAGTAATAAACTCAAATAATATTCAAGTTGATGCAAAGTCTATACCTACGAAGTTACCATGGCTAATCTTTACGATCAACATCTTCAGAGTGCAAAACCAAGTATGAAATTTACATAATCTGATGCTAGAGTGAACTTAGCACCACAGTTCTCCCCCCCCCCCTCTTTCTGAAAATATGACACTGTGAGATCCATTCTCTCTTTGGTTTGTCGTCGTCTATGCGAAAATTGGAATTTGTTACCCAGAAACCCAATTACAGTTTACGTGAACTTCTTCGGTTTCCTTGGCCCAAAAGAAAACACATTAATTATCCTTCCCATCCCTACAACGACGACGCGACACAACGATGTTGGTGGGCACGGCCTCCCGTTTCCTCTCAACATTTCATAAAATTCCATTATTCTAATCGTTTCGGAGAGTGACGGATGCTAGGTAAAATTGTATACGATTTAAGGAGCTATAAATCAAGATGAATGATTTAAATTATTTAAAATAAAAAGAGAATAAAACTCCCATCAGGAATAGCCGATCTAATTTTTTCCTCCATTATTTTTATTAACACCCTTAAGGACCTTTCTTATATATGTAAATACAAACAGGTAGAACAAAAAAATAATAAAGTTAGCAATTTTTGTGTGCGACCAAACAATCTCCGTATCCGTTTCCACCTGTTTATTCTTTTGTGTATTGAGAATCGGAAAAAGATGCAAACGAAAATGTTTCATTTCAATTCACCATCATTTGAAACGTGAATATATTTCACAACATTAGATGGCAATAAGTTTCAAGATAAAATATTCAAATTTGACTTCTCAGCCTTCAATGACGCAACAGTTATCTTCGTTCGCTTCATTCCGACACGACACGACGACGATGCTGATGATGGAGCATCCTTTGGTTGTAAGATGAATAGGGTTAGGGATGGTATAGCTACTATATTTTGTGTAACGTTGGATATGTAAGTAAGGAAGGTTATGTAGGGAGGGATAGGGAAGGAACCAACCTTAGCATCACCTAAGCATAGAATTCTATTCAATCAAATTAAAATACCTGTTTGCTAGTAAATTGGTTGTCTATATCCTATATAATGCTTCAATAAACTTTATGAAGGTTATAATAAAAGGCTCAAAAGGCTCTATAACTCGCTGGCTTTGGTGTACATCTGACTCTGAAGTGAACAATCGATATATACATAGCTTTTATCTCTTTTTAGTGTGTGTTTCAAAACAAATAATTGTTAGTACTCGTACTCAAAATGAATGCAGGTAGATTATATTGTATATAAAGCATTTTTGTTTTTATGATCATTTTGGAGGAGGCAAACGTAATAATACTCGTAATAATAAAAAAGAAACAATTCAACTTGAACTTTCATTGAAAATTTCGAGAATTTGAAAAAGCTAAACCAGGGCTGTATTTCAAATGAATGTTAGAATGTTGGTTAGAACTTTTCTTTTGGTGATATGACATCGAATTGCTTCTCACGAGTTCTCTTGATTTTGGCTTACAAGATATTTTGGATCATATGTACTTTTAGATCCACTGGTTTTACAACTACAATTAATTCCTAAATTTTATGATGAATTAAAGCAGAAGGTAGATAAAACAGTGCTCCTTTAAACAGAAAATCAGGAAGCAAGAGCATCCTTAAACCATATAAAAATATCGAAACAAGATAAAGAAGGGAATAGTCTTTTACCAATTATTTTCTGAAGTCTGATTTGAAACCTTTAGAAAATCAAATGCTTCATAAGCTGCATAAGATAAATAAGTGTTATTTAAAAAAATGTTTTACTTTAAAAATGGGTTTAACTTTTTAGTCAACTGTCATTGTCATTATTAACATCCAGACTTGAAGTCAATTAAACAGCAGTATCGTTGCATTAAGAAATCATTAAAGTAATTTAAAGGGAAATTTTAAATTTTATAACTATGTATGTTCTCGAAATCGAGAGAAATGAAATAGAAATCTTAATTAAAAACTTCTCCAAATTATATTACGGCGATTACGATTTGAATTCCGCTGCAAGGAAGATAGCCACCATTCTATATAGGCGATGCAGAACAACAATTCCGCCTACTCGACCTCGACGAAGCAGACATATGTAGCTATATCGAAACTGAAGTCCAACAAAGCTGCTGAAGCTTACAGCATCGCTGCCGAAGTATTCAAAGCAGCAACTCATCAGCAAAATATTTTCGGAAGAAAGCATGCCCGATGAGTGGAATTTCAACATACTTTCCCGATACTCAAGAAAGGAGCCGACTACAGAGGCGTCAGTCTCCTGAATAACGTGTATGAGATCCATTCCGCCGCATTATATGAACATTTAAAGCCGTTCATCAACAACCTGATAGGTGCATATCAGTGTGGTTTCAGATTGGAAAAGTCTACCATCGACCAAGGTTACAAAACAAAAAAAACTCAGGAACTTCAAATCTATATCCATCATCTCTTTATCGATTTAAAATCCGCGTATGACAGAATCTATAGGGAAGAGCTTTACAGAGCAATGTTTAGTTTTGGCATCAATGTCAAACTTATCTGTTTGTGCAGAATGACGATGGAGAATGCACGCTGCTATACCAAGTTCGGAAAAGATCTCACCGATGCATTTGATGTCAAAAAAGGTTTTAGACAAGGCGATGAACTGTCATGCGACTTCTTCAACATCGTTCTAGAAAGAATTGCGTAAATTTCAACCTTCAACAATATAAAGGTACACTCTTCCAAAGGTCCATCCAATTACTCAGATACGCAGTTGATATTGACATACAACGTTTTGGACAAAACGTCACCTGGATTTTGAGGTAGTTGAGGACTTTGTCTACCTAGGCACCGCTATAAACTCACACAACGACACCAGTGCTGAAATCAAACGAAAAATAACTCTTGCAAATCACTGCTTCTTTGGAGAAGGCAATTGAGTAGTAAAGTCTTCTCTCTAGCATCTAAAGTCACCATCCTGGTTCTCATTTATGCTGCTGAGGCTTGGGCCCTGCCACAGAAAGATGGGAGCGTCTTAGGATGCTTCGAGAGATAAATTCTTCTTCTGATTTTTGACCCTATCTGCATATATGGAAAGTTGAGGAGAAAATACAACGATGAAATGAACTTGTTAAAAAGATAAAAGCCGAACGACTTAAATGGCTGGGTCATGTAGAGCGAATGGACATCAACGCTTCAGCCCGGAAGGTCGTCGAATCTAATCCCGAGGGACGGCGGGCACAGTAGAGTAAGACCGCAACTCAGAAGCGCACGCAGATTGAAGAAGAACTTTATTAACTTGGCTTGCGAAACTGGAGACAGCTAGCTAGGGACCGAGCTGGTTAGAAACGCATGTTGGTTGAGGCCCAACAAATTAAATTAAACCAGCTGACATATATCAATTCAGTCAATAAACAATTTTGCTGATTGTAATAATTTGTTTAATTTCTTGTGTTCTGTTTTATATTTTTTATTTGGATTGTGTTGATGTTTAGGAGATAGGAGAGAAGGTTTTTTCTGCTGAAGGCAGTTTTTAAATATCGATTGAAAAACGACTTCTGTTGCTTTAGAAGCATGGTCGAAAAAGTGTCTTGAAAGTTTTTAAGGATTATTGTTGTACTTCAAATGTTGTACGGAAGACATTTGTCGTGCTTAAAAATTGTTTTTAATGTTTTTTTCCGTTTTCTCAAATATTAAGTAGCAGCTACAATTTTCTACCTACCAATAATTCTATTTCATAAACTGGTTAAGCTTCGTTTTCTAAAATTGAAATTACTTCTGTTTTAAAACAATCTCCTCGAATTTCTTATTAATTGAATTTGAATCACACCGAATTAATCTAGTCGAATTCAAACCACTTTGAAATAAAAATGTAGAACACGGAAATTCACTTCATTTTGAATGGAGTTCAATTTCATTTGTGAAATTGTGAAAAGTGAAATTGTGAAATAAAGAACCCAGTTGTGATTCAATTCTTTTAAATCAGTAAATTATTAGACTAAGGTCTTTTGACTTACTTCTTCAGTTGACTTTAAAATGGTCTATGACTTTTCATTTTAAAGTTTATGTCTTTTTATATTGTACGCGCACTCAAGGGGATATGTATACCCTTATAATGATTAAACTCAGTGTTAGCAATTAGGAAGGAAGTTTAGGATTTGAAAGGAGATGCTGATGCACATTGTTATGAGTGGGAAATATTGAGTCTGGTAAAACGTTCCACATTCGTGTAGTGCGACTAACGAAAGAATCTCTGTACTTTACAGTACGTCCCAAATTGGGCTCAAAGGTAAACTGATGAGCATTCCTAGAATAACGGGTATTACGGTTGAATTCTTTTAGGGGAGGAATGCAACTAGCTATTTCATTAAAGCATTGCTTATGGTAGTAGAGATAAAATAATGACGGACATGAAACCTTAGGACGATGCTCGAGAGATATAAAAGTTTCAGTTAGATAAAGGTCACCTATCATTTTAAGAGCTTTCTTTTGAACTCTGTCCAAGTGACTCAAGTGGATTATAGGAACATCTGACCAGATATGAAAATCCTACTTGAGATTTGGACGATTAAAAGTTTTGTAAATTATATCCAGATCAGAAGAGGTAAAGAACTTCTTGCCGTCTTCTTAACTTCTTAACATTTAGAGGCATTTATAACGATGTCGAATATATGATCACTCCACAAAAGATAGTCTGTGATGCACGTACCTAGGACTGAAAGCTGTTCAGTCTCCTCGATTCAAGTACCACTCATGGATAGTGGCATTGGAGGAGGGTTGCGCTTTTGCGATTGTAGACAGCATTGAGTTTTTGAAGTATGAAATTCTACACGGATTTTGATTCCCCATTGGACAATGCTGTCAAGATCAGAATTTAATGAGCTTGTCATACGCATCCGAAGAACAAGGATGAGCAACAGCTTCTCTATTTATGAATTCTTTGCCGGTCTGTGTCTGTATTAAGTAGTCTTTGTCTTTGAGAAACGTCTTTAGCCTTTAACCATTCGTATTTCGTAGATATGCATTTATTTTCATGAAAAAAAATACAATGTTTTATAAATCAAAGAATGAAAACAAATATTTGTTGAGCTCCAATTGATATGGTCTTGAGAATAATTTTACACTACAAAAAATGACGTTAATGATAGCTGATGAGCAGGATTAGGAACAAAATTTAAAAAAAAGGAAAAACACTTAAAAAGGCAAAGAAAAGGTATTTATTAAAAAATACTAGGAAAATAAACAAATAAATAAAAATCAGTTACCAATCTTCTTCGGTGGTCTTTTAAAAGGGCTGTGAAGGTGCTAAGTGATCTCTCAACAGCTGAATCGAGTGGAGCCCATCTAAAACTTTCAACATTATTCACTTCAATGTTTTCTTGAAGTTTGGAATCCATGTCGCCGTTTATTACAGAATTTATTTGCTCAATCGTTTTAAGCTCTGTGTTTCCATTGAAAACGGCAGTAAACTTCTTCAAGACTTTCTCTGCAATGGGTTATTTTCCTTTTTTTTAAATTTTTTTCAATGTCTTTCAAAACAGGCAGCACTTCACCAATTGATGTTCCCTAATGAGAATATTGTTAGCTTGAATTATAAGTAGGTACAGACTCTCAAATATACCTGTTTTTTTGTAGGTCTTTGAAAATATGTTTTTTCGGATCGACTAAAAACCCAAAATTGACTTTAATGTACGCCAGCTGCGCTTATGCAGTTCTTCATCTTCAATCAATTTGTTTGCAAATGCAAAACAGCTTGCATCATCTTCGAGAGCGCTGACGATTTTATTGATCCGAGCAAAATAGTCCGCATAATGTGCTTCTGCCTCTAACCAAGTACCCCAGCGAGTTAAGACTTAGTTTCAATGTAAATTCAAAAATACGATTTTAAATTCAGTTTCAAACAAACTTACAGGTTGAGGTGGCAGTGGTAATTCAGGTTCCATATCCTTAAAAATAGCAATCCGAGATGGACTCTTCAGAAATATGATGGATACAAAAATATTGTCGTCCCCAACTTCAGCACGGATCTTTTGTGGCACTTCGAGTTAGCAATCTCCGACCTGATTTTTTCTTAGCGTTGACTCGTCTGACACTTTTTTTTCTGTGTATTTTTCAAAAAAAATTCTGAAACTCTGGGCGATTATAATATTATAAAATATAAAATAATAAATAATAAATAATAATAATATTATAAGTAATAAGTAAAGTATGATTTCTGAACAAAATTTAGTAAAAAAAACAGCAAAAAAGGCAACAATGGCGAAGAAAGGCAAAAAAGGCAATTATGGTATAAAAAGGCAAAAAAAGACAAAATAAAATACATATATTTGCAATCACCAGGGCTTGAAACATGTTTGTTTAACCAAAAAAAAGGCAAAGTAAGTAAAATCCTATCCCTGGTGATGAGGTTTTTAGAAACATTTTTTTTAAACAAAACATAAATACAACAAGAATAATACTAAAAATTTGTAAAAATTTTAGTGTTCATATCTAGTCAAAAATGTCAAATTTCAGCAAATTTTTGATTCTAAAATTTCATGACTTTTACTGATATCAACAACAGATTCAATCTTTTTGGAAGAATTATTTATATAAATATTTTGCTTCCTATATAAACTACAGTTATTAATTAAACTTTTAACGCCATCGGCGCCGTCTCAGTAAAACACAAAATCTTGTGGTATTTCGAATTAAGTTCCATATTTTCATGAAATAGTTTGTACTTTGAAACACATAATTTAGTTAAATTAGTATATTTTATTGAGTTAACTTAATTTTAGATTTATTTTTGGGTATCAAAGGATTCAGATCGAAATATTTCATTTTCAATGAATAACGTACTCTTCAAAAATTTCTGGCTAAGAATAAAATATCAACTTGGTAAGTAATAATGTAAAGAACACCTAAGAATCAGAGTTTGGTCACTACAATTATAGAATAACCATTTTACTAAAACCCCATTTAATATAAGATTTTAGATTTATTAAGTTACAACTTAGTTAATTTTTGTACAGCTCTTAGGATAAATAACATGTAGGTTTATTTATTGAAGTTTTACAAATTGTCTTGGATTTGAGATTTAAAAAAATTAGTATCTTTTATTATTTCGCATTCATTGTTAAGTCTTCAAGATTAATGAATTTCCATTAGAAGTTCATGAATGAGTTTTCTAGTTTCATACTATAACGATGTACTTCCGAGAAAATTATTTGTCAAAGGTTCTCTTAAATTTTTTTTCCGTCAAAGGGCCCAACACGTTTTCATTCAACAATAAAAAACCGTCCCTGAATTTGTCCTTAATGCTTGGTTATTTTGATGTCACAATTTTAATGAAAAATCATAATAAAAAGCTTCAGGAAATAAAGAAGAGAAAAAAGTTCAAGATACTGTCATATTATTATGTTATAATGAGTTTTCTTTCTCCTTCGTGACATGATTTAAGAAATGCAGGTAAAAAAAAATAAGAAAGAAAATTTGCCTCCAGGATGTTTAATATAATAGGAACTTCATTTAACAGTTAAGCAAATAAATAAATCAAAATAAACTGCACGACTGGGTAAGCTTACTTTAGCTTCTTATATTCTTATTCCTCGTACAGACCTAAAAAACCTATATATAGATAAATAGGTTTTTATATACATACATACGTAACAGATGTGAATAAGAAACTTTCTCAAGCACACTTAAAATGAATGAAATGTCAAAGAAAAGGATATTGCTCACTTCATGCAATAAATTTATATTTAAATTACTTTTAATAATACGCATGTTTGGAAAAAACCCGTCAAAAATCGATTTAATCTTTACTTCTTATATTCATCTTAACTTTAAGCATAATCTACGTACAGTACGAGTACATTATAAAAATGGAGTTTTTTGGGGTTGGAGAGGAAAAGATTTGAATTGAAACTTATTTTATTTGTATTTGCTTTTTCCGGATGTACCTTGAAGACTAATTTAAGAAAGGGGAATTTAGATTAAGATCTATATTATATCAATGGCGGATCCAGTGGGGGGGGGTCGTCCCCCCTGGGCGATAACTTTTTTTTTAATTTTTCCTTGAATTTAAAACTATCGTATTGCGTTAGTGGAGATGACTGCCATTATATTTTTAATTATTTATTTTTTATACATATGTATATGAAAACAAAATTTGTATTTTACTTCCTTTAAGTTTGTGTGCTAAAAATACTACATTTAACTGAGGACTCAACCAAGAACATAATATGAATCGGACATTCAGCCCTTTTCCAATAACGCAGCTTCATCAACTTTTGACCAATTGACGACCCAGGGGTGGGGTCATATGAGTCATAATATAATTAAAGATTTTATCTAAAGATTTGTTAGTAATTTAACGACATTTACCAAAAATTGGTTTGCTGTCAAAAACAACTAAAATTTTTGTTTCACGCAATTTAGAATTTGGAAAAACTCTAGTAATACATTAAATTATTCTCATAAAATTTGTTTCTAAGAAAAAGAGCAAATATTCAGGTTCTTAAAAAGAAACCTTGAACAAGAGATCGTCAATTTGATATTAAGTTGCCTTTAAATTCCTGAGACTCGCTTTCAATTATGTCTTATTTTTTTGACGCACATAAATAATGCACATTGAGGTGATTTTTACTTGCGACATATAGGAACTATATGGTAAGTATTGCATTCGTAAAAAAATCGAACTCAAGCTTTTAATCAAACATGGCACTACGTTGGTACAAAAGTCAAAAACCGAGCGTAAGACATTTTTTGTCATTGTTTTAATACGAAAAATAACAGCAGTCCCCACCCCATATTTATTTTTTCTTAAAATGGCTTCTTTCTACAAGAAAAACATATTTCGGAATTGATCCAGAAGAGTAAACTTCATAAAACCGTTATTTTGTTTTTAAGTTTTCTCAAGAATGTCATTATTATTTTTTTTTTGATTTTTTAAGTAATATTGATTTTTGTTTACAAAACTCAGAAAAGGGTCACCATGTAAATGTAAAATGTATATTTATAAGCACTAAACTGCATATAAAAAATATTTAAAAAAAAAATTTTAAAAAATTATATGTAAAAATCAATTTAAAAAAAAACAAACGCTCTATGGATTATCAAACAAAAAAATTAAGTTAACCTAGTTTATTTTGAGATATAAAATGGAATTTAAATTTTTGAGAAAAACTTATTTTGTAGATACACTTTTAAATCTTAAAATATAATACTCGTAAATATTTTTAAACAGACTTTTTGGAAGACATTAGCAAGTTCTAGCGACCCATTCATGCATTATTTTTATAAATTATTTAATGTTGAATACAAAACCTTTTAAAATCTTAAAAAATCAAATAAATCTACTTTTTGAAGTGAATTTACTTGGGATGTTCTAGAATTAAGATTTAAACACAAATTTCAATAATATAAACTTCCCAAAAACAGCTGAAGTGAGACCTTTTTTAAGCTTATGGCTAATTGAAAAACATTATCAAACGTTTCATATCTATTGATATAAAAGCTTTGAATCTCTTGAGTTGTGAAGTGAAAAGAGATTCTGAAGCGTGTAATTTGTGAATGTCACACAAAACCAAGTTATTTGTTTACCCTAATTTGTTTTTATTTAATTTTTAGAGAAATTATTAACTAAACATTTTTCTTTCTACAATTTTTTGCTACAAAATATTTTCTAGCATCTAAGAGTAAGCAGACTTATAGCGATAGTAATAATAAACTCCCGAAAATTGTGTTCGAAAATTCTTCATATGAGATCCTCTTTCAGTTTCTGGGTTTTTGAATTACACTGCCGGTCATAAGATTAGAAGCAGGCATTTTCGAGAAGTAAAATCGATATTTCTCCCGTTATATGATGGACTAGAAAAAAATAACTACCTATGGTAAATGAGGGACCATTTTGTTAACAACAAAATATAAAATTTGGGTAAAGGAGAGATTTAGCTTACGGAACTTTCATGGCAAATTGTTAATTGAGTCAAGAATATGCGAAAATAAATCGGATCATTAGATTAGAAGCACATGAAATAAATGGAAATAAAATGCAAGTATTTGTATTTTGTTATGTTTTTTAGTTTTTATTAGATTTTTAATAATGTGTGCTACCACCAGCCTTCAAAATAACTTCAAAAATTCTATCTTTTGAGGATTTATAAAGAGATTCAAAGTAGACCAAAGAAATCTCACTCCAGGCCAATTTAATACCATGAATTAGCGCTTCCTTGTCATCGTATTGCTTTCCTCCATCATGTACCTAACTTGTAAGCTAGCCCCATACATTTTCATTTATGTTAAGGTTCGAGGAATATGGTGACCAAGGCAGCAAGTGGAAGTTTTGGTTCGCAATAAGGGATTTTACCTCTCGGGCTTTGTGTATGGGAGCGTTTTCCTGCTGAAAAATCCATGAAATTGGTCCAAAGAGCTCGCTAATATTGGGGAACACTGATTTTAGCAAGGCCTTGTATGTTTTCCTAGTCATTTGGTATTTTGGGCTACCAAGTCTACAGCGCCATACAATAAAATTGAGCTTCAGACCATAACGCCTCCTTCTTTGTTATGGTGACGGTTTAAAAATCACTACTCTCTCCTCAGGTGATGGAAATAATAATTTTAACCATCTGGCCCATCTAGGTAAATTTTTCGTTGGAAAAAAATAACCTTCCTCCAATCATTTTCGGTCATTCCATTTTGCACATCTCAGCTCATGTGATCTTTCTCGAAACACAAGCGTTCCTTCTTCCTTGCGTCATAAAGTGGTGGTTTTTTCCTAAGCTTTAGGCGCTTTAAGTATTTAGCATGGCGTATTGTGCATTTAACAGTGGATAAGCTGGCCTTAACATTAGCTTTCTCCCTAGTTTTAACTGCTGATAAAGCTGAATTTGGCGCTATTCTAAGGATATTTGGCGTTTCTCGAAGTCTTAAGGCAGAGGAAGTGTTTTTTTTTTAATAATTTTTCGAGTAAGACAATGGTTTTTTAAATAATTGCTGACACAATGATCACTTCGATTTTTTTTCAGGCTATAGCAAAGCATTAAAGACTTTTAGAGCAATAAACATCTTTTCTTGTCCCTTCCTCCACTGTCAAACATTTTTTGTTGCCCATTTCTGTTAACACTCAATCAAGAACAATTAATTTATAAATTGTACCATTTTTCCGAAAGAAAAAAGTATGCACTTCACAAAACAACGTTGATTTATTCACTGCTTCTAATCTAATGACCCGATTTATTTTCGCATATTCTTGACTCAATTGACAATTTTGTCATGAAAGTTCCGTGAGCTAAATCTCTCCTTTAACCAAATTTTATATTTTGGTGTTAACAAAATGGTCCCTCATTTACCATAGTTGTTTTTTTCTTATCCATCATGTAACGGGGGAAATATCAATTTTACTTTTCGAGAATGCCTGCTTCTAACCTTATGACCAGCAGTGTATGTATGTAGCGTTCTTCGCGTTAATATAGATATGGAAACAAGAAAAGTATATATTATTTTTGGGAAAAAGATACGTTTCAAAACAATTTATTTAGCCCTTGAAATGTGTAAATGTAAGGCTAAGATGCACATTATGTTATTTAAAATTTTGTCAGCCTTCTTTACAGAACATTAAAGAATATATTTTAAGTGTGTGACCCCCCCTGATTAAAAGTCACGATCCGCCCTTGTACTAAACATGTACTATCAACATGTTTAAAGTTGATAATTTGTATAGATCTTATTTAATTTGATGACATGAAAAACAATTAAAATTTGATTAATTTCAACAAATAATGTTTTTTTTTGTTTTTATTACAGTCATAAATAAAAAAATCATTAAAGGAAAAGAAAAACTACTAAGTTTTTAACATTTATAGTTAAAGTTAATTTTGTTTTAAATTTTGATTTAAAATCCAACAAAATAAGTTTGAATCTGGAAATATACATTTTCTAATTTTTATTCTTTCAACTAAATTTTAACAGAGACAGAATTATTTAAATATTTTCTTTTTTTATATTTTCTACATACAAATTTATATTCTTATATATTTTTTTTTTGTTATAAAGTGAAATTGTTATTTTAGACACTTATACATTTTGTTTGTTTTTTGTTTTTGTTTTTATTTATATATGTATATATATATATATAAGAACTTTATAACATTTATTTTTATTGCAACAATTATATAATTCTTTTAATTTTTTATTGATATGACATTACTCATAATAATAAATTTTAATCATTATGCAAACAAGCTGCGTACAGCAATATATTTTATAGCTATTTGTATCTAGTTTTTAATATTCTACAACATTGATAAAAATCGGTAGAAAGTATTGTTTTTATGTATATACAAACATTTATTTTATTTTTTGTTGTTGAGAAAAATATTTCTATTAAACATATAAATAAATATTTTTGTTTTTATTTCTATTTTTTTTTAAATAACAGGAAGGTAATAACCATTTTGCATATTGTCAGGTTTTAATACAAATATATGTATGTATATAATGTGTAGATAAATTTTGCAAACACTTGGCTACATAATTTATAAGAATTTGTTATAGTTTATAACATTTTTCTTTTTTCAAAAACTTTTGATTTTTATTTATAGTTTTTTGTTTTTTTTTTCTTTTAATTTAGTTATAAATGTTTAACAAATTTTAGTTAACTTTAGTTTTCACTGATTGGCAAAAATGAGTTTTTTTAAATTTGTTTACAGAAAAGTTTATACAAAAAATATATATATATAAATATAACAAGTTTTTATTTTAAATATCGAACATTGAAAGCATGAATTGTTTTTCTTTCTTTTATTTTTGTTCTGTACCAGTCTCATAAATAAGTAAGAAAAGGGTTTATTTTCAACATTTATCTTAGTTGTGTTAACTTTGTTATAATTATAGTTATAAAAATTTTAATTCAATTATGATTTAGTATTTCATAATTTAAACATAAACTTGCATAAACATTATATTTGTACCATTTTTATAAATGTCTTTATAATTAAGAAAAATTAAGTTTAAGGCAAAAGAAAAATTAAGAGAATGAATTTTCTGAAAATAATTTATAGCACACAAATACTGCCAAATTTGTATTGAATGCAAATAATTGTTTTTTGTTTTATCAAAAAAGTTTTAGTCCAGAAAAATTATGTACTTATTTAAAAAAAAATCGGTGGAGAGTTTAATTTGTAAATGTATCATATAACCTTTAAAGTAATTGAATACTATTATAAAGGATATTTCAAGCATCTGATTACATTTTTAGAAAAAATCAGATGTTGTTTTTTTTCGGAAAAATACGAAAACTAAAAAATTAAATTTAAAAACTATTTTTTAACATAAATAATTTGAAAACAAAAAATATAAATAGATTAAGATTTGTTACGTTCAATGCAAAATATTGTTGTACCAAATTGGTATAAATTACTTTTCGGCTTGGATTTAACTTAAGAAATACAATAATTGACTTCGGGTGGATTTTATTTCATACATAATTACGTTTCAAATAAAGGGTGGTTAAATTTTAAGGGCCGATATTGAATTTCAACTACAACTAAATGTCAAGTTTTTTGCCTGAATTTCTTCGGTCAGTTGGGTCCAAATTTGCATTCAATCGAAAAAATTGTGGAAAAGTTTAAGCCAACCGGGTCTATAGAAGATGTGAAAACACCAGTCCACAGCTCGTTCTTTTGTTAGCTATAGTGTGGCTGAAGAGCGTTCCACCTCAACTCGTTGTCGTGCCCAACAATTTCACTTCTCACGCCAGTCGTTGATGATCATTATGCATAAAGATTTGTATTTACACCCTTACATTCTTACAAGGTGCAATTGACTCGATGAACTAAATCCTCTTGACCATTTCAAGTGTCGTCCAGTGGTCAGTATGGAGGCAAGAAATAGTAACAATGGATGATGAATTTTGGAAGAAAATCATCTTCAGTGACGAGGCACATTTTCACCTCAGTGAATTCTTCAATAAGCAGAATTTCCGCGTTTACACAGCTAACGAAACAATGGCTCTTTTGCGCGACAAATTCAATAAACGTGTCACTCACTTGGTGGCGATATTAATTTGACACCGTTTGACTTCTTTCTTTAGAATTATTTGAAAGCCATTAAAAATTCAAGACCTAAAGGAATAGATAACGGAAAATTTGGATCATCAGATGGATGTGGCCGCCAATGTTACGGAGGCCACTTGACCGATATCTTGTCCCATATGATATATTCACGATTAAATTGAGCCATAAAGCCTTATTGAATATCTTAAAAGAAAACAGCTTTAACTTAAATCATGTGATTTTATCTTACTTCCAAGCTTTCATAAACCACGTAAATAGCAAGAGAGAGAATTATCAAAAAACTGATTTTTTGTATTTCCACGTTTAAAAAACTTATTTTTAACCAATTTTATAATTTTTTTCAGTACTTCTGCAAAATTATCGTTGTCTTGCTGTGTAAAATGTAAATATTTTGGTTTAAATACAAAACTTGAAAATTGTCACCGTTTTTTAAACTTCTAAGGCCGTTTTGGCAATATCTTGCATTTTTTGTTTTTTTCGTTTTAATTTCTTTTCCTTTTTGTTGAATTAATTTAGTTTACTTTTTTCAAAATCGGTCATTGAGCATATTTTCATATATTTATTTTGTGAATAATTAATTATAATGATAATTTAAAAATAGACGAATTCAAAATATCATTTAAAGACCTCTTCAAAAATTGCTAAAATCAAACAAGTTTAATCTTTATTTTGAAGATTGTTTCAAATAATGTGTTCTAAAAGTTACAAAATACGTTTTTTTTATAAATCTAGCAAATTTTAAATTTTAAGCAGAAAATAATTTTATAAAAAAATAAAAATTTGATTGGTGAAAGTTAAAAATAAATCAGTTTTTTTGAGAATATTTAAATGTCGAGGTCTTTGAAAGTTATCGAGGTCTTTATAGTATTATAACTACTACAAACACTACTAGATCAATTCAAAAGTAATTCATATATTTATTTTTGTAGCATAATGTCAATTATTGCATACTTTTCAAGGCCCTTATCTAAATTTAAATTTAAAAAAGAGGCTAGGATACGACCCACACCGATAACTTCCCATCCCGTTTGTCAATTTGTCTTGCTTAAAAGTTTGTAGGTTTTCGTGTTGTGTTAAAAAAGTCGTTTATCTCAAAATCTAGTTTTGTTAACGAGATTTTCAGTCGAAAACCATTTTTTATCAATTTTAGTAGCATTTCTTAAAAGTTTTTATTTCGTGTAGATATAAACAAATACAAATTGGATGAACAATATTAATTTGAAGTCAATACTCGTATCTGCTATTGTTGGCGAGATACCCAGGACCGAACATCAAAATTTTTACCGAATTTGTGTACTATTTTTTATAGATTATATTTTTTTATGAAAAAACGAACTGTTGGACTCTTAAAAAAAATTATTGAATATCGTAAACAATATTCTTGTGAGATAAAATTAGATTAAAGCCAATATCTAAAAGTTTTGAAGAGATAATTGAGTCGAAAATTAATTTTTACCAACTTTTATTAATTTTTTTTTTAGGTTTTTATTTTTGTAAAAAAAATGTCTATTTGATTTTGCTTAAAATTTTACCAGATGTTGAAAAGGTTTTTCTTCGTTGCACTAAATTGTTTTGGAGATAAAATAATTTTTTGTTCGTACAATTTTCGAGGTGACAAATATTTTTTTTTTAACAAAGCAGTTTAAAAAAAAGGTGAAAATTTTGATTAACCCTAAATATCTCATGAACCAATGACGCTAGAGACTTGAATTAAATTTTATATTATATATTGTAACGTGATACAAAACAATTATATTTAAAAAAAAAAAAAAACCAATTAACGGTTTTTTTTATAAATCAAAAAAACTGAAAAAAAAATGTTCACTTCGAAAAGTTTACGACTAAAATATGATTTCATTTCCAAAACAATTTTGTGCAATGAAGAATAATGTTTTTGACATCTGATAGAATTTTGAGAAAAATCGAATTGACAGTTTTTTTACAAAAAATAATAACCTAAAAAAAATAAAAAAAAAGTTGGTAAAAATTGAGTTTTGACTCAAATATCTTTTCAAGACTTTGAGATATTGGCTTTAAACTACTTTTTTTTTTCAAAAAATGTTGTTTTCAACATTCAGTAAAATTTTGAAAAAAATAGAATTGACAGTTTTTTTACAAAAAATTAAAAACCGAAAAAAAAATTAACAAAAGTTGGTAAAAATTGATTTTCGACTTAAATATCTTTTCAAAAATTTGAGATTATGGCTTCTAACTAATTTTAACTTATAAGAAATATTGTTTTCAACATTAGGAAAAATTTTGAGAAAAATCGAATTGACAGTTTTTTTTACAAAAAATAAAAACCTAAACAAAAAAATTAATAAAAGTTGGTAAAAATTGATTTTCGGCTCAAATAGCTTTTCAAAAATTAAAAATATTGGCTTCAAACTTATTTTATTTCACAGAAAATATTGTTTTTTATATTCAATAATTTTTTTATAAAAATCCAACAGTCCGTTTTTTAATAAAAAAAATAAAATCTACAAAAAATAGAACGCAAATTTGGTAAGAATTGATACATTTAGACAAACTTTTAAGCAAGACAAATCGATAGACGGGATGGGAAGTTATCAGTGTGGGTCGCATCCCAGCCTCTTTTTTATGTTTGATATTAAACAAGAAAATGTATACATTCTTTTTATACAATTAAAAATATTTATTTTATGAACCTGGTACATTCTGTATTTCAGACATAACTTAAACAAAAATACTGTTTAAATTGGTGGGATTTTTTTTTAATTTTATTTTGTTTAAATTATTTTATTTTATTTTATTTTATTTATGATATGATTGTTCAATGTTACATTTATGCCATAAGTTTTTGAAAGTATACAGTAATTCATAAAGTCAAATATTTTGAAAAATGAAAAGTTTATACATACATATGATTTTCAACATTATATTATTTATGTATGTTTTGTTTTGAACTAGGATTGTCCTTAGGTACTTTTTTACTATTTTATTATATATTTTTGTTTACACTTATTAACTGAATTTTTATAATTTTATTATTGAAAAAAAAACAAAGATGGATTTATTTTAACTGTTCTTAATTTACAAGAAAGTCTGCTTATAGTTTTGAAATTTAAGCAATTTTCAGAGTTTATTAAAATTTTGATTAAATTTGATTAAAGTCAAATTCATTCGAGCAGATAAAATCAAAATTTGAAATGGTTGATATAAAATAAATTAATTTATATAAGTAACGCATGGTTGAACTAATCGCAATCGATTTCAAGTAGCAGTGTAGGTAGGTACATACATTTGTGCGAATCTATATACATACATTTTTAAGTAAAACGAAAATACTGAAAACTGAAAACCATTATCAAGTATTAAACTGTCCAAGGACATCCGAATATCCTTTTGCTTGAGGTAAAATCAGAATCAGAGTGCCATGTCGAAATAAAAATTGACGTTCGATTTGTATAGTCTGATGATATCTCATAGAAGAACACCTACACTCAGAAATTATTTTACAAAAGAAAAACATTTGAGTTCTTGAGTTTTGTGCGTATTATCTATGTACTGTACATATACATAACATAGAAGAATTCAAGTTGCAAAAAGATCCTTATAACATAGGAAAAAGCATATCTAAGTCCAATTACTTCATGAGAGAGCATTTATGTCCGTCCTGTGAGTCGATACGAGTTGAGTAGAGTAGAGTCGAGTTCTGACGTCAAGCACCCACTTGTCGTTCAGATTAAGTCATCCAACTCAAATCCCTGAAACTACATAGTATAAGTACACAAGAGTCCTTGTTTAACTTATTTATTACAGTGAGTTTGGTTTGGTTTGGTTTTCTTGTTTGATTGAATGGATTTATTATTTTGGCAATAAATTTTGATGTGATGAGTTCAATATAGCTCTAGCTAAAAATTTTGCTTTTCAGAACTCAGTTAAACCACAACGAAGTGGACCGATTTGATTGATTTCAGCAAATAATAGAGTTGTCGGCAAAATCGGATTTATATTGATAGATTATGTTCGTATTACAGATGTTGGTACACGCTACCGGGGCCGCCGGTATAAGGGATAGAGTGAAGAATATAATGCTCAGGAATAAAAGTTAATATTCAGGAAACTCCATAGTCCAGAAATAATTTATTTCAGATTTCGAATGCGAATATTTCCGGACAATGCGAATAATTCTCCAAACTTCAAGAAGTATTTGTCAAATAAATTTTGTTTGCTTAGAAGCTTTTACAGAGTACCTATGTATATAACATCTGGTTTTCTGGTTTTTCTATACCTTAGCCGAGTCAATGTGAGAAATTCTGTGATGTGAAAATGAGGGATTTATATATACTGAAGGTTTTTTGTTTGTATTATAGTTTTATTATTTATGACACAATAAAATACTATTCACTATAAATGTCAATTAAGTGTTTACCATAGAAGCAGCTTTTTCTTTTATTTCAGTATTTTAAAAACGCTCCACTTCAATATTATAAGTTATGTCGTTAATAAGTTGAAATTTGTTCTCTTTCAAAACGACTATAACGTATAGTGGTTCACTGGGGCGTATACGCACTTTATTTAATTTATTGAATTTTCAACAAATTATTCTCTTTTCTGTTGCGTTAGTGGAGCGTGTTGCCAGCTGGTAAATTATAATTTTCTTTCTTAGCATACAAGAAATTGGCTTATTCTTTAATTTATTTGGTGTGAAAAACAAACAAAACAAATACATAATATAAAATTTAATATCAACAGATAAAGTTTTCGAGCTATTATTTATAAAAACACTTTCTGTTTTATAAAAGCTTGAATATTTTGAGAAATGCATTCAAATTATCCATAACCAAGTTAATTAACGATATTAAGGCTACATACATTAATCAAAGAAAATCAGCTTTTGGATTTAAAATCTAGTTTAAAAATATAGTCCATGTTATTTAAATAGTTAAAGTGACTATGTTGTCGTTATGCTTTTGAATGCTTTTTATTGCATTCAACTATTTGATTTTCTAAGTCCAAAACCGTCCGATAATAAAAAACAAAACAAATGCTAAACTATGAAACAATTTGGATAAAGCTGAATTCCTTTCATCAAGACAAATTTTATGGATTCTTCTTCTAACTGTTTTTGTGGTTAAACGAATAAAAGTTATGTTCAATTTGGACTTTCGTTTAAATATTTTTTTTAAAAATAATTCATAGCGAATAGCTAGTGGCTTCAGGATTTAAGTGGAATATGAATTGATCACATTTTTAATATTATGAATGTCTCCCATGAGACAAAGATAAAATCATTCTGTTGATATATAATCTACCCTTCTATTATTAGTAACTTCCCATAAGAAGTTATTGTAATCGATTCGCTTTGTTGAATTAAAAGTTTTGACATTTTTAGACGTTTCAAGGTTTCTAGAATCTAAATAAAAGATTTTCAGAGAGATGTCTGTAAGTGCGTGTGTACGTAAGTACGTCCATGCTTTCGGGAAGCTTTATTCGTCCTCCGTATCTCAAGAACCAGTGGAGATATCAACTTCAAATAAATTGTGATACGAGATAATAATGCAGAAAGGGCTCTCAAACAAAACAGTGAAAATCCTTAACCTAAAATATCTAACGAACCAACAATGCCAGCGATTTGAGTTAAATTTTATATTGTAACGGGTTATCCATTTTGCGGTTTTAAAAGTATAGGGCTGTAATTGGACATCTGTCAAACTAAGTTGTTAAACCAACTTTTTTTTCAGTTGAAAGTCTGACATTTACGAAAATGGATCGTTTAACTATCAGACAACGCATACAAATTGTTAAAACCTACAACAAAGTAGTGATTCTGCCACAGCCACATATGGTGCTTCAAGTAGAGGTTATGGTTTACATAATCGTCCAACTACGCAAGCAATTGGCTAAATTGTAAAGAAATTTGAAGAGATTGCATTGATTTCGGGTATTTTAAGGCCTGTGCATCATTGTTTCGCTAATACCACTGAAAATATCGCTGTAAGTAAAAATGTTGCTAAAGACCAGAATTTGTTGATTTCTCGTCGTTCTCAAGAATTAGGACTGCCTAAGGGACATTATGGCTTATTAACTTCCCATAGGAAGTTATTTTGCATTTGAATCTACCTATATCCATATAGAGTCTAGCTCACAGAGCAACTGAAGTCAGCTTAACATTCACAACGTCGTAGATACGTCGAATGGGTGCTTGAACAACAGGCGATTTACGGCGATTTTCAGTACAAAATTTCTTCTGCTAAGAAGGCCTTCTTTTCACTCGGTGGGTATGTTAATAAACAAAATGGTCGTTTTTGGGGTTCTTAGTATCCTGAAGTAATTGAAGAGAGGCCATTACATCCACAAGAATTCACTGTTTGGTGCGCTCTTTGGTACGGAGGTATGATTGGACCTTACTTCTCCGAAAACAACCATGAAACGACTGTCGCCGTCAATTCGGAGCGTTATGGTCATATGATAACCGACTTTGTTTAAGCCTGCTATTGAAGAATACGACTTGGAGAATATGTGGTGCATATGGATTTATTGCAAGATACAGTTCCTGGCCGCGTAATTTCTCGTCGTAGTGATATCAACTGGCCACCAAGATCATGCGATTTGACACCGCAGGACTTTTTTTTTTGTTAGGCTACGTGAAAGACCGTGTTCATGCAGATAAACCTTTAATTTTTGAGTACTTAAAAACTAAACAAATTATGGCTGCGATACCGCTCAATATGTGTCAAAAAGTGATCGAAAATAACCTCAAAAGAATAGATGCTTTTGCAAATTCGCGTGGTAGTCATTTAAATGACTTCAAACTACATCTATCTATATATAAAAGAAAGTCGTGTTAGTTACACTATTTATAACTCAAGAACGGCTGTACCGATATGGCTGAAAATTGGTGGGTAGGTAGCTTAGAGGCAGGAGACGGACATAGGATACTGTTTATCTCGTTTCACAGCGTTCCCGTGTGATTTGATATAAAACGTCAGTCACTAAAAAACGTGGTATAAAAAAAAAAGAAACAGACTTGGAATAACAAAACGCAAATGACAACTACATATATAATGAACGTATGGGTGACAATTTGATTTTTGTAAGAAATCCATATTAAAACTATTTCTATTAAATAAATAATTAACAATCATAATGTAGTAATGATGGAGCCATTTCCTATTTAAATAAAAAGTGAAGTGAACTGTAAAAGGTGGTAAACCAAAAACGCATCAGACTTGGAATAACATAACGCGCATCTCGAACAGCTAAGTAATTTTGTCTATGAATTAATGGTTGAAAATTTGAGTTGTGAAATAAATTTATAGGTGAATTGAATGTGAAGTTTAATTAAGAATGCCGCGACCAAGACGATCAAATCTTTCCCGACAAAGCGTTAATACAAGAAGGATACGAAACACTACAAATGAAAGGACTAAAGAAGAACAACAAATCGCACGTGAACAACACCGCGTTAGTATGGCTCGACCTCGTGATTCTCAATCACAAGAGCAAAGTGAGGCAGCCCGTGAAACGGCTCGTTTGGAAATGCAAAACCGTCGAGCGAACAACAGAGCTCAACAAATAGATAACTTCCGACGCAAAACAAGAGATTTATCAAGTGCAGATTTGAATGGAGCAGCGTTTCGAAACGATTGCAATACTGATTACAGCTTGCATCCTAGCGTTTGCATTGGGCAAATGGATATTGGTTGTAAGTATTGTGGTGCATTAAAATTTTTCGGAGAAACGCCTGGATTATACTGCCTTAGTGGTAAAATGATATTGTCATTGTTGACTCTGCCACCTGAGCCATTGTATTCATTGCTTTGTGGCGAAACAAATGAATCACGCCACTCAAAAATACAATAGTTGTTTCCAAATGACGTCATTTGGGGCAGATATTTTCGAAGAGCGAGGATTTAATCCGACTTTTAAGGTATTTATTTTTGTTCTTACATAGAATATAGTTAAAGAATAACTGCATTACTCATCCTTACGTATTAAATTTGATAATTCTAAACTCTACTCTCTCACCCAAAAAAGTATTTATGACTCAGATAATATTGACTGGTTTTTATTTTGTAGACAGGACAAGGACAGATTCACCATCGAATTGGATCATTTCTACCTATCAAAGATACACAGCATAAATTTTTACAAATATATTTCATGGGCAACATGGAAGCACAACTTGATCAACGTCGAGAGATCAATACATTAATGAAGCGAGCAATTCTTCAAGACTTGCAGCAACTGCTTCATGAACATCATGTGTTGGTCAGGTTGTTTAAGAGTACTTTAGAGCGCATGCCAAATGATGACTATAAAGTTATCATCAAAGTAGATAAACGACCATCTGGAACACACGAACGCACATTTAACTCTCCAACAATAGATGAAGTTGCCATCCTGATTGTTGGTAAAGAATTGGAAACACGCGATATTGATGGAACTGGTAAGACATTCTTCATGTGAGTAGTTTAAGCCAACATAGAGGTTGCAGTTGCTTCTTCTGGAATAGAAGCCACGTTGTTAGAAGAATGCCGTACGACATTACCTTTAAATGTTCAAACTATCGAAGAACCAACTTGTAATATTGCAAAACACTCAGCAATGTCCAAAGTTTTATCGGCATCGAAAATCGTCATCTGGGACGAAAGCACAATGGCGCATAAACGTGCATTAGAAGCACTTAACTGAACATTGAAAGATTTACGTAATGACTGGAGATGTTTTGGAGGAGTAATGCTTTTACTCTCTGGCGATTTCCACCAAACACTGCCAGTGATTCCAAGATCTACTGCCGACGAAACAAACGCTTGTCTCAAATCTTCGAATATACGAGTATGATTGAGAGTTGCATTGCTTATTGATACATCTGCTAAAGTTTTCTCTGAGCAATTGCTGACTATCGGTAATGGTCAACAATGTATTACCAAACATTATTTCTAACTACAAAAATAACGAATGGTTGAGTGAGCGAGCAATTTTAGCGACTATGAATAAAGATGTAGATGACCTGAACTACATAATTCAAAATAAGATCATTGGAACAATGCATTCATTCAAATCTATTGATTGCGGCACAAATGATGATAAAGCCACCAACTATCCAATTGAATTTTTAAAATCCTTGGATGTGCCTGGCTTATCACCGCACAATTTACGCCTAAAGGTTGGCTCCGTAGTAATTATGCTTCAAAACATAAACCAAGCAAAACTGTGCAACGGTACGCGTTTGGTGGTTAGAAAATTTATGAACAATGTAATTTACGCGAAGATACTGTAAGGAAAATGCAAAGGTGAGGAAGTTCTCATTCCGAGGATCCCGATGATGACAACCAACATGCCGTTTGAATTTAAAAGACTTCAATTTCCGATCCGTGTTGCAGCATTTCATGACCATCAACAAATCACAATGCCAACCCTAAAAAATTTGTGGTTTGAATCTAGAACATCCATGTTTTTCCCGTGGTCAATTATATGTGGCATGTTCACGGGTCGGAAAACCATCTGCGTTGTTTGTTTTCGCGCCTGATAATAAAACAAAAAATGTTGTGTATCACAAGGTACTTAAGTAAAGAGCAATCTATGTACTAAAATATAGATACAGGGTGTATTCATAAACGTCAGCCTAACTAAGAACTGCGTTATCTGCATTCATAAAGTCAGATCTTCGAACGAACTAACCTAGTCGAACTGCAGTACCTACCGTTCATAAACGTCAGACTGTCGTCAGCGTCGCGTCGGGCAGATTGTGCAGCTGAATTTGTTTGGCTGCAGAAAGAGCAAGAATTATTAAAATAATTTTTACAACAACAAAAAAGACGAAGTTGCACTGACACGTAAAGAATGTAAGTAATAGCAAATATTTTGTTAATTTTTTGATGAAATAATTTAAATTATTGTTTTTAAAGGGACGATGAAAGTACTGTAGGTACTGTGTTGACAACTAACAACATTAAACTTTTACTTATTACGCGCATAAGCCATTTTGTTTTGTTTGGCAGCCATTTTTCTCTGACGTTTATGAATTCTGTTTACATACAAATCGGACTAAGTCAGACCTTTTTGTTTACTGCAGACATTCTGCATTGGGAGTGCGTTCACAAATGCATCAGAAAAGAAATGCGATTGTACTAGCGCAGATTTTTTGCGTTTATGAATACACCCACAATAATGAATGATTAATGTAGGTACTTGATTTTTTTTTGTATTATCTAACAAAAAGAAAAATATAAAATTAAAAAATCTGCTTATTTATTTCCTTTAAGGCGGAACAGAGTTCGTCGGGTCAGCTAGTATATAATAAAAAAGAAATATCATGAAAAATGATATTTATATGTGTTTTTATTTATGTTTACTTTTGAAACCGCGAAATGGATAAACCTTTATATAAAACTTTTTCATTTGAGTTAAAAAATATGTTTGGTATGCAGTTACTTAGAACTTATTAATATACGTTTTACGTTTCAATTTCGTAAAAACTTTCCAAAGAAAACATTTTTAATATTTTTTTTAAATCAAAAAAACGATGATATTTTTGATATTTGTGCAATATTGAATTTGGTTAATTAGTTCTTGAGAATTTGTAACTATTTTTTGTAGATTTTATTTTTTATGAAAAAACGGACTGCTGGATTTTTATACAAAAATTACTCCATGTCGAAAATAATATTATCCGTGAGATAAAATTAGTTTGAAGCCACTATTTTTAATTTTTGAAAAGATATTTGAGTCGAAAGTAAATTTGTACTAAGTTTTAGTATTGTTTTTAGGTTTTTATTTTTTGGAAGAAAACTGTCATTTCGATTTTTCTCAAAATTTTACCAGATGTCAAAAACGTTATTCAGCTTAAATGAAAAGGGCTTGTTTCACGTCATATTATATAATATACAATTTAATTCGACTCGCTAGCGTAATTGGTTCGTAGGATATGTTGGGTAAACCAAAATGTTCACCTTTTTTAACTTCCCATAGGAAGTTATTGTAATGGGTCCGATTCTCCGACATCTCTCTAAAAATCTTTTATTTCGACTCTAGGGACCTTGAAACGTCGAGAAATGTCAAAATTTTAAATTCGACAAATCGGACCGATTACAATAACTTCCTATGGGAAGTTAGAAATTAGCGAAAATAAAAAAATATATCGGTTTGTTTTTAAAAAAAATCAAATTTTCGATTTTTGACCAACAACTTTTTATGGGGGCTACAATTGTGATTTTAAGGCTTAACAAAAATTGAAAAAAAAAACACCTAACGCGAATCTGAAGAACTTTATTTCCAAACTTGAAGTCAATCGACCCAATTCTTTAGGCTGCAGGAGCCGGGAAAAACAGGCAGACAGACGTCGCGTCGCAAGTAAAAAGAATACAATAAAAGTAAACTAGCGTGTTATTTTAAATAAGAAAGTGTTGTATTCATATTATTGTATGTATAGTGATATGACATTTAATTATAAGGTTATCCGAATGAAAAACGTCAAAAACACTTTTTTAAAGAATGTTTTTAAAGAAAAAGAAAATTTAATTTTATATATGAACACAGTTTAAAGTGTTATGCTGAACGCATTATGTTTCAGTAATAGGTTAAATTGATTGGGATATATTGTACTATCGCAAAATGGTTGCAGAAAGTCATAACTCTTAGAAACCGGTATGAGTTTGTAATAGAAAAATTAATTAGTTCGAAAAGAAAAGTTTCAAACATAGATTTTGACAGCTGTATGCTGAACGTTATGGAAATATTTTGAGTTCATATTGAAAAGTAAGAAACATATAACAAAAGTATATTATGGTTCAAATAAAAGGAAACAAAATTAATATTAATGGAGAAAGTTGGTGTTTTGTATTAAGTCTGTAATTATATTTACGTTACGTGGTATTAATTTTCTTTGATACTTTGCTTTTTGTTTGCATTTAATACCATATCCTTAAAATAGTTTAAAATTCATATATTTTATACAAATAAAATTGATAAATTATCATCTTTGTTTCTTTTTTGTTTTGTTTATAGACAGTTTCACACACAACATCAACATTGTACATAATAAAGGTGTCTTTGTTTTGATTTGCTAATCTCTATACAACAATTACATTTAATTTATAATTATTTATTTATACTCGTAGTATATTTTATTTTAATATGTTCTCATTTTCTGCTTGCTTTGTTTTGTTTTGTTGTTATTTTTATATTTTTTAATATCAATTTAGACCTATTACGCGATTAGTTAGTTAAGTTATCTGTATTATCATTTCTTTGACAAAGGATACTAATAAAAATGTGTAAAAAAATATATCAACTAAATAAGTATTATTATGGCGTCTATCATTATTTATTATTCTCCCCGATAAAAGACTGATATACAAGTACCATATACATACATATACATCATACTCTCGTAGCATTTTACCTAATCACATTTTCTTTCTAATTTTTATTTCTATTTTTTTTGTGTTGACTGATGAAAAATAAAAATATTAAAAAATCCTTACTTCTATATCCTTATATCCTGCGCTGCTACCAGACATTATTTTATTTATTTGTAAAATTTGCGCATCAGAGAAATTTCATATCAATAATAATAATAATCCAAGAGTTTCATCTTCGTTATGCTGCCGGATGCAGATTGTTTGAAGAAGATTGATATCGTTTCATCTCATTATACTTTAAAACTTAAATTCATTGACAATTATTTGACAAAGAGATCCTTGAGTGTGGAGCAGAGGGATGTGTCGCACGTATCCTTGCTGTCATCTTCTTCTGTTCTGCTAAACCAGTTCATTGTGGCTCGTGCTGTCGATGGGATTCTACTTCGTGCTCCTCGGTCCTTGGGTACGGCGCCTTTGCTTGATGATGAGGATGTAGTGCCTGTGCTTCTTCGCAGGAAACCCTCGATGGCTGATCCAATAACAGTGGGGTCCATCATGCCGCCTTTTGAGTCCCATTTTGATTTTGGCTTCGGTTTGGGTTTCTCTTTGAGGATGTCTTTGTTCTGTAGCCTTTCTAGGACATCCTTTGACATTGCCATGGCTGTGCTTTTCTTTCGAATGCTCTTCTTTCGGGCCATGGGCTGGTGTCGGTTGGTGAGCCACCCCGATAGAGCGGCTCCTTTGTCTTCGGCATCTGATACAAATTGTTTGGCATTTTGCAGAAGTGACACATCGAAGCTATTAGATCGTGTGGACCTTCCAACATTGGGATCGAGTGTGTTGCTGGTTGTACTGTGGTTTGATGAGCCACCGGGACTGGCTTTAGTCTTTGAAAAACTGGGGGATTCGTCACATTTGTGTATCTCAATGGCGGACGATGTCAAATTACTAAAAATTGTGCTCAAGTCTGTGCGGCTTCCCAGGAAGCCAACACCAGGTGATTTTTTCTTTCGCTGCGATGGGGTTCGTGAGTTTGGCAGAAGGCATGGGGAAATTATTGCTGGATGTTCAGAGGCGCGTCTAAAGGCTGGAGTTGGTGACACACCGGCGGGAATTACTTCTGAATATCTTCGATTTGTGTATCTTTGTTGGGTGCTGGCTCCAGTTTCATTGACTGTTTCAACTTCACAAACTTTCTCATTGCTTGTTGTCCATAGTTTTAAGCGGGCTTTTCTCGACTGAACTATGTCATCCATTATATCCAGTTGGAGATTGTGAATACTTCCGATTGGGTCCGTAGATGGGGGCCCTGTGGATGCACTGCTCTCTCGACGGGAACTCAATACACGTCCGCTATAAAATAAATGAAAAAAAATATAAATTATAATTTTTCTTCGGTAATTTGGTACAATAGAGAAGTTTTTGAATATTTGATTAATTTTGTTATTGTTCAAAAAACATTTTGATTTAGAAGACCACAACTCTTAGAAATATTTAGATTTTACTATTAATTCTATCTTTCATCATTTGAAGTCTAAAAATCTCCATCTACATCTTCACAGAGCTAATGTTTGCAATGAATAGTTGTATTTTCAATTTTTATTCCTTCGAAAAAAAAATAATAAATCAAAATAATAAATAAAATATTTTGCAAAATGAAATTCAAATTCAAATGAAGTGAATTTCTTCTTTTCAAAGCACAGACATTATTTTATAAATAAAAAGATTCAATTGCTTCTTGAACTGAAAATTATTAATAATTAATTATGATATTTTGGTGAAAATATTTTATTATTTAAGTAAGGTTGCAGTTCTAAATGTTTAAAAGCTCTTTTGTTGAAATTCTACTTTCTAAAATCAAGTTTTCAAATTTCTGTTTTCAAAATCTAATTTTCTTAAAACCCTTTTCTTAAGTTCTGTTTTTCTGTATATTTCAATAAGTATGAAATTGCTAAGCTATTTTTCAAACATTTGCCAAATTTTTAAAAAGTGACTTTTTAAAATAAGAATTTTGTTTATTGAATCTTGGCAAAGACATTTTAACCTAGTTAGAATTTAAGCAACAAACATAAAACATCGTAAGAATGTTGATAAACAGAATCACCGAAAAACCGAATGAAAATATTTTTTTTACCAGCCATGAAAATATAAACTGTCAAAATGTTTTCAAGAACAATGACATAAGAAATCGATGCAATCAAATTGTAAAGGTTTGGCCAAATTCTAGTATCTTTGATAGAAGTGCTATAGAATAGACAGAACTTATTTATTTAAATGTATTATATGACATTAATTATCTAACACAACGAAGTTCATATAACTTTCTTTGCCAGCTTCGTAGTAGCGCATTCTGGTCATTCCAATATTCCAAAATTGGTCAAATAACATTATTCCTTAACTCTTCCTTACAAAAACGAGTCCAATGCAACCAATAGACATTGCCAAAACTGCTGATATCCTGATTCGAAATCGATTGTGGCATAGGATGTGTGGCTCAAAAACAACTAAACTCTTTATTTTCACGCAATTTAGATTTAAGAAAACTTTATTAATGTTTTAAATTGTTTTCATAAGATTTTTTCTAGGAGAAACAGCAATTATTAAGGTTCTAAACAACAAACCTTGAGTAAGAGATCGCAAACTTGATATTAAGGTGCCTTTAAATGAATTCCTGAAACTCGTCTTTAATTCCATCTTGTTTTTTTAACGCACATAAATAGTGTAAGGCTTTCTTAAAGAGTCTTTTTTAACTTTCCATAGGAAGTTATTATAATCGGTCCGATTTGTCGAATTGAAAATTTTGACATTTCTCGACGTTTCAGGGTCCCTAAAGTCAAAATAAAAGATTTTTAGAGAGATGTCTGTGGGTGCGTATGTGTACGTACGTTCGCGAAGTTTTTTTCGTCGTTCATAGCTCAAGAACCAGAAGAGATATCAACTTCAAATAAATTTTGTTATACAGATAATAAGGCAGAAAGATTCAGAAAGGGCTCTCAATAAAATTGCGTGGGTGTTTTTTTAACAAAGCAGTTTAAAAAAAAGGTGAAAATCTTGGTTAACCCTAAATATCTCATGAAACAATGACGCTAGAGACTTGAATTAAATTGTATATTATGTATTATAACGTGATACCAAACAAATATATTTTTGGAAAAAAATCCAGTTAACGGTTTTTTTTTGTCTATTTGAATTGCTTAAAAGTTTGTAGATTTTTGTGTTGGGTTAAAAAAATTGTAAGTTGAATTATTCTTACAAATTTTAAAATTACCAACAATATTTTTCATATAAAGAAAAAGTTTAGTTTAAAAATTTAGTTTTGTTAAATAGATTTTTAGTCGAACAAAATTTTTTAACAATTTTAGTAGTATTTCTTAAATTTTTACAAATTGGATGAATGAAATTAATTTGAGAGATATCAAGAACCGAACATCAATTTTTACCAAATTTGCGTACTATTTTTTGTAGATTTTATTTTTTTTATGAAAAAACGGACTGTTGGACTTTTATAAAAAAAAACTACTGAATATCGAAAACAACATTTTCGGTGGAATAAAAAGAGTTTGAAGACAATATTTTTAATTTTTAAAAGCTTTTTGAGTCGTAAGTAAATTTTTACCAAGTTTAAGTATTGTTTTTTTTGTTAGGTTTTTCTTTTTTGTAAAAAAAATAGACTTTCCAAAAAATTTAACTGAGTGTTGACAACAATATTTTGTGAAAAATAAAGTAGTTTAAAGCCAATATCTAAAAGTTTTGAAAAGATATTTGAGTCGAAAATCAATTTTTACCAACTTTTATTCATTTTTTTAGGTTTTTATTTTTTGTAAAAAAAACTGTCAATTTGATTTTTCTCAAAATTTGTTCAAATGTTGAAAACAATATTTCTTGTAAGTTAAAATTAGCTGGAAACCATAATCTCAAAGTTTTAAAAAGATAATTGAGTCGAAAATCAATTTTTACCAACTTTTGTTAAATTTTTTTTAAGTTTTTATTTTTTGTAAAAAAACTGTTAATTCGATTTTTCTCAAAACTATACTGAATATTGACAACAATATTTTTTAAAAGATAAAATTAGTTGAAAGCCATAATCTCAAATTTTTGAAAAGATATTTGAGTCGAAATTCAATTTTAACCAACTTTGAGTAATGTTTTTTTTAAGTTTTTATTTTTTATAAAAAAAACTGTCAATTCGATTTTTCTCAAAATTTTACCAGATGTTAAAAACTTTATTTTTCGTAGCACAAAATTATTTTGGAGATAAAATCATTTTGTATTCGTAAAATTTTCGAGGTGACAAATTTTTTTTTCTGTTTTTTTGATTTATAAAAAAAAATGTTAATTAGATTTTTTTCAAAAAATATACTTGTTTGGTATCACGTTACAATATATTATATAAAATTTAATTCAAGTCTCTAGCGTTTTTGGTTCGTAAGATATTTAGGGTTAACCAACATTTTCACCTTTTTTTAAAACTGCTATGGTAAAAAAAACCGCCCACGCAATTTTCTTGAGAGCCATTTCTGCATCTTTCTGCCTTTTTATCTGTATAACAAAATTTATTTGAAGTCGATATCTCTTCTGATTCTTGAGCTATGGATAACGAAAAAAACGTCGCGAACGTACGGACGTACGAACGTAATACACACGCACGCACAGACATCTTTATACAAATCTTTTATTTCAACTCTAGGGACCTTGAAACGTCAAAATTTTCAATTTGACAAATCGGACCCATTACAATAATTTCCTATATGCGAAGTTAGAAACGATTTCTATTTGACTTTTAAAATATTTATTTAAACTTTTAATTGGTTTACTTCATCAATATAAAACCAATCGCAAAATAAATAAATAAAAACTGAATAATTAAACAAATAAAACACGAATGTATTTCAAATCAAAAATTATTATAAACTCAAATAAATTATGCAAATGTAAATTTCTGCAAGAAGAAGCATCAGAGGTAAGGTAAGCAAATATTCATAATTTTATAATGCCTAAGGTCTTGATACTCATTCCTAAATCAAAACCAAATATCTATATTTTTTATAGGAAAATATCAATCAACCCCTTAGCCACAAATTAGCTAACATTGAACGACCATCAGTTGTTGTTGTGTTTTTGTATTATTACTCTTTTTATTTGTCTGACGATTTCTGCATACATGCGAGTAAAATCAAACAATGAAAAATAGATGATTTGAGATTGAATAGAACAAAGTCAGATGCATCGACCGACCGACCGCCCTGTGGTTTTGTAGAGTATTTTGTTATATGATCAGCAAAACTTTGAACATAAATTTACATAACGACAACTTTAACACGACTGAAATTCAACCCACCGCAAAATGTCCGGAAGCTGTTTGCGGTTATGTTTTGCAAGGACCCTATCATTGCCAACATATACCGACATGCATATACTGTGTATAACCATTAATTTTCGACGTTAGCGTGAGCGATGTCAAATTTACATTAATTCTGCTACTGTTCCTGATGTTGCTGATGTTGATGCTGTGAGTGATGTGCTAAAATGCTGAGTATAGAGTACTCGTACACATAAGTATGTACTCTATATTCTGTTCTATTGGTATTGTTATAGTTTTGAATTTGCATTCAGAAATGTGTGATGTATACTCGTACGAGTGAATTATGCAAAACTGGACGGAAAATGGTGTATACGAAAATGGTGTTGTTAGATACGTTGTTCAACACGGCCGGCATCATATTCCAACAAATATTTTCCATAGTTTGATGGGATGTTGAAATATTACACAATGTGTTACGGACTTTTTTTCTCATAAAACAAAGCACCAAGTGCTTAGGAAAAATGTGTTTGTATTAACATTTTTTTAGAGTTTCCGATTGACTAGCCTTTTATATCCTCTATAACTGCGAGATTAACACTAGAAGTGTTTCGATACAAAACTTCTAAACTACTAAAATGCCGGCTTAAAGCTTTAATGAAGCCTAGCTATTCAGCCTTGAATCAGAGTGCATAGGAAATAACTTAGTATCAAAAAAAGGTTTATGTTATGCTGGTTATGTATATAAAATATGTATTTCATGAGGAATCGGAAATACTTGATTGATTAATTGTAAAAAGACCATTCATATTTTTCCTTGAAAAAAACTATTTATATATTTTGGGATGTGTAAGATTTTTGAATTAACTGTAAAAAAAACAGATTAATAATTATATATTTAAAGTATACAAAATTTTCGATATTTTAATTTAAGTATTTGAAAGATGTCTTTCTTGTTCTTCATTTTGTAGGAAAATATTTTTAAATAAATTGTACGACAAGGAAGAACTGCTGCTTTATCCAAGGAGTGTTTTTGAAAAAAAGATTTAAATGTATACCGGTAAAATAAGTTTACATTCAAAAATACAAATGCCACTGAATTTCTAAAAAGAACCTTTATTTTTGTTGAGTTAATTAATTTTTTGTATATACAATTTTTCATATTATTTTAGAAACAATTTTGAAATGCAGTTATTTAGTACTTACAAAATATAAACATTACGGTTGAATTTATTTAAAATTGGTGACATGTTTTTAAAGTATTGAATTTTGGAAAGAAAAATGTAATATCTTAAAAATATAATTTATCGAAATTATATATTTCACATCCAAAGCAGCCAAACTAATTAAAAACATTTTAAAGAAAAGTTCATAAAAATCTATTAGGCCGTTTTGGAGAAAATTACGAATGTCCGAATTTGTACCATAAAATTTGTCTAATTCAAATATAAGTATTTCAAATCGTAGATCCCAATTTCGAGGAGATATGTTGTAGCAGGAGTGGGGTTCGTAAATTTTACGTATCGTAGTAGAACCGCGAAGTGAAGATAGCTTTATCGAAATTGAAGTCCAACAAAGCTGCTGGAGCTGACGTCATCGCTAGCGAATTATTCAAAGCAGAAGGCGATATGCATAAACTCATCTGTAAAACATGGTCGGAAGAAAGCATGCCCGATGAGGGGAATCTTGCCTAATACTCAAGAAAGGAGACCCTCTGAATTGCGCCAACTGCAGAGGCATCAATATTCAAACATCGCATATAGAATTTAGAATACTTTCTGCCGTATTATGTGAATGTCTGATGCCATTCATCAACAACCTGATATTTTTATATCAGTATTGCTTCAGCCCGCGAAAGTCCACCATTGACCAAATATTAACATTACGGTAGAGTTTGGAAAAAAAAACAGGAACTTCGAATTGATATCCACCATCTCTTTATCGATTTTAAAGCTGCGTATGACAGCATCTATAGGGTAGAGCTTTCCAGGCAATGTCTAGTTTTGGCTTCCCTGTCAAATGAATTCTTTTGGTTAGGTCTAGGTCGGAAAGTACCTCACCGATGCATTTGATATCAAAAAAGGTTTTAAACATGCGACTTCTTCAACCTCAGTCTGGAAACAATTGTGCAGAACTCAACCGTCAACATTAGAGGCACAATCTTTCAAGGGGCCATCCAATTACTCGGAAACGACTATGATATTGACATAACATGGAAGATCAAAGCGTGATGTCATTAGTGCGTTTTGAGCATTGCGACGGAAGCGGAGAAGATGGTTGTAGTGATCAATGAGGGTAAGTCCAGGTATATGCTATTATTAAAAAAGGACATTAAACGACGCACGACGCACGTCTTGGACAAAACGTCACCATGGGTAGCAATAACTTTGAAGTAGTTAAAGTCTTTGTCTACCTAGGCACCGCTATAAATTCAGACAACAAAACCAGCGCTAAAATCAAACGAGGAATAACTCTTGCAAATCACTGCTTTTTTGTACTTACTTGGTAGGTAATTGAGTAGTAAAGTCCCCTCTCGAGCATCTAAAGTCACCATTTATAAGACGCTCATACCTAATCCTGGTTCTCATTTATGGCGCTGAGACCTGGACCCTGTCAAAGAAAGAGGAGTTCGCTTAGGATTCTTCGAGAAGAAAATTCTTCGGGTTATTTTTGGACCCTTCTGCATTGATAGAGAGTCTACGAACTGTACGGGCTGTACAGCGACACTAACCTGGTTAAAGGAATAAAAGTCCAACGACTTAGATGGCTGGGTCATGCAAAGTAAGGTGACATTAACGCTTCAGCACGGAAGGTCTTCCAATCCAATCCCGAGGGACGGTGCTGTAGAGGAAGACCACGACTCAAGAAGCGCTAGTAGGTGGAAGAGGACCTCAACCAATTTGGATGGGGCGGTCCCTAGCTGGTTGGAGACGCCTGTTGGTTGAGACACAGGTCCGTCCCCTAGGCTTTGGCTGAAGCGGCAATGACAGACAGGCAGATAGACGTTCTTCAGAAACGCACACGGTTACGATTTTTTAAATTATTTTTCAGTCCAACAGCAGAAATGCATTTACTTTTATTAGCCGGGAAGGTGTTTCACGATGACCCAAAAGTGCAATATATTTGGCAAATTTTTACTATTTTTGTATAGAGAATTTTAAAAATTTAAATTCGTTGTTAAAACGTTAATCATTCTATTTTAAGGAATGGTGCAATTTTACTTTCTTAACTGTCAAAAGATGACAGCTGCCCAAATAGTTTGCTTTCAAAATAAAACTTTATTTGCCGTAACAGTAATTTTTAACTTTTAAGAACAATTTTTTGGAACATGTAGTAACTATGTATTTTGTTTTTTTAATTTAGCTTCTTTAAAAATAAAAAAATGAACCGTAGAACCGTTATTTTGTTGTTAAGTTTTCTCAAGAACTAATCAACCGATTTCAATTAATTTTTCTGTACAAGCCCTTATACTGTCTCAATAATATTTAATGATCAAAAATGTCACTGTTTTTATTTTTTGGATTTTTAAAAAAAATATTATTTTTTTTCGAAATACGATATCTTGAAAATGGGCCATAATTTTTTAACAAAATTGAAATTTAAAACGTATATATTTAAAAGCTCTAGATAACTGCATACCAAAAATGTTTTTAAAAAAATTTCTAAACCTTAAAATACATTAAATATTTTTAAACAAACTTTTTGGATACATGAGCAACTTCGTGCGACCCAGTGGTGCATTTTATTTACTAAGTGAATGTAATTCCAAACAGACACTTCTTATTGCCTTTCACCTCTCAAGGATTATAAGATCATAAAATTTAATAGGACGACACATCTTCTCTTATCCGTTAGCTTCTCAAATATTATTTTTTCTTAACTTCTTTAAAAAAGCTTATGACAATACTTTCCAATAGAACGACAATATTAGTTTCAAAATCACCGGAATCATCGGTGAATATTGTGACATTTGCATTTGATGTGTCAGATAGAAACACAACTTATTCTTTTTATCATTTTGTTATTATGTAAGTACCTTCCAGTTCATAAAATATTCTTTCCTTTTCTTCTTCACACTATTGAAACATTACCTTTGAGAATAATGGATACTTTTAGGATTGTGTTAGGTGAAGAAGACAATTTTGTTTTCTCTGAGGGCGAGATTGCGACAAGTACAACTTCTTCACTTTGCAGTCACATACAAATTAATGGTAAATTTATTTTATCCCTTGTATACAATTAATGTGTTGACACTTTAAGTTTCTGGAATTTATTAGAGACCATACATTTTATGCTATGTGCTACATTTATTAATATTAAGAAGTATGTATAGTTCTCACTAATAGTGAAAAAAAAGAACATTTATTAATTAACTATTTATAGCTTTAAATGCATAAAATTAACAAATTAACAAATTAAAATTCTGAAAACTACGAATATATTTTAAGTTTGCCTAATAGTTTTCTAGGAATCCCTCTCCAAACTACATTCCAACTTTGAACTTGGAAAGTTTAAATTTGTTCTTATTTTTAAAGTAGCGCGCGGATTTATCTGTAAAATATGTAGTGCAGTATCATACTCCATTTTTTGACTTTCAGCAATAAAATCTTCTCTTTAAAGACAAAAATATAGTCCTTGAGACTCCCTTAAAGTAAGACCGCGTTCCTTCCTTTCCACGTACAATATTATATTTTACAAGTATTTAAATAGGATAACTTCTCAAATTTATGTACGGAGCACTTTACTCTAATGGACTCCTCCACCTATGGCTTTTCAACCTCCGGAACTATAATATTGATCTTAACTTCTACTGCCTTCAAGGTCTCTGCACTCACTTGAAGTCCTTGCAATCATTGGAAAACACGTGCATGTAATGATTGTATAGACTTCAAAAGAATGCACAAGGACTGCAATAGAAGGCAAACATTTCAAAAGAATGTATGACATCTTAGATGTTCAAATGGTAGACATGTGCATTCAAGAGGACACAAGCGTCCACAGGTTTTTCTCAAAACCCACCTCTGTCTATCAACTCCTACTCTCACCTCCCCGTGGTGAACATCGGGTGCCTAGTACCTCAACTGAAGATTGGGTTCCAACCCCAGTGGAAAGTTATTGGGGGCAGCAAACGAGAGAGGTGGGGAAGGTGCGTCCACTATGGCACCTCTCCTTATCCAGACCGCAGCGGATGAATTCCCTAGATGGAATCAACGGTGGCGTCTACAGTTAGAGTAAGGCTGAAATACTTAGTGAACACCTTATAGGGCTTCTACGACTTATTCGGAGCCAAGGCCTAAAAGGAGCGGTTTATCCGGCTCCCCGTCCTTGGAGTTATACTTAGGATCTGGCCCTCCAGGTTGGAGGTTGTGCCGTCGGCGTGACTTCCTGAGCCTCGGATACGGACGGATTTACTGTTGACAACCTAAGCAAACGATTTAAGGACAACGAACTTCGGATATGCACGTGGAATGTTAGGTCCCTTAACAGACCAAGTTCAGCTGAAGAATTAGCAGAGGCCCTAGACTGCTATAAGGCAGACATCACCGCCATCCAGGAAATACGATGGGATGGGCCGGGCAAAAAGAGGATGAAAAACTGCGATATTTACTATGGTGACTGCTACCGAGAAAACCAACAGCGCTTATTTGGATGCGGCTTTGTCATTGGAGCCAGACTTAGGCAACAAGTCTTGAGCTATAGGTGCATCAACGAGCGCCTCATGACCATCCGCATCAAGGCTAAATTCGGCAACATTAGCCCTGATACCTATGCGCGCACGCCCCACAGATGAGAAGGATGACAACACCAAAGATATGTTCTTCGAGCTCTTAGACAAAACATATGAGCAGTGTTCTAGCTACGATATTAAAATTGTCCTGGGCGATTTTAATGCCAAGCTAGGAAGGGAAGACATCTTTGGTGGAATAATCGGACAACACTTCCGACAACGGATTCAGGCTCATAGATTTTGCTGCGGGCGAAACGTCATGGTAGCCAGTATGCGTTTTCCACACCTCAACATCCACAAAGGAACTTGGAGATCTCCAGATCAATCTACCGTCAACCAGATTGATCATATTGTGATCGACGCCAGACACGCTTCCAGGATCATGGATGTCCGAACTTTCCGAGGAGCTAACATCGACTGGGACCACTACCTTGTTGTAGCCAAGGTAACACTTCGGGTTTCCAGGCCCAAGGCAAAACAGGGAGATGCCGGGAGAAGGTACAACGTCGAACGGCTACAATCGCAAGAGATCGCAAAATCCTTCTCCGGGCGAGTTACAAGTAACCTCTCTCGAAGTTCTGTGCCGCCAACACAATGTATCAAAAACCAGTGGCAACATTGCCAAGATGCACTTAGAGAAGCCGCCTCTGACGTGCTGGGTTTCAAGCAACCACCAACAAGGAACCCCTGGTTTGATGAGGAATGTCGGCAGGCAAATGCAGCCAAACAACAGGCACGCAAAGCGGCGCTGCATAAAAGGACGAGAGCTGTAAGATATGGTCGGAAGAAAGCATGCCCGATGAATGGAACCTCAGTATTGTTTGCCCGATCCTGAAAAAAGGAGACCCTCCAAACTGCACCAATTATAGAGCAATCAGTCTACTTAACATCGCTTACAAAATCTTCTCTGCCGTAATATGTGAAAGTCTAAAGCCCATCGTCAACAACCTGATAGGTCCTTATCAGTATGGTTTTAGACCAGGAAAGTCCACAGTCGATCAAATATTCACATTACGGCAGATCCTGGAAAAAACCCAAGAACATCAAATCGACACCCACCATCTTTTCATCGATTTCAAGGCCGCATATGACAGTATCTACAGGGACGAGCTGTATAGAGCCATGTCTAGTTTTGGCATCCCTCCCAAACTCGTCCGTTTGTGCAGGATGACCATGGAGAATTCACGCTGCTCCATAAAAGTTGGAAACAACTTAACAGAACCTTTCGATGTCAAAAAAGGTTTTAGACAAGGTGATGCGTTGTCATGTGATTTTCTTAACATCGTACTTGAAAGAATAGTGCAAAGCTCACACGTCAACACTAGAGGCACTATCTTTCAAAAGTCTGATGACATTGACATAATCGGAAGAACTCAGCGTGATGTCAATGGGGCTTTTGTGAGTATTGAGGCAGAGGCGGCAAAAACAAAGTACATGATGTCGTCAATAAAGGACCTACAACAACGACGTCTTGGTCAAAACGTCACCATCGACAGACGTAACTTTGAGGTAGTCAAGAACTTCGTCTACCTAGGCTCCGCTGTAAACGCAGAAAACAACACCAGCGCTGAGATCAAACGAAGAATAACTCTTGCTAACCGCAGTTTCTTTGGGCTTAGAAAGCAATTGAGTGTTAAAGTCCTCTCTCGAAAGACCAAAGTGTCGCTATATAAGACCCTTATCATCCCCGTCCTGCTATACGGTCTTGCAACGTCTCAAAAAACCTAGACATTTTGCGGCATTTTTGGCAACATCGCGTATGTGATCGGTCCACAAAAGGTGGTTCCTGATGCACACTCCGAGGATGTCGAGATTTTCCGTTTCGTTGATGCAAGTGCCACTCATAAATACTGGCAAAGAGGGTATATCTCACTTTAACGTTACAAGATAGCATTGGGTTTTCGAAGCATTAAATTCAACACGTTTTCTTATTGCCCATTGAACAATGCTGTGTAGGTAAGAATTTAATGAGCTTATCGTATATTGTCGTTGCAGTTCCACATCCGAAGAGGAGGAATGTGAGCCTTGAAATGAATATGAAAAAGTAAGAGTGCTTTCGTCAGCGAAACAATGTATTGGATTAGAAGTAGCAGACAGGAGATCATTTATAAAAATAAAATAATAATAAATAAAGGGTCGGAGACAAAACGGAGCCTTGGGGTACACCAGCATTTACGTGTTTCACTTTCTTTCTATACCATTTTCGATAAGAGAACAAGATGCCAGAATTTATGAAATGCCTTTGAAATATCATTTTACTTTCTCCAAAACGGTGTAAAAATTTGTTCCACTGTTCGGTGAGATGAACCATGAGATCACAAGTGAACCTATTGCTACGAATACCGTACTGCCGGTCATTAAGAAGCTTTTGTTCCTCAAGATATTTCTTAAGCTGATAATTAATCAGCTTTTCAATGACCTTAGAAAAAAAGGGAGGTTTTATTCTTATTAGTTTTTTCGCAACTCACTAAAACCTTAATGGCAGGACTAAATAAATTAATACTGAGTATTTAAATCATATTGAATTTTTTACTTTAGTCCTTAAAGTAAAATGCTGAATAACTTGTTATTGTTTGTATTTTATTTCAAAAATTATCTTTGTTTTTGAAGTTTTTAAAAACGTATAAATTTTATCACTGATAAGAGAAAATCAAAAGTTATACAAATGTGAAACTAAGAAGCCTAACTGGTTTTAAACCAAATAAAAAAACAATAATTTTCTGAAAAGGATTTGAATTATTATTACTTCTTCATTTTGCATTAAGTTATTGTTTCCGTGAACAATTGAAAGCTTTTTGAGAGATAATTAGTTTTATTTAAAAAATAGCACCTTTTTCCATAATGCTACATATTAAAACGATGTTAAAAAATTCTCGAAGAAAGATTTTGTCGACAGTCTAAAAGTTAAGAAGGGCTTTCAAAACTGATAAACTTTTTTGTCTTCTTCAACGTTTGCATGGTTTTTGGCTTGCTGTTTAAATATCTAGATGTTGGCCATCTTCTGATGGAGTGAAATCAATACTCTGATTCAGAACATTTCAAATCCTGCGTTGATTTTGAAACACCTTTCAAATATTATATTTTTGTTTGTATAAAATCCAAAAAAAACTTGTGGCATACAAAAATTGAAAGAGCAAAAAAGTATTGAGTAAAAATAATAAAGAATTCGACTCTTGTGAATTACAAAGTAATAAAGTATACCTAACCTACTCCTACAGTCTTCATATCCCATAATGGTATTTCCAATTTGAAACTGTTTGCCCATATCAGATTTAAGCAAAGGGGTAACCAAACCAAAGTAGGTACTTGTACTTGTGCCTCTACTTTATGCATTTATATAAACTTTATGTTTTAGGTATATTCAAACATATTCAACAGGAAATTGAAACTTATCGAAGTTTTAAATATTATTTGAGTGAAAAGATATTCTATATCATTTGTTTTGCAGCGCACATATCCGTATTATTTAAAAAAAATCAATATGAATTCTTTAAGAATGGAAAATAAAGTTTTTTTTACGCAATTAAAACAAAATATTTCGTATACGAAAACATTCACACTTCCAATTGTATTGACTGTAAAAAGCAAACAACAAATTATTATTCTATCTCTGAAATGACGGAATTAATAGTTTGAGAAAAGAATAGATAAAAATTAATTAAACCTTCAAACCCTTTGATAATGATCAATAAATTAGCCGCATCTAAAACTACAGCCACTTAATAATAATTAAGTTAGATGATGTACATACTACATAATAGGTTCCGAGCAATAGATTCTGCGCCAACCTTCTGGCTTACTCCTTTCACAGTCCAAGTCTTAATGGACTCCAGGAGCACAGATTCATTTATTTATACTAATTATGAACGACATTTCATACAAATATTATTCAATGTTCGTACGATCATTTTGAAAGTAATCATATAAAGTACTTTTCAACTATAACATACATATCTTCAAAATTGAAATAAAATGTCACGTTAAATTCTCTCTACTGTCAATTATTATTTTTTGTTTAATATGACTGTGATCTCTTTTTGATAATGTCCTTTTTCAAAGAAGGTTTCAATCTCCACAATGACCTTCAATAAACCTTTTCTGATTATTAAATAACTAAGTTTAACGGGTACTATAATGCTTCTTTTCCCTCATGAAACTATTTTTGATATTAAATGAAATTAAATGTCACAACACTAGAAGCTTTGTAAGAAATCTCAGTCAAGTCCTAGAGCTTGCTGAAATATTTTGTATATTTTGTTAAATTTTAAAATCCTTGAAAACACTCCCTCCACCCTTCCGGTCCCGTTCTCAATCAATTTTGGTAATGATTTTTCGTGTTCACACAATTGATTTTAGTATCGTTTTAAACAGAATTCCTTCAAAATTGATTTAAAAATACAGAAGAAGAATATCATCCTCTACACACTTTACTATTGAAGCACTATGAAGCAATGACTTTCAAGTTCCTCGCAAAACTTATTTTAAGGAAATTGTTTCTGAATGCGTCTCATTTCCTCTACATCCGTGGAAACAAATTTCGATAGATACTTGTCCCAAACTACTATTTTTCTTTGATACATATACACGAACAAAAACTAAGACGAAAATCTTCTAATAGCATATAAGTAAAATAAAATTATTAAAACACCTATTCGCTTCTATTGAGAGGATTATTACACCCCCATTCGTTACACAAAAAACACACGTGCCTTCGCCTTGCCATGCCTTGATACTGAAAAAAGGCTATACAAGACGTATAGGGATAAGATGTAAGATAATTTGGAATCACAACCCACATTAACTGCTTTTTTGATGGCTTTTTGCAGCAGACAGATGACACTAAGTCCTATAGACCTTCCAATTTTGGAGGGAATAAAGGTTATATGGACCTCTTCTCCCCCCAAAAATCACGTTAATGGCTAAGACAAAGTTTGAGAAACACATTTCATAGTCGGAAAGTGTGTGTTACAATATGAGTGTTCAAAATGTCTTTAAAAAAAGGAAGGCCACGAGATGGGGTGAAGAATTCATGCTCACTCTTTAAGTTTGTGTAAATGAAAAGTGAAGGCCGGAGCGATAGGTTACAATTACAATATTATTAGATTCGTGCTTCACTCAAAAGGAAGGCTGTAACATAATTCGTACTTATAAAATCGCTAAGTTGACAAAAATTCTTCACCAAGGGTTGTCAGAGAATGAGACGTGAAAGTCAGACGCTTTGAGCATAAAAATAAAAATCACATGCAATGCATAATTATGTGCTACTTGAGAAAGCCTAAAAATAAAACTAAAGAGTCTTCCAATAACATATTTTATTTTAATATTTATAAAATAGTTGTTTAATTCGTTGTTAAAATAAAACATTTAAATGAAAAAGTAAAATATATCAGACATTTTCAATGGCACGTTTGCGGCTGAGTGCCGCCATTTTTAAGGGGTTGAATCGATTGCGAAGCATAGGCATAATTTGTATCTTTTATGTGACCATAAATTAAATAGTCAAAGGGTGTTAAATCAAAAATTTCGGTAGCCACGGTCTTGAAACTTCTCTTGAAAAATGCTGGTTTTCTTATACGAAGCTTTGTCTTATTGAAAATAAACGTCGTTCACTCTTTCAATTCTGAAAATAAAAAATTGGTAGCGGTTTTTCGTACGAGTAAGCTCCACGATCACACCGGCATTGTCGGCCCAAATACCGTACCAAAAAATGATACATTAAGCATGAGAAAGGCTTCTAAATGTTTGGATTTTCTGAGCCGAGAATGCCAAAATGATGGTTATCAACGTAGCCTTTTCACTAAAAATGTTTATCTGATAAACATTAGGATCATTTTTATGTATTTCAAGGATACAATCAGCATATACATATATATCCGGCACAGGTGGAGTTCGACCGGCTTGAAAAAGTGACTAATTCCAAAGATCGACAAAAAATCGACAAACCTGAGGTTTCGTCCACAATACGGAATATATTCGTAGCACCAATATTATCCGTTGTTCTTGAAGCACACACACGGTTTTGATTCTTCACAAAATTAACTGGTCACAACAGCTCTCATGTGTCCACAAATTGTATTATTTCTATTGGAGAAGGTGCTTCACGACGATCCAAATGCGTATTTGAGGTGTGTATCGTTTCTATTTTAGTAATTGTGTTTTTAAAAGTTGCCCAAATAGTGGGCTATTTTAAATAAAACCTTTTATTGAAAAACCCTGTGTTTAGCATAGGTACTCTTTATTCAATTTACGTTTTTTTTAAAAGTGTTTCACTTCTGAACCGTGATAGTTCCGGGTCATAGAGACATTCCAAAAAATTCCAAAGCTGACAAACTTGCAAAAAAGTAACAATTTGACTTCTGATGAGCAACAAATGCAACATCGGTATACTACTTGTAAACTTATGCTAAAGCATGAAACCATAGTGGGTCTAATACGACCACTTGTCACCCAACTAAACTTTGCATATACTAAAATATAAGACCCTTGTATATAACCTGTAAGTTTTATTTTCATAGCCCTTATACAAGCTATTATTTTAAAACTTTTTTTAAAAAAATAGCTGACTTGCATAAAACAGCCTTATATTGTTGTTATACAAACTATTGCTTCTCAATTTTCAAAAATTGGACTTTATAGAAGCTGGATTGTTAGTTGGGAAACTAACAATTTGTAAAAGCAATGTTAATGTTTCAAAAATCCGATGAACTTGATTTCAAAGTTCTAAAAACAAAAAAACATTTATAATTTATTTTGAATCATAAATGCGTAAATGCATTAAGGCGATTAACTGAAACCCATGCGTAAGGTTAAAAACAGAAAAAGAGTCTTATACAGGGTTTTTCAACAAGGACGCTACAAAAGAAGAGCAACAGGGACAGCAAACGACACCATATTTCATGCTGTTTGCCATTTCATGATGGAAAGATTTACAAGAGGACAACGAGTCGAAATTATTAAAATTTACTACCGAAATTCGGAGTCAGTGGCTTCAACGTTAAGAGCGCTACGTCCAATTTATGGTCGTCATAATGGTCCTAGCAGATCGACAATTGAGCGTCTTGTGGAAAATTTGAATCCACAGGCACAGTACAAAATGGTCCCGTGCCAGTGAGACAAAGAAGTGCCCGTAGTTTCGAGATTGGTCAGGCAGCAATCCACACGTACTCCATGAGTCATCATTGCATCCCGAAAAAATTACGGTTTTGTGTGTTTTATGGGCCGGCCGGCGGCGGCGTCGGCGGTGGTGAATGAAGATCGTTAACGTTCCATGATAACCGAACATTTTTAGCCCCAATTGGATGATATGGACTTTGTGGAGGACATGAGGTTCCAATAGGACGGCGGCGCGGCGGCGCCGCAAGCCACCAACTATGTTTGGAGAACATGTTATCTCTAGAAATGGTCCAGTCACATGGCCGCCGCGATTTATCGCCGTTAGACTATTTCCTGTGGGGTCTGTGGTCTCTTCCAACAAGCCAGCGACGACTGTTGAACTTCGTACGAATATCGAACGTGAAATTGCAGCAGTATAAATCGATTTATGCTTAAAAACCGTCGAAAATTAGGTTCAGCGTCTGGACTTCTGTAAGCATGCCGTGGTGGCTGTTGAAATGTATGTAACTTATGTGAAAATATTACTGTATACAAATAACAAATCAAGTATCTGTAGGAAAATACGAAAACTCATTTTGTAAATATCTAGAATATATTTTTCATTCGCAAATAAACTCTTCAATTGTTAAGACGCCCTTGCTTTTCTTTTTCCACATTTTTCTCTTCGCCGAATTTCATTTCTGCTCAATAGGTTATGGGCCCAGGCGACCGCATGTGGTAAAAAGAAAAGATTTGAATCGCAGCAATAGTTCGTCACAATTATCAAGATGAGTGCAATGTACCAAATAGAGAAGTTAGAAGAAAAGAATTACGATTCTTGGAGCATTCAGATGCGAAGCGTTTTGGTACATGCGGAACTATGGAGTGTTGCATCAGGTACGTTGAAGAGAGAAGAAGTAAGAGAAGGAACAGGAACCGATTGGCCAAGCATGGACGAGAAAGCGTTGGCCATGATCACCCTGAGTGTAAAACCTTCGCAATTAGGTTACATAAAGGATTGTGCTACGTCCTTTGACGCCTGGACGAAACTTAAAGAAGTTCATCAGCCAAGTGGCCCTCAACGCAAAGTATCCCTTTACAAGAAATTATTGAGTTTGCGGATGTCAGACGGTCAGAGCATGTCCAGCTATTTGAACACATTTGTTGAAGTATTGGACAAGCTTGCCGGAGTCGGCATAGAAATGAACGATGAATTGCGAACAATAATTCTTCTTTCTAGTTTGCCGAAAATGTACGAAAGTTTTGTAGTTGCTATAGAGACGCGTGACTATTTACCCAAATTTGATATTCTGTGTATCAAGCTGAAACAAGAAGGGGAACGCAAAGGCAATGAAGATTCATTTTTCGAAAAGCAACAAGCTTTTACAGCTAGTACAGTTGTTCATCAACGGATGAACCCTCCCGGAAAACACAATACAAATGCAAAAGGAAAATTGCGAAACATTACTTGCTTCAAGTGCGGGTGTCGTGGACATGTGAAGGCACAATGTAGAAACAAAGAGAGCTCTACTACTATAAATGAACAACATAAGCAATGTAGTTTGTTGGGGGCGATGGATGTGTGTACATTAAATCGGTCAAATTGGTGTTTGGACAGTGGGGCAACAAGCCACATGTGTTGTGAAAAAAGGTTTTTCATAAATTTCGAAGAACATAAAGAAATGATTGGTTTGGCTGGTGAAGATTTTTTGTATGCAGAAGGGAGAGGTGATGTACAGCTACAAACGGACCTTTGTACTCTGAAATTATTGAACGTGTTATATGTACCAAACATGAAGTCAAATTTTATGTCCGTCAGTCGAGCAGTACAAAATAATTGCGTTGTGCATTTTGGAAAAAAGCACGCTGAAGTTATACAGGATGGTGAATGTATCTTGAAAGTCAATAAAGTTGGAAATCTGTATATATTCGAATGTCGAAACAGTAATTGTTTTGCTGCTGTTCAAGATGAAGCGGATTTGTGGCATAGAAGATACGGCCATTTGAATTATGGCAGTTTGATGGAAATTGCCAAGAAGAATTTGGTGCACGGGATTGAAAAAGTCAATTTCAAATCCAATACGACATGTAAGACGTGCATGGTCAGTAAAATACACGTTCATCCTTTTCCAAATGCAACTTCGAACAGAGCAACGGAATTATTAGAGCTGGTGCACACGGATGTCTGCGGTCCTTTTGAGCCAAGATCAATTGGTGGTTCGAAATACTTTTTGACGTTCATCGACGATAGATCCAGACGTATCTTTGTTTACTTCCTAAAGACCAAAGATGAGGTTTTCAGCAAATTCGTGGAGTTCAAGAATCTGGTGGAGCGACAAACCGGCAAGAAGCTAAAATGTTTACGCAGCGACAATGGTCGTGAATACATCAATAAGACGTTCGACCTTTACTTAAAGACGAATGGAATCGCAAGGCAGTTGACAATGGCATACACACCGCAACAGAATGGCGTTGCGGAACGAGCAAATCGGACGTTGGTTGAGATGTCAAGGTGTTTGTTAGTGCAGTCAGGACTATGCGATTCATTGTGGGGTGAAGCAGTCAACACATCGGTTTACTTACGCAATCGTTCACCGACAAGTGCGCTGGTCAATATGACACCTATGGAAGCGTGGACAGGTAAGAAGCCTTCTATTAGCCATCTAAAAGTTTTTGGTTCTTTTGCAGTGGCACTTGAGAAGGGGCATAAGAATAGCAAGTTCCATGCAAAAGGGAAGGAATATCGAATGGTTGGTTACTCAGTTCAAGCAAAAGGTTATCGACTGTATGATGTCAATACGAGACAAGTGGTTGAAAAACGTGACGTTTTATTTGATGAGCTAAAAAACAGAGAATATGCTGATGGCAGCACTGTTTTCAAGACCCCGGACACGATTTCATTTGATTTACCCTCTAAAGTTGATATAGTTGTTAGTGGCGATGAAGCTGAGGCTTACGAAGATGCTCAAAGTTTTGATGACAACGACTGTTTTGAAGAAGCTGTTAATGAGCGAAGTGGTCAAACAGAGCCAGCTGTTGTGAACAGCAGCGAAAATAATCTCGAGGAAGCGGTCAACGATGTTCAAGAGGACGATTTGAGGATTGGCCCTGGAAGGCCAAGATTGATTCGGTCAGGTAGAATTGGTCGCCCTAAGAAGCAATACAACGTACTTAGCGCACTGGTTGCAAGTGATGTCCCCATTCCGTCATCTTACGAAGAAGCGACAAGTAGTGAATACGATTCATACTGGCGTGACGCTATGCAGAAGGAGTATGATGCTTTGTTGGCGAATCAGACCTGGGTAGTTGCAGATTTACCAAGTAATCAACGTGCTATTGGATGCAAGTGGGTGTACAACCTGAAAAGAAATGCCAGTGGCGAGATAGAACGGTTTAAGGCCCGTCTTGTTGCGAAAGGGTGTTCACAGCAATATGGTGTAAACTATGGTGAAACATTTTCACCTGTATGCCGACTGGAGAGTGTACGTTTCATTTTGGCGTTAGCTGCAGTGTTGAAACTGTTTCTGCATCAGATGGATGTTTGCACGGCATATTTGAACAGCGATCTTACAGATACCGTTTACATGAAACAACCACCTGGATACGCCGATAGTTCTCGACCTGACAAAGTTTTATTGCTGAAGAAGGCAATATACGGTTTAAAACAATCAGGAAGGGAGTGGAACTTTAAGTTTGATGGTGTTTTACGAGAGATGGGATCTGTACCTTGCGATAATGAGCCATGCTTGTATAAACAGCAGGAAATGGGTAATTTGTCACTGATTTTAATATACGTTGATGATATTATTATAGCATGCCAATCGAAACAAGATTTGTTAAAAATCAAGGCAGATATTTCAAAATCGTTTAAGTGCACTGACAAGGGAATGTTGAACCTATTTCTTGGTATGGAGATTCAACGTGAAGGCGAACTAGGCGAGATAACTTTGGGTCAGACCCAATACATTAAGGATCTATTGCAACGACATGGCAGTCAAGAATGCAGGCCAGCAGCTACGCCTTTAGACGCCGGTTTCCAAGTAGCTTGTGATAACGATCGATGTCAAAAGGTAAATACAAGATCCTATCAGTCAGTTATTGGGGAACTGATGTGGTTGGCGTTAACGACCAGGCCAGATATTTTGCATTCAGTTGCGAAATTGTCTCAGAGAAATAAGGATCCGCATGTTGAGCATCACGCTGGCGTGAAGCACATTCTTAGATATTTGGCATCTACGGTGGACAAAAAGATACACTACAAGAAGTGTGGAATGGCTTTTACGGGCTATGTTGACGCTGATTGGGGCGGAGACAAGGTCGACCGTAAATCCTATACTGGTTACGTGTATTTCTTGGCAGGTGGTCCTATATCTTGGAAATCGGAGAAGCAACGCAGTGTGGCACTCAGTAGCACCGAAGCTGAGTACATGGCATTATCAACAGCATGCAAGGAGGCAATAGCCATGAGAAGACTCATAATTGAAATTGGCTGTGGTGAAGTGGGAAGTCCAACTGTCGTTTATGGCGATAATTTGAGTGCGCAACAACTTGCAAAGAATCCGGTGCATCATGCGAGAACTAAGCATGTTGATATTAGATATCATTTTGTCCGGCAAATTGTCAATGAAGGTGATATCGTTCTTAAATATGCTCCTACAGATTTAATGATAGCAGATATACTTACAAAGAACCTTGCAAAGAACAAACATCAAGAATTTACAAAAATGTTAAATCTTAGTTAAATTTTGTTATAATTTGAAAATATGTTTGCTTTGAGGAAGGGTGTTGAAATGTATGTAACTTATGTGAAAATATTACTGTATACAAATAACAAATCAAGTATCTGTAGGAAAATACGAAAACTCATTTTGTAAATATCTAGAATATATTTTTCATTCGCAAATAAACTCTTCAATTGTTAAGACGCCCTTGCTTTTCTATTTCCACATTTTTCTCTTCGCCGAATTTCATTTCTGCTCAATAGTGGCCCATGCAAAAGAAATCGAGTTTCATACATAATGGCATCGAACGTACTTTCACAGAAATAAAGAATTTCATTGATATCCAAAACCGTTTATGTTTTATTTAAAAAAAAAAAAAACTTTTGTAGCGTTCTTTTTGAACAAAATTTTTAAAGTTCAAGAAATTCTCAAGAACTTAGTTTGTTTTTCACTTTGTCGCTTAATCAATGCTTTCCTTAAATTTAAGATCCTTAAATTGGAAATCAAAACGAAACTTTCTTCTCTTTTGCCGAATTACACTCTTCGTACAAGACTAATGTTCAAAGAGATTTCTTGTTTTTGGGTTTTTTAATTGCATATCTTTTGTGATATCTAGCAACGTTCAAAAACCATTCAACTCTGGAAACTTGGATTAATACCAATTACGCACAATCAAAAATAGAAACATTTTTTTGGATGTACATATGTATGTATATTTTGCATACGAATAAATTGTATATTTCGTAAATGAAAACATATATGGTTGGTATTTTATGTTTTTAACGAGAAGCTTTCAAAATATAAATAAAATTGAAAAAAAAAGCAAATTAAATAACTAAATCCGCTTAGTTTCTTCATTTAATCCCTTTGATATAGCATTTACGATAAATGGAGGTGTACACTCTTTTAGCTTGAAATTTAAGGGTTTTGCTTTGCTCTAAGCTTTTGTATTGTTGTGTTTTATATTTCTTCTATTTAGCAATCAGGATAAGGTAGATAATAAAATTATGAAGAATGGTTGGGAAACTTTATACCTTTATCTCTGTAACATTCACTTGATGTCGGGTTGGTGCGGTTGTGTTTTCTTTTCATATCGGATTAAGATACAAAAAAATAAACCAAAACAAAACGCAACACACAAAACATAGCGTAAATAAGTTGATATTTTGTTCAGTAAAATAAAATATAATTATTTGTATGTAAGATAAAGGACTTTCTGTTAATTAAGTTGGAAAAAGTTAAATGTTAATGAATTTAGCTATCTCTCTGAAAAAGGATTAAACATTTTGTAATTCAATCTTAAGCCACTTTTAATAACCTAGACTATTTGTTATTTTCCGTTTGAAATCAAGGTGTGAATTAGATTAACACTTCATTAAATTAATTGGATACATATAGATCATCATTGGGTACATAACATTAAGGCTATACAAATTTGCAAAGGTTAATACTAATTACTTCAGATAAACTTTTAGCTTAACATGTAGCTTCAGCAGAACTGGCTTACCTAAATATGGATTGGGATATTCGGAAAACTGAGAACATGTTGCAAATACTTCTTAATTATTTTCATTAAAATAAATACACACTCATTTCAAAATAAAAAAGGCTGAGATGCGAGCCACACTGATAACTTCCCATCCCGTCTGTCGATTTGTTTGTAGGTTTTCGTGTTTTGTTAAAAAAGTTCTCAGTTGAATTATTCTTAAAAATTTAAAAACTACCAATAAATAGTTTGATTTCAAAATCTATTTTTGTTACCGATATTTTTAATCGAAAACCAATTTTTAGCAATTTTAGTAGCATTTCTTAAAAAAAAACATATTTCTTATATAAACAAATACAAATTGGATGAATGAAATTAATTTGAAGTCAATATCTTTTTTTTGTTCACGAGATATCGAAAACCGAACATCAATTTTTACCGATTTTGCGTACTATTTTTTGTAGATTTTAATTTTTTATGAAAAAACTGACTGTTGTATTTTTATAAAAAATAAACTGAACGTCAAAAACAATATTTTCTGTGAGATAAAATAAGATCGAAGCCAATATTTTTAATTTTTGACAAGATATTTGAGTCGAAAGTAAATTTGTACTTCCTTTTTTTTAGGTTTTTATTTTTTGTAAAAAAACTGTCAATTCGATTTTTTTTAAAATTTTACTGAATATTCACAACAATATTTTCTAAAAGGTAAAATTAGTTTAAAGCATATATCTTAAAGTCTTTGAGTTGAAAGTCAATTTTTACCAACTTTTAGTAATGTTTTTTTAGGTTTTTATTTTTGGGTAAAAAACTGTGAATTCGATTTTTCTCAAAACTTTACTGAATGTTGACAACAATATTTTTTAAAATATAAAATTATTTTAAGGTCAATATCTCAAAGTTTTGAAAAGAACTTTGAGTAATGTTTTTTATAGGTTTTTATTTTTTATAAAAAAAAATGTCAATTCGATTTTTCTCAAAATTTCACTAGATGTTAAAAACATTATTCTTCGTTGCACAAAATTGTTTTTTGTTCGTAAATTTTTCGAGGTAAATATTATTTTTTTTTTCAGTTTTTTTGATTTATAAAAAAAACCGTTAATTGGATTTTTTTTTTCAAAAAATATACTTGTTTAGTATCACGATACAATATATTATATATAAAATTTAATTCAAGTCTCAAGCGTTTTTGGTTCGTAAGATATTTAGGGTTAACAAAAATTTTCACCTTTTTTTTAAACTGCTATGGTAAAAAAACCACCCACGCAATTTTCTTGAGAGCCCTTTCTTCATCTTTCTGCCTTATTATCTGTATAACAAAATTTACTTGAAATCGATATGTCTTCTGGTTCTTGAGTTATGGACGACGAAAAAAACGTCGCGAACGTACGTACACACGGACCCACAGACATCTTTCTAAAAATCTTTTATTTCGACTCTAGGGACCTTGAAACGTCGAGAAATTTCAAAATTTTCCATTCGACAAAACGGACCCATTACAATAAGTTCCTATATGAATTTTAGTTTTACCCAAATTTCTCTTAAACTTCAAGTTTTATTTTAAGGGGCCGTCTACCTTCGCGGTTTGAAAAAAAACATATTTCTAATGTAGACATAACTTAAAACATGCTCTGTGAAGGAGGTTTACGAGATATCGAGTCTCAACCCGGACCCGCCCTGCCTATTTAGGTCGCTCAGGGGCAGGTGTGGGGGCCGGCTATTATTCCCAATGACATGAGGAATCGGTCTATGAATTGGTGTCTTGTTTGTGGGCGATTGTGTACGCGAGTGTGTCGAAAGTTGCTGAACTTGAACGATAAAATGATGAGGAAGGAGAGCTGTACGGTCCTGGCATAGCTGATTAAATTGTAAGTTCTTGCAATCGTGTTTAAATGTAACATTTATCTTTAAACGCGTTTTCTTAAAAGTAGTGTTTTTCAAAGTTGTTAGCATGATTTTGCCGAAACTAAAGAAGATATCCTTTATCTGTAAAGCGTTACTTATTCACAAAACATCTCGCTAGGTCTAAACACAAGCTTTCAAAAAAAATCGATTTTTTAAAATCTTTTTTAGATTGAAAAGTATGGTCAAAAAATGGATTTTTTTTTAAATCGCTGCCATTTTGTGAAATTTTTAAATATTCAAAAAAGCTTGTGTCTAGACCTAATCAACGTTTTAAAAATTAAGTTAAACATTGTTTTTTGTTGTTTCAAGGTTCTGAAGTTGAGATATCGTGCCAGCCGTTCTACTCCGTCGCACCGGTAGTAGTGAAATACAACATGTTTGGAAATACAAAATTCGAACTGGCTATACTACATTAAGTGAGAAAGTGTTATGAAACTATACTTTTTAAAGATGTTTTTTAAAAAAATATTCTCTGACAAAATCCAAGTTTTAGGGTATCACCTGAATTGCAATGCCGCCAATTTGAAAACAACATTTGTCTGTATTTTGTATAACTCTCGAGAAGTTTGTGTTTTTAGAAAATTATCTGGAAACGACTTTTATGCAATTATGTCCAAAATGACAAAACATTGGAATCTATGCTTTCATTCCTTCTAACCTGAATACATTTTTGTTAGAATGAGAGTTGTTATGTAAAACTTTGCTTATAGTGGAAACACTTATGTTTATAGTGCTTTTAATTACAATTAAAATTAATCATAAATATCAGAAAAAGTATCACTTCCCATTCTCACTTTTTCAATGTAAAGCCATTTTCGAGAATTTACCCGATATAATGTAAATGATACAGGGCTAATTTAAAAGGTAATTAAGAGCTCTTTGAAAAAGTTTTATCCAATAACTTCCTTAAATGAAGTTATCTACCAAATCTTAGCGCTGTTATAATTCTTTCGATAGAAGGCTATTTTTAAACTATAATTTTTTTCCATAGTAATTGCTAGAAGTTTTTTAGCAATTTGAAAAAGTAAATTAAATTTTAGCCAAGAGATTAAAATACATATCATTTTCGAATTTTCGAATTTAATGATACAATGATTTGAGTATTTGTTGTGAACATGCTTGATTGTAACATGGGGTGCGGCATAGAGCGTCATCCTTGGCAGGCGGTTTGTTGTCAAAAACTTCTACCACAATCTTTGATATTAAAAATGGTCTTCAGTTGGGAGCGGTTAACTCGCCGATCTTGTTCAGCATTTACACTAGCTATCTGATGGGTAGCCAAACACAGGCAATTGCGTACGTGCGTCGATGACCTAATTGCGTACAGAATGGACCCTTACAATTGAGGTTATCAAGACACTTTTGCAGAGTGACTTCGACAAGAGTCAGCAATATTGTGATGACTGGTAGTTAAAAACCCACTTTCAGAAATGCGAAATTATTCTGAAAGTGGAATAAAGAAAGAATTGGAAAAATCTAGTGATCGTGGGGCCAAATCGGCAGCCATTGGCCAATAAGAGTGTAGTTAAGTACTTTGGCATCTGGTTCCATCAGTACTTGTACGAGTATTTCGACAGACTAGAGGAGCTTTCGCCCTGACAAAAAAAGTTCTTTTTTAGCAGCCGTCTTGATAGCAGGGTGAAGGCGCTACATGGCCGGTATTGTTCAACACATTGCCCTGTATTGTGTAACGTTTCCCATCTCAAATGGAAAAGATTCGGTGTTTGAGACGTTCTTTTGGATTACACAGAACACCAGAGTCGAAGTACAAACATTACTATTCCAACCAGGCTCTATACAACAGAGCCAACATAAACAGAATAGAAGCTGAAGATTGATCGGGGCACGTTGCAAGAGCAATGCTTATTTTTTGTGGGCTTATTATACCAAAACTTGACGGAATTGATCGCCTTCGTTTCAGTAGGATTGTTTCCGATAGAGACCGGAGAGATAGGATGAAGCAGGAGAACCTCTTTTGGTGGCTGCAAACGGAAAACATAATTTTAAGTCGTGGGATGTGAGGCGTAGTGTCTTGGCCGACTTACATAAGTTTAAGGTGTAAGTTAGGGACAGTCAGGGACAGAAAGGGATTGAACCCAATACCATTGGCATGGCAGTCCTTTTCATTGCCTATCACGCCACCACCGGTACTACAGGACTTCTGCTAGGTCTCTAATATGAAATCATCAAAACTATGATTTCTTCTATTTCTATTTCGATGGATTTGTTATCCGAAAAATGTTTAACGTACGCCTTTGTGACTCCTGACAAAAAATCAAACACATTAGAGGTTGTTAAAATATCAAATTATGCTAAATACTTTTTTTTAACAATTAACTAACTCCGATTTCTCAGAAACCACCATGAAAAGATTTAGATATCAGTTAATGTATTATTACCATCAACAATTTTCAGGAAAAAACGTTACGTTACATACAAGCAATTACAATCCGATTACTTTTGGGTTTTTAATAAATGACAATATTACCCTCAAATTCGTGTACGCAAATAAATTTAAAACAACCTTAATTGTATATAATTTTTCTTCTGTAACATTTTTAGTCATAAAAGCATCTTAAAATGTATTCTCATATATAAATAATTTATAATAAAATATAAATTAAATAAATAACTCACGCTGTTGGTAAAGGAAATGCCGCAACCGATTCCCTCCTACTTCTGCCAAAAATAGCTGCAGGAATTTTTGATATTGTAACAACTGAATGGCGCCGCCCTGATGGTGCCTTAGATTGTGATAAAGTAGCCAAAAAAGCAGCTTCATTTGGTGATGGTCCAGAACCTTCGCCGCCTCTTTCGGAAAGTCGTCTTACTTGACTGGCTGTTATACCCTCTGTTACCTGTTGTGAGGGCAATGAATGTTTTCGACTTTCTCGTGGATCCCGCCATGGTGATAGTAGATATGGATTTACTGGTGAATCAATGTCCAAACTTGCTCGATATGTTGGTGTTCCAGAACTACTTTGATCATCCTCTTCTGTGGCACCAGATTCTTCGACCACAATTAAGGGTTCTTGTTTACCCGAACCAAAAGGCGAGAACGAAGAACGTCTCTGACGAAATTTATCTAAAGAATACAAAAAAACAACAAATATCTCAAACAATGTTTACATACAAAACAGATTTAGGTGAATATGTAAGTAATTGTAAGTCATAAGATGGAATCGCCTTAAAATTCCCAGAAGGTATCCGAAATCGAAAAATGTCTTTTTTTTAGTTTTGTTAAATTGCGGTGAGGTTTGGAGAATAACTTTAAAAAAAATATTGATTCGTATAAAATGGATAGAAAATACCTCAGAAGAATGACAAGCAATCAATCAAATCAAAAAACAAATTTAAAGGGACAAGGATAATGAAAGTGGGAATATTGGACAAGGGTTAAATGTATGTTTGTATGTGGTGTAATTCATGTTATTTTTATTTAAAAAAAGAATTTTCTTATAATTTTCAATAATTATAGGCTCATACAGGGTGATTCGCATAAAATAAATAAACTAAGTGGCAGTTAATATTTCAATTTTTGATGGGTAAATTTAAAAAAACTTTTTGACGGATGTTTAAATTTGAAAATATTCACACTTAAAAGGTCATTGTCGAAAAAAAGATCCAATTCCTACGTCAAGTTGGCTTGGCTTCTTTTAAAAAAATGACTGTTTTTGAGGTTTTTTATAATTAATATAATAAGCAAGCAATTATTTTTAAGGTTAAGAAAATTAAAATTTCAGAAACCCCTTAAGGAAAAATGAAGCCGTATGTCAAGTCAAATTTAAGTGTTAAGTTAAATATTAGTTTTTTTAAGGATCCAAACTGCTTTAAAGCACAATTAATCAACTTAATAAAAATCTAAATCATAATTTTAGTTTATTGTGTCCTTATTGGAGACTTCATCCTTTTGATGATGTAATTTAAAGTTAAAGGAGCTGAAACTAATTTAGACAAGTGAATTTATAGAAAACAAAAACAAGAACACCCACTCAAGGCCTAATCAATCGTCAAAATAAAAGAAAAAATGTTTTGAAGTTTTCAAGCCTTAAGCGAATTTGACGAAGTTTTGTTTGTTGTTTTTTAAAATAAAAGTTTGCAGTCTGCGGGGGCCCTTATTTTAAATCGAAAGGCAATTGATTGGAAAATTCTAGATTGAAGTTAAATTGCCCCAAAGAATTTAAACTAATCACAATAAAGTCAGAGGCAAGCTGTGTACATTTAAGGTAGGTTTTATTTTGTTCAACCCCTGAGAGTGTTGGGCGAACAAATTTAATTGGAGCTTTTTTTATTTTTTCCTAGCTGTAATTGCCACAAAGTCGACAGTAGATTTTTATTTCGTAACATAAATACATACATACAAACATATACATACATCTAACTTGCTACATGCTTGACGATATCGAATGCAGTCTGGTACTTTTTTCAGCCATAATCGTGAGAAGAGGAGTTGGAAATATCGATTTGTATTACAAACATTAAACTGATGAGGAGTCTCTCATTTTAAACAGATCAAGAAAAGCAAAGACAGAACGCTTATTCTTTTTTTAAAAATGCATATTTTGCAAATAAATGTTAGTTCTTTGGCTTTTCAATCCTGTTTTTTCAAGGACCTCAACCAAACAACTTAAATGAAACAGAAGTTAACAATTTGCAAAAACACGATTTCTCTAATAAGAAATACATAGTTTTTTAATTAATAAAATCTGCTTTAATTTGACAATTTGTTGTCTGACAAAGTCCAGGGTAGTGCGATTGTTGCACTACGTTATCAGTTATTCCTAAAATATTTGGAAAAGTTGTATGGGATAAAATCATTTTCCTAACGAAACAACTTGTACGTGAATCTCAGCTTGGATTTGTATCAGAGAAATCTACAGCTACAAAGCTGACTATTTTGTGTGATTCTGTTGTCAGAGGTTTTGAAAGTGGTCTTCAGACTGACATCATCTTTACTGACTAAGTAATCTAAAAGAGAATTTAATCTCAAATCTAAATCTGTGGCAAATATTGCCAAAAGATCTTGGCTTACATCCTTACAAGATTAAATTGACGCAAGAACTGAAGCCGCTTGACCACCAGAAGCGTCGTATGTTCGTGAATTGGGCTGAGCAAGCAACAACTTGAAAATGATTCGACTTTTTATCGAAAAATCATCTTCAACGATGAGGCTCATTTCCGGCTGAATGGCTTCGTCAATAAACAAAATATGCGGTATTGGTCAAGCAGCAATCCACACGTCCTCATATTGCATCCCGTAAAAGTTACGGTTTGGTGTGGTTTACGGGCAGGCGCGCGGCGTCATTGGGCCGTACTTCTTCCGTGATGATCAAGACCGGCACGTTACTGTGAATGGGGATCGCTTCCGTTCAATGATAAGCCCAATCGGATGATATGGACTTGGAGGACATGTGGTTTCAACAGGACGGCGGCGCGGCGGCGCGCCACAGCCACACTGCTAATGTCACAATCAATTTATTGGAAACCAAGTTTGGAGAACGTGTTATCTCACGAAATGGTCTATAGTTGCTTGGCCGCCTCGGTCGTGCAATTTGACGCCGATAGACTATTTCCTGTAGGGCTACGCCAAGTCTATATGATCTATGCCAACAAGCCAGAGACGAATGATGAACTTCGTACGAATATCGAACGTGAAATTGCAGCAGTATAAACCGAGTTATGCTTGAAAACCGTTGAAAATTGGGTTCAGCGTAGTGGCTATGAAAAAGAAATCGAGTTCCATACATAATGGCATTGAACGTATTTTCACAGGAATAAAGAATTTCATATCCAACACCGTTTTTGTTGTATTTAAAAAAAAAACTTTTGTAGCGCTCTTATTGATACATATTTTATTCATTATTTAAAGACAGAATGTTAATTAAGAATAAGGTTATACATAAGTCCTTTAATATTCAGAAAATTACTTTAAAATAAACAAAAAAAAGAGGCAACTTTATTTTAGGGGGAATCTTGTTGCAGTACACAGGCGGGAATGGGAAATATATCAATACAAAAAAGAGGCTGGGATGTTACCCACACTGATAACTTCCCATCCCGTCTGTCAATTCGTCTTACTTAAAAGTTTGTCTATATAGATCAATTTTTACTAAATTTGCGTACTATTTTTTGTAGATTTTATTTTTTATAAAAAAACGGACTGTTGGATTTTTATAAAAAAATTACTGAATATCGAAAGCAATATTTTCTGTGAAATAAAATAAGATCGAAGCCAATATTTAATTTTTGAAAAGCTATTTGAGTCGAAAGTAAATTTTTACCAAGTTTTAGTATTGTTTTTTTTAGGTTTTTATTTTTTGTAAAAAAAGCTGCCAATTCGATTTTTCTCAAAATTTTATCAGATGTCAAAAACATTTTTCTTCGTGTTGCACAAAATTGTTTTGGAGATGAAATCATATTTTAGTCGTAAAATTTTCGAAGTGAAACATTTTTTTTCAGTTTTTTTTTTTTATTTATAAAAAAAAACGTTAATTGCATTTTTTCCAAAAATATACTTGTTTTGTGTTTGTACGTTGCAATATATTATATAAAATTTAATTGAAGTCTCTAGCGTCATTGGTTCATAAGATATTTAGGGTTTACCAAAATTTGCACCTTTTTTAAACTGATATGGTAAAAAAACCACCCACGCAATTTTTTTGAGAGCCATTTCTGCATCTGCATCTTATTATCTGTATAACAAAATTTATTTGAAATCGATATCTCTTCTGGTTCTTTTGCTATGGACGACGAAAAAAACGTCGCGAACGTACAAACGTACGGAAGTACGGACGTACGTACACACGCACGCACAGACATCTTTCTAAAAATCTTTTATTTCGACTGTAGGGACCTTGAAACGTCGTCGATAAATGTCAATATTTTCAATTCGACAAATCGGACCCATTACAATAACTTCCTATGGGAAGTTAATAACAGAAGGTTCTACAAAAGCATCTTCTATATTTTTATTTCAGTTTAAATTCGAAACATTCCGTGAAATAAAATTTATTTTATGAATAAAGTTACATAACCCTCCTAAAATTATGCCCTGTGAATTTCATACAAGAAACTTGAACTATGTAGGTAATTTAAAAAAGGGTTTATGTTTTATGTATATATTTTTTTTGATTTGTCATTAAAAAAAAATAAAGGTAATAAAAATAATGTCGAATTGATGTCAACATTTTATTTTCGATGGGTCAAGATTGGTTTTTCGGTAAATAAACCTTTTTTCTCAATAAATATATGTAGGTAGGTACCTTCACTAAGTTTTATTTGTGCCATGGTTTTGACCCAAAGGCTAAAATGTTTTGTTTATTTAATTATGAACATAATTTTTATGGCGAAAAGCACTCCAGATCAAAGACCATAATTTTGGACCTTCACGCAAATCATTTTGTCATTGAAAGACGTTAAGAGAGAAAGAGGGAAAAAAAGTTTACGACTTTTTCATAATTTTGTTTGGTTTTGTGTTTTTTATTTCTCATTGTAACTCAATTAAAAAAAATAATTGGTATTTAAATTGACACTTTTGGTAAGAATATTATGATTTTCAATAAAGCGAATTTTAAACAAGTTCCATTAAAGTGTGCATCGAACCAAAGGTTAAAGAAGAAAACTCTTGCTATGGTTTGGTTAGCCAAGTGGGCTTAAGGAGCTGGAAATTTGATGTCTCGGTTTTGGCTTATAAATGTTAAGCCTGTGAATAAAGTTAAAAAATATTGAGAATTTTAATCAAATGCGAAAATCAACTTCGAGGAAATGAAAACATAAATTATGGTAATTTAATTAATCCATACAAATAAATTATATAAGACTACGAAAAGTAAGATTTTATTAATCATTAACAACAATTAGTATGCCATCTGAGTTTTTTGGCAACAGCATGCGAGAATGAAAATCAGAAAATTGTACTTTTTTCTAAAATTCAGGATTATAAAATAAGCATCGAGCAGAGATTAAATTAATAAAAACTGACCAGACCTTGGCTACTTGACCACTGAATGACCATCATCATCAGAATGAGCAACCGAAAACTGTCATTATAATTTATTATTTAATTTTTCTATAATCACATTATTATTTTTTTTTAATTTTAATGATTCTCATTTTTATTCAAAAGAGGATTAAATATCATCATCATCAGTGGTACGTTCGGTGGTGATGCTCATTACACCCTTTTAGCACTTGTTGTGGTTATTTTTTTATTTGACATCAAGAGTTGAGTGTTATGGAATTTATTTGAATATGTATGGAATTTTGTCTCTGGGCTATGAAGACAATAAAATGTTCGTGTTGAGTTAAAGTACTGTTGAATGAGGTTTTTGATTAAACCCAAGGGAATTAGATATAAAAGAGTCATAGAATATCTGAATAATGATAACGTAATAATAATAATACAAAAACATATAAACTTCTATGTGAGGATAGCTTGAATTTATAGAATGGAAGAGATAATTACTAAACAGGTCAAGAGTCAATTTGCTGCTTAATTGTATTATGTATAATTTACACAATGCTTTAAAATTAGTGATTGAATAATACAGATCCAAAATGGGATACATTTTCAAAATGGTGCAGTTTTTAGTGTCAAATGTCAAAATATGACTGCTTTAAAAATGGCAGATGTAGAAGTAGAGGGATATTCAAAATGAAACCTTTTATTGGAACGCCCTTTCATTGAAATCGACGCGACGTTGTTTTGAACCAGTGCAGCATAAACTCTAAAATCCGTTTAAGGTGTTTTTGTCAAGAAACATTTAGAGAGGGACTTTTAATAGATTATTATCAGTCTTATTTAAAAACGCTGTATAGAGCCTACATAAAGTTATGTAATCTCTATAATGCCTCTAAACAAAAAAATGCTATTTATAAAACTTATGCAAGGTTGTATACGTATAGTCCCATAATGAGCTAAACGCGTTTTGAGGTTGAATAGAGCCTACATAAGGAAATTATTGTTATTATTATTTCGTAAATGTCATTTTGATTTCTCTCCATTTTAAAATAAAAACAATAATGCCTCTCCAGTTTAGCTCGTTTATTAATGATTTAAAGAATTTAAATCGCGTTTTACCGACTCCAAGAAGGCGGAAAGTTTATAAAAAAAGGTTCAACCCAATGAGCCTAAGAAACGAAGAATTTAAAAAAAAATATAGATTTTCGAAAGAGAATAGCATACAAATAATTGTTATTTTTTGTTTATATTTTATTTGTTATGACAAACATCTGATTTGATATACAGATAAATGGAATAGATTGCTCCATTTTGGTACTTTTTTTGATATAAGCATTGTATAACTAAAATGTATAGCAGAATTTTTTATAAATGGGAATTTTCATACATAAATCCTTATGCACTGTATAACTATGTATTCATCTGTTTAGCGAATTCTATTAAATAAGACTGTATATATTTTGGGATTGTTGGTTTACTACTGTTCCTTTTTGTTTCTATAATGTATTTTTCGAATTATTATTATTATGAGCTTTTATTACCTTATTTGAATGATTACATTTATTTATATACGATCCTATTAACTATGTTATAAAGCGTTACAGAAAAAGTATTATTAGTTAAAATTTAAAAATTATAAATGTTTCTTTCTATTTTAGTTAACTTCCCATATGAAATTATTGTAACCGATCCGATTTGTCAAATTTTGACATTTCTCGACGTTTCAAGGTCCCTAGAGTCGAAATAAAAGATTTTTAGAGAGATGTCTGTGCGTGCGAAGTTTTTTTCGTCGTCCATAGCTCAAGAACTAGTAGAGATATCGACTTCAAATATATTTTGTTATGCAGATAATAATGCAGAGCAATGCAGAAAGGACTCTCAAAAAATTGAGTGGGTGGTTTTTTTACCATAGCAATTTTAAAAAAGGTGAAAATTTTGGTTAACCCAAAATATCTCACAAACCAATAACGATAGAGAGTTGAATTAAATTTTATATTATATATTGTAACTTGATACCAAACAAATATATTTCTGTAAAAAATTCCAATTAACGATATTTTTTTTTTTAATAAATCAAAAAAACTGAAATAAAAATATTTGTTACCTCGAAAATTTTACGAACAAAAAATGATTTTATCTCCAAAAAAATTTTGTGGAACGAAGAATAACGTTTTTAACATCTGTAAAATTTTTTAGAAAAATCGAATAGGCAGTTTTTTTTTTTTTTAAATAAAACCTACCAACAAATATTACTCAAAGTTGGTAAAAATTGATTTTCGAGTCAAATATCTTTTAAGAACTTTGAGATATGGGCTTCAAACTAATTTTATCTTTTAAAAAATATTATTGTCAATATTCGGTACAATATTGAGAAAAATCGAATTGACAGTTTTTTACAGAAAAATATAAACCTAAGAAAACATAACTAAAAGTTGGTAAAAATTGATTTTCGACTAAAATATCTTTTTAAAAAATTGAGATTATGGCTTCAAACCGATTTTGTCTTATAAGAAATATTGTTTTCAACATTTGGTAAAATTTTGAGAAAAATCGAATTGATAGTTTTCCTACAAAAAATAAAAATCTAAACAAAACAATATTAAAACTTGATAAAAATTTACTTCCGACTCAAATATCTTTTCAAAAATTAACAACATTGGCTTCAAACTTATTTTATCTCTCAGAAAATATTGTGTTCGACATGCAGTAAATTTTGTATACAAATCCAACAGTCCGTTTTTTCATAAAAAAAATAAAATCTACAAAAAATAGTACGCAAATTTGGGTGGAACTGATGTTCGGTTCTCGATATCTCGTGAACAATAAAAGATATTGACTTCAAATTAATTTCATTCATCCAATTTGTATTTGTTTATATAAGAAATAAGAACTTTTAAGAAATGCTGCTAAAATTGGTAAAAATTGGTTTTCGACTGAAAATCTCGTTAATAAAACTAGATTTTGAAATCAAATTATTTCATCATAATATGCAAAATATTGTTGGTAATTTAAAAATTTTTAAGAATAATTCAACTAAACTTTTTTAACAAAACACGAAAACCGTCAAACTTTTAAGCAAGACAAATCGACAGACGGGATGGGAAGTTATCAGTGTGGGTCGCATTCCAACCTCTTTTTTGACATATCCTTATCTGGTCAAGTGTTTTTGCAGTCAAGCTCATTGTTTGTTTGTCCGTAAGCAAGGATCGGTAAAATACCGGATTCGAAGATATATTTCATTGTATTTGCACTTTGGCCCAATTGTAAAATATGTTTAAGGCTCCAGAATTGTTTCCAGCTATTTGTGATGCGTCTGTTAATTTCTTTATTTTCTTGATCCTTAAATGATTTTAGCTGTCCCACCCAAATAAATGTAATCTTCTACATACTCAATTTTTTCCTCGTCCAACGTTATACCGTCTTTTGTGTGATTTGTCATGACTTTAGTTTTCGATTTGTTTATTTGAAGTCCATAATTTGTATACAAAGTAGTTAGTTCCGTCTACATGTCTTGAATATATGTAGCTTTTGTAGAAATAAGAACTACATAATTACATCGTCTGCAAATCTTAAATTTATAACAACTTGTCCACATATCCTTATTCCATATTTTGTTTTCCAGTTAGTTTTTTTGGAAAATGTCTTGCAGAATTGAACTAAATAGAGGTGGTGAAAGCGGATCTCGTTGTCTAACTCCTCTTGTTATATTAAACTTGCGTACTAACCTGTAGTCTAATTTCATTACATTTTTCATTTAGCTGATTCATTGTGTGCAAGTGGTTTGTTGTTGAGAATCCTTCTCTAAATCCAGCTTGTTCTCTTGGTTAATTGTTATTAAAGTCTTCTTTGAGGGCCTGTCCCGCGTTTTTAAGAAGAGCTTGTAAATTGTCGAAATGTTACTTAAGGGTTTGTAGTTATTGAAATCGTCATTCTTTTGTAGTATGGCAAGAATCCGGAACTCAATAATTAATAATAAAACAAACAATAATTGCGAGTGTCAGCTTGACTCAGTGGCCAACTTAAATAGTGAATGTTTTTTGAACAACAACAACAACTTAAAAGTGCTACCACTCATTGTTTTGGCTGGTCTCCAGCCAAAACAATGAGTGGTAGCACCTTTAAGTTGTTGTTGTTGTTCAAAAAACATTCAATAAAATTAAAAAAAGGAATGGTCAAGTCTAACAAGCTGACATTCTAGTACGAATAGTACAATACAAATAATTAAATAGTGATGATTCATATTGCACCACTTGAACCTTTTCAAGTGCATTGCCCGAGTAATGTATGACACAATTAAGTTCGGGCCTTCTTGCTACGCTTGCACTTTCCACTAAATATAATTGTGTATAGATAAGTATATATAAGGTGAAAATAATATTAAATAAATTCATTCAGTATCCATCAACTGAACATCTGTGTATCTGTGTATTATTCCGCCAATGCTATTACACTTTCCGTTTTTGTGTACTCGTATTAATGTTATCGTTGTTTCTTTTCATTGTTATGGGATTTGTTTTGTTTGTACTATTTCGTTAAATATACTTGTTAAAATGTTGGAAAGGGAGTTCTTACCATGAATTAACATTTCTGATGATATTCCGTCATTTCCGGTGCATTTGTCCTACTTCAGATCGCCTATAGTCTTTTTGATAGTTTCTTTGCTAAACATAGGGGCGTGTGTACTGTGTAGCTACTGAATCTATGTTATCTATTGTATCTTCTTCTGTGACATTTTTAGTCGAGGTGAACAGATTTTCAGAAAAATTTAGTTGCGTTTTCATTGATGTCCTTTCGGTTTGTTATTTCAGCTGTGCTTTGGTCCTTTATACTTGTAATCCACTCTTGTTTATTATTCAAATATGTTTTTGCTTTTTTAATTGATTTTGTTCCTCTAATTGTATCCTTTATAATGTTTTCATTAAATTTGAGAATGTCTTTCGTTATTTTATATCTAATAGTTTTTCTGAGTTCGATTAGCTCTATTTAATAAGAGCTTTGGTTTGGTCGGATATTTTTTCTTTGGAAGTCTTTGCATTGAAATTTTTCCTGTAATCTTTATTAGATTTTCTAGATTGTCATATTTATTTTGGAGATCATAAATAAAAATAAAAAAAGAGGCTGGGATGCGACCCACACTGATAACTTCCCATCCCGTCTATCGATTTGTCTTGCTTAAAAGTTTGTCTAAATGTATCAATTCTTACCAAATTTGCGTTCTATTTTTTGTAGATTTTATTTTTTTTTATGAAAAAACGACTGTTGGATTTTTATAAAAAAAATTACTGAATGCCAAAAACAATATTTTCTGTGAGATAAAATTAGTTTGAAGCCAATATTTTTAATTTTTGAAAAGCTATTTGAGCCGAAAATCAATTTTTACCAACTTTTATTAATTTTTTTGTTTAGGTTTTTATTTTTTGTAAAAAAACTGTCAATTCGATTTTTCTCAAAATTTTTCCCAATGTTGAAAACAATATTTCTTATAAGTTAAAATTAGTTAGAAGCCATAATCTCAAATTTTTGAAAAGATATTTAAGTCGAAAATCAATTTTTACCAACTTTTGTTAAATTTTTTTTCGGTTTTTAATTTTTTGTAAAAAACTGTCAATTCTATTTTTTTCAAAATTTTACTGAATGTTGATAACACTATTTTTTGAAAGATAAAAGTAGTTTAAAGCCAATATCTCAAAGTCTTGAAAAGATATTTGAGTCAAAACTCAATTTTTACCAACTTTTTTTTTAGGTTATTATTTTTTGTAAAACAACTGTCAATTCGATTTTTCTCAAAATTTTATAAGATGTCAAAAACATTATTCTTCGTTGCACAAAATTGTTTTGGAGATGAAATCATATTTTAGTCGTAAAATTTTCGAAGTGACAAATTTTTTTTTCAGTTTTTTTGATTTATAAAAAAACCGTTAATTGAATTTTTTTCCAAAAATATAATTGTTTTGTATCACGTTACAATATATAACATAAAAATTAATTCAAGTCTCTAGCGTCATTGGTTCATGAGATATTTAGGGTTAACCAAAATTTTCACCATTTTTTTAAACTGCTATGGTAAAAAAACCACCCACACAATTTTCTTGAGAGCCCTTTCTGCATCTTTCTGCCTTATTGTCTGTATAACAAAATTTATTTGAAGTCGATATCTCTTCTGGTTCTTGAGCTATGGACGACGAAAAAAACGTCGCGAACGTACGGACGTACGGACGTACGGACGTACGGACGTACGTACACACGCACGCACAGACATCTTTCTAAAAATCTTTTATTTCGACTCTAGGGACCTTGAAACGTCGAGAAATGTCAAAATTTTCAATTTGACAAATCGGACCCATTACAATAACTTCCTATGGGAAGTTAATAGATTGGGTGGCGCTACAGTCCGTTGAAAACTAGGGCCTAGTGACTTACAACACTCAACCATTCCTGTGTGCGAGTACTGTTGTCAAGGATGGAGGGGACCAACAGTTTTAAGCCAAATCCGAACGGCTGATTTGAGAAAGCACTTTTCATGACAAGAATTACTCTTGGAGAATTTGTCAATTCCTCGCAAGAGGCAGTACCCATGAAAAAAACTTTAGATGGCATAGGCAGGGATCGAACCCAAAAAAGGTCATTATTCGAGTTTAACTGTTCTAAAAGCTGATTGATCTTTGTATTTGTATTTTCGTTATAGGTAATTATTTTTTGATCCGGAACTATTATAGGGATAACTTATATTCATTCTAGTCTGCATCGCTGTCAAAATGTATAGGTAATATTAAGGGCAGCTATGTCTTGGATGGTTTCAATTTTGTTTGTGAGGATGAGGAGTATTTCGTTTTTAGTCTTTCCGTTCGGTGAGATCCACGTCTATTTCCTGTTATCTATGTTTTTGAAGAATGAATTTCCGAATTTCAAATTCATTTCTCCTAGCCACTTGATGAGTATCTTCTCTTTGTCATCTGTCTTGATCCATATCCACGAGGTCCCAAAGGTAAGTTTTCTTCTTTAGTCAATCTTTTGCATCAAAATCACCTATTAAGTACATTAACTCTGTTTTTTTTTTTTTATTGAATGTTTCCTCTAGAATGTCGTAAAATTTGATAATTTCTTCGTCATTTGCTTCTCTGTCTTTAAGCTTGTAAACTGCATATTCTCTTATTATGGAATCGTATGTTAATTATTTTGTCTTTTAATTCTTTTTTGATCAGAAATCCTACTCCAGCTTCTTCTATATAGCAGAAGATATCGTTGTGATTTTTAATTATTGTTTGTCTAAGTTGTCTTATTTCGGCTTGTCCTATTATATCCCACCTTAAGTTTTTCAATGCTAGTTTTTTGAATAGTCAATAGCCAGAATTGCTATTAATCCAATACAAGGTCTACGTAAAAAGCAAAATATCTTGACCTTTTGGTTAAAACTCAAATGAAAGTTAAATAAAAATCTTTGAGGCAACGGCCTAGTCACTGATAAAGCATCGGTTCCCCGGCAGTGTTTACGACGCTGTACCGGCTTATATCGAACAGCCGAATCTTCTTACGTGCATTACTATTCCAACGAGGTCCTATACAAGGGGGCTCGAATCAACAGAATAGACAATTTCGTGATAAAACTCGTTCGAGGTCAAATTGCAAGAGCTATGTTTTCGACCAACAATTTAATTTTCGGGGCGTTCTATCCGCACGACGAGTATTTTGAAAGTGCACGCTTGAGCGGCTTCATTCCACCAGAGGCATTCCTCTTTTTAGATAGATGCGGTCTGATACAGTATAGATTGGCAGTTCCGCTAATCTACCACATCAGACGACGAACCGTGGATAGGAGACTCCTGTACAATCGGGACGTCATGGCACAAGGCGGAGCAGAGCTCCTTCGGTTCAGTAGGGCTGTGTCCGAACGGGACCGAACTGATAAAGTGAAGCAGGAGAACCAGTTTTGGTAGCTTCAATCTGCACTTGATAGTGGGTAGTCGGGATGGGGTTTTAAGCCTTGGCCGGCTTACATACTTGTTTTATAGTTTTAGGGTTTAGTTTTAAGTAGATTAGGCATGGTGGCACAAAAAAAAATACAAAAAAATACAAAAAAAAAAAATTTACACAAAAAATACAAAAAAAAAAAAAAATACAAAAAATAACGGAATAAAAAAAAATAAATAAATAATAAAAAAAAAAGAACAAAATATGAAAAACAAAACGTTAGATAGTTAGATTTGCTGCTGTGGTTGTTCTAGTTTTAAGTAGTTTATAGGTAGAATAGGTAGTTTTAGTTAGCTTTAAGTTTTATATTAAGGACCTTATTTTAAGTAGTTTTTTAAGTAAAAATAAAAAAGGTATTGACATTAGTTTTTTCTATATTTTCTAATGAATACAAAAATAAATAAAATGAATTGAAGTTAAATAGATTTTAGGGCCGAAAG